>OX327690.1:6172500-7422500 GCA_946807835.1 Ailanthus altissimus | reverse complement strand
GATTTTTCATATGAAACTTTTCTACACGTCTATTAATAATGTCCCACTTACACATCACAAATATTACAAATTCGCTTGTTAGACCATATAACTCGAGGTCATAACATATAAGTATAATCCCTTTGTCACCTATATTTTGGAAGAGTAAAGATATAGATCCACACTGTCAAACTTCTGTGTGCACATTCATGAACTTATATCTAGATTTATATTTCTGCAAATGATATCCTTGATAATTTTTGTAATATCGTTTATTCTACGAAAAACTATGTTTTAGGTTTACTGCTTATGGTCATAAGACTTTTTGAAATACAATTTTAAAGCGTCAGGATATACAACTCACCCATGTGAGCTTATAGATCCCATATCTACACACACTGGACTCCATGAGCATAAAAAAATACCTAATGACACGCAGTAATCAGACTATAAAAGGTCTTTGATATCCGTGAAACCAAAGTATGGTGGACCACTTATAAACCCACTATGGCACTTAGGTTAAAGGACCACGAATACTACTAAGCTTAATAAGACCTTCCATTGAGGCATCATGAGATGTTTATTGAAGGTCCTCGTGAGCCTATTTAGTTCCCAGTCTTTACTAGATACCCATATGCTAATATGAGCTTCCACTAAGCTCATGGTGTACTAAGACTAACCATTTGGATTATCCAGATAAAGAAATACATCTATCTATATAAAAAGTTTTCATCAATAGACTCGTATCTATAAAATAGATCAAGAACATAGTATTTAAGAAAATACTTGAATAATGATATTTTCTAGAACCACTTACAACTCTTTACAATTATATAATTACTAATATATTCTCAGGTCTTTGTCCTATTTCAGACAAAGCTCTAACTCTTTTAATTTTACTAACTCTTATAATGTGCTAACTCATAGTAATTATAACCCTTAATGCTGCTAACTTTTAGCACCTGATCTAAACATCTTTAGACTATATCTAAACTCTATTAGATCATACAATGTCTGAAACGTTATGAGCAACTTACAAATTAATAAATTTAATGAAATATTAATTGTATAAATATTACAAAATAAATATTTATACAAAGTAGGATGGTACGTAAGCACAAAATCCAACCCTGGCAATTTACTGGCCTCTTGTCTATTCTCTGCTTTTGGTTCAAATTTTTTTTCTTCCTTTAAGTGACTCATTCAATGCAAGCCTTATTGGGCTTTCCCAGTTATGAGCCTAATAGATGCCCTCCTCTTCCCTCATAAGTAAAGGAATGTATAGTTTTTTTCTAAAGGAAAAACATTTTTGCACTTTTTTAGTTAAACGGATTCGAGGCCAATTAATCAAGAGTTATGTATCTTGATTTAAAAGATCTTGCCTGTATAAATAAGGGACTGTTTCTAATTTCTTTAAGTTAATATAAGTTCACTCTCTATTTTAGAGCTCAAAAAGTAGTACACCATCCTAAAGTGCTTCAAGTTCCCTATGCCCCTACTTATTTGAGAGTTTCTTCAACGTTACAAGTCTCTCTCATCTCTAGATTAATCCCATTGTTTTTCACTTGCTTCAAGATTTCTCAATATTGAATCACATGATGAATCCGCCTTATTGCTTAACCATTTATGACGTCTTTCTGTCTTACAACCTTATATGTTCCAAAAGGAATTATTTTTGGCAATTGAAGGGTTGGAAGAAACACTTCAAAGATTTTGAAGGGAAATGCGCTGGCTTTAAACAAAAACTCCATAGTTGTTAATATGAAGTAGAAGCAGCCGTCACTTTCTTTCGAGGTGAGCAATTCCTTTGGATTGTATAACTAGAGGACCAACCTTTCTCTCCCTTCAATTCTAGGGAGGGAATATTTCTTAAAGAATTTTTTATGGGACCATCATATCAACCACAGACATATCCATACTCCTGATGTATTATAGAAGTTTCAGAATCTATCTAGAGTTCACTTCATGCCTTGTGCTATTACCCTAGATGAGGGTTTGTGGATGCTTACCCCATCGAACATAAGAATCAAGGCTGAAATGTCTCTATTTGACACCGTGGGGTTCTGCCATAGGGTAATATGGCTAGAGTTCCTTCATGAGAAGAATTTTTTTATTGAAGGGACATCAAAAGATGAAGACATTTACGTCTCTTAATCATACCAGAAGTTCTTTCTTAATATCAATAAGTATTGCATTCAATATTAGAATGTTTTGTTTTTAGATTCATACATTGCCTAATATATAAGTTTTTTAGGAACGACTGAAGTTGAGTCTGTCCAAGTATCGCATAAGGGGAACTCTTGGACTTTACAGTATCTAGCTATCCTATAGAAACTGGGTAGAGTTTGGGTGTTGGCTTTTCGACAGAGCTTGTTTCATATATAGAGCCATATTTTCAAAGTTCTCATGTTTAACCGTCTTCTCTAGGCCATACGGAATTACCTATTCCCCAACATGGAGAGACGGAACTAGTTGTTCCTTCTAAGGATGTTCCTGCACCTTCCAAGTTAGTAACATAAGAGGAGGAAAGTAAATAATTTGGTATTCTCTTTTTTCCTTTTATTTTTTGACTATAGTATTCTTATTTTGTTATCTTTTTGTTTTAGCTCTTCAGTCGTTTATGGAGAAGTTGCCTGATGTACCGTCAAAGTTTTCTCCTTCACGGAGTCCTTATTTCAAAAAGAAAGGAACTGCAAGTGATGTCGAGGCCCTTGTAAAATGTGTTAGAGCGGAGGAGAAATTTGTAGGAGACAATAGTGCTCAGGCAATAGTTTTAAAAGATTAAAAGTCTACTAAACTAGTTGTCCTAGATGTTCCTAGCCGAGTCACATCTTGTACAATTTGGCTGAAGCTCGTTAAGAACCAAGCTTTCTAGTTAGGAAGGGCGGTGAATGGCTGATAGGGTTTCATAAAGACTAATATTTTTGTCCTCTTAAAATTAGATTTGACCCTAAATTGATGAGCATTTAGCTAATTGTTTAAGAATTTTTTATTAAATATAAGTTTTCAACCCATGACATAAAGATATTGGGAAAATCAGATAGAGAATACAACGTTGTGGTGCCTAACATCCAGTTTTGTGACACCTGAATAGAAGAACTAGACTCGTTTCTTAGGTCTGAGCATCGCAGTGCCCATAAGCCAACGTTGTGGCACCCAAAGCAGAGAGTTGAGCGTTGCAGCGCCAACATACCAGTGTTGATATGGGCATATTTGTCATTCATGTTCTCATTTTTTTCTTGATATTTTATTAGTTTATAAGAATAAATAGCTATTCATATGTATTATTGTTCATTTATAGGGACCTAATTAAAAGCAAAGAAGCTCCAATTTAGAATTGTCGCCTTACCACTACAAGCATTTTCGCTCTAGTACCGAAACTTTGATCAAAATAAAAAAATAGATGACATATTTAAGTCGCGAATGTTTACTACAGCACTGACCTTCTACTGCACCATTGATAGCCTGTCACCTTAGCATCATTCCTTCTTCACCCTAGCGATCCAGACATCTAAGTGTAGCACCCTAGCGACAACATGATAGAGCCCTAATAATAACGTAATTCTTGACTTTACAAAAATTAAGGTTTTCAAGCTCAAATCAATTCCTATTAAAGGCCATTTGTCCCAGCTTTCAAGGAACATACAAGAAGATACAAGAAACTCAAGAGATACATAACACAAGTCTTAGAGAGTAATTTGAGCACAATTGAAGCAACCATAAAAAGAAATTCAAAGTTGTTCTTCGGCAGCAAGAGTTTCTATGTTATTCAATCAAGAACAATTCGATGTATATATCTGCTTGCTATTGATTGTATCATATTTTTTTTTAAATATTTTTGCCGTAATTCTCTTGTATCTATGAACTAAATTTTCTTTCTAGGGTTAAGACTTGAATTTACTATGTGTGCTTAATTGCCCTATACTTTTAATATTTAATAAACTTAGTTCTTTATTATTCAAATTATTTGTTCTTAATACTTTAATATATTTGGCCAATATATGATGAATAACTTGGTAATATTTTGATAAACTTGAAAAATGCATCATTATATTTAGACTTAAGTAATTTGATGTATGATTGTAGAGTAACATAAGTTAGATATACAAGTTTTAAATTAGGATATAAATATACATAATTGGCATGTATGATCTATAAGCCTTGTTCTTAATGAGTCTTAATTTATTACAAATACCATATGAATATAGGTATTTGGTAAATTAAGGTATACTTGCATGACCTCGGGAGAGGCTTGTGAATACATTAGTGTCTTGATCAATAACAAGAACTAAGAGATATAAATATTAAAAGATTAATCATTGGAAAGCATATTAAAGAATGTTATTAACCCTAGGTTTTCTCTATATTGCTATCTTTCAAATCTCTTTATAGTGTGTCATTATTTTTATATTTTCTAAATTCATTCTCAAATTTTTATTTTTCTGAATAATCACTAAAAAAGACATAATTTTAGCATTTGATTAAAAAGAAGATATTATCCTTATGGGTTTGACATCCGACCCTTTCGTCTCTTTATTATTTATATATAATAGTGTATACTTGCATTCAATTTTAAGGACTTGATTATTTGCTTCATGAGGAAGATTCTTGGGCTAAGATGAAGTTTTGCTTTCAGGAGCAGTTAGGAGTCTTGAGCTCAGAGTTGATGGTAAACCATAGTGAGCTACAGGAAGTAGCTAGCTGAGTTACATCTTGTACAATTTGGCTAAAGCTCGTCGAGAACCAAGCTTTCTAGTTAGGAAGGGTGATGAATGGTTGATAGGGTTTCATAAAGACTAATATTTTTGTCCTCTTAAAATTAGATTTTACCCTAAATTGATGAGCATTTAGCTAATTGTTTGAGATTTGTTTATTAAATATAGGTTTTCAACCCATGACATAAAGATATTGGGAAAATCAGACAGAGAATACAACGTTGTGGCGCCTAACATCCAGTTTTGTGACACCTGAATAGAAGAACTAGACTCGCTTTCCAGGTCTGAGCATCGTAGTGCCCATAAGCCAACGTTGTGGTACCCAAAGCAGAGAGTTGGGCGTTGCGGCGCCAACATACCAGTGTTGATATGGGCATATTTGTCATTCATGTTCTCATTTTTTTTCTTGATATTTTATTAGTTTATAAGAATAAATAGCTATTCATATGTATTATTGTTCATTTATAGGGACCTAATTAAAAGCAAAGAAGCTCAAAATTTGGAATTGTTGCCCTACCACTACAAGCATTTTCGCTCTAGTACCGAAACTTTGATCAAATAAAAAAATAGATGACATATGTAAGTCGAAAAGTTTTACTACAGCACTGACTTTCTATCGCACCATCGATAGCCTGTCACCTTAGCATCATTCCTTCTTCACCCTAACAATCCAGACATCTAAGTGTAGCACCCTAGTGACAACATGATAGAGCCCTAATAATAACGTAATTCTTGACCCGACAAAAATTAAGGTTTTCAAGCTCAAATCAATTCTTATAAAAGGCCATTCGTCCCAGCTTTCAAGGAACATACAAGAAGATATACGACACTCAAGAGATACATAACACAAGTCTTAGAGAGAAATTTGAGCACAATTGAAGCAACCATAAAAAGAAATTCAAAGGTGTTCTTCGGCAGCAAGAGTTTCTAGGTTATTCAATCAAGAACAATTCGATGTATATATCTGTTTGCTATTGATTATATCATTTTTTTTTAAAAATATTTTTGCCGCAATTCTCTTGTATCTATGAACTAAATTTTCTTTCTAGGGTTAAGACTTGAATTTAATATATGTGCTTAATTGCCCTATACTTTTAATATTTAATAAACTTAGTTCTTTGTTATTCAAATTATTTGTTCTTAATACTTTAATATATTTGGCCAATATATGATGAATGACTTGGTTATATTTTGATAAACTTGAAAAAGGCATCATTATATTTAGACCTAAGTAATTTGATGTATGATTGTAGAGTAACATAAGTTAGATATACAAGTTTTAAATTAGGATATAAATATACATAATTAGCATGTATGATCTATAAGCCTTGTTCTTAATGAGTCTTAATTTATTACAAATACCATATGAATATAGGTATTTGGTAAATTAAAGTATACTTACATGACCTCGGGAGAGGCTTGTGAATACATTAGTGTCTTGATCAATAACAAAAACTAAGGGATATAAATATTAAAAGATTAATCATTGGAAAGCATATTAAAGGATGTTATTAACCCTAGGTTTTCTCTATATTGCTATCTTTCAAATCTATTTATAATGTGTCATTATTTTTATATTTTCTAAATTCATTCTTAAATTTTATTTTTCTAAATAATCACTAAAAAGACATAATTTTAGCATTTGACTAAAAAAAAGATATTATCCCTATAGGTTCGACATCCGACTCTTTCGTCCCTTTATTATTTGTATATAATAGTGTATACTTGCATTCAATTTTAAGATATAGAAATATTGCATCAAGTATCGCAATGCTCTTACTACTAAAAGTACCCCGATCTTTTTTAAGTATTAATATGATTTGGACTCGAAGCTATAAGCCCTTAGGACTATGAAGACATATAAAAAACCCTTTTTTCATAGTTAAAAGATGAGAGCAAGATAGAAGAGTGAAGAGCAAACACAAAAAAAATTTCAAGAGAGATTAAAGTAAAAAGATTGAATAATTGAAGATCAAAGATTGCACAACAAGCACAAGAGAAGGAAAAATGATTCAAGGGCATTAACCTTGTGCTATTGCTTTTATTTTCTCTTACTGGATGTCTTTGTTAATCATGTCTTTAATTTATTGCTTTTGAACTCTTAGATTCATTATGAGCTAGGGTTAGACTCTTGAACTCAATATATAGGTTGAATTATATTATTTCCCTTAGTTTATGAACTCAATAAAATAGATTATTTATTCTATCTTGTGTTTAACGCTTCTTTATAGTTGGCCAATATAATGATTGGTCAGAGAACTATAATAAACTCGATAGATGAATTTATGTGTTTAACTTAAGATAGTTTGATACATGATCATAGGGTACTAACTATAAGTTTCATATATGATAGATATATACATATATAGCATGTATGACATTATTAGACCCGTTCTTAATGAGTTTTATACTATTCTGATTATCATAGATATATAGGTAATTGTTAGAATGAAATATAGCTATTTGAACATTTATAAAAGCTTATAACAATATTCGTGTTTCAGCTAATAATTTATTATTCAGTGATTAAATCAAAGAATAATAAATTTAATAAAATATTAGGGGATAAGTTAAAACTCTAGATTTCTTAAAATTAGGCTTAGTTTCAGTGATTAAATTAGAGAAGAATAGATTCAATAAAATATTAGGGGATAAGTTAAAACTCTAGATTTCTTAAAATTAGGCTTAGTTTCAGAGATTAAATTAGAGAATAATAGATTCAATAAAATATTAGGGGATAAGTTAAAACTCTAGATTTCTTAAAATTAGGCTTAGTTTCTTAAATTTAGATTAATTATATAATATTCATTCTTAGATTTTGTATAAATAAAAGTTAAGTAGGATTAGTTTTAGTAATTAGTTAAAAGAATAAAATTAAATACGTCTCTGTGGGAAAGATACTTGGAATCAAATCCTAAATTACTTGGTATGATAGCGTGCACTTGTACTTAGTTTGAAATCGTACATTAAGTTTTTGGCACCGTTACTGAGGATTATCATTTTCTATTCTTAGATTAATACTAATACCAAATTATTTTACTTTTAATTCAGAATTTTTTTTTATTGTTATGCACTTTTATTTATTTTATTTTATTTTTATAATTCATGTGAAGGATAAAAAGTGAAGATTTGACTTCTTTTGATCTTGAGATCAAAAGAACATTCCAAAGACTTCGATGTGAACAACACCAACCTAGAAACATGAAATATAACATAAATAATCTTGTGTATAAACCTATGGTAGAATAATGATCTTTAAAGGATTATGCTATTCCTAAAATAAAAGGGGTTCAATCTAGTATTTGACTACCGATTGTTATTGTACACAACTATAAAATCAAGTCAAGTACTATTTAGATACTGAATGATTCTGTACAATTCAGTGGCGCCTCAAATTATCCCAACATGCATATCATAAATTTTCTGGACATTTGTGATACATTCAAGTATAACAAGTATCAGATGATGTCATTAGACTAAGGCTATTTCTTTTCTCCTTGAGGGATAAAGTTAAGAGTTAGTTAATGTCATTACATTTCGAATCCATATCGATATGGGATGATTGAGCATAGAAATTTCTTGAAAAATTCCTCCCATTAGAAAAGACAACAAAGATGAGAAATGACATCATCTCATTTGTTTAGATTAATGGCGAATCATTATATGAGGCATGGGAATGATTCAAAGATATATTGAGGAAGTTTCCTCATCATAGTGTTCCTAAATGACTATTAGTCTAAATATTCTACAATAAACTAGTGGGACATTTGAAGACCATTATAGATACCATTGATGAAGGAGCCCTAATTAGTAAGTCTAGAGATGACACCTATGATTTACTAAAGAAGATGGTGTTGAATGGTTACCAATTGCCTGCTAAAAGGGTTATACCCAAAAAGATCGCTGGATTTCATGACATTAATTTATTTAATGCATTGGCAACGTAAATTAACATATTATCAAAGAAGTTCGATGCCATGAAGGCTACAAGACTTAGAATGTAACTTGAGACTTTTGTGGTAATAACCACATGAATGGGCAATGCATGGAGTCAGCAAGTTATGTGGAGAATTATAATAGGTAGCAGAACAATCCCTACCCAAACTATTATAATTTAGGGTGGCAAAACCATCTGAACTTCTCTTGGAGTAACAACTAAGGCCAGTCATCTAAACCAATAAAAATTCATGGATTTGATCCACTACAAGAAAAAAGTTGGCCTTAGAATATATGTTCCTACAGTAAATGAAATCCAATAATGTCATTCTACAAAATTATTTTGCATCTCTAAAGACATTAGAGACTCAAATGGGGTAACTTACTGCAGCCTTAAATAACTGACCTCAAGAAGCCTTACTAAGCAATATTAAACTGAATTCAAGAGATGACAAAAAGTAGTACAAAGCTATACTATTAAGAAGTGGTAAAAATTTATAGTCCAACAGTGCAGAAAAGAAGAATGATGTAGAAAATAATGCATAAATACAAAAATATTACAGAATATAATGCATAACAGCATGAAAATATTGAAAACCAATCCTGAAACACAAAAAACTATAAATACAACAGTAAATAACAATAACAACAGTATAGAGAAGCGTGTAGTATAACCTTTTCATCTACCTTTACTATTCCTTTAGAGGTTATAGAAATAAAAGCTAGATAAGCAGTTCTGAAAGTTTTTGAATATCTTTAAGAAATTTTATATTAACATTCTTCTTGCAGAAGCTCTTGTGAAAATGCCTAGTTATGTGAAGTTCATGAAGGATATCTTATTCAATAAGAGAAAAGTGGCAGAGTTTGAAATTATAGTACTTATAGAATATTGTGGTGCAATCTTACAAAAGAAATTGCCATTTAAGTGAAAAAAATCTAAGTAGTTTCACTACACCACACACAATCGGGCATCAATTCTTTAGAAAGGCCTTATGTGATCTAGGCATTAGCACCAACCTAATGCCATTATCCATCTACAAAAAGTTAGGTTTGGAGGAGGCTAAACCTATAAACGTCACCTTACAACTTGCCAATTGTTCACTTACTTATCCAATGGACATTATTGAGCATCTTTTAGTAAAGGTTGACAAATTCATTTTCCTTGTGGATTTTATAGTGTTAGACATGAAAAAATGATCGTGAAGTACCTATCGTACTAGGAAGACCATTCCTAGTCGTTGTAAAATCCTTACTGATGTTTTAAAAAGGGAATTAACTATGAGAGTGTAGAACGAATAAGTTACATTCAATGTGTTCAAAGCTATGAAATATAATGAGAAAGAATAATGTTTGAGCATTGATGTTATTGATAGTGAAGTTCATGAGGTCTTTAACAATAATAACATTCATGACTCTTTAGAAGATGTTGTAGGGAAGAATTTGAGAAATTTGAAGCATAAGATCACTTATAAGCACTAAGCCTACAGAATCAAGATGAGAATAAAATCTCTAGACAAATCAGAGAGTAAGCAAGCTCATAATAAGCCTTTCATTGAAGAACCTCCTATAGTAGAGCTGAAACCTTTACCTAATCACTTGAGGTATGCATCTCTTAGAGAGTCTTTTACACTATTAGTCATAATTTCTACCTAACTTAATGAGATCCAAGAAGAGAAGTTGTTGAGGGGATTGAGAGAACATAAGAAACTAATTGGATGAACAATTTCAGATATTAAAGGAATAAGTCCATCACTTTTCATGCATAAAATTCTATTAGGGAAGAGGCATAAAGCTATAATAGAGCTTCAAATGAGGTTGAATCCTATTATAAAAAGTGTAGTGAAGAAGGAGATCATTAAGTGGTTAAATGTTAGAACTATCTACCCTATTTTAGACAGCTCTTGAGTAAGTCCAGTGCAATGCATTCTAAAGAATGGTGGAATCATTGTTGTGGCAAATGAAAACAATGATTTAATCTCTACTAGAACTATTACTATATGGAGAATATGCATAGAATAACAAAAGTTGAACAAAGCAACATGCAAAGGATATTTTTCTTTACCCTTCATTGATTAAATGCTAGATAGGTTGGTTGAACGTGAATATTATTATTTCTTTGATGGTTACTCTAGATATAATTAGATCACAATTGCTTTAGAGGACCAAGAAAATACAACGTTCACATGCCCCTATAATATATTTTCCTTGTGGAGGATGCCATTCAGCCTATGCAATGCTCCAACAACTTTTCAGCGATGTATAATGGCCATATTCTCAAACATTATAGAATAATCACAGAGTTATTATGGATGGCTTTTTTATTTTTGGCGACTCTTTTGATCTTTGTCTTGATAATTTAGCACTTATGCTTAAGAGATGTGAAGAAACTAACTTAGTGCTTAATTGAGAGGAGAAGTTTCATTTTATGGTTTAAGAATGTGTAGTCTTAAGCCATAAAATTTTGGCATAAGGTATAGAGATAAATAGAGGGAAGATTGAAACCTTTAAGAAATTGCTCCCTTACTAATGTGAAAGGAGTGTGGAGTTTTCTTGGCCATGCACGTTTTTATAAAAGATTTACAAAGTATTGTCCAAGATGTCTAAACCCTTATGCAACTTACTGGAGAAAGAGGTGCAATTTCACTTCGATGAAGTATACCTTGAAGGCTTCAAAATCTTGAAGAATAAGCTCATTTTTACACCAATCTTCATAGCACTAGATTAGAATCTACCATTTGAGGTAATGTATAATGCAAGTGATATAGTGATGGGAGCAGTGCTAGGACAAAGGTGATAGAAAGTTTTTCACACTATCTACTACGCTCGCAAAACTCACAATGAAGCACAATCTAACTACACTGCCACAGAAAAGGAACTTTTGGCAGTAGTCTTTACCTATAACAAGTTCTGAGCTTACATCATTAGGGTCAAAGTCACAGTCTTCACAGATCATTTGATAATTAAATACCCCTTAGCTAAGAAGGATGCAAAAAAAAGGCTTATTCGATGGATTTTATTGCTGCAAGGATTTCATCTTGAGATCAAGGATAGAAAAAGAGATGATAATCAAGTAGCCAATTATCTCTCTTGATTAGAATTGCCAAATTAACACAAAAACAGATCCTAACCAATGAAACTTTTCTAGATGAGCAACTCCTTGCACACAAAATTATGAAATTTCTTAGTTTGCTAATATTGTCAATTATCTAGTTTAGGGACTTACTCCTCCTGATTTGACATTTTAACGAAAGAAGAAATTCCTCAATGATATCAAATTTTACTCTAGGACTAACCATTCATTTTTAGATTGTGTGCATACCAAAGCATTAGAAGATGTGTCACTTAAGAGTAGATTCATGACATTTTACACCAATGTTATGCATCTAGTTACAATGGCAATTTTGCGGGCGACAAAACAGCGACAAAGATACTTTAATCCAGTTTGTATTAACCTATATTATTTAAATATGCATATTTATTTTTTGTAGGATGTGATAGATGTCAACGAACAAGGAACATCTCTAAAAGACATGAAATGCCACAGTAGAACATTCTCGAAGTGCAAATCTTTGATGTTTAGGGCATAGGGTTCAGGTATTTTTCCACTATCTCACAATAATAAGTACATCCTTGTAGCAATGGATTACATTTTAAAATAGGTAGAAGTAATAGCATTACCCATAAATAATTCTAAAGTAGTGATCAAGTTCCACTAAGAGAACATATTCATAAGATATAGAACCCTAAGAGCGATCATTAGTGAGAGGGCTCGCATTTCTGGAACAAATACTTCTCAGCCCTCTTGTAAAACTATAGGGTCAAGCACAAGATCACCACAGTGTATCATCCTCAAATAAGTAGATAAGTGGAAGTCTTCAATAGAGAAATAAAACGGATTTTAGAGAAGATAGTTGAACCAAACTAAAAAAACTAGGCACTGCACTTGGATGATGCGTTATTGGCATATCGCACTGCATACAAATTGCCATCAACAGGAATCCATTCTAATTAATTTTTAGAAAAGCATGCCACCTACCTTTAGAGCTAGAACATAAATCATATTGCTCTATTAAAGCCTTAAACTTTGATTTCCCAGCAGTAGGAGAGAAACGTCTATTATAGCTTAACACCATGGATGTGTTTCGCCTTCAAGTGTATGAGAATGCAAAGTTATATAAGGAAAGATGATATGATAAGAAAATACTTTAACGATCTTTCAAATAATGATAATAAGTGTTGCCCTATAATTCTCGCTTGAATTTATTTCCTAAAAAACTCAAGTCTAGATGGTCGGGCCATTCCAAATGATAAAGGTTTTGGACAAAATCTAAGGATGAATGTTCTCAAATTAGTCTAAATTTAAGAAAATAAACCTAATCTTAAGTAAATAATCAAACAAGAGTTAAATTCACCAATATACTGCCATACATGCTATATAGGTATATGTTTCTTCTACATGAAAGTCATAGTTATTACTCTATAATCATATATCAAACTATCCTAGGTTAAACCCATAAATTATAATATTGTCCAAATATAAAGAAGCATTAAACACAAGATAGATTAAACAATCTAATTTATTGAGTTTATAAACTAAGAGAAATAATATAATTCAACTGCATATTTGGTTCAAGAGTCTAACCCTAGATCAATAAATTTTAGCTCATGATGAATTTAAGAGTTCCAAAACAATAAATTAAAGACATTATTAACAAAGATATCAAGTAAGAGAAAATAAAAGTAATAACACAAGGTTGATGCCATTGAATCGTTTCTCCTTCTCTCTTGTTTGCTGTTCAATTCTTGCTCTTCAATTCTTCAATCTTCTTAATTTAATATCTCTTGAAAAGTGTTTTGTGTTTGCTCTTCACTCCTTTATCTTGCTCTCATCTTTTGGTTGTGAAAAAGGGTCTTTTATAGGTCTTCATAATCCTAGGGACTTGTAGGTTCGAGGCTAAATCGCATTAGGACTTAAAAAGGCTAAGGTACTTCTGGTCGCATAGGCCTCGTAGTACTAGTGTGTGAGCGTCGCGGTGCTCAACCCTATACTTCGAGTGCTATAGCACTGGCTGGTGGGCACCGTGGCTTTTAGACCTGGGAAATTGGCCTAGTTCTTCTATTTGAGTGCCATAACACTTTTTTATAGGCACTGCGGCGCTAGGTCACTTACTTCAATTTCTTTGTTTTGCATTTAATTTTCCCAATATCTTCATTTCGTGGGTTAAAAACCTATATTTGATCAATAATCTTAAATAATTAACCAAATGCTCTACAATGTTTGGTAAAATCTAAGTTTAAGATGATGAAAATATTAGTCTTTATGAAACCCTATCAAATACTCTCAAACTTAAAACTTTGCTTGTCATTGAGCAAAATA
The DNA here is from genome assembly GCA_946807835.1 of Ailanthus altissimus. NCBI lineage: Eukaryota > Viridiplantae > Streptophyta > Magnoliopsida > Sapindales > Simaroubaceae > Ailanthus > Ailanthus altissimus. Next base: position 7,408,493 of record OX327690.1, on the reverse strand, counting down.
AAAATAAAAATAAAAGAAATTTAAAAACAATCAATTGAATGGGTCAATTAAAAATTTGTTTATTTGTCTCAAAGGTTGAATTACATTAATAAAATCTTCAGAATTGTTAATCACTTATAAAATTTTCATAATATAATCATCACGATTATTTTCATCTTATAAATATTCACTTGGTGAGTTTGTACAGAGCTATTTTTCTATTCATCAATTATACTCGCAATGATTTATACCAACAAGAAAGACTAGGATCAAAAAAATTATCTATAAGCTTGCTTTTCATATCACTCTACATTAATGTAGGACAAGTATAAAACTAAAGATCAAATATGACGTTCAAAAGCTTGTAACAAAGGCTTTGGTTATGGTAAGGGAAATTGAAAAACAAATTCAAGCTTTATTCATATAATAACTATAACCTTCTTGTTTCTAGATTATTCTACCTTCTTTTTCCAAAAATACAGCCCCAAACTTATTTTCTTAGACTTTCATTTTAAGCAACTCAATAATTCTCCACTTGACTTCCATGAGTACTTTTTTTTTTAATTATTCCCCCTAAACCTTGTAATTATATAAGAATAGTCCATTCTTTATCCTTAACCTTTGAATTATATCCTTTTATAATCTTTAACAAGATGTTATAATTATAGTTCAAACGGTATTTTATAAAGGACTAAAATTCACTCAGTTTTGGCTTTTAATGTGGTTCATAAAAAATATGGTCAATAAAGCTCAAAAAAAGGTGATTAAGGGTTAAATTTTATATCAAGGTAAGCCCGAAAGACTCAAACGATCAAAACAAGCAGGACCTATAATCACTTCTCTTAGTATATTCGCCATAGGATTACACTTCGTGTGTTAATTAAACAAGTTTTAGACATTATGAGACCTTAATTGCTCTCTTAATATGGATAAAAGTTTTCTAAGTTAACAACCAATGTACTATAACAGCTCTAATGTGTAATGTGTTTGAAGTAAACATATATAAGATAAATATAAGCAATTCCAATCAAGTCACAAGATAGGTATAATAATTACTAATTCTAGAAAATTTAATAGCTTTTCCTCAACTCAACCTTTCATCATTGACTTATAACTTCTTTTCAACCCAAACAAAGGACATTTTAAAGAAAAATAGAAAATAACAAATAAAATAAAATAATAAAATATAACAAATGAAAAAAATAAATCTACAATCATGCATTTTAGAAATAGAAGTGTTTCCCTTCCTACAAACTTAAAATGAGCCATATCCTCATGATGGCAGTAAAATAAGGGAAACACTTCTATTTCTAAAATGCATGATTGTAGATTTATTTTTTTCATTTGTTATATTTTATTATTATCCTCATGATGGCAGTAAAATAAGAAAATTAGAACACTTCTCTTAGATGTGTGTCGAGCCTCAATCGTCAGCCAAGTCATATTCAGTCTCCTCATCATCCTCCTCCTCATTGTTATCTTAATCATCATCTTTTGGATCTGTTGGAGTTGGATATACTAGAAATTTTGGTAGAATGCTTGTATCCATGCCAAAGTAAGGAAAATCCTCATCACTTGGTCTTAATAAGCAGCAAATGAGGCACTCCACTACTAATGTATGACAAATGAAGTCTCAAAATGAGCTAAATGCTCATTGATGGTAAATGGCGAAGGTGGTGTAGGTGCTTGAGGCAATGGTTACCGTCTCTGTGGTGTTAGAGGGTGATCCTGCTGCTTTAGTCCATCCACAATTTAAGTAATTTTTCTATTATCTAATACATATATCGGATGAAGTAAATCTTTTGTAGATTCCTACTCGTCTCCAACTTATGCATATAAAACCATGATTAGGGATAGGTAATAGAAATTCATCTTCGTAAAATAGATGCCATAGATGATGTCACCTTTTATAACCTTGCTCACATCAATGGATCTTTCGGTAAAGATGGCATATAATAATATAACATGCTAAATAGTGACATAATTTACATGGCAAACTAGCATGAGGTGTACGATGATGGAGTAATGCCAAACCTTGTATTACCACCTCAGATAATGGCCACTTGGTATTTAGTGACGCTAAGAATTAGATGACCACTTTATAATCTGGCTTCTTCAGTAACTTGTAATAATTATATTGGGGAAAGTTAAAAAGTTTTGAAGTATTTATTAATGGTGGTATTCCTGATGCCTACTCTTCGGCCCCTAACAAATACCTTTAAGTCTCGATGCCTTTGACCATTAGAGTAAAATTCCTTAACTACAAGTAATACCATTGTCTCAGGTAGTCCACAAAGCCTCTACCAACCCCGTTCTTCAATGATTTGAGTAATACCAGATAGCATCTAATAGTGATCTTAAATCCCCTTGCTGGAATAGTGATTCTCTTGATGTAAAAGATATGTGACAATTAAATGCTTTTTTGGACACAAATTTAGAAATGTCGTAGTTGGCAGATGATGAAGCAGCCACTTATGGGATCCCTTACGAGCCATAGAGAATAGACCTAAAATATAAATATGTGCACTCCCAATAATTTAAAATTTTAAAACTCAAACTCCACATGATTTCAGTATTCATAAACACACTCTTCAGGCAATTCAGCTTCAAAATCATCTATTCGTATCTCCAATTCAACTTATCAACACCACAATTGCCTCTAAACAACATATTTTTAATAAACATATCACTCATAACACACCAATATAATCTAGCAAAACATTTCTCATCAATATATCCAAAGAACATTTCAATAATTTAAATAATTACAATAAATAATTCTAAGATAAACCAGATCATAAACACAAGAATTATTAATTGACAATTATCAAGAATCATCCCTATCTATCAAAGGTAAATTTTTTGAATTTTATGGTAAGACAACATCATTTATAATGAATATGCACTGGAATGCAAAACAATGCAGAATCTAATGATATTCTTATGCTTTAAAGCCCTAAAATATTAAATAAATATATTATCTTAAAGCCACAGTCGAATTGGTGGAGTTCTTAGAAAAATTCAAATTTTTTTTATGGATTGTATGTGTGTTGTTGGTTGATTTTATGTGAGAAGTGATTTTTGGCCAACTAGAGGTGTGGTTTTTATGTTAAATTTTTGGAATGATGGAGAGTTAAGATTTTAAGGTTTGAGATGAATGAATGAATGAGGAAATTTAGGGTTTTAAAAACCTTTCTCGATGGAGCGCTGAGGTGCTCAAACCTAGAATTAGGCTAGTTGCTATGGACTCTGTTTCGAGTGTAGCAGCACTGGGATTTCAACACCTGGCACCAAGACCTGGGCAAAGGTTCTATTTTTCTATTGGGCAGAATTGCCAGTGCTATGACATTGTGGGCTCTGTCTCCAATACCTCGACACTGAGTTTTACTTAACACACATAAATTTTTTTATTTAGGAAGAAATTAATCCTAACCAAGTAAAGAGATACTAAAAATAAGATAAGTATATAAAAAATTGAAGATAAAGGATATTAGACTTTGGTTATCTCCCAAGAAGCACTTGATTTAATATCATCAGCTTCATGTAATTACCCCTCGATTACTTGGGTTTTATTAGATCGACGATGACCTCTTATCGATCGATTTTTCCTCGTTGGTAATATTTGAGTAGCTGCCAATCACTGTAAAGAAAGCTTGAGTGGTTGGGTCTTTGATTCAATAGTTCTACATGGATATACCTTGATGATTTAGAATAGCTTCGACCATTGAGACTTGAGTTTTTTAGGAAATAACTTCAAACGAGAATTATAGAGCAACACTTGTTCTCCTTGTTTAAATGATTGCTGAAGTATTTTATTTTCATACCATCTTTATTTATCTTTCATTGTATAACTTTGCATTCTCATAGTCTTAAAGACAGAATACGTCCATGATGTTGAGTTATAGTAGGTGCTTCTCTTATACTACTTGGAGATTAAATTTTAAGGCTTTAATAGCCTATTATGCTTTGTATTCTAGCTTCAAGGGTAGGTGGTATACTTTTTTAAAGATTAATCAAAATAGAGACATGCCGAAGGGAGTTTTATATGCATTGCGATATTCCTATAATGCATCATCTAAGAGTAGTGCCCAGTCTTTTCAATTTGGTTTAACTATTTTCTCTAAGATCAATTTTATTTCTTTACTGGAGACTTTCACTTGTCCACTTCTTTCAAAATGATACACAGTGGCGATCTTGTACTTAACCCCATATTTTTGCAAGAGTACTAAGAAGTATTTGTTGTAGAAATACAAGCCCTCATCATTAATGGTTGCCCTTTGAGTTTCATATCTTGTGAATATATTCTTTTAGAAGAACTTAATCACTGCTCTAGTATCATTCACTGATAATGCTACTACTTTTACCCATTTTGAAATGTAATCCACTGCTATAGGGATCTCTGCTTTTAGATTATTCTGTTATGGCACTCGTTGACATCTATCGCATCCTACAACAAAGAAATATGCATATTTAAATAATATGGGTTAATAAAAATCAGATTGAAGTACCTTTGCTACTATTTTGTCACTGCAAAATGGCCACTATAACTAGATGCATGACATTGGTATAGGATGTCCTGAATATCCTTTTTATGGACTTATCTTTAAATGATTTGGTTTGTACACAATTTCAAAAAGAATGGCTTATCCCATAAGTAAAATTTGGTGTCGTGAAAGAACTTTTTCTTGTGCTAAAACATCAAACTAGGAGGAATAAGTCCACAAACTAGATAATTGATTATATCAGTATACAAGGGAATCTCGTGATGTTGTGTTGTAATGAGTTGCTCATCTAGAAAATTTTTATTTGATTAGGATATTTTCTTGGTGTTAATTTAGTACTTTCAATCGGGAGAGATGAATGGCTATTTGATTTTTAACTCATTTTCTATCTTTGATCTTAAGATCAAATTCTTGCAATAATAAAATTTATTGAATGAGCCTTAATTTTGCATCATTCTTGGATATGAGGTATTTGACCGCCAAATGATCTATAAAGATTGTGACTTTAACTATAATGAGGTAAGCTCAGAACTTATCAATGGCAAAGACTGAGTCGGTTAATGCAGTAGCAGTATATCCAACAGAAGTTGTTGATTCTGTTGACCAAGATACAGGAGCAGAAAAAGGTACAGATACAGCAACAACACAAACACAATCCATAAAAAATTTCCCAAGAACTCCACCAATTAGAATAGAAACATCATTAGATTCTCTGTAATTTTTTACATGCTATTACATATTTCACTATAATTGATGTTGTCTTAGCATTAAAATTTGAAAATTTATGTTTGATAGATAGTGATGATTCTTGATAATTTTTAATTTATGATTCTTGCGTTTATGATCTTAATTAAGTTTATCTTATAATTATTTATTGCAATTATATAAATTGTTAAAATGTTCTTTGATGTGTTGAGAGAACTATGTTTATTGAAAATGTGTTGTTTAGAGGTAATTGTGGTATTGATAAGTTGAAGGTAAGAACAGATGATTTTGATGCTGAATTGCCTGAACAGTGTGTTTGTGGATATTCAAATCACGAGGAGTTTGAGTTTTAAAGTTTAAATTATTGGGAGTGCACATGTTTTTATTTCAGGCATATTCTTTATAGCTCATAAAGGATCTCGTAAAATGACTGCTTCATCATCCACCAACTATGACACCTCCAAATTTGTGTCTAAAAAGGCATTTGATTGCCGCACATTTTTTGTCATTAAGAGAATCACTGTTCTAGAAAGGGGATTTAAAATCACTATTGAATGCTACTTCAACATTACTCTGATCATTGAAGAACGAGATTAACAAAGGCTTTGTACATAACTTGAGGTAGTGGTATTACCCGTAGTTTGGGAATTTTACTCCAACGATCTAGAGCACCACGACTTAAAGGTATTTGTAAAGGGCTGAAGTGTAGACATCATGAGCATCACCATCAATAGATACTTCGAACTTCATAACTTTCCCTAATATGATTAATGTGAATTACTAAAGGATCTAGATTATGAAGCAATCATCCAATTATTGGCTTCACTAAAGGCTGAGTGGCAATTGTCCACGAGTAAGCTGATTTAATTCCTTACACATGAGCCGAGAATATAAGGCTTAACATTACTTCATCGCCATATGCCTCATGCCAATTCTCAATATGAGTTCTGTCGCCACTCAACATGCCATATTATTATATGCCATTCTCATATGATGATCCATTGATGTGGGCAAGGTTAAAAAATACAACATCATCTATAGCATCTGTTATATGAAGATGAGCTCCTATTGCCCATCCCTAATCATGGCTTTATGTGCCCAAGATGGAGTCAAGTGGGCATCTATAGAGGATTTACTTTATTTGGCACTTCTTTTAGATAATAGCAAAATTGCTTAAATTATAGATAGACCGAAACAGTAAGATCGACCTCTAGTACCATAGAAATGGTAACTATTACCTTAAGCACTTACACCACCTCTGCCACTAACCATCGAGGAGCATTTAGCTCGTTGGGAGACTACATTCGCCGTACATTAGCAGTGGATCTCATTTGCTACTTATCAAGACAAAGTGATTAGAATTTTCCTCACTTACTTTGGCATGGATACAAGCGTTCTACTAGCCTCGGTAGATCCAAAAATTGATGATGAAGAATATGATGATGAAGTTAATGATGGGGAGGATGATGAGACTAAAGATGACTTGGCCTACGATTAAGGCTTCACACACATCTAAGGGAAGTGTTCTAATTTTCTTATTTTATAGCCACCACGAAGGTATTGTTCATTTTATGTTTAAGGGTAGGGAAACACTTCCAAGTTTCTAAAATACATGGTTTTAGGTTTATTTTTCTCGCTTGTATATTTTATTATTTTATTTTCAGTTATTATTTTCTATTTTTCTTTAGAATGTCTCTTGGTTATGTTGAAAAGAAGTTGTAAGTCAGTGATGAAACGTTGAGTTGAAGAAAAGCTATAAAATTTTATAAAATTTGTAATTATTATGCCTATCTTGTGACTTAATTGGAATTGTTTATATTTATCTTATATTTGTTTACTTCAAACACATTGCACATTAGAGCTATTATAGTACATTGGTTGTTAGCTTAGAAGACGTTTATCCATATCAAGAGAACAATCAGGATCTTTCAATATCTAGAACTTGTTTGATTAGTATTTTAAGTGATATCCTAGGGCAGATATAGCAAGAGAAATAATTATAAGCCATATTTGTTTTCATCATTTGAGCCTTTCGAGTCTACATTGATATAAATTTTAACCTATATTACCTCTTTTTAGCCTTATTGACCATATTTTTTGTGAACCACATTAAAAGCCAAAATCGATTGAATTTTAGTCCTTCATAAAATACTGTTTGCACTATAATTTTAACATATTGTTAGAGATTTAAAGGGATACAATTCAATGGTTAAGGATGAAGAATAGAAAAAGTCAGGTCATGAACTATTCTTATATAGTTAAAAGCTTTAATGGGGTATAATTCAAAAAGAAAAAAGGAAAAAACCCCTCATAGAACTCAAGTGATTAATGAGCTGCTAAAAATGAGATTTCAAGAAAATAGGTTTAGGGGTGTGTTTTGAATAAAAAAAAAGGTTGAATGATCTAGAAACAAGAAGGTTATAGTTATTATGTGAATAAACCTTTAAAATCTTCCAATTTCCTTTACCATAACCTAAGCTTTTCATTACAAACTTTTGACAGTTCTATTTGTTATTTAGTTATATACTTATTCTATATTAATGGAAAGTAATATGAAAAGCAAGTTTATGAACAATTTTTTTATCATAGTCTTTCTTGTTGGTATATATCATTTAGAGTACAATTAATGAACATAAAAATAGCTCTACACACACTGACTAAGTGAATAGTTGTAAGATAGAAATAAGCGTGATGATTATGCTATGGGATGTTAATAAGTGATTAACGATTCTAAAAATTTTATGAGCATAATTCAACCTTTGAGACAAATATACAAATTTCTAAATTGACCCATTTAATCGATTATTGTAAAATTTTTCTTTTGGTTTTGCTCGAAGACGAGTAAAGTCTTAAGTTTGGGAGTATTTGATAAGGTTTCATAAAGACTAATATTTTCATTCTCTTAAACATAGATTTTACCATCAATTGATGAGTATTTGGCTAATTATTTGAGATCATTGATCAAATACAAGTTTTCAATGCACAACATTAAAATACTGGGAAAATTGAACACAAAATGAAGAAATTAAAGTAAATGGCCCAATGTTGTGGCACCCACTGAACAGAAGAACTAAGCTCATTTCCTAACTCCGAGCGTCATAGTGTCTTAAGCAGAGAGTTTAGTGCTACGCTGCCCATACACTAGCGTTGCGACAAACCATGCAGTTAAAAGTACCTCAACCTTTTGAGTCCTAATACTACTTGGACTTGAAGCTACAAGCCCTTAAGATTACCAAAACTTGTTTTAAAAAAAAACTTTTTATAGCTAAAAAAGGAGAGCACGATAAAAGAGTGAAAAGCAAATACAAAACACCTTTTAAGAGCAATTAAATAAGATTGAAGATCAAGAATTACTTAACAAGTAAGAGAGAAGGAGAAATGATTTAAAGGCATCAACCTTGTGTTATTCATGTTTTAATTTATTGCTTTGGAACTCTTAGATTTATTATGAACTAAATTTTATTGATATAGGGTTAGACTTTATTCATGTTGTTGAATTCTATTATTTCTTTTAGTTTTTGAACTCAATAAAGTAGATTGTTTATTTTATCTTGTGTTTAATGCTTCTTTATATCTGGCCAATATAATGATTGTTTAAGAAACCATAATGAACTTGACAGAAGAATTTATGTGTTAAACTTAGGATAGTTTGATACATGATCGTAGGGTAACAACTATGAGTTTCATATAGGATAGACATATATATATATAGCATTTATGACATTATTAGACCAATTCTTAATGAGTTTCATACTATTCTAATTACTATAGATATATAGGTAATTGTTAGGATGAAATATAGTTATTTGAACATCGATAGGAGCTTATAACAATATTCGTGTTCTGGCCAATAGTTTATTATTGAGTGATTAAATAAGAGAATAATAGGTTCAATAAAATATTGGGAGATAAGTTGAAACCCTAGATTCATTTTTTTTTTGGTAAATTTAACTCTTGTTTGCTTGTTTTCTTAAGATTAGGTTTAGTTTCTTAAATTTAGATTAATTAGAGAACATTCATTCTTAAAGTTTATCTAAATAAAAGTTAAGTAAGATTAATTTTAGTAATTAATAATAAAAAAAATAGATTAAATAAGTCTCCATGGGAATTACACTTAAACTTAAATATTATATTATTTGGTACGATAGGTGCACTTAAGCTTAGTTAGAAATCGCACATCAATTGTAGAGAGGTTAATCTTCCCTGCATTAAGAAAGTGGCTTCTGAGATAGTTTGGCAATGTAAGCTGGCCATTGCCAAAGAAGTTTTTGATTGGGAAGTCAAAGTCATGACAAAGTTTTCTCTGAGAGGGATCCTACTTCCTATGGAATACTATCGAAGGATATGGACGCCTCATACAGTTTCTACAGAGGTTGGTCTGCAGGCACATAAAGGATGATCATAGGTAAATCAATTTTCACCTAATTCTCCTCAGTTATAGTTTTCTTTTCTTTTTTATTATGTAAACGTTTATGGAACCCAAACATTACGTATTAATGAAATTGAGTACAAGTATTTTGTCTAGTTCATTTGGAGCAATTATAAAGGAAAAACACTTATGTTTTTTTTTTTTTGTTATGTATGTCTTATAAATGTTTATTTGATAGAAAATGTTCTTTCCAATCTGTTTATGTTCGTATAAGTTGGAACTCTTATCTTGTTTATAAGTAGAGGATCTATTGTTTAGAAGTGTTGGGAAAAGATGTTTTGTTTTAAGTGTGGATCCTTTTCCAAGGTGCCTTATGTTTTCATTTGCATGTTATATCTCTTCTAAGAAGTGTTCTAGCTTCTATAAAGGTATTTCTATTCCAAGAAAGATGTAATTTTTATGGTTCTTGAAACGATTGTTCCAGAAAGTTTCAATATAACCTAGATTTCTATGAAGTTCCTCTAGGGATATATTTTTCCTGGCGATTCTCGATATTTGTTTGATATTCACCCATTTTAGAAATACACTAGGTTCCTTAAGGGGGTGCTTTAATAGTTTAGGGAAGGATACGTGATCTTTTTTAGTAGGTTGACATTATTTAGAAAGAGTATGATCTTTCTAGGGAGTTCAATTATTCGATCTATTTTGTCAAGATTTTGATGCCCTTGATGATTCGTTTCATTTTCTAGTGTTTCCTATAAGTCTGTTATGGTGTTTTAGGTGAACTAGCTATTTCAAAGGGTATGAGGTTTCTCCTGGGTGGTATTTCCAGGGAAGCTCTCATGATGGTGCTCTTTGTAGGTATTGGTGTTCCCTTAGAAAGTTGTAAGTTCTCTTCTAAGGGTGCACTATTTATTTTGTTTTTAGTGGAAAGATGAAAAAGTCCTTCATTTTTAAAGTTGGGCACTTCTAAGATGGGGGCAATAAGCCTATCCAGGAAGTTTTGGATGCTTCCAAGGTAAAGGCATTTGAACCTGTGCAAGGAAGTCTTTAGGTGCTTCCAAGTTAAAGGCATTTGAGCCTGTGTAAGGAAGTATTAGGTGCTTCCAAAGTAAAGGGTGCTTGAACCCATCCAGAATAGTCTCAGATATGGGTTGTGGGGATTTCTTTTGGCCATTTCCCATAATGGCGATGGAGGATTACTTTTGGTTGTCTTCTCGTAATGGAGCAAAATTGTTTTGTCATGTAAGGAGCAATATAATCCTTTACATGTAGGTTCTGGTGGCTATTTTTTCAGCCATCTCTCTAGAACAATAGTAGAGGATTGCTTTTGGCCTTCTCCTTTCATTGTAACAGTACAAAACCAATTTATCACATAAGGAGCAACAAGATTATTACATGTGGGTCTTGGGTGATCATTAATTGGCCATCTCCTAGTAACAGCACTAGATAATATTTTCATGTAAATAGCCACAGGATCCTTACATGTGGGCCTTGAGGGATCTCTTTTTTCTTTTGGCTGTCTCCTCTCTTAGTAATGGTACCAGACTATTTTGTTATGTAAAGAGCCACAGGATCTTTACATGTGTGTTTAAGGGATGGTTTTTTTTGCCATCTCCCTAAAATGGCAATGGATTATTACTTTTGGCTGCCTCCTTTCTTAGTAATGGCGTTAGACCATGCTTTTCAAGCTTGGAATCTTATTGATTCTTTCATGGTAGCCATTTTTATGATTGTTATCAGTAATGTAATAATATTGCATCATAGAGAATAATCTAAATAAGAAAATTGTCTAAGATATAGGAAAAAAATAAAGAGAAAGAAGTCATAAAAAGAATTTCCTTAGCTTTGATATAATCTAAGGAGTAGGAATCGGGTTCTTGTTCATGTCACGATTCTGTAAGGACATTTCATGTTTCTACCATCTTGCCAATATTATGCTCTTTGTTAATGTTGAGTGCTTCTTACAATATGAGATCATCTTCATTAACCTTACGCTTCCTAATTCTATTGTTGCAGTGTATTTCTATTTTTACTTTATTAACCACTGCATGGATTTCCACAATTTATCTAATTTTATATGTTAGATCTTTTGTTGTGGTAAAGACTTCATCATTTAGTTCCAGTTGTATAGTCCTCGTCCTTAGAGTTAGGATAAAGGCTTTCATGGGAAGCACTACTTCTATCCTAGACACTAAGGAATATTTTGAGGTTTATATTGACCTTTTCTCTTTTTCTCTCTAGGATTTCCTATAGCATAATAAAAATCATTCGATTGGAGATTTCGGCTTAACCGTTCCACTGTGGCTACGAGAGGAAAAATGTTGTTATATTTTGAATTTATCACAAAAGAAAGTAACAACAGTGCTTACAAATTATTTCCCACTGTCAGATATGATTATCTATAGCGTTTCAAACCTGGTGATAAGATTCGTCCATATAAAGTTTATTACTTAGGTTCCAGTGAGATTGTTGTAAGCTTCTACTTTGATCCACTTACTGAAGTAGTCAATGCCTAATAGAACGAACCATTTTCCTTCTGCAACAATTAGGAGGGCCCTTACGATATCCATACCCTATAATATGAATGGCTAGAGATTGGATACTATATTAAGATTATTGGTGGATTGCTAGATGAGTGTGGCGTGCTTGTGGCACCTTTCACATTTCTTAAATTCTGTAGCATCTCTTTTGATTAATGGGCCAAAATCTTCCTTATTGCATTACTTTATAGGCTAAGATCCTTGTGCTTGAATGGTTGCCACAAAATCCTTTATGTATCTTTGCCATGTTCCTATGCCCTTCCTTAATTGACACGTATTTTATATAGATGCTTGAGAAAGACCTCTTTTTTAGGTGATTATTGATGATGGTGAACCTTTCGGCCCTTTCTTAGAGACTATTAGCTTCTTTTCTATCTTTTTGAAAGCTTTCCTTCCTTTAGATACTTGATGTACGGGGTCATCCAACCTGCTCTGATTATGGTTTTAAGTGTGCTCTCGGCTGGTAGGTTCCCTTTATCTTTATCTTAAGTTCTAGTTTTTTCCTTCGCCGTTAGGGGAACCTTTTTTATCAGGTAAATGTTTATGAAAAAAGCTTGTTTTGCTAGCCTATCTGCTTCCTTGTTTTCCTCTTTTGGGACTTGTTTAAGGTTGATGCTTCCGAATTTGGAAGCAATCATCTTTTGCTATACACAAGTTTCCACATCCTTTCTTCCTTTGTTGTGTATTCCCTATTCTGTTGGAAAGTGATGAGGGTGGAATCAATTTTTATTGTTAAGCTATTAATTGAAACGGTTCTAGCTATTTTGAATCCTTCATTTGGAGATTCAAATTTAGCTTCATTATTGGACGTAGAGGTTTAGAGCTTTATGACGTGTTCTAGTATCAGACCCTTTGGGTTGTGCAGAAGCACTCCTAATCCTGCCTTTTTATTGTTAAATGCTTTATCAATATACATCGTCTGTGATGTGCAATTTTTAGTTAAGCGTAAGTGCATGCTATCATAAACAAGTAATATAAAATGAGTATAGATCATTTCCATGAGCAATTTTTTTATTATTATGCTAAATATTAAAATTGTGTCTTCTTACTTTTATTCAGACGAATGAAAATCAAAATACAGTAATTTAATCTATTAAACATAAAACTAACAATCAAGATAAGAATAAAGATAAAAAGAGATAATCACTAATAATAGATAATCTAAGGATTACAACTATCCCTCGATATGTTAATTGAATCATTTTATCTTTTCTTAAATTAATCCCTCAATATAAATTATTGGCTAGATCCCTAATAGTATTACAAGCCTCTATAGATGGTCAAGTGAATATATCATACCTAACAATTACTTATATATCTATGATAATCAAATGAGAATAAGATTCATTAAGAGCTAATCTATTAAAACCATAAATGTTATATAGGTATATGTCTATCCCACATAAAACTCATAATTATTACCCTATGTTCATATTTCAAATTATTAAAGGTCAACACTTAAATCCCTTTTGTCAAGTTTATTAGGGTTCCCATAAAAACTATATGAGTCAAGAAGGAAGATGTCAAACGAATGACGTTAAATCAAGCGTTTCTTGGGAGGCCACCCTAATAAATTTTATTTTTTATATAGTTATTTTATTATTATCTTTTTGTAGTGTTAGAACAACAAGTTAGCATTTAAGAATGAAAAAAGAAGCTGCATCATTAGGAGATAGAAAAATTCAACATCATCACATTAAGACTTAAACGGCGCAATATTAAGCCTTCATTTTTTAGGAAATTTCCTACTCTCATTTTTTATTTTTTGCCATTGAGGACAATGTCAAAATTAAGTTTGGAAAAGAAAATTACTTATCTATGTTTATTTACTATTTCATTAATTTTGGTTATTGTTTTACATGTGTTAATGTTTTTAAAGTTAAGTTGCTAGTCTTGGGTTTGTTATAATGTTTATTAGTAATTGATAAGGTCTTGATTGTGATTGATATAATTCTTGAAAAATAATAGATGTTGTCATTGTTCTTATATTAATTCTTATATCAAGTTTTTACCTTATTTGTGACTTTTTGAACACATTGAGCATATAAGTTAAGACATTTCATTTATTTGCTTATTTAGAGAAATCTTATGCATAACAAGGACACTTAGAGATCTCATACATTCCAAAAATTATTTGATTATTAATTGAGGCGAAATCTTAAGTCACATATATAGGCCATGTTTAGATCATTTGATTTTTTCAAGCCCACCTATTATATTATTTTTATCTATAGTCACCTTCTTTTAGCTTAATAACTATATTTCTTTGTAATCCATCTCTATACCTTAGCCTTTAAATACATTTTTCTTCATAAGACCCTTTACACTATAAGCATGAGCGGAATAAAGAATGGTTATGGAGTTTGATTATTCACAAGAGGTTATAAAAATGTACATTTAGGGCTATAATGACCCATCCCAAAAAAATAAAAAAAAATGGATAAAGTTTACTATTCTATAGCTTAAAAAAAATGTTGAGCAACAAAATAGACAAGGAAAGTATGAATTAAGTTTGGGGGATCTCTTAGAGATGATCCAAGAACAAAAATGCATGTTTATAGTGTGAATTGCAACAAAATTTATCTACTTTATCCTACCTTCACTCTAGCCATACATTACAAGCTGAATAAAGTCTTATTTAATTTTTGATTATATGTAAACCTACATTAATAGAGAGTGGTATAAAAAGCAAGCCTCTAGAATATGAATAAAATAAAAATCTATAAAGACCATTTATTGCATCCTTGTGTATATAAACTGATTCGAGTGCGAACGATTGATAAGAATAACTTACACACACATACAGACCATGTGAATCACATATAGGGCAAGGCTAGTATATAGATTGACATTTTAAATTTTATGATATCTAAAACTTTTAATAAGTTATAGACTATATGCAATCTTTGAGACAAATAGTTAACCACCAACTAACTTATCTTCTTATTTGTTTTAGTTTCTAGGTTTTAGATTTCTCTCTTTGCTTGAGGGCGAGTAAATTCTTACGTTTAGGTGTATTTTATAGGGTTAATTAGATCTAATATTATTATCTTCCAAACTTAATATTTGTTAGTTTAAATTAAGATTATTTGACTTTTTATATACTTCATTTTTTATATATATTTGGAGTCAATAGAATAAATAGGGATAAGAATCTTAAAAAAATAAGGCAAAAATATCAAATTTTCTATAGTACATGCTACAGCGCTAAGCTATAATATTTTTGCTATAAAAACAACCACCGCGATGCTCGAGACAATGTGTTTAAAGCTATAGTGCCTAGAATCCAGCGTTGCAGCGCTGTATCAATGGTAACACATGAACAATGGGAGTAAACAGTACCGTGTGAACAATAAATCATAATCTAACTTATATTTAATGTTTTACCCTAATTTAAAATTATAAACCTATAAATAGAATATCAAAAAATCTTATTTTGAAGAATCAAGAAGATAGGGAAGAAGAGAGAGAGAGAGAGAGATAGAGTAATTTTAGGAAGATTAAAAAAATTAAAAGATTAAAAACTACATAAAAATTAATTTTTCTCTTCAACTCTTTATCTTTCTAGTTTTCTATGATTTTCATAATGTTATTCTTGATAAGCTCTAAAATTCTTTATTTCACCATAACCAAAGTTAGGTTTGGTTAAACTCATCCGTTGAGGTCTGTTATTTATATCTAGGGTTTCAACTTTAAACTTGATATATGATTGAATTCAAATTATTTTCTTATTTTTATGAATTCAATAATAAAATTTTTAAATTATTTTATACTTAATACTTTTTAATTACTTAATCGCTAATTGGAGGATCAAATTGAATGTCAGCAATGTCATGTCTATGAAACTTCAATCAATGTCTAAGAGCACTAATATTTATTCTCTTTGACTTCTATAGCTCTATAAGCAAAACTCTTAGACGTGGCCCCAACTACCTTAATTTGAATCTTATTAGAAATATTTTAATCTTAGACTAACATAATGCACCTTGTTGCCTGGTATTAATCTGCCTCTCAGTTATCTTATTATGCCCCTTCTTTTTCTTTAACTTACACAGTTTTGTATGAGCTTATAGTTAAAAGGCTTCCTTAGTTTTACTTTAGGATTTCTTCCTTTTTTATCTCCTAAGTTATTCTTTTCTTTCACCTACACTTTTTTTCTATCTATTTGTATTTATATCTATTATCTATGAAGGGCAAATACAGCACAAATCCTTTTTATTTTATAAATGTTTTTCAAATATTTATATTAAATAAGTATAAGTATTTCTATTTTTATTTATTTATCTAATTAGATTTATTTTTATTTAATCTATATATTAAATAAATCTAATTAACTTTTTTTGTTTTTACCATTGTATATTTTTTATTATTTTCTTAACCTTTATATTCAACATTCACCGTCATATTGACAACAATGTATCAAACAAATATAATTCGATCGTAGATAAATTGATCTATTTATCTCCACCCCATAGGTTTTTTTATGTTCAAAATAAATTATCAAATTCTTTTATTATGGTGGTGATTCCTTCGAAATTATCATGTCAACCTTGAAACATTGGAAAGTATTGTTGAAAAATGACTAATTTTTAAGGTTGTTTTCTTGGAGTCTCTGTGGGAAAGGTGGCGATAAATTGTATAGGCTGTCTTTGTTTAGAAGTGGCATCGGTTCCTTTTTATCTGTAGTTGACTCATGTTTTGTTTTCTCATTTGCTCTTTTATGGCTTTCCTTTAATTAAGATGTTTTAACGGCTGTTGGTTGTTCTTGTTCACTTTTCAAGGTGATTTCTTGGCATTACTCTCTATCTTCTATTAAATCCACCCAATATTGTTGTGCATGGAGCCTTGTGGATTATTATTCAATAATGTGGACAATTGGCCCACTTGATTTTCCAACGTCCATAAAGAGGTTGCGTGGCTCAGAAAAGGGTGTTTATCTACTTTATGTACTATATGAACATTTTCTCTAGGCTCAATTCTTCTTCATACTGCTACTAAGCTTGTATTGGCATGCTAGGAGGATTTATCCAACTCGAATTATAGTAGTTGGAATTAGGGTTATATTGTTCCTTAAATAATTTTCTATATAGTGTGCAATGTCTACGCATTGGCCATTTGAATGGTTGTCATCACAAAGGTCACAAGTCACAGTTTGAGTTTAATGCGTTGAATGTATCAATGTTATAAACTTCAGCAATCTTCTTTAGTGTAACCCTCTCAGCAGGCCAATGGTAACTATTCAACGCCATTTCCTCTAACAGATCATATGCGACATTTATGAACTTATTCATCAAATCCTCTCCAGTAGCGGCATCTCAATGATCCTTAAATTACCCACTAGTCTATTATAGAAAGTTTGAACTAATAGCCATTTAGAGACTTCATGATAAGGACTCTTCCTCAACATGTCCTTGAAATGCTCATATGTCTTATATAATGACTCGCCATTAATCTAAACAAATAAAGTGATATCATTCCTCGTCTTTACTGGTGGGAAAAACTTTGCTAAAAAATTCTATGCTAGGTCATCTCACGTCGATATAGATCCAAATGGTAATAATATCAACCAACTCTTAATTTTATCCCTTAATGAGAAAAGGAATAGTATAAGTCTAGTGGCATCGTTTGAGACTCCGTTAAACTTTAATGTATCGTAAATCTTTGGAAAATTTACAGTAAGCATGTTAAGATCATCATTAGAAGCATTGCTGAATTGTATAAAATCCTTCAGCATCTGAATAATTCTCGATATGATCTTGAAGTTGTTTGCATTGATAGTCGGGCATCGAATACTAGACTAAATGCCCTTTGTTATAGGAATAACATAATCCCTTAAAGTTTTTTGCTCAACTATAGGCTCATATATAGGATTATTGATGTTGTTAATATTGAAGTCTTCGAAATATTCTTTCAATCTCAGGATCAAAAGAAGTCAAATCTTCATTTCTGGTTATTCGCAAGAACTGTCAAAATTGAAAACAAGTAAAAGTAAATAATACTAAAAAAGAATATCTGAATTAAAAGTAAGATAGTTTTGTATTAGTATTGATCTAAGAATAGATACAAATAGTCTCCGAAAAGAGTGCCAAAAACTTAATGTATGCAATAATATTTAAACATAAGTGCACGCCATCATATCAAGTAATATAATAATAAAGTCTTGAGATCGTTCCTACAAGGACTTATTTAACCTTTTTTTTTAATCAAGTATGAAAATTAAGCTTATCTAATTAAGATAATTCTACCAAATTAAACCTAATTATAATCAAAAGCAAGCAAGGGTTTTAAATTCACCACTTAAAAGCAATTTAGGGTTTTGACTTATTCTCTAATATTTCATGGGATTTATTAATCTTTTAGTTAATTCCCTGATAACAAATGTTTTCACAATGACCTAAATTTTTATATCTAGGGTTATAACTTTAAACTTGATATGCGATTGAACTTAAATTCTTTTCTTATTTTTATTAACTCAATAATAGAATTATTCAATAATTTTATGCTTAATGTTTTCTAATTACTTGATCAATAATTATATTGTTGTAGAAACCCTAATGAACTTCACAAAGGAATTCTTGACTTATCTCTGGATAAAATGTCAAGTTATGTGAAGTTTATGAAGGATATCCTATTATTGAGTTCATTAAAAATAAGAAAAAATATTGAATTCAATCACAATTTTAACAGGTCCCTGGCAACGGTGCCAAAAACTTGATTTATGCAATAAGAGCTCAGTACAAGTGCACAATATCATATTAAGTAATATATGTAAGAACTAGAATGTTTTTATCTATTATTGCATAATAAGAACTAGCATTTTTATTGAGACTCAGACTTATAAGGAAGAAAATCGATTTATGGATAGAATCAAATATGTAGTATTCATAGACAAAAGTATTCGTTTATTGAGGAAATATCAATATACTTCTAATGTTGAATCAAGATCAACTAAGATAGAAATAATGCATTGGGCCAAACTCTTCTTTGGTGTCAAAGTAATAGTTATGAATGGTCATGAACTCCCCAGAAAAGGTAAAAGAATTGGACATTAAAGAACATAGAATGCATTACATATGTATGATCATTACGTTTTAACTAGGTTATTCTATTCCACCTCTTAGAAAAAAAAGAACTTAAATCAAAATACTTAATAGTATGGCGATACATTTATACAAAATGTATACCCCAAGCACATGCAATAGAGTTGTATATAGTTAAGTGAAATTCAATCCATGAAAAAATTTGATCTATGGACAACATTATTATGGTAAAGATCGTAATACCAAAGGAATCATTATCGCAAGTTATAGAAGAGGAGGTCGTAAGCATCTATAACATAAAATCAATTATCAACATAATGAATAAGACATATATGGTAGAATCATAACCATAGAATACGACCCTAATCGAAATGCAGAGATTTGTCTCATACACTATAAGGATGGTGAGAAGAGATATATTTTACATCCTAGAGGGACTATAATTAGAGATATTATTGTTTCTAGTACAGAAGTTCCTACAAAAATGAGAAATGCCCTACTTTTGAGTGTGGTTTAAACTATTGATTTACATAATTAAAAGTGACCAATTAGGTTTACAATGAAACCTAGCAATTGATCACTTATCCAAAAACTTGATGTATACAATAATAATTGAGCTCAAGTGCACACTATCGTATTAAGTAATATAATTTTGACTTCATTCTTAAGAAATATAAGAATGACTTCATTCTTATATTAGAGATATTGTTCCCACAGAGACTTATTTAACCTATTTGTTTTAATCAAGTACTAAAATTAATCATACTTCAACTTTTATCTAGAGGAATCAAAATATGAAGTTTATCTAATTAAGCTAATTCTACCAAATTAAACTTAATTTCAAGAAATAAAAAAACAAGCAAGGGTTTTAAATTCACCAATTAAAAGCAATTTGGTGTTTTGACTTATCTTATAATATTTCATTAGTTTTATTAATCTCTTAGTTAATCTATTGATAATAAATTGTTGGCTAAACTTTAATCTCATCATAAGCCTCTGTCGATTATCGAGTAACTACATTACACCCTAACAATTATCTATATATCTACAGTAAACCTAATAGAATGCAGTTCATTAAGAACAAGTCAAAATAATACTATACATGCCATATACGTATATTTCTATCATACAAGGAACTCATAGTTATTAGCCTATAATCATGCATCAAACTATTCTAAGCTAAATGTATAAATTCCTCTTTCGAAGTCATTATAGTTCTTTGATCATTCAATATATTGGCCAGATATAATGAAAGTATTAAATACAAGATAGAATGAATTAATTTAATCTTTTAAATTTATAAACTAAGAATCAACAAAATCTAACTATATATTTGGTTCAAAAATCTAACCCTAGATTAAAAAAAAAAGTTTAGTTCATCATGAATTCAAGGATATCAAAGTAATAAACGGAAAACATCATGGATAAGATCATATTGAATAAAAAAGATGAGAAACTAAACAAGAACACGCCCTGAATCGCTTTACTCTCTTTCGAGTGAAGCGCAAGTCTTAATCTTCAATCTTTAAATATTTGATCTAATCTCTTGTAATTGTGATGTGTTTTGTTTGTCCTAAGTTTACCTCTAATATACTATGCTTTTAGCTGTGAGAAATAGTGCTTTTATAGGTCTTCGTACTGGGGATTGGGCACTTGGGGTTTTGAATCTAAGTCGAAATAGAACTCAAAAGGTAGGGTTTTAGTTGTCACACGGGCACTGTAGTGCTGGGGATTGGGCGCCATGGCCCTAACCTAGAAAAGGTCCAATGGTGGAGCATGATTGGGCACTATAGCGATGGTGGTGGGCTTTGTGATGCTCAACTTTCTAATTTAGGCGCTGTGGCGCTCACCCATGGGCGCTACAGCTTTGGTCCAATGTTTTCGACTCCTCTGTTTTTTGCTATTTTGCATCTAATTCTTCCTGTATCTTCATGCTTTGGATAGTAAACTTATGATTAAAATCATCAAATAAATAGCCAAATACTCTTGATTTAGAGCAAAATTTAAGTTCGAGATGATAGAAAATAATTGATTATATAGACTCCTATCAAATACCCCTAAAATTAAACTGTACTTGTCCTCAAGCAAACAAAAACAAAAATAATTTAACACTAAATAGTCAAATGAATAGGTCAATTAGAAATTTGTATGGTTGTCTCAAATGTTGAATTACGCTAATAAAAGCTTTAGAATTAATAATTACTTATAATCATTTCATACTATAATCATCATGCTTATTTTTATCATATAAATATTTACTTGTGAGTGTGTGCGGAGCTATTTATCTATGTATCAATTATACTCAAATAATATATTCTACAAGAAAGATCAAGATCAAATCAATTGTCCATAGGCTTGTTCTTCATAGTATTCTCCACTAGTGTAAGATAAATATTTAACAAAAGATCAAATAAGACTTTTCAAAGCTTATAATGAAAGGCTTAGGTTGCAGTGAGGAAAATTAGAAAATTTGAAGTTCAAATTGCACAAAAACTATAATCTTCTTGTTTCCAAATCAATTCAACCTTTTTTTTTTCTTTAAATACACCCTCAAACTTATTTTTTTGAACACATAATTTCACCAGCTCTTTAATAGAAGGCTTCTCATTTATTTTTTGAATCAATCCGCCTATACTTGTAATTGTACAAGAATAATCCCAAAGCTGACTTTTATCTGTTTTCCTCTTTGATCTTTGAATTTAAATCCTTTCACGATCCCATAATAAAATATTATAATTATAGGGCATAGGGTTTTATAAAGGAATAAATTTCAATCGGCTTTGGCTTTTAATATGGTTTATAAAAAAGGCTCAAGGACTAAAACATATAGAAACATAGGCTCGAAATGATCAAATGACCCAAACATGGCCTATAATCGTTTCTTTTGCTATATACCTTAAGATTTCCCCTTGAATGCTAATCAAATAAGTTCTAGACATTGAGCGATTCTCATTACTCTCTTGATATGAATAAATGTCTTCTAAGTTAACAACTAGTATACATCTAAGAGCTTTACTATGCAATATTTTTGAAGTGAACAATTATAAGATAAATATAACCAATTCCGATTATAATATAAGATAAACATAATAATAATAAGTATAGAGAATTTATAACTTTTCTATAACTCATTTTTTCATCATTGACTAAAATATCGTTTTTACCCAAGCAAAAGATCTTAAAATAAATGAAACTGAAAATAACAACTGAAAAGAAAATAATAACTGAAAATGAAAACAATAAGAAATAATAAACGAAACCAAAATAATCCTAAAAACTCAAAAGTGTTTCCCTTACCCCAAAATTTAAAATAAGCTATGTCTCATGGTGGCAGTAAAATAAGAAAATTGGATTAGCTCCCTTATATCTGTTAAGATCAATTATCATCCTAGTCATCCTCAACCTCCTTATAATCGTCCTTATCTTTCGCATCATCTTTAGTGTCTTCCTCTTCATCAACTGGATCTATAGGAGCTGGTGGAGTAGGATATAAAGGGAATGGTGGCAGCATAGTTTTATCCATGCCAAAATAAGTGAGAGTCATCCTCAACACCTGGTCTTGATAAGTTGCATAGGTAGCAGGGTAGGACTCCAAATTGGTGAGATGCTCCTTGACGGTGGGTGGCAGAGGTAGAGTTGGTACTTGAGTTAAGTGTCAATGTCTCAGTGGTACTGGCTACTGGTCCTAATGACCGATCCATCTATAATCTAATTTATCTTTTTATTATCAAGGATATGTGCCGGGTTAAGTAAATCCTCCATGAGTGCCCACTCAACCCTAGCTTGGACACACAACTAGTGATCCAAGATGGATAGTAGAAACCCATTTTCATGTATTGAATGTTGTGTAAGATGTTATCCTTAATCACTTTACCCACGTCAATCGAACGTCTAGTGAGAATAACATAAAGTAAAACATCTTACTAAGTGGTGATCGAGCTGATATGATGCACAAACATGAGGCGAACGATAATAAAGTAATGCCACGCCTTGTACTTGTGGTACATATAATGGATGTGAAAAAACGTTGGCATACTCTTAGATCGTTGCCATTCTGCTTTTGGTGTTGCCAAGAAATGGATGATGGTCGCGTAATCGGGCCCCTTCAACAGCTCATTCTAGTCATCTCATAGAATGCTCGGGGTTTTGAAAAATTAATTGATTGTAGTGCTCAAGATGTCTATATATAGTCCCCAAGTAAAAAACCTTTAAGTTGCAATGTTCTTGACCATTGGCATAAAACACTCTAACAATTGGTAACATTATAGCTTTAGGTTATGTATATAGACTCTCCCATCCCTTTTTTTTAATGATCTACGTAATTCTAGGGTATTGGTTAGGAGTAAGTCTAAAACCTCTCTTTGGAATAGTAGTCCACTTAATGAGGAAGGATTTGTGACTTGCAAAAGCCTTTTCGGAGACAAATTTTGCTGTGTTGTAGGTGCTGGATGAAGAGGCGACAAAGTTCTTTGATTTTTGTAAAGCCGTTGAGAATAAACCTGAAATAGAAAATGAAACCCCTCAAAATGGTAAACTGTGAAAAATAAACTCTTCATTATGTCTCCGTTCATAAGGTGGAAAAACCATGTAATTGCCATGATATATATAACATAAATTAACTCAAATCAACACTTACATTAACACATTTTAATCAAGTCCATAACCCTAAAACAATTGTCTCATTAGTAGAACACCAAAAACAATCATCTATCAATATGACAACACAACATGAGAATAACAATAACACAACATCCAATGAACCACTTGTATTTCATAATCTAACTTTTCAATGGAGCAACAAAATTTTCTCCTCAATCTATCTAATTAATATCTCAACCATAGAAATAATATCAATAAAAAAATCTTAGATAATCACAATGAATGTTAAAAGCATTAAGATTTAAGAATTGATACTATAAATAGTCATCCTTATGTATCCAAGACCATTTTTCAAATATAGAAAAAAAAAATCATCAATAAGAGTAAGAAATGGAATAATATGTATAACTCTAATGATTAATGTTGATGTAGTGCTTGATGCCCTAAAAATTGAACTAAATTGATACCTTAGAGGTAATTTCAAAAATTGGTGGTGGTTAATGTTCTTAGGGAATTTGAATCTTAATGAGTGATTTTGTGTTTATTATGATTTAATTTTTATGTGGAGTGTGCTTTTCGATGGATTTGGAGTACGGGGTGTGGAGTTAATTAAAGTAATTGATGGATTATAATGTATTTAGGGTTTTAAGGGGGTGGTTTAGGGTTGTGAGGGGGATAATAAGGGAAGAAGAAGTGTAAGTGGCTGAGGCACTCAAAGCCTGGGCAGCACTTGTGGTGAATAGGGTATACCAAACAAGAAAGTTTTTAGCGCGAGTCACATGAAGTTTATGAAGGATATCCTATCTAAGTAATTCATATACGCCTACGAAAACCCCAGCGCTGCAGTGGCCAAGTCAGGGGCCACATCACTATGATGCTAATATCCCAATTATTGGCGGATCTAAGGCACGTGTGGGTGTATGCATGTGCAATTGTGTTTATTGCCTAACGCAGCGAAAATATATAAATTTTACAATAAACACAATAAATACAATATATTAATCGTATTAATATGTTTATAAAATAGAGAACTCACCAAAATGTGTAACGTTATACACGTATTTTTTTCGGAGTCCGTATAGAGACCAACTCGCGTGCCATTTTAGTCACCAACTCGGTGGGCTTGGTGAGCTAGAACAGCAGCCCGATATTTAGCCCGGAATTAACTCTTAATCCCCAAAATAGCCAAGTGTGTATTTATATCATTTTCTCCAAAAGGATAAGAAATAGAGGTTAAAACAATTCTCAATTGCTTCTAAGACACAATAGAGAAAAATGAAACAGTTTCATTTTTTTTTTATTTTTTTTCCTCGCTTTCTTTCTTTCTTCTTCTCTTTTTCCTCTCCTCCATTTCTCTCGGGCAACAATTGCCCAAAATCATCTCATCTCTCTCTTTTTCTCTTTATATATATATAATATAATAATAATATAATATATTATATTAATATAATAATAATAATAATAATATAATATTACAATTAATGGGTGCCAACTATTTAGCACCCAATATATTATATTACTATATATAAAATATCTTATAATATAATAAAAAAAGAGAAATTTTTTATTATTTAACAATTAAATAATTAAAATAAGAAATGACCAGTTTAACCCCCTTGTGGGTTCTATCAAATTTCACACTTGGGTAAACTCAACTGAGGGTTCATAATACGCTGCGTGTCCTAATACAATTAGTAAATAACAATTATTAACTAATTGTTGTATTTAACACTTAAATACAGACACGTACACATTCTCGTGGTAATGCTGAATATTAGTGGATTAAACAATTTAATCCGGCACGCTGCCCCAGTGCACAACAAGTACACACCATATCGCAAGACTCTCTAGGTCCTACGCCCGATTCATCAAATGGAACTATTCCATGAGTCCACACGCACACGTCACAAATATACAAATCAGCGCGTTGAACCATACAAGTTGAGGTTACAATGCATACGTATGGTCCTTTCGTCATAATATCCTAGATGTGTGGGGATATAAATGATCACCGTCAAATCTCCTTGTGCTCATCCATGTCCTATCTCCAGACTTGTATCTCACTGAATAATATGCGCAAACTCCTTTGCCATATCATTCGACCCTGACGGAACTCTTTCCCGGGATGATTGCTTGTGGCCACAAGACTTTCTGAGATACATTCTCAAAGCATCTGGATATCAAACTCTATATGGGAGCTGATGGATCCCATATCTGTACGCCCTGGACTCCATAAGTATCGAATCATACCCAATGATACCCAGCAGTCACACATGAAAGGTTTGTGACATGTGTGGAACCAAAGTATGGTGGATCACTTATAAGCCCACCGTAGCACTCAGGTCAAAGGACCACGTATACTACTCAACTCGAGAGGACCCTCCATTGACGGCTTACATTGGTGTCTATCGGAGTCCTTCATGAGTCTGTCTCATATCCAGTCCTAACTGGATACCCATATGTTAATACGAGCTCCAAACTTACAGTCGGTCAGGAACGACCATCTATACCTTATAGGTACGACATATGCTGATCTATATAAAAAGGTATCTACCGACAGATGTGCATCAGCAGAAATAGATTAGGGACAATTATTCGAGAAGATACTTGCGCAACATGTATTTTCTGGTACCCGATTGCAACTCTTGTAACTATGCAATTACTAGTATATTCCCATGTCTATGTCCCATTATAGACAAGGCTCCAACTCTTGGATCTGTTGAGTATTATAACCAGCTAACACTTAACTATGCTAACATTTAGCAATTATATCTCTTAGTGTGGCTAACTATGAGCCCTTATCTAAAAATCTTTAGATCTGATCCAAACTCCTTCAGACCTATAATATCTGCAATGTTACATGCATAATACCATATAAATTGGTATTAGCAATTTAATAGGAATGTGCACTTGTATAAATATACAAGTATATATAAATTTAGGGATGGCACGTAAGCACCGACCCTAACACCAATGTCATAGCATTAGGCCCACAGCACCACAAGCGTTGCCCAAGCTTGAGCTCTGCTCCCACTTCCCCCGTTATCCCCTTCACACCGTCAGAACCCTAAACCACCCTTTAAAAATCCTAAATACACTATAATCTATCAATTACTTCAATTAGCACCACACTCCAAATCCACTGACAAACACACCTTACACAAAATTAAACCACAACAAATACAAAATCACTCATCAAGACTCAAATTCCCTAAGAACATCAACCACCACTAATTTTTGAATTTTCCTCTAAGGTACCAATTTACTTAATTTTTTTAAGGTATTAGGCATTACATCAACATTAATCATTATAGTTGTGCATATTATTCCATTTCTTACTCTTATTACTGATTGTTTTATCTATATTTAAAAATATTGTCTTAGATATATAGGGATAACTATTTATAGCATTAGTTGTTAAATATTAATGCTCCTAATATTCATTATCTTTATCTAAGATTTGTTTATTGATGTTATCTTCATAGTTAAGATACTAAGTAGATTGATTGATGAGAAATTTTTATTGCTCCATTGAAAAGTTAGATTAAGAAATACATGTGGTTAATTGGGTGTTGTGGTGTTGTCATGCTGATAGGTGATTGCTTTTGGTGTTGTGCTAATGAGGCAATTTTTTTTATGATTATGGACTTGAATAAGATGTCATAATGTAAATGTTGATTTGTGTTAATTTATGTTATGCATATCATGGCAATTACATGGTTTGGCCACCTTGTTGTTAATGTCATGATTGAATTGACATTACATGAAGTTTGAGGTTGTGAACAAAGATATAATAAGGAGTTTGTGTTACATGTTTAACATTTTGGGAGTGTTCATTTTCTATTTTAGTTTATTCTCAATGGCTCCACAAAAATAGAAAAATCCACCGCCTCTTCATCCGCCACCTATGATACATCAAAATTCATCTTCGAAAAGGCTTTTGCAAGTCATAAATCCTTCCTCATCAAGTGACCTACTATTCTAAAGAGAGGTTTTAGACTTACTCTTATCCAATCTAGAATTACGTAGATCATTGAAGAAAGGGGATAAGAAAGATTATGTAAACCTAAAGCTACAATGTTACCAATTGTTAGAAAGTTGTACGCTAATGGCAAAGAACATTATAATTTAAAGGTTTTTGTTCAGGGACGATATATAGACATCTTGAGCACTACAATCAATTGGTTCTTCGAAACCCCGAGCATTCGACAATGACTATAATGAGTTATTGAAGAGGCCCAATTATGAGGCCATCATTCCTTTTTTGGCAATATTATAAGCAGAATGACAACAATTTAGGAATATGCCGACTTTTTCACACTCGTCATATATGCTGTAAGTACAAGGTATGGCATTACTTTATTACAGCTCGCTTCATGTTAGTGCGCCATATCAGCTCAGTCACACTCAACGAGCTATTTTACTTTATGCCATTCTTACTGGACGTCCGATTAATGTAGGTAAAGTGATTAAGGAGAGCATCCTACACAGTATTTGATACACAAAAATGGGTTTCTACTATCCATCCTTGATCCCTGCATTGTGTGTCCAAGCTAGGGTTGAATGGGCACCCACAGAGGATTTACTTCACTCGGCGCACGCTTTTGATAATAATAAGATCAATTAAATTATAAACAAACCAGATCTACAGAGCCAGCGGCCAGCACCATTGAGATAGCAACGCTTACCTCAAACATCGACCTCTACCATCCACCATCAAGGAGCGTCTCACCCGCTTGGAGTCCTACCTTGCTACCCATGGTACCTATCAAGACAAATGGTTAAGAATGACTTTCACTTATTTCGACATGGATACAAGTGTGCTACCACCATTTGCTCCATATCCTACTCCACTATCTTCTACAGATCCTGATGATGATGAAGAAGATACTAAAGATGATGCAAAAGATAAGGACAACGAAAAGGAGATTATGACTGATCTTGACACAAAATGAAGTGTTCCAATTTTCTTATTTTACTATTACCATAGGAACATAGCTTATTTTAAAGTTTGGGAGCAGGAAAACACATCCTAGTTTTAGGATTATTTTAGTTTTGTTTATTATTCTTGTTATTTTCATTTGTAATTTTTATTTTCTTTTCAGTTGTTATTTTTAGTTTCCTTCTTTTTATGATCTCTTGTTTGAGTCAAAAAGAATTTGTAGTCAATGATGAAAAAATGAGTTGAAGAAAATACAAATTCTCTAGACTTATTAATTATTGAGTTTATCTTATATTATAATCGGTATTGGTTATATTTATCTTATAATTGTTCGCTTTAAATACATTACACATTAAAGCTTTTAGATGTACACTAGTTATTAACTTAGAAGGCATTCATATCAAGAGAGGCAGAGGATCACCTAAGGGCTAGAACTTGATTAATTAGCATTTAAAGAGAAATCCTATGACTTATATAGCAAAAGAAATTATTATATTGTTTTAGTCCAAAGTCACCTCTTTTGAGCCTTATTGAACATATTTTTTAAATGAACAACATTAGAATCCAAAACCGATTTAATTTTAGTCCTGTATACCCTATAATTATAATATTTTGTTATAGGATCATAAAGGGATTTAAATTCAAAGGTCATGGAGGAAAACGAGAAGAAAGGAAACTCTAGAATTATTCTTGTAATGTATAAGAATAAGAGGATTAATTCAAAAAAAAATTGAGAAGCCTCCTAAAACTCAAGTCAAGAATTAAAGAGTTGTTGAAATTATGTGTTCAAGAAAATATGTTTGGAGATGTATTTAGAGAAAGAAAGGTTGAATTAATTCGAAAACAAGAAGATTATAGTTATGGTGCAATTTGAACTTCAATTTCTCCTATTTTCCTCACCATAACCTAAGTCTTTCATTATAAGTTTTGAAAAGTCCTATTTGATCTTTTGTTACATACTTATCCTACATTAGTGGAGAATGCTATAAAGAACAAGCTTATGGATAATTGATTCGATATTGTTCTTTCTTGTAGAATAAATTATTCTAAGTATAATTGATGCATAGACAAATAGCTCTGCACACTCTCACAAGTGAATATTTGTAAGATAAAAATAAGCATAATGATTATAGTATGGAATGATTATAAGTAATTATTGAGTCTAAAGATTTTTATTAGCGTAATTCAATATTTGAGAGAACTACACAAATTTTTAATTGACTCATTCATTTGATTGTTTATAGTTAGATTGTTTTTGTTTTTGTTTGCTTGATAACAAATAAAGTCAAAAGTTTGGCTGTATTTTATAGGGGTCTATATAGTTTATTATCATCTCGAACTTAAATTTTACTCCAAATCAAGAGTATTTGGCTATTTATTCAAGGCTTTTGATCATATATAGGTTTACTATCCAAGGCGTGAAGATACTGAAAGAATCGGATGCAAAACAATGAAAAACGAAGGTTCTGGCAACATTGGACCAACACTTCCACCACCATACTGCGGGGTTAAGTCAAGCTCCACTACTAGACCTTTCCCAGGTCACAATGCCCAATCTCTAGAGCTGTAAGGCCCATGTGATAACAAAATCCTATCTTTTAAGTCTTATTTTGACTTGAATTCGAAGTCCTATGTCCCTAGGATTATGGAGACCTATAAAAGCACCAATTTTCACAGCCAAAAGAATAGAATATTAAAAGCAAACTTAAAGCAAATAAAACACATCAGAATTACAAGATATCCAAGCAAATATTTGGATATTAAAAACCAAGACTTGCATATCACTCAAGCAAGAGAAAATTGATTCAGGGCGTGTTCTTGTTTAGTTTCTCATCTTCTTTATTCATTATCATCGTGTCCATGATACTTTTCATTTATTACTTTGATACTCTTGGATGCATGATGAACCAAACTTTCTTTTTTCATCTAAGGTTAAACTTTTGAACCTAATATGTAATTAAATTTTATTGACTCTTAGTTTATGAATTTAATAGATTAAATTGATTCATTTTATCTTGTGTTTAATATTTTCAATATATCTGGCTAATATATTGAATGATCAAGAAACCCTAATGAACTTGGAAAATAAATTTATATATTTAGTCTAAGATAGTTTAATGCATAATCATAGGGTAATAACTATGAGTTCCATGTAAGATAGAAATATATTTAGATGGCATGTATTATTTAGACTTATTTTTAATTGTTAGGGTATAATAAAGTCACTTGATCATCGATAAATTCTTATGATGACATTAAAGTCTAACAAACAATATGTTATTAAAAGATTAACTAAGAGTTTAATAAATCCAATGAAATATTAGGGAATAAGTCGAAATCCTAAATTTTTTTTATTGTTGCATTTAAAACCTTTTTCTTTTTTATTAAAATTAAGTTTAATTTGATAAAATAAGGTTAATTAAATAAACTTTATATTTTTATTTGTTTGGATAAAAGTTAAGTATGATTAATTTTAATACTTGATTAAAAGAAATAGGTTAAATAAGTCCTTATGGAAACAATATCTGGACTTTATATATAGCATGCACTTGCGCTTAGTTATTAGTGCATACATTAAAATTTTGGTGCCGTTGCTGGGAGGTTATATCTAGTAAGCAATTATAAGCAATCAAACTCTACAACCACTCTTTATTCCGCTCCCTCTTCTTATAAGTTTAATACTCTCACACCTGCTTATGGTTGAAGGGTGTTATGAAGAAAATTTTATTTAAAGGCCTAAAATATAAATATGGTTAACAAAGAAAAATAATCATTAAGTTCAAAGTAGATGACTAGGGATAAAAATAAACAATAGGTACGCTTGAAAGGCTTTGAGCCAACCATTGTCTAAAATCGCTTCCTTAATCATGTGTGACTTAAGATTTCGCCTCGAGTAATAATCAAACAAATTTTAGAATGTGTGAAGAAATGAGTTGAAGAAAAACTATAAATTCTCTAAACTTATCAATTACTATGTTATTTTTATGTTGATACATAGGAAACTATTTTGAGCAGCAACATAACACTAATTTCAACTGCTATAATTCAAGATGGATAGATCCTCCTAGCATGCCAATATAACCTCAGCAATATGAAGAAAAATCAGGTCTAGAGGAAATGTTCATACAATACATAAAATGGACAAACACTTTTCTCCGAGCTACACAGTCTCTTTAAAGACATTGATGTTAGGATTTGTGCTTATATGTCTTTCCCTTTGATGTATAAATATTTATTTTTCATTAAAATTGTTAATTGTATTTAATATATGATAAAATTATTATAATGTTTCAACATTGTATGTTATAAATACTAAGAGTCAGCACTGATAAGAGTTAGTAGGTTATAAGAGTCGGCGAAATCTAAGAATTTAGAGTCTTAACTAAAATGAAAAAAATACATAAAGATATATTAGTAATAACATAGTTGAAAAAAATTACAAATAGTGATAGAAAATGTTATTATGCAAAAATGTTCTCAAATACTATATTCCTGATCTATCTTCACTGATGTGGGTCTGTTTGTGAAGATCTTATAATATATAGATCATTGTATATCTATATCTAGATGGTCCAAATGGTTAGTCTTAGTAGATTATGAGTTTAGTGGAAACCCGTATAGAGACACAAATAATTTGTAAAGACTGGGTACTGAACAGATTTATGATGACCTCCAATAAATATCCTATAAAGCCGTTAATTGAGAGTCTTCTAAAGTTAAGTAGTATTCATGATCCTTTGACATGAGCGTCACGAACTTTGGTTCTACACATGTTAAAAACCTTTTATAGTCTGACCGTTAAATGTTCCTAGGTATGGTTCGATGCTCGTGGAGTTCGATGAATATAGATATAGGATCTATCAGCTTATTTAGGTGAGTAATATATCTCGATGCTCCAAGATTGTGTTTCAAAAAGTCTTATAGCTATAAATAGTGATACCCGAAAAGAAAAATTTTATCTTAAGGATAAATAATATAGCAAAAGTGTTTGTGCCTATTACTTATTGAAATACGAATCTAGAGATAAGTTTACGATCAAGCATATAGAAACTTGACGGTGTTGATCTATGTCTCTACTCTACCAGGATATAAATGATAGTGGGATTATACGAATATGTTATAACCTCAACTTGTTTGTTCTAACATGCTGTATAGTAACATCCGTAACATTTGTGAGAGATATTATTCATGGATGTATGGAGAAGTTTCATATGACAACTAGGCATAGACCTAGAGAGTCTTACAATATAAAATATACTCGTTATGCATTAGAGCAATATATTGGATTGAACAATTCAGTCCAAAAAATTCCAACAAACTGAAAGTTTGTTTTAGGTTCCGTCAAAGTGTGTATTTGTCGAGACTTAAATATTAAGTACATCACATAATTAGTTGACAAGAGTTATTAACCAATAGGATGTTGACAAGTTATCATTTAGTTCATGAATTATTTTTATCATGAATTTATTCAAAATAATTTGAATAATTAATTAAATATTAGATGGGGTATATGTATTCATGACATGGGCAAAGTGTACATAATGTATAATTAAATTGTGTTTACCTTTAACAAAATATATTGGTGGCAATATGTAATGGTAATGCATTGGTTTTGCATTCCAATGCAAATTACACAAATTTTATCACATGGCATGACAATATGTAGTGGAGTAATATGGTGAATGTCATTAATATTTTCACTTATGCATGTCTTTTAGTAGGTCATGTATAACATTATACGTTGGGAAGAGAATTGAATTAATTCATTCAAAATTTTGGGAAGGTAGAATATATAAATGATAGTTGAGAGAGAATTAGGTGTTTTTGACAAAGTGCTCTAAGAAAATAGTTGTGAAGAACAAAACTAAAACACGAAATATTAATACCATCTCACTTTAAATATAAACACTTGTTACTGGAACATTATGGTAGCTGCTATTATTTACAACATCACACTTCAACGTAAGTTTAAGACTTAGAGATTAGAATTCTTAAAGAATTAAAGGCTACCTTCAATTTGGATAAGTTTTACTTATTTGTTATTTAGATATATGCATATGATTATGTTAGAATGAGTGTATTTTATATGTGATACTTTCACTGCGTATAATAAATTTTACAATTAAATGCAAATTCAATTAATCACACACTCAGTTAACACATGGTAATTGGGTGTATGATGCTTTATGTTGTTGAATATTTAACATAATGATGTTATAATTTTAAACAAAATGATAATTTTGATTTGGAATATGATGATGTTTAAAATTAAACACGGTATATTTTTGTGATGTTCTTGAATATATTGAGTTTGATTAATCATATGATGTTTAGACATGATGAACATGAGAAAAATTAAGTGCCAGAATAAGAAAAAGTTATTTTTCAGATATTAAGAGTGGTGACAATGTCCAACACCGCAGCACTCAGGTACGAGCGACGTAGCGGTAGCATTCATCTTTCAACGTCGCAGTGTCTAGTGCTGTTGTTGATTTTTTTTATTGTCTCATGTTTTGACTTATTTTATTGTTGTATTATGCTTTTAAAATTTTCATAACATGATATGATCATTTATTAACATTCATAACCACAATAAAAATCCTATTGGTGGGAGTTACTTGTGTTTAAGTAAAATTAAATGAATGATCCATGTTGTTAATACAGTGTTAGACGAGTCACTTTGATTTTTGTAAAGATCACTAAAGTGTGAAATATATGCAAAATTATTACCCTAGATTGCTAAAGTGTACGAGTAATATCGATAACATTTGATGATTGATAAGTTAATCTAAAATACATTTATCTTAGATCGCTAAAGTGTACGGATAGGTGTATTTAGGATCAGTGCAATTGACAAAAGTTGTATACCTTTCAAGTACACAAAGGTCAAGATCGCTAAAGTGTGCGATTAGAGTAAAATACCAATAGGGTTCACTTCTCCTATTTTAGAGATTAAAGTGATTATGTAAAACAATTGAGGGGGCATTTTTAGATTAAAATATAGATAACGGTTATCCTCATAATATAAAATGTTATTAATTAGCAATTCATATATTTTGCTAACATCTTTTTTTTTTATCTTGTGAAAATCAAATGGCTTCAAGCAACCCATTAGTTCGTATCTTTGATGTGCACCAACTCAGAGGTGTAGAAAATTATGTTAACTAGCTTATAAATCTCATAATAGTTTTAGATTCTAAGAAGCTTGAGTATGTAATTATTGATCAACGCCTGCCCAAGTCATTTCTGATGATGTTTCTCCAGAAGAAAATGAGACACTAGACATAGTTATATGACTATTTTAAAATCAAATCGTATATCCTCATTTCAATGTCTATAAAGCTACAAAGAGAACATGTCTACATAGACAATGTGGGTAGCATAATACTCCACCTGAATGAGTTATTTGGCAATCGACCTCAAGTTGAAATATACAGGGTTTTCAAGTCTCTTTTCAAGCTAAACTTATATCTTATATTGAAAGGTTGGAAACAAGTTGATTTTGATAATTTGTATAGTTCATCATGAACTTTAACATGCAGGGACTTTCAGGGATTAATCTGCATAACATGCTAAAAATAGCACAAGATGACATAAACAAGAGGACACGGCTATTAGGTTCAAGCCACAACATAAGACCCAGGCAAAAGGAAATATTTTCATTGCAGTAAGGATGGATACTTGAAGCATAACTGCCCAAAATACTTACCTATCATTGACATTTCTTTAGCTTTTGATGCTAGTCTAGTTGGGTATTAGATATTGCTTGTCCTTCTCATATCTGCAATGTGTTGTAGATCTGAAAGAAGTTAGACAGTTACAGTTTGGAGAAGTAAAACTTCGTGTATAAATGTACAGGTAAATACTAGTAGTACCTCAAGAATTTTTAATGAGACCGAATTGTGACATATGAGATTAGGTCATATAAGTGTGAAATATATATCTCGTCTGATTAAGAATTATCAAATGCATAATTTGACCATAGAACCTTATCAGTTTATGAATCTTGTATTCTATAATAGAAAATGACCAAAGTTATATTTACTGGTGATAAACACCACGACATTGATTTATTAAAACTTATATATAATAATATATGTGGTGTCTTTATCGATGATCTATCACGATTTCGA
This sequence comes from Ailanthus altissimus, assembly GCA_946807835.1. NCBI lineage: Eukaryota > Viridiplantae > Streptophyta > Magnoliopsida > Sapindales > Simaroubaceae > Ailanthus > Ailanthus altissimus. The sequence goes on along the minus strand of OX327690.1, from coordinate 7,372,681 downwards.
TACATGTTTCTTATGAAACATAAGTTAGAAACTTTTGACAAGTTTAAAGAGTTTCGACTCAAAGTAGAAAAATAAATCGGAAAGTATATCAAATGTCTTCGATCAGATCGAAGCGGTGAATACATGAGTAATAAATTTTTGGATTATTTAAAAGACGAGATTCTTGTTTAGCCTCCAGGTACTCAACAACACAATGGTGTTTCAAAGAGGAGGAATCAGACTTTATTATTACATATGGTTTGGTCGATGATGAGCTTCACTGATCTTCCTGAATATCTATAAGATTATGCTCTACAAATTGCTGCTTATATATTGAATAGAGTTCTATCAAAATCTATTCCACCCACTACATATGAGATATGGACTGAAAGAAAATCAAGTCTTTAAGTACATTAAGATTTGAAGTTGCACCCAAAGAATACAAGGGGTTTATTAGATATCCCAAAATTTTAATAGGATATAAATTCTATGATCCACGGGAACAAAATGTAAAAGATTGTAGAAAAATTGAACTAGATGAAGTCAATCAAGATATAAATAAACTAACAATGGTCAGAAAAGATATCAAGATCACCTCAAAGGTATGATTCAATACCTGAAGGTGCCCTTAATATTTTCTTAGTTGAAGATAAGATCTTTTAACTTATAGAGAGGTGATGTTTGACATCGATTTGAGTAAATAGCAAGAAGGTAAAAAATTCAAAATTAACTCAATGTATCAAAATCAAGTCTAAGACTTTGTTGAGTTTCTTAAAAGAATTGTTCCTATCGATTGTATGTAAATAGATTACAAAGCAAAAGTGTAGGACCTGATGGGTAAGTAAAAACTTTTAAAGTCCGTTTGGTGGTAAAAAATTATACTAAGCAATCTGTGATCGATTATGAGAAAACCTTCTCACCGATAGCAATGTTTAAGTCAATTTGAATTTTATTGACAATTGCTGCATATTATGACTATGAAATTTGACAAATGAATGTAAAACATCATTCTTAAATGTATCTTGAAAAAAAGATCTATATGAATAACCTGAAGGTTTTACATCCAACCAAACTTCTGGTCTAGTTTGCAAACTGAAGAAGTCTATTTATGAACTTAGAAGGCTTCCCAAAGTTAGAATATTCATTTTAATAAGGTAATCAGAATGTCTGATTTCATTAAGAATGCTGAGGAATTATGTGTATATAAAAAGAGCAATAGGAACATGGCAGTCTTTTTAGTTCTTAATATGAATGACATACTTATTATAGAAAATAATATTGATTTAAAAAAGGCTTCATATATACTAGGTATAGAAAGATATGAGGCTTATAGGACTCTCTCAAGTATCGTACATACTAAAATATACAATTTTAGTAACTGTAAGATAGTTAATATACTTTTTAGTTATAGGAACATCTTTCAATGAAGATGTGTCCTTATAGTAAAGATAAAAAAAAATTAAAATGTGTAACATCAATATGACTGTAAATGTTACAAGTTGGCATCAGTTTGATCTAAGCTAAAGGGATAGTTGTGAAAACATGTCCTAAAATATCTAAAGGGTACTAAAGATAAGTTTTTAATATATAGTTTAGTGAATTACAAGTGAGAGGGGATACATAGAAGTCTGATCTAGAGTTGATAGTCTACGTCAGCTAGATGATAGAAAGTCTAAATTTAAGTATGGTATTCATTCTCAATAGTGCTATAATAAGTTGAAAAAGCAACAAACAATCGTCCACAGATGATAGAAAATCTACATTTGAGTATGCATTCATTCTCAATGATAGAGGAAGAATATATTGCAACCTCAGAAGCAGTGTGAATACGTAAATTTGTCGTTGAACTTGAAATTGTTCAAAGATAATAGATTTTATACCATTATTACAGCATACTAAATGTCTAAGCATATGGAGTAAAAATATTACATCATTAGAGAAATCTTAACTAGAAAACTCTATTAATAATATAGTAGAGCCACTTACTTAGTCTTAACTCTAAAATATTTGAAAGACATGTGGAGTCAATGAGCATTAAATGCCATCACGAATAACACTAAATAAAATGGGAGTTTTTAGGATTTGTGCTTACGTGTCATTCCCTTTTTTTGGTATATTATCATCATTTCATTAAAATCGCTAATTATATTTATGATAAGATGCTTGTAATAATTTAGATATTATATTATTTGAAAAAGTTTTGAATTTGATTCAAAAGAGAGATCAATGCACGAATTAACAACGTTGAGAGTTATAAATGCTAAAAGGTAGCACTGATAACATTCAGCAAAATTTAAGAAGTTGGAGCCTAGTTTAAAATGGGACAAAAATCTAAAAATCTAAGAACATAGTTTTAAAAAGTTACAAATAGTGCTAGAAAATGTTATTATGCAAATATATTCTCAAATATTATTATGTTTCTAAACTATTTTTACTGATGCGAGTCTGTCAGTAAATACCTTATTATATAGATCAGTATATGTGTCTATATCTGAATTATACAAATGGTTAGTCTTAGCAGATTATGAGTTTAATGAAAAATATTGGGTACTAAACAAACTGACGAGATATTTTGATTTAATAGGCATCCATAAAGCCATTAATGAAATGTTTTCTAAAATTAAGTAGTATTCTTGATATTTTGAACTAAGTGCCACGATGGGCTTATGAGTGATCCACCATACTTTGATTTTACACATGTCAGTGACCTTTCATGTTCTGACCGCTGAGTGTCATTGAAAAAATATATCCTAATACTCTAAGATTGTGTTTCAAAAAGTCTTATTATAAACAGTAATTCTAAAAAAAAAAAGTTATATCTAAAGATAAATAATATCGCAAAAGCGCTTATGCATATTAATTATTAAAATACGAATCTAAAGATAAGTTTACAGTCGAGCATATGAAAACTTGACAATATTGATCTATATCTCTATCAAGATATAAATGATAGAGAAATTATACAAATATAACCTCAACTTGTATGGACGTCATTTTGTAATATTCGTAACATGTACATGAGACATTGTTCACGGACATATGGAGAAGTTTCACATGACAAATAAGGCATATACCTAAAGAATCTCAAAATGCACTTGTTGTGTATTAGGGCAGCATATTAAAGGATTGTATAATTCGATCTAAGAAATTTCAACAAACCAAAAATTTATTTCAAGTTCTCTCAGAATGTGTACTTGTTGAGACTTAAATATTAAATACATCACACATAATTAGTTAACAAAAATTGTTAATCAATAAGATGTTGACAAATGGCACAATTTAGTTCATGAATTATTTTTTTCATGAATTTACTATTTAATCTTACTAGTAAAAACAAGTGAAGTAAAATAATTATTCAAAATTATTTAAATATTAGATAGATGATATGCATTTAATTAAATTGTATTTGTATTGTATGCAAATTGTACAAATTATATCACATAGCATGACAAGAGTTGGTGGAGAAATATGATAAGTGTCAATAATATTTAAACTTAAGCATATCTTTTGATAATTCATGTATAGCAACATTATGAGTTAGCAAAAGAATTGAATTCATTCATTTAAAATTTTAAAAAGACTAGATACGATAGTTGAGAGAGAATTGGTTGACAAAGTGTTCGTAGGTTTGTCAAGAACAAAATCAAAACACAAAGTCCATACCACTAGAATATTTTGTGGCCGTTATTTTAAATTCATAATCTCATTTTTTGTTGTGAACTAGAATTGTGAAATAACACTTCAAAGTAAACTCAAATCTTAGAGATTAAAATTCTTAAAATTGACACAAGTAAGTTTTACTTATTTTGTCTTTTAAGAATTGACACAACCTGTGTCTTTTAAGAATTTTGATTTGATTTTGGAAACTTAAACAATTGAAGAGCACCATTTCAAAAGTCATAAAATAAAGATATATTATCCTGAATACTCTAAAAATATCATCTAATTTTAATAATACCTACTTAATTTATGGGAGTTTCTACTTAATTTGAAAAAAAAAAAAACAAAGAAGATGATGTTGAGTTTGATTTGGTTTATTGATGATTTTTTTTTTTTATAAACAAAAATTTGTTTGCTATTTTAATTGATTCTTAGGGTGTTAGAGAGGAATGAGATGAAGATTCTTTCAACATGTTTTACCAAATTTTTTTTTTTTAACAAATTTAAGATTATTTTTTCTTAGTGTTGATATTAGTTGATTCTTTTAGAGTGTTAATTCTTCCAACATGTTTTACCAAATTTTATTTTTTTTTACAGATTTTTTTATACAAGCAATGATTGCTCAATAGTGCTACAAATTAAAGTGAGGTTTCCAAATTCTACAAGACGACGAACGTAATTTCTCATGAGAAATGCATAAAATAACACAAAACAATTGGGTTGACTACAAAATAGTAAAAAATGTAATGAAAACCATTATAGGCTTTAATCACAAATTGACACAACACCCAAAATCAAAAGCCATGAACGATTGCTTTGGACACAACTAAACTGATTCTACTTAATTTGAAATAAAATGTAATATTGAATTTGATTTAATCGAACAATTAGTTGATATTCAACATACGGATCCCCATAGTGAGGCATGTCAAAGTACCAACTTAACTTTGGATGTCAGCCCTTTGTTGCAACACAATAATACTTGCACCATTATAAATTAGAGGGAAAACATAATTTCTAATCATGCGAGCTCATGACACTTTAAAGCAGTGCAGCAACAGAAAATTATCTCTTCCACTCATCTTTCCATGCAACTCTGTTCATGTGTCCCACACAAAGAGGCAATCATCCAACTGCTAAATCTATCTCTTACTACTAGAAGTTCAACTGTTCAACCTTTATAAACAAATATATGCCCCCCTTACACAGAGTAGCAGTACACTCACTACTTCTGCTAAAATCACATCAATTTATAATCATATATATTATGCACACAAAATTCATTTACATACTGTCTATATAGTAGCATCATATGCATTCAACCAGTTGCAAAAATGCATTCACATCAAATACTTGGACGATAATAAAACATATCTCAACTACTTAGATCATGGATGAAGTTAGGAAATCAGTCATCAAATCTATGGAGTAAATACAACCAACCTAGAATCTAGGTAGTAACTTAACCTCCCCACAAACAGACTCATAAAAGTAAGTAAAACAAAAAAAAGGAAGAGAGTGGTAATTAAACTCAATATGCTATTTCTTCAAGTAAATATGAGTTAAGAAAGCTAGAATCCTTCACAACTATACTTTGAAACAGTTGATAATGCTAATATTCATATCACTAGGAATAATAGGCTCGGCCTGAACCATAAATGATTGTTGCATTGGGTGTATTGGGTATATTATGTTGCCATCCAGTGTCAAAAGTACTACACAATTAGACAAGACAAACATCTAATTTTTAAGTAATTATAAAGTACATGAACTGGCCTAGCTTTTCATCTTCTAAGGCCAATCTTAAAGTCAGTCAAATGCACTGGCAAAAGTTAGCACCAATATAAATGAAGAGCTGAAAAATAGAAGAAAATGCCTAATAAGAAAGTAAAATCCACGAGGAACATTCAAGACAAACATCTAATTTTTAAGTAATTATTAAGTACATGAACTGGCCTAGCTTTTCAAAGGAAGTCAATGCACTCGAAAAAGTTAGCACCAATATAAATAAAGAGCTGAAAAATAGAAGAAAATGTATACCTAATAAGAAAGTAAAATTCATGAGGAACATAGTGTAATGCAACATACCCAATGGAAAACAAAGTGGAGCAAGCCGATTAGAGAATGATATTTTAACTAAAATGATGAACATTTTTCTCGACACCTCCCTAGTAATGCCATATACTAGGGAGGTTGGAAAAAGTGCCTGAAGAGGCATAGGGGAAAACAAATCAGGCCATGCCTGAAGAGGTTGGAAAAAATGCAGCTCCAATGGCTTCCATTCACCCAAGAAGAGGGATAATAAAAATCAATAAAAAAAAAAAATACAACTAAAACATTGATCATAATACATTAATGTTTGTTTAGCCACTACACTGCATACAATGCCTATGTTGCAATCCCTACATATTTTACAGCTCAATGAATTAAAGTGCAGGCAATGCCTGCCTACACATTCATATCTTGCTAGCCAAATTGGCTTGCCAACCAAAGAGTGCTACACTCAAATATGGAAACATTCACTGTCCTTTTCACCCACTTGGTAGCATGCAGAATAGAATGATGGAATTCCACACAAGAGAATGAACTAGAAGTAAAATCAAACCCAAATAGAGAACATAATGAAAAGCAGTAATAAGGAAAGAAAATGAGTATTTGAAACACACAACCTCATAAACACCAGCACTACCATAGCAAAACAGAATTTCCAAACTGCTAAGTAGTATAGACAACATGAACAAAGTGCTTAGAAGTAGGATTGAGTAGACATCCGTCATAATAGATTTTACCATTTAATCTTCAAGCCCTCTACCTTGAATGATGGTTGGTAAAATATTCATTTGTTTTGACTTCTCTGGTGGTGTAACTCTTACACAATCCCCATAAGTTAACAAACCATGAAAACTACTATAGAAAATGAGGAAAACGATACTTAAAGCTTCTTTTTTCTCAAACTTACTGATCTTTATGGCATCATCTGAAATCCTACAAAGACCGCTCATATTAATTGTAGTTTATGAAATCTGTAAAAACTCTAAAAGTACATATCTGATGTGTAGTTAATCAAACACTATTCCCTGCTTATTTCATAAGGCCCTTATAGAAGTCGTAGATATTAGATAACATATACTCCTAATAACAATTTATATAAACTTTTGAGCAGAAGTCAAATACCATATCATGTTATATAAATGAGAAGAGCACACCCCATTCAACTACCGGAAGTCCTGAAACACAAATTTGAAAGTGTAAGTGAAAGGGAGTTCTCAAAAAATCATGTTAAAAAAAGCAAGCAGAGGATACCATAAAACCAAAGTTGATATCAAGTATTGAATCATCAGAAAAAGCGCAAACTCCACCCCAAGTGCAACGACAGTGTTTTGTTGCCTAAAAAATGAAACCTTACATATATTGCATGTAACAGTCAACAGAGCAAGAACAACAGCTGCTCTCTAGGCTCACATTTCTCAGCTACAGCAGAACAAAATATTAATTCATAAATGTGAAATTTAGTACCATTACCAACTAAAGAGCTGGAAACAAAAGTGAAACATAACCTAATAAGAAAGTAAATCAACAAGGAAGAAACAAAGTGCAGCAAGCCAATTAAAGAATAATATTAAATGAGGAACAACTTCCTCTGCATGTCCCTCCATAGTATTGCCTCATACCAATTTCCGTACTTCAAATCAGGACATGCCTGAAAAGGCAGAAAAAAATGCAGTTCTGACAGGAAAAATAAGAATGATAAGAAAAATACAATTAAGGCTTTGGCTATAATATACAATTAAGGCTTTGGCTATAATATACAAATGTTTGCTTAGCCACAACACATTTTACAAATGCATATGTTGCAATCCAACAACACTGCAAGTGTGATATTTACAGCTCAAACAATCAATGTGCATTTGCATTACAATGAAAACAAATTAAAGTGCGAATGCAATGGCTACACACACATCTCTTTTGCCATGAGCTCAACCAAAGAGTGCTACACTCAACTTTGTACTTTTTCACCACATTCTGTTGCCAACCAATTGATTGGCAACCAACCAAACTTTTGAACAAATATGAATTTGAGATAATAGCTAAAATATAAATCACACCTCACAGAAGAAAAATTGTTAGCAAAAGCAGTGGAAGGAACTGGGAATTTGATTCAACGAAGCCATGTTCCTTACATTTTCCTTTACCCAGAAACCAATACTTTTCTGTCAAAAGCAACTACAATTAGTGAACCTCCACTAGGCAAGTTACCCTAACATTTTATAAGGTAAAAAAGGAATAACATTTTATAAGGTAAAAGAGGAACCCCCAAGTCATGAAAAAATAAACCACAATATACCAAATTTATTATCACCACCAATATCTTTTCTACCACCAAAATTCCAGATTCTATAAGCTCAATGGTGACATAATAAATAATTCTTTCACTCAACAAGAGGGTAACAAGAACTATAAAAAAAAAGGGTCAATTCCAATGAAAATTCAGATTCCAAATTTGTCACAATTAATTTCCAACTATACACATTTTGTCCAGAAGAAAGTCAAGAGTGCATGTAGATATAATACAAAATCTAAGCAATAGCTCCTCATTGTTGCTAGCTTCCCATTAAGAATAAAGGAGATTACTTTGAAAAGCCACATATTTTCTATAAAAACAAACAAAATATTAAGGATAAAAAACCCGTCAAACTTTAAAATACAAACATTGCTTATGCAACAAAATAAAAATTTATTTGACATCAATCAAATAAAAATTGTCAAAGAGCTCCTCATTATTGCCAGCTTCCCCTTAAAAAATTGAGGAGATTCTTTGAAAAGCCACATGTTTTCTATGAAACAAGCTTCAGAAAAAAAAAAGAACTCAAACTTTTGATTTGAAACATTGTCTATGCAGCGAAACAACATTTATTTGTAAACAAACCAAATAACTAGTCGAGGCACCGTGCTGAGGTGCATAGCCATGAAGTTAAAATTCTAATAAAATGTAAAATCCCATTTAATGAAAATTTCATTTGCTCAAATATGATGAAAATCAAGATTCCAAAATTTATTTGCCACAGTTTATTTCAGTCGTACATTCTGTCTAGAATTAAGCCAGGGTATATGTATAGGCAAGGGTGTAACCAAGAATTGCTTGCGATGAAAAGTCCTATTCCAACAGAAGAATTCCATGAACAGCAACCTAAACAACACAAGAATTCTTATCCTCAAAACCTCAAATGCATAGTCAGAAGCAATATATGAATTTATGTTAAAAAAACAAACCAAAGCTAATAACATTTAAATTTGACCAACCAAAGCTGAAAAATTACTCTGGTAGTTAAATAGATTTAAAATTAACCCAACAAATTCAATAAATCCATTGTTTCAAAAGCCATAATTTTAAATAGTTTTCAAATCCAAAATAACAATTCCTCTTTGTTGCCAGTTTCCCATTAAGAACAGAGGAGTTGATATGCAAAGCCCCATATTTTCTATAAAAGCAAATATATATATATATTAAAAACTCAAACTTTCGATTTCAAACAGTCTATGGGACGAAATAAAACTTTATTTGATATTAAGTCAAATAATTCATTGCAACAGCAAGCCAAGGGCAAACTGAAATAAACAATAAATAAAGGATTATGTCAAATATATATATATATAAAGGATTTAAAATGCATAAAAGAATTACAACATTCAAAGTAACAGCTCCTTATTGTTGCCAGTTTGCCATCTGAAAAGCCACATATTTATAGAATAACAAACAAAATATTTAAGCAATAAAAAAAATTAAAACTTTCAATTTAACTAACATTGTCTGTGCAAAAAAAAAAAAAAAGGGGGCAAATACAAACCTGTTGAATTTAAAAATAAACCCAGCAAATTCAACTAACCCATTGTTTCAAAAACCATATAGTTTACAAATTCAAAATAACAGCTCCTCTTTGTTGCCAGTTTCCCAATAAGAACAGAGGAGACTGATTTAAATAGCCTCATATTTTATATAAAAATGTAAAAAAAAAAAAACAAACTTTTTCGAACAGTCTATGAAACGAAAAAAAGAAATCTATTTGACATATAGTCAAACAATTCGTTGCAGAAGCAAGCCGAACGTAAATTGAAATAAACAAGAATTCTTTATTTGAGAGAGGTTTTAAAATGCATCAAAAATACAAAATTCAAAGTAACAGTTCCTCATTGTTGCCAGTTTCCCGGTAGAAAGAAGATTACTTTGGAGAGCCGCACATTTTCTAAAATAACAAACGAAAATATTAAAGAAAAAAGAAAAACTCAAAAACTTCCACTTTCACAAACAGTGTCTATTCAAACAAAATAAACAATTAATTGACAACAACCCAAATAACTTACCGTAACAGCAAGACCAAGGCACATATATAAACATGAATTCAAAATTCTAATAAAATGTAAAACCCAAAAACAGAACTTTTGTAAAAGAAAAGAAAAAAATTATAAGCGCATAAAATTAAGGAAATGAAAGCACAAAAATCGAGTTAAAATAGAATTTCGCTTGCGAATGCAAGTGGAAAGCCTCGAATTACAAGCGATTAGCAGAACCACAACAGCGACGATCAAAACTGGAGTGACGAATTTCGCACTCTTAGGGTTAGGGTTTAAGAAGAAAATCAAAATTGGGAATAAAGCTTTTATAAAACTGTCTAACTGGCCGTAGAAAGAAAGGCGTTTCTATCTAAGTGAAAGAAACGCATACGCGTTTTCTAGCTTTAAAAAAAAGTGACCCCGTTGTTTTAAATAAAACGCGTTTTCACCTTTGAAACTTTAACTAACGGTAATGATATGAATTTAAATTTAAATTTAAATAAACTACAATAATTTAATAAAAAGTTAAAATACTACCGTTGGCGAATCCAATTACATATTATTATTTAAATACACTAACGGTAATGTATTGGAAGTGCTTATTTTTTATAATAAAAAAAAATTATACCATTTTTATCCTTTTATTTGTTGTTGGATAATATATGAAAAATTATTTTATATTATTCTATAATTATATTATTTATTATTATTATTAACATATTAATATAATATTATTGATGAATTTTAAGATACACATCAAAAAGACTTTTGATGCTACAATCACAGATTATCATGACAAAAAAAATGTACTCTTTATCGTTTTCTTGAATTTAATCTCTTAAAAAAAATAAAAATCATCCCCAAATCAAGAAAATTATTATTAAATAGTGTATGAAAAAATACTTTAAAAAAAACAAAAGAGAATTAGAAATAAGCACTTCAAATGCACTGTTTTTCCATGCACAATTTTATAATGAGAACATACTAGGATTTTTTTAATTTTTTAATATATTTTTATTTACTTTTAAAATAAATTAAATTAATTAATTTTATTCAACACTCATCTATTTTTAATTTAACAACTAATATATTTACTTAACTAACGTTTTATAATTTTAAATTTACAACACTTATTGTTGCGACGACAAAAGGCCACCAATAAAATACGTCTTTATTGTTGATACATTGTTCATTGATTGGCATTTCTTTTTTCTGTAATTGATTTCATCTTAATTAAATATTTCAAATTCATTATTATAAACACCCAAAATATTTTCAAAGTTGCTCTTGCTGAAATGCTCAATATTAAAGAGTTTACAGTATATTTATCTATTAAAATAGAGGTTTCAAATTTAAATTTGCTCTTTCTAAGTTAAATAAAAAAATTATTTCAAAATTTTTAATAAGATTATGCATTAAATTAGACTATGAATAATATAAAAAAGAATAATACTACACTTTTAAAATTATATCTCAAATTTTAAATCTCAAAATAAAATGTTAAATAATTATTAAGTAAGAAAATGACATAATAAATTTTTTTATAAATTATAAAAATTAACTATTTAATAATTATTTTTAACGTTCTCCATAAATTTCTAATTTAAAATGTCGTTGGTATCTGGAGCAATTGCAATGATAAGAGAAGAAGAGAAACTTACAATGATTGAAAATAAACGGTTTCATGATCCTGATCAATCAAGTTCTATGAACCATTGGTCCATGACGTAACATTTGTTGATGTTTTTTTCCTTTGAATTCTGGAGGCTTAAATTATTATTGATGATAATCAAATGCTTTTGTATTTAGTTTTTAGTTAATTCCAGAAATTATTTTTAACGCTCTCCATAAATTTTTAATTTAAAATGTAAAAAGTGTATGCACTTGGAAAAAAAAAACTTATAATAAGATTAAAATAAATCTCATATATGATTTTGATCACTTATAGACTACATATATGTCTAGGCCGAAACTTAAGATGATAACAAAATAATATTACATATTTTAAATTGTATCTTAAATAATAATGTGTTAAGTAATTGTTAAATAGTAAAATAATATAATGAATAATTTTAAAATTTATATTATTTTATTATTTAATAATTATTAAAAAAAAATTTAAAATAATCAAAATTAAGAGGATCTTGACTTTTTATCCTCTATTTTAATTTTTTAATTTTTTTAACCAAACTCATTCATTTTTAATAAAAATACCCTCTTTATATATTACTTGACTGGCTAAAAAAACACTCACTCTCACTTTTTTGTAGCCAAAACGTACTCAAAAAAATAAAAACAAAAAAGTGAATCCTATCATTATTTTAATGGAACAAATGAATTTATAATTTAAATAATTATTTATATCGTATTGTAATATGGGGACGTATTATAGTTTTTAAATAAAAAATAGATTTGTTGAAAATATATATTGACTTGTGAGAAATAAATTAAATGTAAATGAGACACATTAGTTCATGATGAGGAAATAAAAAAAATTCAAAAATTTTCAGATTTTATTGTGCAGATTGAACTAGGCCAATAGGTTTTTATCACCTCAGTTCTATAGTGTAATAGAATTTGATCGCAACACTTACATGGCGCGATAGAAACCTATCGCACCACAAGTCAGAATTTATCTTTTATATAAATTAATAATTATTTTTATTTTTTAATTTAAATATTATGCGAATTAAGCTACTTTTGGTATATGTTAGAAAAAGATGGGAGAGTTTCAATAATGGTGAAGAGAGATATGTTGAGTATCAAAAAGTTACTATGACGGTTCTTAGTAACGTGACTTATGATCAACTTTAAAACTTAGTGTGCAGTAGAATTGGAGTGAATTCTGAGCAGTATAATGTTACTATGAAAATATCGGTATCTACAATGAGAATGAATGCTATACCATTAATAATCCAGAGTGATTAAGAATGCAGTTTTTATTTGGAGTTAATAGAAAATATTTTATACCATTATGTGTTAATGCAAATCTTAGACCAATTAATTGTAATAAGATTCTGCAAGTTCCTGTGGAGAGCCAACGACAGCTGTATAATCACTTCATGTTCGTGAGCGATAGTAACCATGTTGTAGCACGGCCACAACATTACCATCTGTGGACGTCCCATCCAACACGTCATACGACTATAATATTTCTTTACCTAGATACAATAATGACCTATCTTGTGCTCATTATGATAGTCAAATAGATTGATCTGAGTACGCTTATGATGATGATAATGTTGATAATGACGGAGATAATCATAGAGAGAATTTAAATGATATAGAAGAGAAAGGCAAATGTGGCTTGTCAGAATATCAGAATGAAGAACTTAGTGATTTATGTCCAACACTAATAATTGAACATAATAATATTGTTCACCCACATAACCCATTTCAGTTTATCCTTTCGATACTAACTTTTAACTTGAGTTCTATAGATACCACATTGTGTTCAGAACTTGAGGAAGTAGTGGTTGGGATGTTGTTTCCTAACAAGAAAGCAATATACGATTCTCTTAGTATATATGCATTGAGTAGTAATTGAAGCTTTAAGGTGTTCAAGTCTTTGAAAGATTAGTTTGAGGTAAAATGTGATGATGAAATGTGTAAATGGCGAGTTTGTGCCATTTCACAAATGCTCTAAAGTATTTTATTGTCCAAAGAATTGATAAGAAGCACACATGTTAATTGAATAGATTACGTGATGGTCATTATCAAGCAAAGAGTCGAATAATTGCTCAAATGATCAAGAATAAATTTACATATGTTAATAGACTTTATAGACTAAAGGATATTGTGGCTGATGTACGGGATAAGTATAGTATAAACTTAACGTATATAACAGGTTATCAAGTTAAAGAGAAAGTAAAGGCAATGATGATGGGTTCTGTTGAGGACTCATTCAGACCACTTTCATCGTATTGTTATATTGTGAAAAACGAGAATCCAAGTACTGTCACTCATAGGTGCTTGTATTCGAGGTTTTCACACATCCATTAGACCAGTGATTGCTGTGGATGGTACATTCTTAAAAGGTCTTTATCTTAGTTGTATGTTTATAATTATTTGTAAGGATGAGAATAATCAAATTTATCCAATTGCATAGGGCATTGTCGATTTTGAGAATAATTCATCATAGGAGTGGTTTGTGGAAAAACTAAAAGGTGTGATTGGTGATGGCATTACACTAGTATTTGTATCAGATCAACATACAAGCATTGAGAAGACCATCAAGAAAGTATTTCCAAATGTATACTATAGGGTGTATATATTTCACTTGAAGGGTAATTTGATCACAAACTTCAAGCTTTCTACTGGAAAGAAGAAGACAAATGAACTTTTAGGCACATACTTTCTTTCTACAAAAGCATATCGATTGTGTGATTTTTAAATTCAATAGAATAATATGAGAGGCATGAAACCTGAGGCAGCACAATATTTGGAGGAGTATGTTGGTTGCGTCAAATGGGCTAAATTCATAGGTACATTTAGAAGGTATGATATTATGACCACAAATATTGCAAAGAGTATTAATGTAGTGGCAAAATCTACCCGTTCCCTATCCATAACTGTACTAGTTGAATGGATATGAGAGTTAACGCAAAATTGGTGGTATAATAAGAGAAAAGCTGCAAAAAAGACCATTGACTTGACTACATGGGCCCACGATAAAGTGTGGAAGCAAATGGATCAACATATGAAAATGATAGTCAAGCCAGTCGATGGCTCGAAGTTTGTTGTAAAGGATGACACTAGGAACGAGATAGTTAACGTGGCCACGAAGACATGTAGTTGTAAGAAATTCGAGTTTTGTCAACTACCATGTGTCCAAGCTATGACCGTTTTGCAGACATGTCAGGTTATAATAACTCAATCTTTATTTACGTTATTGCATGGTTGAGAATTTATTGACAGCATATAGCTATTTTATAAATCCTATTGACCATCCATCAAGTTGGATTGTTCCAGATAAGGTGTAAAATTTTCAAATACAACCCCTAATTATGCGTAAACAGTTGGGAAGGCACGGAGAGGAACCTTCGAAGAATACGCGCAGTAGGTGAAAGCAACATGAACACAATAGACAAACATGTAGAATTCCTGTTGTTATTGCTGATCGAAGTTGATGTATCATTTGGTTTACTTGTTTCGTATTATTTTATCTTTTATGATATGTACTACATTATTAAAAACTTGTATTGAAAGTTGATGTATTATTTAGTTTACATATTTCATATCATTTTATCTTTTTATTTTGAATTTTATGTTTGTTATAGTTATTTATTTATAAAAATTTCAACAGTATTTCCTCTATTTTTTTAACATTTACTAAACCTGCAACTTTATAAATATGACAATATAACAAAAACTATCACCAAATCATATAGACACAATGTATTACACAAGTGTCATAAACATGAAAAATCAAATTGAAACAGTCAGTGCACTATCACATCTAATTACACCACAAATTCATAACCATTTTCTCCCTAAAAAATGGTCTGGTCTTTGGCCCAAAGTTCAAACTACACCCTAACAAAAGAAATTATATAAACTTACAAGTGTACAACCCATAATCACCACTATTAATCATTTGTTAAGGGATTCTATCCATTAGTCATACCATATTGTAGGGTGAGAACTGTGTCATATATAGATATAACGGCATCAACTTAGATAAGTATGCAACATGATCCTCAATCTGTCCGTCAGCATGTCCTCTAATGCTAGAGTCGTATATGGTAACATGTCGTCATAGAAAATCAACCTCCATTGTAACCCAAGACTCATTATGGTAATTGACATACGTATACACCTGATTATATAGATAAATATACTTATAGTTAGTATTTACAATAACTTGGCATAAAAGGTATGAATGTGTAAAAATGTACACACCTTATTAACATCGACCTAATGCTTTCAACCATAAAAGTGTTCTTTCTCCCCAGTGGCATATTGCGCTAGTTCACGATCTCAATTAATCAATAACAAGTTCGAGGAAAGCTGTGTGTATATTGCCAGAAAGGACTTCTAAAGACATCCAAATCCATTAATATACAAAGAATTATATAACAATGTCGTATATGGTGCAGGTAATTATAAAAACTTACATAGAAAATAAGTTTGTTATGGTACACCGTTGAGGTAACTGTTGTGGATATTTACACTGACAGAGGCAAATCAATCTCAGATACTCGCTGATGTATTGTCACATCAAAACATAACTCTGTATGATATACTGTTCAACTATTAAAAGAATAATTTTTAATTTTTAATTAAAAATACTTACAACTTTTCACAACCAATGCTGTCGAGTTGCTTGAAACTATGAAGTGGGTGCATTAATACTTGGCAGATCCACTTGCCCAGTACCTTCTTCAATCAATTGCATGAATCTCGCATTAAGTTTCGAGTCTACTGGTCATAGAGGATCCACATCAACTGTCCACTCACAAACTCACTGGCCCTTTTCAATTTCTTGCGAAGAGGATATATAGAGCATACACCTTTCCTGCGCTAGTCTATATTGTTGTCCATGCATGCTTGCCCCCTTATTCCTACCATGTACCACATGAACATTGCCAATTTATTGACTAGCCTACTCGACCTCAGACTGAATGTTGATCTCCATTTGGTAATTAGGAATATATATGTCAGCTGATAATTACTCAAAGAAACCTGTCCAATATATATCAATTATAAGAAAATCAAAGCAATTATCAAATTACAAACTATAAATTCTTAAATAATTTACTTGATTATCACATGAGCCCATACATAAAGGAGAATTTTCTAACAATTGTCTCAGCATTCTAATATCCTCAATCATATGTTCATTATCCTTTTGTTGCTTCCGTCGATAGAAAAGTTGTGCCTTTCGCATCTTTTTTATCATCTATTTTTTATCCTTTCGTTGTTGTTCTCGCAAGTTGGTATATCCCTCTCGTACCTCCTTCCTCAACTCGTCAACTCACCATATAATACATCATTTGTTATTGATAGTAATCATTAAGATATGTCAGTAAGTCTTTAAGTTGTTGAAATTGTGCCTGATAAATTTGAAAAATAATTAAACTACAGTAATCTCTATTTATAAGTTTAGTTCACATATGTTTATAGAAGTATATTGTACCTTTTCTCCAATAAAAAAATTCTCATTATTACAATCACCTAAAATTGTTATAGGGTTATTTGGATATATAGGTGGTGTCGTGTGTTGTTCAAATTGGCTATAATTAAGAAATATACCTCAAACATGCAAAATACTTAATTTATGTAAATACATCTAAATAAATTAAACCAAATAATGTTCCTCATCTCTATATGCATGTGTCTGCGATTCGTCTTCATGGGCAACATCTGCATCCTCCTGCTCTTCTACACCCTCTATTCATTTGCACTCTTTCTTAATATTCTAAATTAAGGCGTCCACTATAATTACCACAGATCCCCCTGAATTGCATCAACGTCTGGATAAAATCTGCTCTCATCTCATGCTCTTCAGAGACCAATTGTCAAATCACATCCAAGTTCTATAATAAAAATACCAAATTGAATAAGCAACTTACATCTTTTTTGTTGTTGATATTACATTACATTCATATACTTACTATTTTTCATTGAAAAGATTATTATGCATATTTTTATGCATTATGACCTAGTACATCCACTTCAGCACATGAGGGACCATTAATGGAGTTTGTTACGCATATAGTCTCCCAGTCAATGAGATTGCCTCAAAAATTCATACCTGTAAAATAAATTATTATACATAAAGTCAAAAATATATAAATAAATATTTAATATGAGAAATGACAAAAACTCCAAAATTTATTATATACCTGAAAAAATAAGGAAAACCTTACAAATTATATTTTTCCTCTTTATGTTTCAAATTTTGTGTCTTTAACCTCTTGAATCTCTCTGCCTTATCATTCAATGCTTGGCCCCACATAAATTTATGAGTGGCCTCCCATGATACATTACCTCACGGATATCTGTTGAATTCATCTCAATTATCCATTATTTGCAGTACAAATAGATTTAAATAACTTCTTTCTCTCCACCCCAACAACACGCAGTGGATAAAAAACGACAATTTTACCACATCTTCATAATTCATATGCTCAAAATTATATTCCTCATATATGTCATCAAACTCATACAATTGGACATTGTGTCCATTTGGTGGGTATTTGCTCTATAAGCGATGACTCAGTTTCTTCGACAACTGCCTTAAGGCTGGATATTCCCCAATTTTCAGTATAGATATAATTGCAAACTCTTGCCGACTAAATTGGATTCACTTTTGTTCACCAAAAATCAAAACTCATCATTCTTATCCACAATTTCAATCTCATGGAGTAACATATGATGAAGCAAAATGCCTGAAAAATTTAATTGATATAAATTCAAGAAATATCCCATACATGTGATTTTTCATATTTCTCTTTGATGATCCATCAATTTGTCTCTTATTGTATTAAAAACCCAAAACTTAGAATTATACGAAATGGTACAAGGAAATGATCTTTAATAGGAACCTTCAATTGTTTGGAAACTACGTTGTTGCTGAAAAATAAGAGGAAAAATAATTAATTAATTATTAATTTCATAAATTTATAATTATTATAAATATTTTAAAATAAATATTAATTAAATTTATTAGGACACAATAATAAGGGTAAGTTTAGAGAAATTTAGGGATATTTAAGAAAATTTAGGGAGCCCGCAAAATTCGGTGAGATAAGATTTCATCTTATCACGCTATTTTGCTAGCGCGATAAGTTCCCAAAACTTATAGCTGCCATCTGCAACGGCCATGAAATGCAACAAACTCTCCCTCGTTACCTAAAACCCTTCCCACAACCCCACAAAAATCCTTCCTCCATTGCCAACACCACCACACACCCACAACAACTCACAAAATTACCACAAATCACCCCCAAAGTCATATACCCGCCGCCACCCCCTAAAACCCATAATCAAATATTTTTCACAACATAAATCACTTACATTATCTCATTTCTAACAACTAAAATAATAAAAAAATCATACAACAAACCAAATCCATAACAAATTTTAATGTAAAATAAAAACAAATTCACAAAAAAAATTCATTTTTTTCCACTCACCTCATTTTTGCCGCCACCGTGAAGTTTACTGTCGCCATCCATTGTCAAAGCTTGCCATCGCCACTTGCTATCAAAGCTTGAGAGGGATTAGTTTTTTAGACTTTGAGAGAGATGAGATGAGTGATTGGAGAAAGAGATAAATGAAGAGGGTAAAGTAGTCTAAAATGAATGAGGTTGGCAAAAAAAGTTAATAATTTGAAATGGGGGCTAAAAAAGTTAAGGCCCCCTCAAGAAAGCCTATTTCTAAAAAATAATTATAATTATTTGATACATCATTATTTAAAATACAATTTGAAATATGTAATATTATTTATTGACAACTTTTGTAGTTAGGAGCCATAAATAGCCAAGAAGCCTAATAAATTAATATCATTTTAAATTTAGATATATTTTTTCAAGTGAACCGAAAATATTTGAACTTTCTAATTTCTTATGTGTGTGAAGCCAAAAAGTGTTGGTTGTTTATTAATAACAAAAGTGATTTTGGTGACATAGTTATGAAAGATTATTTATATATATATATATATACTTTACTATTCTTGTAAAAAGAAGTGTTTGAGCCTAAATATTAAATTTTGACAACGATAATGTAGCTTTTTACAATTTTTTCTTTATATTAAATGTTATGAGTAATATTAGGCTTTCTAAGTTTTATCTTAAATTGTATTTCAAAAAGTGGTGTCAAACAAATATTAGGTGTAATAAATAATTTTAGAATTTATACTATTTCACTACTTAATATTTGCATGACACATCATTTTTTGAGATACAATTTGAGATGCCTAGCATTACTCTAAATGTTATATCTGATTTGTGCCTCGCCCCACCTATAGACACAGATTACACTCAATTTTTCAAATACTTATGGATTGGTTAGTCTTTATTTATAGTTTGTTGATTAGTTAGTCTTCGTTGTAGTTTATAAGACCAGGAGTGAAGAATCTTAACCACACTATCACTATTATTACTTTTAATAATGCTACACATCTTAAATTTTTTATTTTAAATGAGGTGTCAAGCAACTATTAGATGGTTAATTTTTGTAATTCTTAAAATTATTTATCACACCATTTTTCACCTAATAGTTGCTCGAAACCTTATTTGAAATCTAAAATTTGAGATATGATTGAAAAGTGTAGCATTAATCTATTACTTTTTTTATATATTAAAATAGGAATATATGGTTTTATTTAAAAGTAAAATAAAAATACAAGAAAAAAATTAATTTTTTTTTTTATAAAAAAAAATGTTTCTATTCATTTTTTTTATAAAAAAAATTGATTTTTTTTCTTGTATTTTTATTTTACTTTTCTATTCATTTTTTTTAAAACTAATGACATATATATTAAAGATACGGAAAAAAATATGTTATATGAATGATAAATCTCTTATGAACTTTATACTTGACAAATTAAAAATTCATAATGCAGACTGCTTCTCTTTAGATTTCAACTTACAAGGTCCAAAGCTTTTAACTAATAAGGCACAAAGACTTGGCCTACAAAGTCTAAATAAGGTCTTAATCTACAAAATCCAAGAAGAAATTGTCAGCCCACAAAATGCCCTCGAGTTTAAGGCGCCTAATATAAGCTGGTCAAAACAATAGTCGAAGTTTGACTACCTTACTTGGTCAGACTCCAAACGAGAAAAAAATAATCTCTTCCTAAATTGAGCAAATGAATGTCAAAATACAACCAACCTAAAATATCAAAAGAAGTTCATAAAAGAACTTAATTTATAAGAGACGTAGAGAATTATAGATAAGGTTACAGTATCAAAAAAACATTCTAAAGCTATAAGTGAAACAAAGATTCTTACTTTACAAAAAAAGGAGAAAATTATCACGAAAGGAAAAAAGAATTATTATCATCAAGACATCAATATTATCATGGAAATACTATAATAACGTTGACTATTGCTAACCTTATATGTGAAATATAAGGGATACACTAACAAGCACATAGTAAAGGCCGTCTTTTTTTCTTTTTCTTTATTCTCTTTCCCTTCTTCTTTAAATTTTTTCAGACCTTTGTTGACTTAAGTATTTAAGTACCTATGCCAACAAAGCTTCCAGTGCAGCCTCATATTTTTTTGTTAATACAAATTCTCATCAGATGTGACATTCATGGAGAAGAGAGCAGTCTAATTGATTTAATTTTGATCATATCCTTTACATCCAAAGCTAAGCTTTTTTAGAAAAATAAATTCAATTCATTGACTCTTGGGTTATCAAATTTTTAGATTAATACAGACAAAAATAATTTTTTTTAAGAAAAAAGAATCTTATTACAATATGAAAACAAAAAGTAGAAGTTTACAGTAATAAGAAAATAGTTTTATAAAATTCTTCATATTAATTATATTTCTAGGCCAAAATAAAAGAAAAAATCTCTATTTATTCAAGAAAAAAAAGGTATGTGGAATTAAAAATGATGTTTGTGATATGTGAATTAACTACATTATTTTTCTTAAAGTATTATATTTTTGGTTGATGAGAAAATATACGTTAGAAAGAAAGAAAAAAATACAACATTGGTTGAGAGAAAACTAGAAAGTAAGTTGATTTGAGAAAAGTTGATCGAATTGAATATATTCTTGAAGCTGTTATTTATAATTTAGATGTTTAATAGTTTTTCACATGCCATTTGGGTGACTCACAATAGTCGCTGTTATAATAGATTTAATATCATGTGGGTCAATGACCCACGTATCAGATATTAAACTAATAAGAACAGATACTACACTTGATCTTAGCCAAAAACCGAGAAATGTATGCATTATATTGCGTCTTAACCTCGGTTTTCAAGCCATACCCTACCATGCCACTCCAGTATTTTGTTGAAGTGGGATAAATGCGCCGCAGATCAAAATATAATTTACTGGATTTAGGATAACACAACTTCAACTTGGATTAATGTTGCTCAATACAGTACTTTTGTAGTTATCTCTTTTGAATCAAACAGCTTTTATTATCAAAATACAAAACTTGAAATAATTTTGTATTTCCAAACCAAGAAAAGTACAGAGCTCTTATCTCTCATTTGGACCTAGTGAAATCAAGTATAAAATCAATGATCATCTGCTAAACTTGAAATTAAAAATAAATGATCATCTGATTAATGGAGGGAATCATCTAACAAACGAGAATTCACAAAGATCGATGATGTGACTTGTTGAAAATTAGTGATTCAACAATCTTATATGGGTAAGAATTGAGATGAATATCAAAAGAAGAGTCATTATAAAGTCAAGTATGCATTGGATATACAAAGGATGAGCAAAATAAAAAGAAAAAAAGAATGGGTACTGTTCATGCAGCGACACTGTTCACGGTAGCACTACGCTGGGAGCACTGTTCACGACGGGGATACTATTCACGATGATTACTATTCACACAGCAACTTTAGGATATTTCATGTTTTTGCTCAATTAACTTCTTTAAGTGGGATTAAGACTCTTACAAGTAAGGACTCTTATTCCAATTAGGTTTAGAGTTTCTAAGAGTGTTTTATTTACTATATAAACCCTTCTAAACATAAGAGAAAGACAAGTATCTAAGGTTTCGAGATGTAACCATAAGAGAGAATAGATGAGCTAGTTAGACACTAAGTACGTGGTACACTAGGGTGTAACCTTTGAGGAGTGTTTTCTTTTTGTTGTTAAGTGAACAAAAGAAACAGTGAACAAAAGAAACACCATAGATTCTTTTAGCTTAGATTCTCAGGCTATTCTTGTATTCCTTGTAAAAATCTCTTATGAGGAGATACTAAGAGGTCTTAGGGAGTCATGGTGATCAAAGGTAGATACTTGGAGGTCTCTATGGGAGATACTAAGGGTTCTTGTGGGATCATTGATGTTGTAAGAAGATACTTAGTGATCTATTTCAATAATAAGAAGCTGAATCATGGATCCTCTGTGGACGTAGGCAATTTTAGACCGAACCACTTATTTTCAGTGTCTTGTTGATTGGTTTGTTTTTCTTACTTTATTGGTGTGTTGATCTTATATGTTTTTTCTAATGGTGTGAGTTATGATTTTCCACTGCGCATAGAATAAAAGGGGTATCAAGGCTGTGGCTTAATTGATGCCATAGGGGTGTCAAATTGAAGTGCATGGCTTGATATCCGCAACATGACTAATGAGAATTGAATTACATTGATTGATGACAAGGCTTAATGTGGGACCAGTTTAACTAAATTTTGTTATTTATTTATTTATTTTCCCTCCATTTTTAATTACTCTATAAAAAACTTTATAATCAGTTGTTGATTCTATTATAGATTACTCTAGAAACTTAGGATTGTATATAAACAGTGTACTAGCTGAAATACAAGCATTCAATATTCATCTTCAATGAATACAATAGAAGAATACTATAAAATATTTTCTTTCCTTTGTTTGGTTACTTTCTTGTACTTTACTCTCCAAGAAAATACACATACTTGTTTTTCTTAGTTAGTATCAGAGCCACAATGGCTAACACCTCTTCAATGAATACTGATCAAACCAAATTTGCTTTTCTTAAAACAAATCTTTGTAATCTAACTATAGGACAAGCCAACACCTTTAACTTTTCAAATCTAGTCAAGTTGAATCATAGTAATTTCTTGATTTGAAAATTGCAAGTCTTAACTTCAGCTAGAGGCAATGATTTGGAGATTTAATTGTAGGAACTAGAATTTATCCTGAGAAGTTTGTTAGCAGAGGTAGATCAAATCCTGAAGGTTTACCAAAAATAAATCCAGAGTTTTTAATCTGGTTGAAGTAAGATACACTGCTCTTGAGTTGGCTTTATTCTTCAATAACATAACAGTGCTAAGTTATGTGATTCACTATTAGTCATTAGCTAAAGTTTGAAAACATCTAAAGAAGATGTTTAAGAGTCAATCTTTGGCAAGACTTGCTCAACTAAGAGAACAGTTACAGACTCTAAGGAAAGGTTCTATGTTTATAAATGAGTACTATATCAAACTCAAGAATATAACATATAATATGTCCATGGCAAGAAAACCAGTTCCTTATCAAGATCTAATAACTTATTTCCTTGCAGGCTTGATAAGGGTAAATTTGTCATATTTTTATTTTGATATTTTATGGTTTTATGAGAATAGATGGCTATTTATGTGTTTTATTGTTATTTATAGGGACCTGCACAAAATTTAAAGAAATGATGCAAAAGGAGCAAAACTAGGGACTAAAATACAAAGTTTTCACAATATGAGTCCATCGCCCCAGCACTGAAACAGTGATCGAAATAAGAAAATAAAAAAAGACGACTTGTTGAAGTCATAACTAGCGCCCCAATGCCATATCTTCATCGCGCCAGCGATGGGACAGTGCCATCACTCAACCGTTCCAGCGATGCGACCTTCTACACGCAACACCTCAGCGATAGAATGCAGCGCTCCAGCGGTAGTGCGAGTCCTAGTCCGATGAGAATTGAGATTTTCAAGCTCATATCAATCCTTATAAAAAGCCCTTTGACCCAGCCCTTAAAAATCACCCAAGACACATTTAAGAACACCAAGAATACAGAGTACAAGTCTTGGAGAGCAATAAGAGTTTAATTAAAGCAACTTTAGAGAGAGATTCAAGGCATTCTTCAGCTTCAAGAGTATCTCAGGTAGTGCAATCAAGACAAATTCGACGTCTATATCAGTTTGCTATTGATTGTATCATAATTTATTATTATTTTTACTGCTGTTCTCTTGTAGCCATGAACTAAATTTATTTTCTAGGGTTAATACTTGAACTCAATATGTGTGCTTAATTGTCATATCTTTTGAATATTTAATAAACTTAGTTTTTTGATATTCAAATTACTTGCTCTTAATGCTTCAGAGGAATCATAATATTTAGACCTAAGTAATTTGATGTATGATTGTAAAGTAACATTCAATGTTGCATATGGAAGTTTTAATTTAGGATAGGAATATACCTAATTGGCATGTATAATTAATAAGACTTAATCTTAATGAATCTTAATTTATTACAAGTACCATAGGAATATAGGTATTTGGTAAATTAGGGTATACAACCTTGGAAGAGACTTTGTGAATATATTAGTGTCTTGATCAATAACAAAGACTAAGGGAGTTAAATATTAGAGATTAATCATTAGAAAGCATATTGAGGGATAGTATTAATCCTAGGTTTTCTCTATATTGCTATCACCTAATTCTCTTTGCATTGTGTTATTGCTTTTATATTTTCTATATTCATTCTTAGATTTTTTATTTTTCTGAATAATTATTAGAGAGACATAATTTTAGTACTTGGTTAGAAAGTAAAAATTGTTCCTGTGAGTTCGACATCCGACTATTAAGTCCCTTTATTACTTGTTATGATAGCGTATACTTGTGTTTAATTATAAGATATAGAATTATCGCATCAAGGCTTAGGGTTAGAATATGACTCAATAACGATCCTGGTATCAGCTAATGCATATGAGCTTAACCTTGCAAAAATCTATGCAATCTTACTCAGTCAATAAAGTATGAATAATCTAACAAATTCGGTCAATTGAGGGTTTGCTAGTGCATATCTTGTACAATTTAGATATAATTAGAACTTCAAAGGGAATTATAACAATAAGAATGTTGCTGGTTTCAAAAAAGGAACTAGCACTATAAATTATAACAATTTCAATAAAAATAAAGGGAAATAAGGCTTTCAAGAAAAGGAAAAGTCAAAGATTATTTGCCAGATATGTCTCAAGAGAGGCCATGGAGGATGGAAGTGTTGAAATCTTTTTAATGAAGACTTTGAGCCACCAACACAAGCTAATATAATAACCAATAGGCAGAATCATATGTTACTGTGGCTCAAGATGACAACAATTATCATGCTTGGTACTTAAATAGTGGTGCCACCAACTATATCTCAAACACCACAAGCAACATGGACTCAAAGTCAAAATTCAAAGGTAAAGAACATCTCCTTGTTAATAATGGTCATGCATTAAAAATTATGCACATAGGAACTTGCATTCTACATACATTTGATAAGAACCATTCATTCTTGTTAAACAATATTTAGCATGTACCCAACATGAAAAAAACTCTAATTAGCATATCCAAGTTAACTCTTGAAAATAACCTGAAAATTGAGTGTCAAAATAAGACTTGTATGATCAAGGATTTAAAGGGGAAAGTTTTGCTCAAAGGGATAACTAGAGGGGGCTTGCATCAGCTACACAATTGCAGTTTCAAAAATAACTTACCTTATGCAAATTTCAACACTACAGAAAATACTTAAAGTCTTGTCTCTTTTTACTCAATGTCATATAAATAATACATGTAGCAAAACAAAAGCACTTGTACAAAAACATCATGAGATAAAGATTTGTATCCTAAATAACAATCTTACTGAGATGAAGACTATATATACATGGTTTAACAACAAGTGTCTACATCTATGGCGGATCCATGATCCAACTTTCTTTATTAATGGTTTACAAAAAACTCTTAGATTACTAAGTATTTCCTAAATCACTTAGATTTTTCAGATCCATCAATATCTCCTAGATCATCTAGATCTAACAATAAGAAATTTAACCAAAGAATATAATGAATAGCTAGAGCTCTCTCTCAAAGGATCTATCATATTCTCTCGTGCACTCAGCACTTAGCGCCTACCTAACTCTCTATTTTCTTTTATGTTTACATCTTTAATGTTTAATTACTTCTAAGAGGTTATAAGGGTTTATATAGTATTTACAAAGTCCCTAAAGACCTTAAATCTTGTTGGAATAAGAGTTCATGCATGTGGGAGTCAAAAACCTACTCAAAGAAGTCAATTTGAGCTAAAAATGAATTTTCCTAGACATGCAACATTGTAGCATTCTGCATCCAACACTGGGGCGATAATGCAACTTATCCAATGCCAAGGCATTCATCAACCACCACTTGGATGTTCAACCGTTGAGGCGTTCTAAGAATAAAAATAGGGTGTTTTATCATCCAATGCTTGAACGTTCAGACCTGGAATGCCCATACTTATATTTTTAACCCCTCCTTATTTTCGACTCTTTATTTTGCTCCTTTCTTGTACGTTCTTCATGTACTTGACTTCATGATAACTCTTCATTGATTTTCAACTCAAAATCATGCTCCAACATAATTTTGAATCACCAATTCTAACAAATCTCTATTTTATTTAAAATCTTTCTCAAGAAGCTATCCGAGATCATCTTCTTCTCAGCCATTGCTCAATTACTCTAGCAATGACTTTAGTTAAGTCTCATGCCCAGACTTAACTATGGCTCATGATTTTAATCTCTAAAGATTCTAAATATATCTCTCTTTCGGTAGCCTTTATATTATGATCTCTAGTGTTACTTAATACTATTATAATATTTCCATGGCTAGGTCTTATCCTTGCCATCACCATCCTTATCATACATTCTCTTTCAACCCTTATTACATTGGTGATATAAATTTTATTGCTACCCTATAGTCTGCATCATCTCAAAAACCTATGTTAAGCTATACACAATATTCTCTTCAAGCACATAGCCTTCATTGTGCTTCTTACTTATAGATAATTTTTCAACTCTTTTAGTATTCCTTCTTTTGTCTTGAATGAATATCCCACTTGATTTAGCACTTCTAAGGATACAAAGTTTTCATGAGATCAAAAATAAATCTTACTAATTTTTTTATGAGACTAGGAACAAATCTTACAGTTAGTAATTCCTTTACTTTTCCACCATGTAGTCTCAATCTTATTTAACCAATCTTCTATGACTACAAAAGTTATATCTCTCTTACCTTAATGGAGCTATAATTTGTAAATAATGATTTTTTAAGACTCGTATAGAAACTATACCATTGAATCAAGCATTCACTCACCAAGCATACATTCTAGTAAAAGCTATCAATATTTCTTTAACTTCTAAGTCTAACTCATAGACTATTGCAGCATTACCTTCTTTTTCTTTTATCTTGGTCTTTTTCTATGGACAATCCATACCAAGTACCCTAAGCACTTCTTGAATCTGCCCTTCAATCTTGGTTCCTTTTTTTTTTCTATCTTTATTCACAGACTTTTTTCTTGCAGTCAATATTGCTATACTTTTAGGCTTTGATCTTTTCGTCAATTCTTTTACGATCAATCTAAATGACTCTTCAATTTGACTTAGATCTAGGTAACGTGGGCTTCTTCATCATTAATTATGGTTTGAGTCTCTTCAAGGGTTGTCTCTAACCCTAAACTCACTAGTAAAACCATTACTTTTTCCTCTTTTAGATAATCATTCTCCCTATTGAACTTTTTTATACTTGTTAGTCCACATAGTTGAACAACCTTTGCTCTACAATCTAACTTTGCCGTCTATACTCTATAATTTAGATATCAACCAGAGCTCTAATACTAGTTTATTAAGGTATCAAGCCTTTACTCTTAACTTTGATACCGGTTTATTGTGGGAAATCAACCTTAGTACTAATTCCTCTTTGGAATTAGTCTTTGCACTGTCTCTATTGTTAGGATTTTATGCACCCTAATACTACTATGACTTAGTATTTAACACCCTAAGAATCATATGCATATGCAGAAGGCTTTACTCACAAATAACCAAGAATATAAAAAATCAATACAATAATAAAGATTAAAAAAATAAACCACAAGATACAAGATATATATGGTTTGAAAACAAACACCTACATCCACGGTGGATCTATGATCCATCTTCTTTTATTAATGGTTCATAAAAAACTCTTAGATCACTTAGTATCTCTCAGATTACTTAGATATAAGAATAAGAGATTTAAGTAAGAAATATAATGAATAGCTAAAACTCTCTCTCAAAGGATCTATCATCACTCTCTTGCACAATTAGTACTCAGGTAATCTCATGGTTACACTCTAACACACTCAGCACTTACTGCCTACCTAGCTCTCTATTCTCTCTTATATTTATGTCTTTGATGCTTGATTATTTCTAAGAAGTTACAAGAGTTTATATATTATTTACAAAGTCCATTGAAATCTTACACTTTGTTACAATAAGATTCCATTCATGTGGGAATCTAAAACCCACTCAAAGCCTATGTAAGAAAACAGGTCCTTAACCATCCTCAATTTAAGCCAGAATTTCAGTACACGTGGCTTCATCTATCAGCTGTAATCACTAATATACATCAACCGTAACCTCTACTTGCAATTTAAACTTTATTTTTCTGAACTGTTATTGAAAAGGATTAGTATAAAGGTATGTTTTATCTACATATCCTTGTACTAGTGCTTAAATGTGCTTACACCTTGTGTAGTAATATCCGGTATAATTTGGACACTTATGGGCTCTCAGTTGCATGCTGCATGTTCAGCCACCAATGAAGTCAATAGTCAGCTACTAGAGTCTATGTCTGAATGTCATCACCTATGCATTCTCTTCCCTGAAACAAAACAACACCAATGAATATACTAAGTTGTTATGAATGTTCCAAATCAACTTTATGTACAGAATATATCATGGTCAGATATGTGTCCTCAAAAGTGTTTTTGGATTGGCCGTACTATATCATAAATCTCATTTGATGCAAAATGTCTTCTTTGTTCGTGGTTATCAACTCTAACATCCTGGTCATCATCTATTTTTTCTCACTATCATCTCACCCTAGATCATCAATCTTCTTTTTAAGTTCATTAAACTGAAATAACCTAATTTAATTAATCTTCACAACGTAATATTCATAAAAGTTAAATAGTGAATAAATGAAAAACAGTTTTAATAATGTAGTGTTGCTTCAGACATTAGCAGGGCTTTGGAGGAGTAGTCATACTGAACATCCATATTATTCATGCTATCTGTGAATTAGACGTTCGACTTCACATTATGGCCGAGTTTGAGATCCCCTCCAAATACTCCTAATGAGATACACAATTTTGCTATCATGCGACATTCCTCATTCTTCTTATGTTTGTTAGGCACCAACTTTTGATATGCCTCCAAAACTTGCACAAAATTATAGAATTGTTAACTATTAACAAGAAATTTTTTTTTACAAAAAATATATTTTTTAAAAAGTGGTTATTTAGTGTAAAAGCATATCAAATTTTTACCATTTTTAAAGAGAACCTTTTCAACATCTATGAACATTGGGATGCGTCTGCTATATTATTTCAAGAGGCGCAAAAAATTGTCATCATCCTTACATGCAAATATTTATCCACATATCAAAATTGTTTCATAGATCCAAATGTGAGATAATACAAAACAACAATTTTAAATTAACAAATAGTTGTTCGAATATTTTCTCTGTATTTCAATGCAACAATGTATCAATAGAATTATTCACCAGGAATGCATGAGTAAAAGCATATATGTTATATGCTTCCTTCTGCCAACCGCTCTTTTTTTTTATCTTCATTAATTTTTTTAGTACTGCTATTTTTAAGCTATTGTAAAGTAAAACCCATACATTTGTGCCCTATAGGTAGGTATTGAACTCATCTAAATTGTCGACGAGCCTAAGCACAAAATATTAGAATAGTCTATGATCATCTCGTAGTACCAACAATTTATAGATAAATAAAACAAACACATTCTTACAGTATCTGTGTCATCTTCAATATTGAAATCTACCGCAATAAATCACATATCTAAGTCCTTATAGGTAAACGACAATATCTAAGCCACAATCTATTTTCAAGTTTTTTGTTTAATTTTTTTAACTAAGGGATAATCTCTCATCCTCAACCCCGTAATCAAATAAAAATTTAAACGAGAGAATTTAATGCGCTTCTAGCATACCAAAAATTATAATTCTTCATATAAGTTTTGAGTACACATTTGTCTTAACAAAATCTTATGCACCAATATACTTGAGAATAGGATATCTTTTGCATCCAAGAAATAACTAAAATATGCAATCTTAAATAATTCTATCTATTTGGGCGATAACTTGTACTTAATGGCATCAAAATCCCACAACTTCAAATAAATAGTGATCAATGATCGATAAAACTTATTTTATGAAATTATAAATGATTTTGACACGTTGTACTTCTTAAAAAAATAATTAGTGCATGAGCAGATAAATAAATAAATTTAACTAATTAATAACAAATAATTAACTTATATTAAATATCAATTCTGTATGTAAATAAATAAAATAATTATCTATGTAACTATATTTTACATAATTAATTAAATATATTAATTTTTTTATTAGTTAATGACATAATATTATTTAATCTATTATTTTATAAATAAGTAGTTAATTTATTATATTAATTACATTAATTTCAAATTAAAATATATTTAATTAATTAGACCCTTAAATTTATTATTTTTATTAAAATTAAATACTAAAATAATTAAATTTAAATTAAAAAATAAATTAATTACATAACAAATAACTATAATTAATCACAAAATATTAATAATTTATTAATTAATAGTTACATTCTAAAATATGAAATTAAATTTAATTTAATAAGTAAAAAAATTTATGGCAATGTGGCACCACGTGGTGGTGCCACATGGCAGACACATAGCTCGTGGGTGTTCTGCGTCTGTGCGTGGTGCATACATCGACATGTGCGCTATGCATAGGATGCAAATTTTGGCTATTTTTACTAATTTTTAACTTTTTTTTTGGTCATTTGAATCATTTTTTTATTTTGTTTTTATCCTTTTAATTGTAAATCTAACTATTGTCACTAATTATTATAAAAAAAAAACACATAAAAATAAATAAAATTTTCCTCAATTCAAAATTTATTAATTATCGTCCATTTTTAAATTTTTAACTCTACAATTGATCATTTTAACTTCTAATTTTTAAATATCAATGTCCAAATAATCGATCTATTACTTTGCTTACTTGAATTTTGGCAAAAAAATTTAAATACTATTGTAGAATGAAAATAACCAATTTTTGAGATCTTTATTAAAATGGCCAAAGCAAGCAATCTTATAATATCAAAATTTAACCATCTTAGTTAAAATAGTATTCTATTTATTATCATGGCATTTAGTAATGGTGGTAATTTTTTACATGACATAATAATATTTTGAGTTACTTCGGACTTGACTCATTTATTAATAATGTGAAAATTGCTAAATTCTTATCCAACCTGATTATTAAACAGATTATAACAATATCAAATATTAACATATTCTTTGAAACATGCTTAACATATTTTTAGTATATCTCGATATATTCTCTGAAATATTTATTGCATTATATGCCCAAACTCTACTTAGTTTTAATTTTAATTTAACTAATATTATTTAAAATAATAAGAAAATAATTTAAATATGACTAAATATTTTTTAAAGTATGAAAAATATAAAATATTTTAAAACAATTAATCTATCCTAACAAAATTGACATGTCAAAAATTTTTAACTCTTACTTGATATGATTATCATGTCATATCTGCAGTACCTCTTTAATTGTCATGTCAAATTGCCACCCTTAGAAGTTGGGACCTATTTTTATAAATGATAAAAATTATATTATTTCTTGAGAAAAAGGTAAAATTAAGATATTTGAATGTTATTACGCCAATAATTTATTGAAACGCAATCTGTCACCCAGAAGCAAGAAGCAAAATTAACCATACAAAAGGGAAAGCTCGTGGCAGAGTAAGCTATCACTGTGATTTGTGAAGCAACAAATCAGAGCAGAACAATTCATAGGGGCAACTGCTTTTCTGGGAAGTTATTGTTTTGATGAAGAATATGCAAAAGCTAGATTAATAA
This sequence comes from Ailanthus altissimus, assembly GCA_946807835.1. Lineage (NCBI taxonomy): Eukaryota > Viridiplantae > Streptophyta > Magnoliopsida > Sapindales > Simaroubaceae > Ailanthus > Ailanthus altissimus. Next base: position 7,339,858 of record OX327690.1, on the reverse strand, counting down.
AATTTTGAAGTAAAACAAAGATGACAACTGCAACTTTTTTGCAACAATTTCAACTGCCGCTTGCTTCATCCATCTGTTTCCGTCACAACACTCAGAATCAGTATCAGTATCAGTCTCTCTTTACTGCTACAACTACTAGTAGTGCTGCCAAGCTTTACCTTTGTTGCAGTAAAAGGAGTAGTAAAAGAGTTGTTGCTTTGGTTGGTAAAGAAGACACTGAACTGCAAGTCTCTCGAGAAAATGAGCTGAAAGATGATGATGATGATGATGAAGATGGAGAAGAGGAAAAACCAACCCCAGAAGACTTAGAAAATATTGATCAGATTAAAAGAGTTTTGGAACGTCTTAGGAAAAATCGTGACATGCTCTTCAGTGAAGTAAGTCAAAGTGTTCCTTTGAATCTTTTTCTATGTTTCATCAATTCGAACCTTATGTTGCCATCTTCTGCTTGTGACAAATTACGTTCATTGTTGTTATCTCATTTCAATAAGTTAACATGGTTGGGTTTTAATTTCATTATTCTAAGAATTGTTTTTAATATTAATGGCGAGCCTCTAGTTTCTCTGATATCAGAATCAAGGTCTCATGTTGGAAACCTTCACTTCTCGGAACCATATGCACATTATTTTCAAATCGTATTGAAATTTCTTGTGAGGGGGTGTGAAGACTTATTTTTAGTACTAATGTTGGACCTTTACATGACAGCTTAAACTTTTGGATGTAGTTGCTTAAATAGCGTTAATTACATTTTTTTATACGTTTTTATGTTTCTAACTTTGTTTGGAACCCATGATTTTGTTCTCTGTAGTGTGGGGTATATGTCCTTGAAATTATGGTTTTTGGTTTTGTAGGTTAAGCTCACCATTATGATTGAAGACCCAAGAGAGGTTGAGAGAAGAAGATTGTTGGGGATCGATGATCCTGATACCCCTACAAGAGAAGATTTGGCTGAGGCCTTGGAAGAAGTGAGTCCTTCCTTTTTGTTTAGTTTGATAAATTTCAATTTGTAATCCACAAAATCAGATTAATGCAACTGTATTGCAAATTTCATGTGCAAGTATATACATTGGTTTGAGGAGTTTATTGAATTAGAGAATGGTTATATAATTTGAAGATTCATAAGCATTATTGGATCAGTGTTGGAGTCCTGAGCATACCTGAGTAATAATTTGACAAGAAAGTGTGAACTTCATTCCACTATCCCTTAAATTAAAGAATTTAAGTTGTCCACTTCGTTAGAATTTTTCTGCAATTTCTTGAATAGAATTAAGGTTGTCTCAAATATATATGTTAGATAATTAAAGTTCATCTGAATAATTTTAGTCAATTGATCTCTCCTCATTGTAGCGAGTGACCTTTGTTGTATTCCTTGTAGCATCTAATATCTATAAGCTCCATGAGAACTCATTCAAGGAGAGTTCTTATGAGATAGTATATGCCATCTATCATACTGTAGTCTTTCAAAAGGAAATTTATGAATCTGCAAGGTCTGGATCTCCTAATGGTTTTTATATGGTTAAGGTCACATGATTAAGAAGGAAAAAGGTATATCAGATCATTTTTAAAGGAAATGATAAGTGTACAAGAGATATTAGGGGCACAGAGTGATTTCTAAGGATATCTGAGGTGACTAACAGTTTCTGGGTTGCAACTGAAAGAATCTATCCATTACGAGGAGCAAACAGGGTATTTATAGCAATATACTTGTTGTCTGTTCATTAGGAGACAGATATGATGTTCTGGAATCCCATATTTGCAGAAGGGTCTCAGTGTATAATTTAGTTATGCTCCCAACTTAAGTAAAATCTTTATAATTTGGGTGAAAATTTATCTGGGGCATAACCCCCTATGTCAAACAGGGGTGATGAGTTGAAGAACTCCCTGTATCTCAACGACCATACACCTTGTAATGCCATCTAAGATGCCTTGCTGGTCCTCTCTTCCATCATGATATCATTGGTGAATTAGGATATTTCTTTCCAAAGGAGAAGTTTAATATTCATTATGGATGGTTCATTGCTCAAAGATGTGGCCTTGCCTTGACGTTTGAAATGCAAGGCCTCTTTGGAGTTTGACACATCTATTGTCTCGTGGGTACAAAGCATTTCAGCCTCAAAGCTATGTCATGTGGCATTTACCACAGACACCAGTTGGTAATAGTAGCAAGCAGACTAGGGATCTAGGTGAACCAGAAGGGTGGAGTTGTAAAGTAGCCCTGGGGAAGAATTTACCCAGGGGTTTATATTATATTTAAAAGATACCTTCGTCACTTTCTCTTATGAAACATGGAAGAAATTAACTCCAACTTGGAATTTTATAATTATATAATCTGCAGTTCCTAATTGCTACACTCCTTAATTGAACTCATTGAACTTAATAATATAAATTCCCTCATCACAAATCTAAAAAGAAGTAATTTGAAGCAATTGTTATATTTATACGGTTTAATGTTATGACATAAGAATGCTGGTGATATTTGATTTCCATAGAAATACGAATTTCATATCCTCTTACAACTGTCTGTATTGATATTTAAAAGCTTATTTACTATCATAGATCATTTGAGAGGAGATGCAAAAAGCAATTATAGGTAGAGCAAGATCGCCTTTCTCTACATTGCACAATTGATGATCTAACTATATTGTACCAGGTGAATAAAGGAAAGGTCCCAAAAGATCGTGTTGCTCTTCGCATGCTAGCTGAGGAAATGATCCAATGGCCTAATCTAGAGGTAGGGTCATAACTTCAGAGCTTGGTAATAATTCATGTTAGAGATATATTTTATATGCATACACTTAGACACTCTGAGCAACTAGCATTAATTTAAGTGCAATTGTTTCTCTCATCTGAATTCTACTGCATCAGTTGAATAGTTTCAGATTTCTTCATATTTTACGTGTCCCTTCAGATAGAATGACCTTTCTGATGAAACATTTATACAGATACCCTATCCTTTTGACTATGAATTAGTCAATAATATCAAAGAGTGCCTGCATTAGTTTCATTTTGCAGGAGCCAATTTTGAAACTTTTATTTGTTGTTGTATTACATAATACATGACGGAGACTAGGAGCTGGCTACTGGTTGATGGGATTCCCTAAAACCTCTTAATCATGAGATAGATGTTAAACTAAATAGCAAAAATTTGCATTTTCTCTTTTCAAAGTACAGATTAATTGTTTCTTTCTAGAAAGCATCTTGACACAGGGAGTCTGAGAACCTTATTAAAAAAATTTCATCAATGCACAATTTACTTGAGCAACAGAACAAGAGTGCTGCATATAATTTGATGGGTCTAAGAACCATATGCTGAAGATCCAGTAAAGTCTATATAGGATTATGTTTCCTCCATATCTCACTAATTCCAATCAGTTATCTATATTTTTCCATAAGTCTGATAATAGTATAAAACTTGGCTTCCTTTTTAGTGAAACATCTGAATTTAATAGCTTTATACTACATTTTCCTCTATTGATTTCTGTTCAACTTCCTCATGTATGTTGTTATTATCTTCCACTTAGATCCACGACTAAGTTCAAGTTTGTATGGTGAACCAATTGACACCAAACCCATTAAACTCTTCCTGGAAGCTATATGCTCATTAGACAATCTCTCAAGACATTAGTGAGAGATGAATTTTTATCCTTCTCATTTTCCTTCAGGGCTCATCACTAATAAGCATCTGAAATAAAAGACACTGGTGTCCATTTCCTTGCAATATTTTTTGATTTGAGCTGTGTTATATGAATAGGTGGAAGTGCCAAAGAAAAAGTCTGGCAAATCCCTATATGCAAGGGTCACAGACACTGGCATTGATCCTGAAGTGGCTGCCAAGAGACTAAATGTTGATTGGGATTCAGCTGCTGAAATTGAAGAAGTTGACGTCAGTGATGAAACAGAAGTGCCAGCCGCTGTGGTTTGTTTTCTTCTCTCTATCTTGAATATCAGTATCTAAATATTTTTCAGTTCTAAAGAAAATTAGCTATTTACATAGAGGCTGCCTCTGTCCATTGAATTTTGGAGTTTCTTCTACTCTCATGGTTAAAGCAGCAGTTGTTGTACCAGTCAAATACAAAACACAATGAGTAAACTACATTACTTGCTCTTACAGGTTAAATACAACCTTCTAAAAACGTTTTGACTTAAGACTAATGTCAAGTGATTACCTCAAATTAATTATTGAAATTCTAATTCAAAATATTAATCAACAAAAGATAGGGATCAAACCTTAGCAGAATTCTATTGTTTAAAGTGTTAAATTATTGAAAAGCCGGTTGACTAATATAATTTTTAAACTGCTTTTAGAAAAAGAATGCTGATTGAAGTGCACATCTTTGTGAGGACAGCACTAACAGACCAAGTGTGTGCAATTGTGAAATTCATGTTCTGCTATCGTTGAAGATTGTGACGACGGAAGCTAATTCTCTTGCAGGGTTATGGAGCACTGTACTTAATCACGGCTTTTCCAGTCATCATTGGTATCTCTGTTGTGTTAATTTTATTCTATAATTCTCTCCAATAGAAAATTTTCTTTTGGTATTTAACTTTGATGTATAATCTCTGTTTTAGCAAATTCAATAGTCTTGAATTGAATTTGTATATTGCAATCATGAAATGAAAAGATAATTTCTGTTCGATGCTCTTTTGTAAAATAATTTTTCATTTTTAATTGATCTAGCTCTATTTTGTCCGGGACTGAAATCTCATAAATAATTGTTCAAACAGTCATAATCATTGACTAAAACGTAACCCTTGGTTACATTGTTCAGGCAATGACCTTTATCTAACAAGTTATCATCAAAGACTCCTAAAATTCCTTTTTTTTTTATTGGTTCAAGTATGCTTGTAGTTGTAGTTGTAGATTCTTGCATGCATAACTTTAGCGTTGACGCAAACACATCATTACTTAGTGTCCTGTGTTTCCCCCAAGCTCAGGTTTTTATATTTGGGAGTATTAGATTTTAATGTGTGTCTAGTGTAAACATACCATCAGCATTCTAGAAAAGTCAGCTCTCATTACATTTAAAAAAGAGTCAGGTAGTTGAAGCATGCATCCTTCACAGATTCTTATATACAGAAGAATGATAATCTTATTGATATGTCCCCATATTATTATATACCAAAGACAGAACATGGAAATCACTACTACTAAAATGCCAATGGCATGCCGCCCACGTCCTAACTTGTTTCTGCCTCTTCTTCCTCCTTTTTAAGTAGTTCAATACTTTGCCTCATCCTTGCAATTTTTCCCCTTTTTAACATGTCCTTCCCAGTCTCAAAGGTTATTGGCAATGGTGTCGATGACTCCAACTTCTTAACTATCGAAGAACCTAAAAGTCCAGTCAAGAAAGATAGTCCGCAAAAGGAGAAGCAGATATTGGTTGATCCTATATCATTGAGAGAACCCAGCTTTAGTTTGATGTTGCCTCCTGTTATCGCATCTCCAAGAGACACCACTGTGCCTCTTCCACCACTGCTGGCTCCTGCAAAACCCAAGTTCTTAAGCTGCAGCCTCCCTAGTTCCCCTCGTCTCAGCTCTATTCTGTCGAAGAAGAAATGGAAAAATGAAAGTCAAGCATCTCCCCGGCAAGTAGACAATCTAGTTTGCCAGCAAGTCGCGGCACAATCCCGTCTCTCTTCCCTGCAAGATAGCCAGTTCAGAAGGAGCAAGTCTTGCAGCGAAGGAAGAGCCTCTGGACCATCAGATGATTTTGACCTCTGCCTGCTTAAACCAAATGCTAACAGATACACTAAAACGTCTAATGCCAGCTTCTGCAGAACTGACACCAAGAAATACATGCATAACAGCAGTAGCAAGAGCATGGATTATCAGGACGAACGAGAGTTCAAATGCGGCGCACTGTGCTTGTTCTTGCCTGGCTTTGGCAAAGCAAAGGCAGTGAGGCCAAGAAAAGAGGAAAAGACAGCAATGGAGAATGTGATTTCCAGGACAGTTTCTTTAGAAAAATTTGAGTGTGGATCCTGGGCATCATCAGCCATAATTGACGACGATCTAGACTCTCTGAATCTCTACTTTGATCTGCCATTAGAGATGATCAGAAATAGTGTCAACGATGCTCACTCCCCCATCAATGCAGCTTTTGTCTTCGACAAGGATCTAAAGGGTGTTCTAAAGAATGGTTCAACCAAAACAACAGCCCGGAAATCCCACGAATCAGTTCGACATGTTCGGTTTTCTGTATCGTCTCCTACATCGTGTCCATCATCGCCGGCTTCTTGCATTACGCCTCGCCTGCACAAGGCCAGGGAGGATTTCAATGCTTTCTTGGAAGCTCAAAGCGCTTCTTGACATATTATTGTTACTTATTTTCTGCTATTTTTTCCATCAAGTTGTATGCATTGCAAACTTTTTGCAAATATGACGAAGTTGCTTTCTTCTGTTAATTATTGCTTAATTCTTAGGTGACTTTTGCACTAATTACCGAGTTTTGATATTAAACTTTTTTGGTTAAATTAATAATGAAGATTTCTAATTGAAGGCTTAATAATAATTCATCTTTCAAGTTAGATGAAAGCAGTAATTGAGGTCTCTACTCTAAGCAACGAAGAATCATATCATCAAATGGCCAAATGAATAACTCGGGGAAACAAACATAAATAATAATCAAGAAACATAAGAGTTTGATTCCCACCGAAAAAGGAAAAAAGAAAAAAAGTTTTTTAAATAAAAAATGTACGGATGTTATTGTTATTATTGCCATTAAAATATTATTTAAAATTTGAGTTGAAAAAGAAATTGTTGGGTTCTTCAACCAAAGTGATTGAAAAAAATGGAGAAATAGAAATCAAACAAAAGTAAAAGAGCACAAGAATAAAAAAAAGTACATAAATATTTACTTCGGCAATTGTTTATGTCTATATGAATCAAACTTCTAACCTCTTTTATTAATGAATTATTAACAAAAAAAAAAATCTCACAAAATAATTCTCAAGCTCTTAACTTTTTGATGAAAATATCTCAAGTTAATAAAAAGATCTATTTATAATGTTTAACCTCCTTAAGTAAACCCTAGTAGGAGTTGCACAAAGAAAGAAATTTTTAATTAATTAAAATAAGAAGTTTGTAATAAAAAAATCACACTAGCAATGCAACACTAATTTTCTAGCTTCTAGCGCTGCGGTGTTAGTTGTTTTGACTTGAGAGCCGTGGTATTAAGCTTCTAGCGCCATTATACTGAGCTTTTGGCGTCATGATGCTTAAAACTAGAATTTGCTTCCAACTTTAAGTTTCCATCTTCAATCCCATCTCTGTGTTTTCGCTTAATTATTGATTCCGTGTCATCTTCTTTTTCATGGCTTAATTTAAAATCATATTTCACATAATTTTTACTCATTATTTTTCACAAAAGGATATCAAAACAGTTAGTCTAGTGAAACGAAATTTAGAATAAGTACTTATTTAGAAATTAAAAAAGAGTTATGAAGCATGACTAACAAAACCCCCCAATGATGAAATGCTTTTCTTAAATTTTTTTTATAAAGGTAGTTTAACTTGAATCTCACAAATTGTTCTCCACACTCATAATTTTTAAATAAACCCATTATTAAATTTTAAAAACTGAAATTTAATAAAATTATAATTATAAAAACACCTTAAAGTAAATTACTTTAAAGAAAAACATACACCCATATGATTCTTCTTAGAATTCATCGTTAATTAATTTATAACATTTATCAAATTCTCATAAAATCCTTATAGAATATACAAATCTTTGAGATGTCTTAATTTTGACTTTGAATGATGATATTTTATTGTATTTTTATTAATTAAGTTTTAATATATTGATTTTATGTTATTTGTACAGGATTTTGAAATTATAAAAGATCTTGAAATAAAATCTTAATTTTAAAAACAGATTGGGTGTACTTAAAGAACAAATCAATGCAAAGAATATTTAGTTAGTTTAAATAATTGCACTAAAAAAATGTTAAAATAAAATTTGCAAATGAAAAAATTTTAAATTAATTTTTTTGAAAGGATTAACAAATAAATTTTAAAGACTAAGCAACAGAATATGACCAAAAGATGACTTATATTGTTGCAGTTCTTTTTTGGTGTGCCTTATGTCACGTCCCACATCGAATAGAAATTGGGTAGGTTTTGAGTATATAAGGGTGGGTATGCAGCATTACCTAACAGGTTAGTCTTTTGGGTCAATAGCAAGTGTCCGGCCCGTGACAAGTGGTATCAGAGCAGACCCAAATTCTCATTCGTATGTGGACCCCTAAAATCGCCCCAATAGAGATTGTCACATGAGATGTGGGTCCCCTATGCCGTTAGGGGATGGGCAATACGGGCCAAGTGGGCCCTAAAATTCCTGCGTCTTGAGCTCCAATAGAGATTGCCACATGGGTAGTGGGTCCCTTATCCTCGGGGGGATGGGCAATACGAGCTAGATTGGTTCTTGAGTTTGGGCCACACCGTGACGAGGGCGTCACCTGATTGGGTAGGAGAGAATGTCACGTCCCACATCGAATAAAAATTTGGTGGGTCTTGGGTATATAAGGGTGGGTATGCAGCATTACCTAACAGGCTAGTCTTTTGAGTCAATGGCAAGCGCCCAGCCCCTGACACTTAGCTATTTGTCACCATAGTTTCTTAACGGCAAGTCTCTTAGTGCAATGGAAGATTAGTTTGTGGAGAATTAGAAATTTTATTTTATATTATTAGACTATTTCCAACAAGTCTAATTAGTTCAAGTACTAATGATCTAATTTACCTATTTAACTAAAAAATAAGCCCGTATAAACAAGCTCAGAGATTTAAAGCAAGAATTTAATTTAGTCTTCAAATTCATCCTTCAAATAAATAATTCGTGTCTATTGACTCGTTATCTTCATAAGCAACTCATGGATATCATAGAAAATTAGGAAGGAATCAAAAACTATTAATTCTATTTAAACGTAAAGAAGGGTTTCTTGAAGAGTTGATGATTTCTCACTAAAATCCTTCTACCAATGCATAATGAGAGGAAATCTTTAAAAAAAACTTGAAAATTATTTTCATCATAATTCAATTAAAATACATGTCCACATTAATATACTTTGGAAAAGACCGAAATTTTTATCCTATAAAATTAATGATTCTTTAATGAGAAGAGGATCCAACATTAATTGTAATATGAATTATATAGAGTAATAATAATACATTAACCTATTCTTGCTTTTGCTTATACTCAACCACATACAAAACTACATTCCTTCTTCAAATATTAACTTGAGCGTAAGAGTGTTTTTATTTTTTGTTGGAGGACAAATGATGCTTTTGTTAATTTGAAAAGAGTGGTGTAAGAGTAAAAAGATAATTGAATATAGAGGTTCTAATTTAAGGAGCTACATATACTGCACGAATCTCAACAAAGTAACCTTGAAGACTCCATCCCATTTTTTAAGATAGATTAGATAGTGAATGCTACAATAGGATATGAAAGACTGTTATTCTTATATGCCTACAATGGTTATAACCAGATAGAGATGGACTCAAAAGATGAAGAAAAGACAAGTTTTGTAACTAAATAAAGAGCCTACTATTATAAAGTAATGTCATTTGGACTAAAGAATGCATGGCCACCTTTTAGAAGTTGGTTAACAAGGTTTTCAAAAGGTAATAGGGAAAAAAGTAGAAGCTTACATTGATGAAACAATGGTTAAAAGTAAGAAAGAAAACAAAACTCATATAACAAACTTAAAGAATTATTGATGTGTTAAAGAAGTTCAAGATACATTTGAACCCAACCAAATGCATCTTTAGTATCTCATATGATAACTTCATAGGATAAATCATGCACAAGAGGAATCAAGGCCAATCACCCTAAGTTCAAGCTCTAAGAATCATTAATCACTAAAACTTTAAAAAAAGCACAAATTCTAACTAGAAAGGTAGTAGTATTGAACAATTCATCTCTAGGATTTCTAATAAATGTCACCATTTCTTTCAAACTATCAAAGCCAAAAACAAAAACGTATGGGGGAATAAATAGATGCCTTATAGAATTTGAAAGAGTACTTAAAGAAACCTATAATTCTATCTACATTACTTTTTAATGAGATAATATTTCTTTATCTTATAGTTTTCAAGGTAGTAGTCAATGCAGTGTTGTTCAAGAAAGAAGAAAGCCAACAGAAACCAATCTTTTACATTAGTAAAGTACCGTTAGATGCAAAAACTAAATACTTGACAGTTGAGAAGCTTATCCTTGCTATTGTGCAAGTTAAAGATAATCTCCAATACTATTTCAAAGCACACCCTATTGTACTATACAACTTATACATATTAAAACACATCCTGTCTAGACTGGATGTTGTGGGAAGGGTCATCAAGATAGTGAAAAAATTAATTCACTTGGATATAAAATACAAACTAAAAATTACAATCAATGGGCAAGCAATGACAGACTTTCTGTTAGAATATGAATGGTCGTAGAAGATGACACGCTACTATCGAACTTACAGATACAGGGGAAGCCTGGCAGATGAATATAGATGGATTCTTTAACCAAAAAGGATCAAAATTAGGTGTAAGTATCAAAAGCTCGGAAGGACTAATACTAGAACATATAGTGAGACTACTGTACCTAGATCTAATAATGAAGCAGAATACGAGGCACTAATCAAATGACTGATAATTGCAAACCAATTGATGATAAAAAAGCTTCAGTTATACATCGACTCTGCCTTAGTCATTTCCCAATAGAATAGAGATGACATAAATTATCTTACTAAAGTAAGGGAAGCAACCAAATCATTGCAGGAAGTCACGATCACCCAAATAACTAGAAATTAAAATGCGAAAGTAAACAAACTTGCCAGGAAAGCCTAAGAAATAGGATATTCCTTAAAAGAATAACCCCACTTTCTACCAGAGAGAGGAGATTGTGGAAGGAGTTGAAGCACAATAAAAAACAGAAATAAAAGATTTAATAAAAATCTCAATCTCTACTAGTTGGATGATTCATATACCAATTTCTTGCAGGATGAGAAGATATTTTAGACTGAAAATATGTTAGGAAGCTCAAAAGTAATGTTGGAAGATTCATACACTTGGAAGGAGAATATACAAAAGGGCATTTTTTAAAGGTATACATATGGTGTGTAACCACTTTAGCCGATGGACCTTCATCCACAAAATCCGAAGACAACGGTACTACTAGCCCACCAAATAACAAGATGTTGAGAATTGAGTAAAGAAATGTAAAAAGTGCTAGAAATACGTTATACTTATATACCTTTTTGTTGGGAACCTAAATGCTATTACTAGCCCATGACCTTTTATTTAATAGAAGATGAACACATGGGTCCCCTACTTATAATAGTCAGTGGGGAGCGATTCATCCTTCTAGCAACTAATTATTTTATATAATAGGTGAAAGCCAAAGCCTACTACAACATTATTGGTATTAAGGTAAAAATATTTCTATGGACTAATATTATCACTAGATATGGAATGCCATAGTACTAGTTTCAAATAATAAGAAGTGGTTCATTAACACAATTGTGTCACCTTTTAGCAACTAATTATTTTATATAATAAGTGAAAGCTAAAGCCTACTACAACATTATTGGTACTGAGGTAAAAATATTTCTATAGACTAATATTATCACTAGATATGGAATGCCATAGTACTAGTTTCAAATAATAAGAAGTGGTTCATTAACACAAATGTGTCACCTTCTAGCAACTAATTATTTTATATAATAGGTGAAAGCCAAAGCCTACTACAACATTATTGGTACTGAGGTAAAAATATTTCTATGGACTAATATTATCACTAGATATGAAATGCCATAGTACTAGTTTCAAATAATAAGAAGTGGTTCATTAACACAATTGTGTCACCTTCCACAACAAATATAAGATTCAACAAAAAAATTTCTCCCAAGCTAACAACAGGAAAATGAACAGGTAGAAATCACCAATAGAATTGTCTTTATAATTCTAAATAAGAGGTTAGAGTGATAGAAATGAAAATGGCTAGAAGAAATTTCAAGAGTTCTCTGGGCCCATAGAACGACAGAAAATAGATAAACTGAAAGCATGCCTTAGGTGCTGGTATATGGAACAAAAGCAATAGTACTTTCCTTGAAAGTATTCATTCCCACCTTACAGATCAAGCTAGTGAGACTATAATTGAATATAAAGTTCTTTCCATAGCCAAAGACCTTGTTAATAAAGCTCATGATGTTGAAACAATCTATACCATAGTTTACAATAAAAAAGATTAAAAAAAAATATTAGGACAACAAAGTTTGAAATAGAGAAATCAACAAAAGAGACTTAGTACTAAGGGAGACTGAAACATTTTCAACCTAAAAGATTCTCTATGTTAGCTTATTTTTAGTTTTTCGTAAAGATAATTATTTCAAGGCTAGGTCTCCTTTATTCACTACTGATCACTATAGTATTCTTTTCGAACTCGGCCTTCTTGTCTTCAAATTTTTATTAAAAATTCTTATCTTGCCTCTTAGGGCCCAATGTAGTTTGTTTTAAAGCACAACAGGTTATAGGTCAAGAATATGTCATAAAGAATAATTGCGTGGGGGAAAGGAATTATATGGTTCAGGAGAGATACATACTAAAGTAAATGGAAGACATTTAAGTATATTTGGAGGGGAAAGGCTGGTAACATGTACAAATTTAAGGATCAATGGCAGTATTAGAAAAAAAGAAGCACTCAAAAAGCTCCTGAAATAATGTCAGCTCCCCAGGTCTTACTAAGGGATGGGTACAATATGGGTTGTTGATTAGAAAAGCCCTAATATTTACATCACCAACGATGTAGTATACCAACTTCAACTCGACCATAGAGAAGTTATAGAGTCCTTTCACCATTTTTCTATTTTTAGAAGTTTTTTTTTTTTTTGGTATTAAGAGGAAAGAAACTATCTTCTTGTATTGTAAGGAATAAGAATGAAAGCAAAAGAGAAGAGAGAATTTTGAGTTTGAAAATCAGAAAATGCAAATGAATGAAAAAGAATAGCTATTGGAATATTTAAATATACTGTAACCGTTTACATGTCAATTCGTGGGGAAGGGAACATCACTAACTTTTAAATAAACGTAACCGCCAAAATAGAAACGACAAGCAAGAAGTGTGAATATCAAAAATGAAATTTAAACATGTGATGCTTGTTAGTTGAGTAAAAGTAAAGAAGTATGCTCTAAAAGTCTTCCCATCTAAACAATACACTTCTTTACTTAAGAGGGGGGACATCTTACCCATTTTCAATATGCTCATTGATCGATGATTTCCATAAATGAATCATTAATAACGCAGAAATTAGGAAGGGATCAAAAATTACAAATTCGAGTATAATTTCAATTACTAATCCCATTTAAACATAACAAAGAATTTCTCAAAGGGTTGACAATTCTCATTAAAATCTTTTTTACTAATAGATAATAGGACAAAACCTTTAAAGAGAACTTAAAAATTATTTTATACATAGTTCAATTAAATTACATATTCATATTAATACAATTTGAAAATGAGTAAAATTCCTACCCTGTAAAACTAATGATCCTGTAACGAGGAGGGGTACCAACCTTAATTGCAATGTAAATTATATACACTGATAAAAATACATTAACCTATTCTTGATAGTGCTTACACCCAACCACACACATTACATCTTTTTTTATTCGTACGCTAACTTGAATGTTGAAGTATTTTATTTTACAAATAAAAAGACATTTTAGTCAATTTAAAAAAATAGTATAAGAGCAGGAAAGTAATTTGAACCTAGAGATTTAGATTCGGGAAATTCATACATCTAGTGCAAAAAATTTAAATTTTAGATTTTTAAGAGAAATTGTTTATTTTCTTAAAACAGGCAAATCTTCTTATTTAACTTTAAAATATTTATTTCATTTGCCTCATAAATAATTTTTTTTTAAAATTTCTATAAAAATAATTATAAATTTTCTTACAAATATAATAATTAATCACTTTTTATTAAAAAATATATTGTTTATTAAAATCTACTCAATAATAGTATTTGCTTTAATTTGACTATTTTTCAGTGGATAAGAAACTTGTCCCTTATATTTAATTACACGTTTTTTCTTTTATTTAAATATACGAAAATAAAAAACTATTGTATAGAATCATTCTGATTTTATACAAATTATAACATTATCTCCAATTAACAGTGAGAATTTATAAATAACCTTAATTATCATGGGATGGCCGAAAAAGGATTTTACAAATGAACCCATACTTTCTTATAGCTGTAGGTAGAAGGTTCATTTCACTAAAGACAAACAAGCCAACTTCTATTAGATACGTGGATTTGCATGCAAGGGTCACCACACCCTATTATGGCACGTCTACAACACACGTCTCAACTCAATTCATGATCAATCTTCAATAATACTCGATAATAAAATATAGAATAAAGCTCTCGGTTTAGCTTTGCCTTATTATACTTTTGCTTTTTAATTATTTTGTTCATTTTCTGTTTTAAGGTATATGACATGATATCAATATACTGACTTCATTTCAGGAAGTATTCTATTCATCTCTACGCTCTCATATTTAATACAATTATTTTTATGAATGCACTTTGTGATTATCATTACATTAGATTCTTTATCTAAAAAATAACGGTTAGTTTTATATATTTTATTATATTGTATGGTATCTTTCTTTCTTTTTTTTTTTATTTATTCGTATTCTAAAAATAAAGAATAAATATATAAGTTTCTAGTTCAAAGAACTTAAAGATCTTGAAGTTTCAAGGTCTTTGGAGAATTTAAATAATTACTTAGAAAAAAATTAAAGATTATATAAAGATGTCCATCTTTACAAAATTTGAGTTCAATTTCTTGAACATTTCAAGCGAGAACTATTTATTAGATCTTTGATGTTAAAGTCTACCTGAATGATAAAGAACTTGGCAACATAATTATGACCGAGAACAATATATTTTTATAAGATTGTGCTCAACCAATGATTTTTTTTTTTGTGACCACCTTTGTCAAGTATTAAAAAGATAATACCTTGCTATAAAGGACCCAAGTTTTCTTTAGAAGAGTTTGAATGAAAGATTTGCCACTTGAAGTTAGTGATATTAATATATACTCGCAATGAGTGCATAAATTTGCGATTATAGAATTTTAAGTCAGCTAATGAATATGTTTGCTTAAAAAGTATTGAAGTTTTGATGATTCCAAACAATAGAGAAAAATAATATTCTGGACCAAAGTGTAAAGTTTTGAAAATAAACTAAAATACAAAAACAAAAATCAAAACTTAGATCACTGTAACAGAAGAATTGTGTATAACTGTAGCAACGGCAACTATTCCATAATAGTTAAATCACTGTGTAACGGTTAGATTCCTATGAAGCACTGTAGCAACGGCAAGTAACAGTTATACTATTGTAGCAACGGTCAGATCACTATAGCACCGACTATTTTACTCCTGTAACTATCAATGAAAGCTCCATTGAATATTAGAAGGCGTGAGAGTACTCTATAATGTTTATATCAATTGTAATATTCACCATGAGCTAAAATTATTATATCTAATTTATAAGAGAGTTTAAATGTAAAAGTTTCATTGAACCCTAAATAAATTTTTGTAAGGGTTTTGTTGGTACCTAGTAAAGCCAACTTACTATAAGGGTTTAGCTAAAATTATTGTATCTACTTTGTGAGAGTTTAAATGTAAGGGATTGAACTTTAAATAAATCTTTGTAGGGGTTTTAGTGGTACCTGGTAAAGTCAACTTACTATAAGGGTTTAATTAGTACTTGAAAAACTAATTAGAGTTTTATGAATACCTGAAAAACTAATCAGGGTTTTATTGATACATGAGAAAGCCAATTTGTAAATATTTGATTAACATATGGAAAGTTAATCAAAATGTCTTGGAAGATAGATCGATCTAGTGGAATCCTTAGGACAGTTGCTTGAGACATGGACATAAACCATGTGGATGGCTGAACCATATAAAAATCTCGATGTTAGTTTTCTCTTTTCTTACTCTTTTATTTACTATAATTATTTGTGCTTTAATTTATTTATATATTATTGTTAATCGAATAAACTATTTATTAAAGATTATTTTATTTAAATATACAATTTACATCCCCTCTTAGGTTGCCTACCCTATCTAGAATTTTCAATTAGTATTAGAGTCTCGTACTTAAAAAAATGACTTAAATGTCTTAGAGTGATCTATGGTAACCTTTTTGTTTTGAAAGTTATATTGATTCTTAGATGATGATTTTTTATCATATTTTTATTTTTGACAATGTCATAGGGGAGAAAATATATAAGGGGAGATATAAAATTTTATGTTAAAAAAAAATTAAAATTCATATTAATCTTTTATTGTTGATATATATTTTCTATGTGATTTTGATTATCCCTCTTACATTTATAATTATCTCATTATTTTTTATGATTCATAAAAGGGAGAAATATATGCACACAAAAAAAAATCAAAATTCATATTAATCTTAGATTGTTGATATATAATTTTTCTATATGATTTTGATTATCTCTTTTACGCTTATAATTGTCTCATTATTTTTTATGATTCATAAAAGAGAGAAATATATGCAAAAAAAAAAAAATCAAAATTCATATTAATCTTAGATTGTTGATATATAATTTTTTTATATGATTTTGATTATCCCTCTTACGCTTATAATTGTTCATTATTTTTTATATTTTCAAAGGGAGAGAAATATGTGCATAATTTATGAAATAATTTTATACTTCTAATCCTTGATAACTAACATATATTTGATTTTAGCCAAAAGGATTAGAATAAGGATTAATTGCAAGGAAGCATAAATTGCGGGGCAGGTATACATTGCAAAATTTCAAATGCTAAATATATTATTTGACATCATAAAAAATGGGCAGATTGTTAGCTTAAAAAATATTGAAGTTTTGATAATTTCAAAAAATAGAGAAAAATAATATTTTGGACCAAAGTGTAAAATTTTAAAGCTTTTGAAAATGGACTAAAATATTAAAAAAAATTCAAAACTCGAATCACTGCAACAGAAGAACTGTGTATGACTATAGCAACGACAACTGTTTCATAACCGTTAAATCACTGTGCAACGGTTAGATTACTGTTCACTATTACTATAGTGAGTTATTGTAGAAATTTTTCTTCGTTTGCTTCATTTTCATCATTTTCCATCTTCTCCTGATTTAACCCTGTAACAATAATATTTCACATATAATAACCCTTAATTACTCAGAAACAAACTATTACTAAGATAAATATGGTTAAATTATAAATCCAAAATACACTCATCACTTGCTTAGGTGTATGGCACTCTTGCTATCATAATACACATCGGTATTGATGTCTTCAGTAGTCATTACTGAAGTGATATTTCTATATCTTAAAATTAAGTGCAAGTATACACTATCGTATGCAAGTAATAAAAGGACTTATAAAATCGGATGTTGAACCCACAGGAACAATTCTTACTTTTTACCCAAGTACTAAAATTATGTCTTTCTAATAATTATTCAGACAAATAAAAATCTAAAAATGAATGTAGAAAATATAAAAGAATAACACAATGTAAATAGAATTAGGTGATAGCAATTTAGAAAAAACCTAGGGTTAATACTATCCCTTAATATGCTTTCTAATAATTAATCCTCTAATATTTAACTCTCTTTGTCTTTGTTATTGATCAAGACACTAATGTATTCACAAGCCTCTTCTAAGGTTGTACAAGTATACCTTAATTTATCAAATAACTATATTCCTATGACACTTGTAATAAATTAAGATTCATTAAGATTAAGCCTTATTGATCATACATGCCAATTAGGTATATTCCTATCCTAAATTGAAACTTGTATATGCAACATTGAATGTTACTCTACAATCATGCATCAAATTACATAGGTCTAAATATAATAATTCCTCTTTCGAGTTTATAAAAAATATTACCAATTCATTTACCATATATTGACCAGATATATTGAAGCATTAAGAACAAGTAATTTGAATAACAAAGAACTAAGTTTATTAAATATTAAAAAGATATGGCAATTAAGCACATATATTGAGTTCAAGTATTAACCCTAGAAAGAAAATTTAATTCATGGCTACAAGAGAACAACAGTAAAAATAATAAAAAATCATGATACAATCAATAGCATACCGATATGGATGTCGAATTGCTCTTGGTTGTGTTACCTAAAATACTCTTGATGCCGAAGAACGCCTTGAATCTCTCTCTAAGATTGCTTTAATTAATCTCCAATTGCTCTCTAAGACTTGGGCTCTGTATTCTTGGTGCTCTTGGCATTTTTAAAAGTCTGGGGACGAGTGACTTTTTATTGGGATTGATATGAGCTTGAAAATCTCAATTCTCGTCGGACTAGGACTCGCACTACTGCTGGGTGTAGTCGTTGGGGCGCTGCATGTAAAAGGCCTCACCGTTGGAGCAATGAGGTGTTGGCACTGGCCTGTTGCTGGCGCAATGAAGAGATGGCGTTGGGGCACCAGACTGCGACTTAACCAGGTCGTCTTTTTTATTTTCTTATTTCAATCACTATTTCAGCACTGGGGCAAAAATCTTTGTAGCGTTGGGGCGACGACTCACTATTCTTTAAATTTAGTTCAAGTCCCTATAAATAAAAATAATGCTTATGAATAGCCATCTATTCTCATAAAATAATAAAAGATCAAAATGAAAATATGAGAAAATATATGACAAATATGTCTTTATCAATTACTTCTACGCATATCTCTTTTAACTATACGACCTCCTTAATAGCTTCATCAATAGTTATATACTATGCCTTTATGGTAGATAATACAATCACATGTTGTAGAACTTATCTCTAGTACACACTACACCTAAACACTGTGAATACATACCCCATTAATAATCTTCTCTTATCTAGATCACCTGTATAATCTGAGTCAATGTATTTTATTACCATTTCACTCTCGTTCATGGCCCTTTATACATTAATCCATGATTCGATATTCGACTGAGATATTTCAAAATCTACTTTATTGCAAACTATTGATCCTTACCCAGATTCGTCATGTATCTATTTATTACATTCACAGCATATGTAAACTACCGCATATATGATGCTCCCTACAGTGCTCATATACAGTAGTTTACTTATCTGCAATTTCTCTTCTTTGAATTTTGGCAACTGTGCTGCTGAAAGCTTGAAATGCATTGGCAAAGGAGTATAGACATCCTTCCAATTGAATATATCAAACTTCTTTAGGATCTTAAGAATATATCACTGTTGTGATAGAAGATAACGTCTTTTCGTTCTCTCACAATGTCCATACCCAATATCTTTTTTGCTGCTCTCAAATCTTTTATCTTAAACTCGCCACTCAACTGCTTCTTTAATTTATATATCTCTTCTGTAGCTCTACATGTGATCAATATGCCATCTACATACAGAAGTAAATACATCATTATTTCAATACTCAAACTCTTAAAGTACACGCATCCGTCATACTTATTTCTACTAACCCATAAGTCATCATAAACTCATACCACCTCCTATACCATTGTCTAGAAGATTGCTTCAACCCATACAATGACTTATTCAATAAACAATCATGCTCTTTTTTTTTTTATCTCTACAACCCTTACGACTGTGACATATAAATCTTCTCTTCAAGCTCTCTATGTAAAAAATCTGTCTTTACATCCATCTACTTTAGATGTAAATCAAGGTTCGCACAAATAACTAACAGAATTCTAATGAATGTGTGCTTGATGACTAAAGAGAAAATCTCATAAAAGTCTATCCTCTCTCTCTAAGTAAAACTCTGTGCAACAAGCTTAACATTAAATCTTATAGGCTCTACTCCCGATTTTCCCTCCTTAACCTTATACACTCACTTGCACCCAACTAGTTTCTTTTGAGGTATATCTACCAACACCCAAGTATTATTCTTTCTTAGAGAACTAATCTCTTCTTCTATAGCCTGCTGCCATCTATATCTATTCTCACTCTTAATAGCCTCATTGTATGTCTTGTGGTCATAAAACTCAAGAGTGTAAGCAGAATTAAAAGTATGAGCAACTAAGTCTACTTGTGCATACCTAATTGGCTGGTTTATCATTCTCTCTAACTTACCTCTAGCTAGTTGGTACTCTTCAAGTTCCATCGAAAAAAATTTAGTCTTACTTTAGGTAGACTTGGAGGAACTCGTTGGTGTTCTTGACTCAACATCAAAGATTTTCTTGTTAAAGTGCTAATCTGATAGCATATTAGATCTACACCAAGACTCTACTTTAACTTTAATTGATTTGAGTTCTAAATCTTCCTTAGTCATAGATTCTTCTTTTTTATCTTCTTGGGGACTTTTTAGCATTATCATCTCATTAAATGTCATATCACAGCAAGAAATACTCCTTGATGGTTGACTCTTTATACCACACCTTGTATCCTTTCACACCTTTAGGATACCTTGTGAATATCTCATTCATAGCTTTAGGTTTTAATTTTCCTTGCTTTAAATACACGAAAGCTAGGCAGCAAAATATTTTGAGGTGTTCATACTTGAGAGAGCTGTTATACCATTTCTTTTTTAGGGTTTTGAAGTCTAATGCCAATGAGGGACTCTTATTGATCAAGTAAGCTGCTATTATCACAACTTCACCCCAAAATGCCTTGAGCATCTTCGCATTAGTCAACATGTATCTAACTCTTTTCAGTAGAGTTCTATTCATCCTCTCAGCTAGACCATTCTATTGCAGTGTTAATCTCACAATTCTATACCTTGCAATTCCATGCTTAGCACAAAACCTATCAAATTCTCTATTTCAAAACTCAAGACCATTGTCAGTCATTAACTTCTTAATTCTCTTACTAGTTTGATTCTCAACTAGGGCCTTACGAGTCTTAAACGTATTAAATATTTGCTCCTTATTGTTCAACACATAAACCCACAACTTCCTTAAATAATTATCTATAAAAGTAAAAAAAATATCTAACCCCATCATAGGTCATTATTTGTATTAGTCTTTAAAGATCTGAGTGTATGTAGTCAAGAGTCCTCTTAGTTCAGTGCTCTTCGGTACTAAATCTAACTTTATATGCTTTTTCTAGCACACAATGCTCATAAAACTCAAGTGGTTGAAACTTATCATCACTAAATGCCTTTTGACTAAATAACTTCTTCAGGTTTCTCTCACCTAGATGTGCTAGTTTAAGATGCCACAACTTAATTTGCATATTCTCATCAACCATAGAGAATGATGCAGAACCACTCACTGCCTCTCGCTTTAGCACTTACACTCCTTTATACTTTTTACTTCTCATTACAACTATGGAACCCTTTAACATTCTCAAAATCCTTCCGTCAATGCTGTTGGAACACCCATTCTAGTCTAACATACCCAATGAGATCAAATTCCTCTTGAGGTCATGTGAAAAGTTTAACTAGAATCTAGAATCCATTATTTAAAACTCTTATTATCAGTAGTGACTAGAATCTCTGCACTGTCGTAGCTATCATCATAGGTAAGTGCAACCTCTTCCTTTCTGTCTTTGGCTTTTTTCTCTAGACAATATTTTATGAAGTTTTTCTCTTTCTTGCAATAATAGCACTTCCTAGGAGCACCCTTAAACTTTGATCTCGAGCCATTCTTCTTTCCATCTCTATTTGAGGTTCTTCCCCTTACAGATAAGCCTTCTATATTAGTCTCTATTTGTCTTCCTAATTACTTTTAGCTTAATGATTATTTTACATCACTCATCATTAAACTCTCTTTGCCGTAAAGAAGCATATCAACAAAGTCTTCAAAGCTTCTAGGAAGTGAACTTAGTAAGATGATCGCCTTGTCTTCATCCTCTATCTTCATATTGATAGCTTCAAGATCAATTATGATATTATTGAAGGTGTCTATGTGGTTTTTTTTTCAGCGTCCCCTCTAACATGGATAGTTGACACAACTTTTTCTTTATATACAATCTATTGGCCAATGACTTCCACATATAAAGAGAGTCAAGTTTCTTCTAAAGACCAATTACTGTCTTCTCATCTGCTACTTCCCTCAATACTTCATCACTGAATAACAAAAAGATTATACTGTGAGCCTTTTCTTAAATGTCCTTTCTTTTTACTTTAGGCTTAGATGACTCTAATGTCTTTTCTTCCTCACTAGATGGAACTGCAGTCTTCTCTAGCACCAAACCTAAATGTTGGCTCACTAGTAACACTGTTACCTTTATCTCCCATAGATTAAAATCATTCGACCCATTGAATTTCTCTATTTTATACTTAGGAGTGGCCATGACTGCTAAGAACCAAGCTCTAATACTAGTTTATTAATGCGAAAGAAATAAATTCAAGTAATATAATGCAACAACAAACAATCAAGAATAAACTAAAGAAAGAAAGTAAAAAATAAATAAAATAATTTACGTAGTTCAGCAACTTGTCTATGTTCACGATGGATCAAGATCTCATTTCTCTTATTAATGAATAACAAGGCACTTATAAAATAAGTCTTTTACAAGAAAGAACTCAAGCTTCAT
This sequence comes from Ailanthus altissimus, assembly GCA_946807835.1. Classification (NCBI taxonomy): domain Eukaryota; kingdom Viridiplantae; phylum Streptophyta; class Magnoliopsida; order Sapindales; family Simaroubaceae; genus Ailanthus; species Ailanthus altissimus. The sequence goes on along the minus strand of OX327690.1, from coordinate 7,317,324 downwards.
AAGTAACACTTTCAATTGCACTCACAAAAGTCTTATAATTGATCTCTTTTGTAGACTATGGGTTTTTTCTCTTGTGTTTGTATTGTAGTTGTTATGATATATTTACAAACTAATATAAAGACTTTATATAGTCTTTGGATGCCTTAGGAAAACCCTAAACCTAGTTAGAATAAGAGTCTTTACTTGTAGAAGTCTAAATCCCACTTAAATAAGTCAATTGAGCAAAAATAGAAAATACCCATAAGTTGTTGCGTGAATAGTACTCGTGTGAAGAATGTCACATGAATAGTACCCATCGCGTGAACAATTCCTTGCTTCTAGATTTTTGTTTTGCTCATTCTTAGCATAACCTTCATATATTAGACTTCTTGCTGACTCTTCATTAGTTTCAAACTTAAAATCAAAACCCATCATTGATTTTGAATCACTAATTTCCAACAACATATAATCTTGCTTTTGTTAGATTGTTGCCTCAAATTATCATATTATATGAACAGTTTTTAGATTACCCAATCAAGATCTATGTCTTGATAATGCTGGCAAGTTCACTTTAAAGACCTTTGAAGACTACTGTATGTCAATGGGAATTAATGTAAAACATCCAATGCCACATGGTCATACTTAGAATAGGTTAGTATAATCATTCATTAAGATACTTCTAGATGATGGAAAGACTTCAGCATATGGTTATGTAGTTTTGCATGTTGTGGTATTAATATAACTAAGGTTAATTGACTATCATGAATATTCCCTATTATAACTAGTGCTTAGTCATCAACCTAATATATCTCATCTATTTTCTTTAGTTTATGCTATACAAGTTTTAATTGCACATCCTTAAAGCACCAAGTTGGGACCCCCAACATCATTTGAGAATATATGTGGGTTTTGATTCACCATTTATTATCAAGCATATTGAACCTTTAGCAAGTGATCTATTTACTATATGTTTTGCAAAATGTCATAATAAGACAAATTTTCCTCTATTGAGAATGAGAAAAAAGTCTTTAGAAAATAGGAAAAAATATCCTAAAAAGTAACTTATATATCTTATCTAGATCCTCATACCACACAAAGAGAAAATGAAATGAAAATGATATTTAATATGCTAAAAATTATAAATTAGTTGCATGATTCATTTACATATACCTAAAAAATAATCAAGTCATATATGTCAGCAGCCAATGTACCAATCTGACTAGTTGTTCATAAGGAGCAACCTATTGAAAGAGCAGTTGAATAAATGTATGTTGCACATTAAAATCGTGGTATACCACTTAGTTCAAAATATTCTGCTCCACATAAAGAAGAAATATAGAATCAAAATCCTATTATAAATTATGCTTGAGCTATGATTGAAAATGCTCCTAAAGAGCGAGATAATCTTGATAAATGAAAGTCTCTAAAATAGCTATAATATTAGAAGTGGTTTAAGCCCCAAAAAAGGCTAGAAAAAAAGTAACAATCATCAATTATGTATTTGCATTCACAGTACATACTGAAATCATGAATAATGATTTTAAACCACAATTTTTTTTATAAATGCAAATTGTGATAAATAGCCAAAATGAAAAGAAACAATCTAAGCAGAATTGACTTTTTTAGTTAAATGTGAAGTATTTAGACCTTTGGTCTAAACGCTAGAGAGTGTTAAACATGTTGGGTACAAATAGATTTTGTAAATAAACATAATGAGATAAAAAAAGTTAGGCTTATTGTTCAAGGCTTCTCACAAAGACTTAGTATTGATTATAAGGATACTTATTCTTCTGTAATTTATGCTATTATATTTTGATTCTTGATTAGTTTGGATTACTAAAAAAATTTGATATGCATATCATGAATGTATTGACAACCTACTTATATACTTCACTTAATATTGATATTTATATGAAAATCTCTAAAGCATTCAAAATGCCTAAAGCAATCTAATCACCATATCATAACTTATATTCTATAAAGTTATTAATTTCTTATATGAGTTAAAGCAATCTATATGCATATGGTATAATCACCTCAGTAAATACATAATAAAAGAGGAAAATATCAATGATCCCATTTGTTCTTTTGTATTCATTAAGAAGTTAGAATCTAACTTTGCTTTCATAGCAGTTTGTGCTGGGTACGGCCACATTGGTTAGTGGCATAGTCTTCCGTAAGCTAGACGGGTTCCATGGTTGTTGTTCTGACTTTGTTTTAGTCTTATGTCTAGTTGCAATTTCGGTCTGGCTAAGCCAGTACCAAGCCGATTGAAAATGTTCCAAGCGAATCAAAAGAGCGAAAGGAGTCAACAGTCTAAGGTGTATGAGGGAAGCATTCTTGAGCCAAAACTCTAGCTAAAAAAGTCATAAGGGCTAGCTACTACTAGATAACTTTAAGGGCTAACCCTCTTAAGCATCTTAAAAGTTAGTTGTGACAAATGCCAAAGGTACGCTAATCTCTCTCGACAACTTGCAACTGGACCATTTAAACAAGAAACAAATCTAATTGGAACTTGTAAAGAGCTCTAGAAAACTGTTGAATACTTAAAAAAGGAATTTGACATAAAGAATTTAGGGGAAACTAATATTATCTTGGTTACAAATCGACTACAGTTAAAATAAAATCTTTATCCATCAAATAAGTTATGTTGAGAAAATTTTGAAACATTTTAATATGGATAAAACTTTTTCATTAAGTATTCCAATGGTCATTCGGTCTCTTAATTCTAAAAATGATCTATTTCATCCCAAAGAGAGAGATAAACAGGTACTTGGTCTAGAAATACCTTATTTAAGTATTATTTGTATTTATTATATTTAGGACAATGCACTAGACCCGATATAATATTCTCAGTAAATTTATTAGTAAGATTCAGTTCTAAACCAATTAGAAGACGTTAGAATGGTGTTAAACATAATTTTTATTATCTTTATAGAATAGTAATTTGGGATTATATTATGCTAATGAAATAGCACAAACTCCAAGAGCTTATTGGTTATGCTGATACAGATTATTTATCTAATCCTGATATAACTTGCTCACAAATAGGATATGTTTTTATTTATAACACACAACACTCACTTAGAAATCAATAAAGTAGACAATTATTGCCACCTCTTTAAATTATACAGAAATTCTTGTATTACATAAAAAAGCAAAAGGTGTTTATTAAAAAAAAATTAATGTCAAATAAATATACTCCATTAAAAAATTTTAGATTTATTTACTAAAATTTTACTCACATAAACATTTGAAAAGATGGTATATGGCATTAGTACGTGTCATTTTAAAAAACTATTAAATTGATATATATCATCTCGAGGGAGAGCTTTAGATTAGAGGAATCATAATCTGCAAACAGAAGAACTTCTACAACTAATATAAGTCTATATGCATTGTATTTTATTTTTTTAACCATATTTTATTTTACTAAATTTTACTAATAAAGGTTTTTGACGAAATAGTTGTATGTCCAACCCCACTTTATGATTCATCAGATACGTATTTCTTTTACTTAAATTTTATTCCAGTGAATATTTCTTTAGCAAATTTAAATATATCATAAAATGGTAGATATTCACAAAGGATTGTTGCAAATACGTGAACATGTACCAACAACCATTAGATTTGCATGCAAGGATCATCGCATCATCCATTATGTCATATATTATAATTTTTTTTGTAGTATATGCATTAAATTGAAAAAAAAATAACACTTTCATCTCTTTTTGTGAAATTTGCATGCAAGGAGTGTTGCAAATACTGTTTTAAAAAAGTATCATAAAAATTTGCCAACGTATGACAGAAAAAGTTAAAGAGGAGGAAATACATACGTATTTCTGTGTTTAGTACGTAATCAAATGCACTGAAGAATGCGCAGAAAATGAAGAATGTGGATTTCCATTTCGTTTACGACTTAATTGTCTGAGTTCGTGGATCATCAATTTTAGGAATTTCTGTAATCTAACCAGAGAAAATCACTCAAAGAACTCGTATCATATCCTTGAAATATGAAAGTTAATAGCAATTTAGCATCAAAGATTAATCGGGGATTTGATTGAAAGTTGGAACGATCATACTGTTGGGCTGAGCCTTCCATCTTCAAAACAGGCTCAGTTATTTATTAAGGCCTAACTTTATTTGGGCTATGTTTACACTATTTTGATTTCCCAGTGTACGAAAACACGCAATAAAATCCATTATAATATTCAAACTAATCTAGCCAATTGGTTTAATTGTAATTTTGATTTACTGTTAGTGTTTGGTTGTACTCTTGGTTTGGTGAATTATTGTAAATTGTGGAGAATGGCAAAAATTATGTGGTAGTGTATTTTGTATTTTTTTTTTTTGAAGATTGCTTTTTTTTTTTTATGTGAAAGTTATTTTATCTTTCTTACATAAAAATAGAATTTTTTATCTTTAATAAAAGTAATAATTTTGACTGTAAGGATGGGTCTTTATATGTAATTTACATTAAGTCTCTTAGGATAAGAGATTATGTTTGAGAATACCTCAATAGTTCTTTTATGTGTAGTATTCTGATAATTTTTTGATTTAATATTAATAATCCTATAATGTAATATTAATATAAAATAAATTTAGTAAGTTGATTTAATTATTTCTTGCACAACCCTAATTATTCATTATGTAATGAGAAGATAAAAATGAAAATGAAATAATTGAATGAAATAAAAAAAATCTCAAAAAAAAAAAAAGAGAAACCAATAACTAAGTTTATTTATGTCTATTTGATTGAGAATATGAAAATTGAAACAGATTTGCAATAACCAAGGGAAGGAAACTATTGTTATATTGGTTGCTGTAGTATTGTAAGTCTGACGTTTATAAAAGTTTATGCAATCCAAATGACACAAAATTCAATCTAATAGATAATATAAGCAAATAGTACGATAATTTATGAACATCAGTTGATTTAATTGATATAAATTTCTTTTGGTGGAATTAAATTATATTAATTTCTGATCTGCACTCTGAAGATAAAGAAGAAGAAAAATAAAGTGTTGAAATCAAAACTTAAGAATTTGAAGACTTTGAAGAATTTCAAAAATTATTTAGAAGGAATAGAAAATTACATCAAGATGTCTAATCTTAGGAAGCTTGAGTTTTATGTCTAGATATCTCAGGTAAGAATTATTTATCTTAGATCTTAGATCTTAGATGTTGAAGTAGAGTATGGATGCTAAAGAACTTAGAGACACAATTAAGATTGAAAATAACATATCCTTATAAGATTGTGCTCAAGCTACAATTTTTCTTCTCTATTAACTTCATCAAATATTAAAAAGAGAATAGCTCATTATAAAGGACCCACCATTGGAACAGAATAAAAGATTTGGCCACTTGAATTTAGTGATACTACTGTAAACTTATAATGAGTGGATATATTTGTATTATAGAATTTTAAGTCCGTCAATAAATATAATTTTGCACTATTTATGATTACTTTCATTGTTAATATTATGTAGAAAAATTAATAATTAAGACTTGTTAAAAAAGACATTTTTAATTTTTTATGCCTCAAATATGATTCTATAATAGTAATATCAAACGCATAAATACAAAAAATATTTTGATATGATTTTATATCTTTTTGTTGTTGAAAAGAATAACAAACTTTTAATAAAGAGTCATCAATCTCCTCATATTGGTGCTACATTAATACCTGAAGCAAATGTTGTCTCACAAAATCATAAAACAAATGTAATCTCACACAGTTGAAGTGGTAATCATTGATGTGGTCATGGTCAGGGTCTTAGTTGTGGATGTGGCTGAGGTCAAGGTTGAGATTAAGTTTATGATCAATATAATTATCAACCTATGACAATTATAATTAAAAAACATTAAGTGGGATCGAAAAGAAGGAAAAGAGAGAAAAAAAGTGCAAGATAATGACATTAGTCTTCGATGCGGAACAAAGGGTCATTTTTGGCATGCTTGTCATACGCATAAATATTTGGCTGATTTGTATAAATAATCTTTGAAAGAAAAGAGGAAGAGTGTCAAGATTAATTATCTTGATAATATAGATCTAGGAAAATTTACAATTTTCAATGTCTTAGACTTTTTTGAAGATACCAATCCAAATAATGATCGCTTAAATAATGATGAAAATATCTATACCAATTAAGTTTTAATTACAACTCCATTTTGTATATTTGCATAATAATGTCATTATCTTGATATCTGATATAAATATTTTTTTCTCTTTGAGAAATATATGAATTTAAATAGCAAGTTATATACTCTTAAGAAAGATTAAAAAATATATATCTAGCAAATAGTGCTACAATGGATACGATCTTTTAAAATAAGAAGTATTTCTTAAATTTGACATTAGTTAAAGAGAAGTAAAGATTATATCGACCTTTATAGATTTGATTAAATTTTCTAGAAAATCTATGATCTTGTTAATAAATAGCACAAACTTATATATCTATGACACCTTGTATTCACCCAAATCAAGAAGATCCCTACTTAGCTTTAAAGATATTCGTCGTAATGGTTTTCATATAGAGACTACAAATGAGAATAACATAGAATATCTCTGTATTACTAATAAAATCTATAGCTAGAAGTAAATATTAAAAAAGCTTCCTACTTTTTCATTTGGTTTATCTATACGATTATTAGAGCATTTGGAAGCTACACAACCTTGATTAAGAAGCTAAAGGATCCAAAGACTTTTATGTCTTGGCATGATTGCCTCAGCCATCTTAAATAAATAATTATGTGAAAAATTATTGAAAATTCTTATAAACATCTATTAAAAAGTCTAAAGATTCTATTATTCAACGAAAGCATTTACTTGTTCACAAAGTAAATTGGTAGTTAGACCTTCTTATTTTAAAATTAGTTTTGAATCTATATTATTTTTGTAGAAAATGTAAAGAGATATTTGTGGACCAATTCACCCACCAAGTGGACTATTTTGCTAATTCATAGTCTTGATTGATGCATTTGTTTGGTGGTCACATATTTATTTGCTATCTATATATAATCTTACTTTTGCTAGATTATTGACTTAGATTATATTTTCATTTTTCAGATTACCTAATCAAGACCTTTTTGATAATGCTAATAAGTTCACTTCTAAGACATTTGATGATTGTTGCATATTAGTGGCAATTGATGTAAAACATCTAGTGTCACATATTCATAATTAGAATAGGTTGGCAGAATCATTCATTAAGAGAATCCAAATGATTACAAGATTTTTGTTACTACATACTCAATTACGTACTTTAGCATAAAGCCAAGTAGTTTTACATGTTGCATCATTAATATGCCTAAGGCTAACTAATTATCATAATTATTCCTTATTGCAACTAGTGATTGATCATCAACCTAATATATATCATCTGTATCTTTTTGTTGTGTCGTAGAAGTTTCAATTACACCTCCTCGGTGTATCAAGATGGAACTCCAATGTCATTAGAGAATTTATATGGGTTTTGACTCACTATCTATTAAACTCTTAAATGGTGATCTGTTTAATGCATGTTTTACTAATTATTATTTTAATATAAAGAATTTGTCTTTGCTAGGAGTAAAAAAATGCTTACAAAAACTAGGGAAAAATTATTCTAAAAATTGACCTATGTCTCATTTAGTTCCTTTCACCACACAAAGTGAAAATAAAATGTGAAGGATAGTTCATTTGTAGCAAATTATAATTCAACTAACTGATGCAATTACAAATGCATCATAAGTAACAAAATTATATATATCAGCTACTAAATTATTACCCCAAGTAGTTGTTCCTGAAGAATAATCTATTAAAGAGTTGTTGAAGAAAAGTATGTTGCATGATAAAAGTGTGCTATGCCACTTGTTTCAAAAGAGTTTGTTCTATGAAAAGAAATAAATAAATACATAATCGAGATCATATTATAAAGAGAAAAAAACATCTGGACCCTAAACATTTTAGGAAAGAAATATGCAGATCTCAATGGTTTCAAAACTCCTATTGACACCATTGTTAAGCAACAATTTCCGTATATTTTAACCAAAAAAAAGACATCTAGACTCTTAAGATTTTAGAAAATAGGATATACAAACTGCTTCTTATTGTTAAAATAGACAAAAATTGTTACTTAACAATGATGTCGATGGAAAATTTTAAATTATTGGGGTCTGTATGTCCCTTTCCTAAAATATTAGGGATCCAGTTATTATTTTTCGTATTATAAATGATGCTTAAGCTATGATTGAAAACTCTTTTAAAGAGTATAATGATTGTGATATATTGAAAGCCCTAGAAGCAGTTTAAGTCTCACAATTCAAGCCCCAAAAGTGACTAGAAATAAAGAAAAAAAATCATTGATGATGTATTTGCATTTATAATCACTACGAAAAACATGAATGATAAATTTGAACCATTGTTCATTAATGAGTGTATACTGAGGTATGACTAACCAAAATAAAAAAGAAACAATTCAAGCAGAATAAACTTCTTTAGCCAAATGTGAAGTATTTGAAGTTGTGATCACCAAAATATGTCAAACCTTTTACATACAAATATGTTTTTGTACGAAAACATAATGAGAAAAATAAAATTATAAGATATAAAGTTAGACTTATTGCTCAATGGTTCTTACAAAAACCTGGTATTGATTATAATGAGACTTATTCTTCTACAATTGATGTCATTATATATCGATTCTTGATTAGTTTGGCTTTACAAAAAAAAAACAAATTGATATGTGTCTCATGTATATGGTGATAGCTTACTTATATGGGTCACTTAATACTAATATTTACGTAAAATTTTCTAAAAGATTCATAACGCCTTAAGCATTCCAATCACTACATCTAACTTATATTCTATAAAGTACATAAATTCTTATATGGGGTTAAAGAAATCTAAATGTGGTTGCAAAATTATATACGTGAATTGTAACCGTAAGTGCATGGATTGTAAACAAGTAATAAAGTGATGAATAAGTATCATTTTCACGAGAATTATGTCCTAAATTGATGCTTGATGAGTATATTTTAGATCCATAATCCAACCCCATTTATCTTAATAATTGTTCATTTTTTAGTAATTTAAGAGCTTTTTATGCGTTAAATGTTATTGTTTTTGGGTTAAATAAGGAGAATATGGAAAAGGATGAAATTGGAACAAACTAGGAAAATTGATATAGTACTTGTGAACAGTTATCTTGAACAGTGATTTGCTACAGTGACCAATGCTCCGGCATCCAAAAACTAACGCTCCAACGTTCCGACGATTCTATAAATACACTCTTTCACCTACAAATGCAAAAATACGGCCCTTAACCTAACCCAAACCCATTTTCTCTCAATCTAACACATTTATAACCCAGAAATCATCTTCATATTGTGCAAAAACAACATTTAAATCTATTTTGGAGAGATATTACACAATTAAGAGCATATTGGCTAACTTTTGAAGGATTCAACCAAATGTCATGGATTGATTGGAGGCACCCTTGTCTTCATAAATTCGGTTTGAGATTGTTGCATCATGTTTAATTATTATTATTTAGCCATTAAACTCTTGTTATGCTGATTTAATTTCATTATCTAGGATTGTAGCCTTTAACTCAATATGTGGACTTAATTTGAGTATTTGATTCTCATTGTTATAAATTCAATTTATTATTCAATTTGTGTTGTTCTTAATGCTTTTAATATACTAGGTTTTGTGATTGGATGATTATGGAACATTAGGATAAACTTGGAAAAGGCATCCTATTTTTAGATTTAGACAAATTGATGCATGATTGTGGAGTAATATCTACAAGTTTTGATATAGGATAGGAATATACTTATATGACATGTATGGTCAATACAACTTGTTCGTAATGAACTTTGATTTATTCGAATTATCATAGGAATATAATAATTCGGTAGATTAAGGTATAATCACTCAACTATCGGAAGAGGTTTGTGATAAAATACGTGTTGTGACCAATATTTAAACCGAAGGATTGAAAATGAGATAATGAATTCATATTAAGGGATAGCTATAATCCTAGATACTTTTCATATGGTATTTGCGCTTATATAGTTTGCACAATTAAGATTGATTTGTAGAATTAATAATTAGTTTTAACATAAACAAATCAAATTGATCATTTATTTGAATAAAAGTGAGATGACACAATGTTAGTACTTGGTTAAGAATAATAATAATTCCTTGTGGTATCGACACTCAACTCATCATATATTACTTATTCTTGATAGCGTGCACATGCGCTTAGCATAGAAATCACACAATAAGTTTTTGGCGCCATTGCCGGGGAATTAGATTTATTCTTGTCAATACTAATACCAATCTATCTTACTTTTAGTTCATATTTTATTTTATTTTTATTATTTTATTTTATTGTTGTTTGCTTTAATTAATTTTTGTTTAATTTCTATTGTATTTTATCTTATTTATTTTATTTGATTTTATTTATTATATTTTTATTGTTATGCTTTTAATTGCTTTTTTTTTTGTTTATATTGAATTGTGATTATTTTTCTTGTTTTTTTACTATATTGTTGATTGTTTGGAATTGTTTTGTTTTGGGTTGTATTATTTTGATTTGTTTTTAATTTAAATATATTTGTGTACAATGAATTTATTTTTTTATATTTTTGTATAGTTACTTTTAATTTGTTTTGTTTTTATCTCGCAGTATGTTTAATTCTTATATGATGACTGAGCAAAACTAAGTTGGAACACAAAGACTATTGTGAGACTTTATTATCCCACAAGTAAGAGACATATAATCTAGCATTCGAAAATCAGACATAGATGTCGATTACTTCGAAATCCAGCTGAAGGTAATCTAATTGTTGAAAGCTTCAGTACAATTCAGCGGGTTGCCAAATGAAGATTCAAGTGAACATATTGTAAATATTTTAAAAATTTGTGATCTATGCAAATACAATGGAGTTCAGATGATACAATCCGGCTTAGACTATTTTCATTTTCACTTCGGGACAAAGCAAAGATTTGGCTACGGTCATTACCCTCAGGATCTATTACAACATGGGATAGTTTAGCACATAAAAGTTTTGCTAGATTCTTCCCACTAGCAAGGACAATAAGAATGAGGAACGACATTACTTCATTTGTATAGAATGATTCAAAATCTCTATATGAAGCATGGGAGAGATTCAAAAAATTGCTGAGAAAATGTCCACACCATGGGATTCAAAAATGGTTGCTTGTACAAACCTTCTACTATGGGTTATTTGGACATTTAAGAATCATAATTGATGCTGCAGCAGGGGATGCATTTATGAATAAGTCTGTTGATGATGCTTATAACTTGTTAGAAGAGATGGCCTTCAACGAGTGTCAATGGACTACTGAAAGCATTACTTCAGTAAAAATCACCAAGAGCAGAGAACATATTATATGTGATTTTTGTGGTGACAACCATCCAAATGGTCAATGCATTAAAAATCCACATTATATTGGAGGTTGTAACCAACATCTAACACAACCCTACTTCCAATTTCTATTATCAAAAATGGAGGGATCATACAAATGTTTCTTGGAGAGGCTACCAAGAACAAACTTTAAAGCAAATGAGTCCTCTTGAGCTTCCAACAGAAAATCTGTTGTGGCATGAGAAGAAATCCACGTTAAAGGATATGTTCAAACAAAGTATAAAGAATGCAAATGCTCTCTTACAAAGCCAATCTGTTTCTCTGTAGATTGTAAAGACTAAAGTTGAACAAATTATAGACACATGCTATAATTATCCTCTAGAAGTATTGCCTAGCAACACAGTGATCAATTCGATGGAAATTATTGAGCACTGGAAGGCAATCATTGTAAAATATGGCATGGAGCATCCTGCAACCATTAAGCTAGCCAAATCAAATGATGATCATCATGTAGATGAAGTGAAAATAGAGGAAAAAGAGAAAGCATAAAAAGAAGAAGAAAAAGAATAGCAACAACAAAGCTTTTCGAGTCATTGTAGTTCACCACCTCTATTACCTGAGAGACTTCAAGAGGATTACCTTAATCTATAGATTTCTAAAGATTATTCCCATTGTTTCTAGATTGACATGGTAATTCTAGATGAAACACAATTACCTTAGAGGCTAAAAGTGATAGAAGCCATCCAACACCAAGATCATAAAAAGGCATCGCTGTACAGATTGATAACTAAAAAGAGTCAAAGTACTTTCAAAAAGAAAACAGCCAAAATAGACCATTGGGGTTCAATCTTCCAGTTTAAGATTAAAGTCTTTATGGGAAGGCTCAAAGCAAAAAGGTCAGGAATTCCACTTCAAGATTTTCTTATAGAGTTGTGGAAGTCGAAGAAAAACAATGTTAACACTTAAAGACATCGACTTAAGTTTCATAAGGGAGATGCCTCAGATATATAGTTTGATCCTCCTTGAGCCAAAAAGGAGGATGTTAAACTAATGACGTTAAATTAAGGGCTTCTTGGGAGGCAACCCAAGTGAATTTCAGTTTTTACTTTTAATTTTTGTAATATTTTATTTTTAATGTTGTTTTTGTATTGCAGCGTGTGAAACAACAAGTTGGTGCCTAACAAAGTATGATAAAAAGAAGTTGAAGCATACCAAAAAGATGCAATCAAAGGAACTGGAAAAAGATGCAAATTTAAAATCTTGGTAGCAAGATGATGCTTACTTCAACTACTCAGCATCAGCCCAGCAGTATAATTGGCTTAAAAATTCAAACATCACTATGCTGAAACATCATCCACTAAGGGAGTTTCCTAACCTCATTTTCTTTTCTCGCCATTGGGGACAATGTCAAAATTTAAGTTTGGGGGAGAAAAACACTCTTTGGTGTTTATTTACTTTTTTGCTGTTAATTTACTCTTTTTTGTCATGTATATTTATTTATAACTGTTATTTTAGTTGTTTTGTTTTGCAAAACAAAAAAAAAGTTATTATTTTATGTGTTGAGTGTTTTGTGTTGGATTAAGATTATGATTGCTAGTCCATGATAAGAAATGTGATTGCAAAATTTATTTTTCAATTCCCTAGGAAATAATAGATACAATAAATAATTCATGCATCAATACTTAGATGGATTTTGATCTTATTTGTGATCACTAATTTTTTAGCACTTGGATAAGGCTTGTGTTAGTTGAATTTTTGCTCAGAGATGCTCATGCTCAAGTAGTACACTCTAGTCTCGATGAACAGACAGACACTCTAGAACTTGTTTGATTATGGCTTGAGGTGAAATCTTAGAAAACATATGAATAGAGACATGAAAATAAGCCATCTTTGGACCGTTTGAGCTTTTCTAGCCTACATTTTATGTGTATTTATCCGTAGTCACTCATTGAGCCTAAAATACCCATTTTATTGAATAACCACATTATAAGCCTAAACTTTGAATTTAAGTACCCAAAATAACCTTAACACCATAAACATTGAGTATAGTGAAAAATATTTTGGAGATTATTGCGTTATGGTTGTTTAAAGAGGAAAAACAATAAAATTTGGTAAGTAAGTGCTACATTAAGTTTGGGGGAGTTAAAAAAAATGAAAGAAATATATATGAAAAAAAAAGAAGAAAATAAAGGAATAAATGGTTGAAATTAGGTAAAAATCATAAGTTTGGGGGAATTAAATCAAGTGTAGGAAGTTTAAGTGGTATCCAATAGGACTTAGTGTTCATAGTGTGAATTAAATCAAATTTGTATCCAAAATAACCCACCTTGATCCTAACTCTACATTATAAGCTAATAAAAGACCTAATAGATCCTTAAACATGTGTATTTCTACATTAGTGGAGAGTTGTATGAAAAACAAGCTTATGGTAGTGTTTTGTACTTAAAATAAGCCGAGACATATCTTTTTTGTACAATCTTGAGTAGTTGAGCTAATTTAGGTACAATTCAATTAATACTTGCTTGTTCCACATACACACACGGTTGATTACTTATAGGGAAGAATGAAAGTATTTAATTGTGGTGTTTGCGAATTATTTATATTGTTTATTAATTCCAAAAGAATTGAGAATAATGATGCAATTTTTGAGATAATAAGGGTAATCATTAAATCAATCTGACCAATTGTTACTTTTATGTTTCTAATTTTTTATATGTAATTGTGTGTTTATTTATTTATTTTTAAGTTGTTATTCTCTCTAATTGCTCGAGGATGAGCAATTGTCTAAGCTTGGGGGTATTTGATGAATATATTTTAGATCCATAATCCAACCCATTTATCTTAATAATTATTTATTTTTGAGTAATTTAAGAGCTTTTTATGCGTTAAATATTGTTGTTTTAGGGTTAAATCAGGAGAATATGGAAAAGGATGAAATTGGAGCAAACGAGAAAAATTATTATAGTAAATTACTACAATACTTAGTGAACAGTGATCTTAAACAGTGATTTACTACTGTATTTTGCTATAGTAACCAACGCTCCAGCATCTAGAAACTAACGCCCTAGCGTTCGTGCACTGATGAAAGCCTCAGTGTTGAACAGTAAATGCCCCAGCGTTCCGACGATTCTATAAATACACTCTTTCGCCTCCAAACGCAAAAACCCAGCCCCTAACCTAACCCTAACCCATTTTCTCTCAATATAACACGGTTATAACCCAGAAATCATCCTCATATTGTGCAAAAACAACATTTAAATCTATTTTGGATATATATTAAACAATCAAGAGCATATTGGCTAACTTTTGAAGGATTAACCAAATGCCATGGATTGATTGGAGGCACCATTGTCTTCATAAATTCGGTTTAAGATTGTTGTATCTTGTTTAATTATTATTATTTAGCCATTAAACTCTTGTTATGTTGATTTAATTTCATTATCTAGGATTGTAGTCTTTAACTCAATATGTGGACTTAATTTGAGTATTTGATTCTCATTGTTATGAATTCAGTTTATTATTCAATTTGTGTTGTTCTTAATGCTTTCAATATACTAGGAATTGTGATTGGATGATTATGGAACATTAGGATAAACTTGGAAAAGGCATTCTATTGTTTAGATTTAGACAAATTGATGGATGATTATGGAGTAATATCTACAAGTTTTAATATAGGATAGGAATATACCTATATGACATGTATGGTCAATATAACTTGTTCGTAATAAACCTTGATTTATTCGAATACTATAGGAATATAAGAATTCAGTAGATTAAGGTATAATCACTCAACTATCGAAAGAGGCTTATGATAAAATACGTGTTGTGACCAATAATTAAATCAAATGATTAAAAATGGGATAATGAATTCATATTGAGGGATAGCTATAATCCTAGACACTCTTCTTATGGTATTTGCGCTTATATAGTTTGCATAATTAAGATTGATTTGTAGAATTAGTAATTATTTTTAACATAAACAAATCAAATTGATCATTTATTTGAATAAAAGTGAGATGACACAATTTTAGTACTAGGTTAAGAATAATAATAATTTCTTGTGGGATCGACACTCAAATTGTCATATATTACTTGTTCCTAATAGCGTGCACATGCGCTTAGCATAGAAATCACACAACAATGCTAAATACTATGGTGTTGATAACCTCAATTTTATCTAGGCAAGTTGATTTAGTTGAAATGACCAAGGAAAAATAAACTAACTCAAACTAAGGGATTAACAAAGCAACAAAATGATAATCTTGTGAAATGGTGAATTCTATAAAAATAGAATCCTCGAGTATTTATTTTATTTTATTCTTCCTATGTTTTTCCTATTTAGTAATTTCATTCAATTCATTAATCAAGGGATTAAGACTAATCTCATTACTTCTCTCGAGTGTCAAATGAGATACTATGCATACATATTCAAGTTGATATCCCTATCTAACTTGTCTACCTATACATGCATAATGCAACTCTTAAATGGATTACCCAATGATTAATCTCATTACCTCTCCCGAGCGTCAAATGAGATCCTATGGATAATGTCACGCCTCGAGTGTTCTCACACATTTTTTCAAACACTTGGTGTGCGCCATATGCAATCATCGAACAAATGGTGATTACCTAAGTGCTATTAGCCTTCCTACTCAATAATAACCTAAGGATATATTTTCCAAATTTGATAAATGGGTTAATCTCTCCCAAGCATCAATCCATAAATCAACAACAACCAATTCATTTTCTAATCAATTGGAAGCATTAAGCATAGAGAAATATAAATAAATTAAGTGAAAATATACTAAATCATCCAAAACTAATATAAATAAAACTACATCAAGCCTTAGATTTTAAGTTTAGTCATATAAAATCTAACCATAACTAGAATTATCAAGAAATTCATATAATATATTTAAACAGTATTCATAACTACAAATTTCAACAAAAGAGAATATAAAGAAAAGAAAGATAAAACAAAAATTGAGGATGTCTCCAAGGTTTCAATCCTTTAAAGTGTCTTCAATGATGCTCAAGAAACCTTGGAGACATTCTTTCTTCTCTTTAAATTTGAGCTCAAGTCTTGGTCTTCTTTGTATTTTTTGTGTCTCCTTTGATAATGTGAGAAGTGGCCCAAATGTTAGAATTTATAAGCTTCAAATTAAGACAAGAATAAGGTAAAAGAAGACATTCTCCCATGTGGTGATGCCGCAGCATCGGACAGTTGGCGCTGCAGCGTCGAAAAGTTGGCGCCACAGCGTCGCATGATTTCACGTCTTGAGGTTTGCTATTATAGCTATTTATATTGATGACATGAATTCAATTGAAACTCTTAAAGAGCTTTAAAAAATTGTTGAGTACTTAAAAAAAATTAGGTAAAGAATTTGAGGAAAACTAAATATTATCTTGTGTTGCAAATTTAGTACGGTTCAAATAGAATATTTATATATCAAATAAGCTATATTAAAAAAATTTTGAAATACTGACATGGATAAAAACTTTTCATTAAGTACCCTAATAGTCATTTGGTTTCTTAATCTTAAAACGAATCTATTTCAACCCAACACAGTTCAAATAGATTTTTTATCCATCAAACAAGTTATGTTAAGAAATTTTTGAAATGTTTCAACATGGATAAAAAAATTTCATTAAGTATCCTAATGGTCATTTGGTTTTTTAATCCTAAAAATGATCTATTTCGTCCCAAAGAGGCAAACAAATAGGTACTTAGTCTAGAAGTACCATATCTGAGTGTGATTTGTACTTTATTGTATTTAGTATAATGCATTAGACCAAATATAGGATTCTCAATAAATTTATTGATAAAGTTCAATTCTAAATCAACTAGATGACACTGGAATGGTATTATACATATTTTTTGTTATCTTTGTGGAATAATGATTTAGGATTATATTATTCTAATGACCTAATGCCAAATCCAAATCTTGTTGGTTATGTTGGTGTAGGTTATTTGTCTGATTCTCATAAAACTCGCTCAAGTACATGATATATTTTTACTTACAATAACACAACAATCTCTTGGAGATCCACAAGGTAAATTATTATTTAAGGATGACAAATGACTCACAAACCTATAAACTCGCTAGAATCTACCTTTATAAGGAAGGATTTAGTAAGGCTTGAAGTAGATTTGGGACGGGTACGAGTTTAGTGAAATATTTGTGAATACCTATTAGGGTTTGCAGATATTTATAATTTTTTTTCGAAAGAAAACCAAACAATATTGCTTTGATTATAGCACTAAATGAAAATTTTAAAGAATGATTTGTATCTCTTATTTAATTCATTAATTGTTCTCACTCTTACTTTTATACAAACGTGGACCTATAACTTTTTCATCTCTGATTCTCTATTCTCATACATTTATTGGCTTACAAATATCAAATAATTATTTCATTCTCAAATGATATGTTTTGATTTCTCTTTAACCTTCATTTTATTGACATTACATTATTTTAAATAAATAATATGAATATTTTAAGAGAGATGTGTTGATTTTTTTTGTTAACAGTTTTGTTTATTTTCTTCAAATGATGGGGATTGATAATTATTTTATTTTATTTTTTATTTATTTTCTACACATAATAAAGATTGATAACCATTTTATTTTACTCTTTTAATCTTTAATATGTTATTAGTTTAGTTAGTTGGCAAATTAACTTATCTTAAACATATAATATACCAATAAAAATTTATTTGTAAGACGTATTCTTAAATCTTGAATCAAGCTTTAAAACAATATATTTTTATTTAATTGAGTTGCTTTATAATTAAGTTGTCTAATATTTGTGTAATTATTTATGAGTTGCTTTTATTAATTTTAACTTGAAAATGGGTTTAACTTTAATGGGAAATTTTTTATAGAATTTAAATTTGTAATATATTTTGATTGCTATATTTATGAATTTTATATAAAATTAATGTTATGATTTTTTTTATTATATTAATTTATAACCTATTGAAAATTCACAAATAACCCATTGCTAGTTTGGTAAGAACTACATATCGTTTAGAGTGTATTTGGTAATAAAACTCCAAACGCGTAGCGAGTTTGAAAAACATTTGGTATTTTATTTTTGAAGCGGATGCAGATGCAGGTTTAGGGGATATTAATGCTAAACTTGATCCGCTGTCATTCTTATTATTGTTGCCACTTTCCCAAATCGTACAAAAATTATTACATTACATAAGCAAGTATAGAGTGTGTATGGCTATAATTTGTCATCCATCATGTGCAAAAAATATGTGAATTGCTTTTTATTACAGATACTCTAATAGTTATATAGGAAGATAATATTACTTATATTGATAAGTTAAAAAATAATACATCAAATGGGATAGAACTAAGTTTATTTTACTAAAGTTCTTTTAAACTCATAAGCTCCAAGAAAATAAGAAAATTGATGACAAACATATACATTTCACTAATAATTTTGTATATTTATTCAAGTTTTACCAAGATATCCATTCAAAAGATGGTATACGGCATTGGTATGCATCATCTCAGTAAACTATTAAATTGATATATGTTATCTTAAAAGGGAGACTTTGGATCAAATGGAGCATAATCTATGAGAGAATAATTTCTACAACAATTTTGAATCTATTTATACTATACATTTTTTTTCACAAAATTTTTTTTATAATTTTTTTTAATAATTTTAGAGATTTAATGATTCAACAATCTTGTTTAGGCAAGAATTGAGAAGAATATCAACGAAGAGTCATAAAAAGTCTAGAATGTGTAGGACACGTATGAGAAAGTTTGGGATGTGTGGGACATGAAAGGAGAAGCAAAACGAGACTCGAAGATGCGAAGAAAGCGAGAAAAAACTGTAGAGATGGTGACAAGGCTGAAAGTCGCAGCGCCCAAATCAGAAACCCAATACCGCGGTACCTAAATCAAAAACCCAGTGCCGCAGCGCTGGCATGACATACTTAATGTCACAGTGCCAAGACCTTAGCGTCGCGGCGCTAGAGCGGGCAGAGTCAGTTTCCATTTCGGATTTTTTAGTTTTGGGAAGTTTTAGATTTTCAAAACCCTTTAGTTGTTAGTGAACTCTTACTCCAATAAGGATTAGGGTTAGTAGGCACGAAATAACCTCTATATAAACCCTTTAGTTGAAATTAAGCTTTAGGAGAGACTCTAAGAGAGTGAAGAATTTGGTAGATACTAAGTACTTGTGTGCGCTAGGGTGGAACTATTGTTTGGGTGTTCATTATTCGTGGTAGAGCAATGGTTCACTAAACATTAAGTTCTTTTGAGGGTTCTTCATTGAGTTTTTCTTGTAAAATATCTAGGGAGTTAATAAGAGATGTTAGAATCTTTGGATCCACCATGGATATAGGTAATTAATCGAACCACATAAATAATTATGTTGTGCTCTTTATTATCTTCTTTAAATTCTTGCTATTTTTGTTTGATTTACAGATTATTTCGCTGCTCAAATAGGTTAGAATTTAATATTAAACTTAGTTGAATTTTTCATTTTAATCTAATCTCACGGGAAGAATGATGATTCTTCCAACAAAAAAAGTAGTTGTATATCCAACAACATTTTTGTGACTTATCAAAAATTATATTTATTTTACTTTAATTTTTAGTCCACTAAATTTTTGTTTAACAAAGTTAAATATAATCATCATAAAAGTGGTAGATATGCAAGGGAAAATGTTATAGCATGTCTTGCATGCAATTCTCTCTTTTGCTATAAATACCATGCCACTTTGTACAAATTAGTTATTACAAGTGCAATTCATTATTCTTGCTTCTGTCTCATTTCTTCACTTGTTCTGTCTATTTTCACTTTATATTATAACAAAATATAGATAGTGTTATTGCTTCGTGCTATATGCTTAATAAATTATAACAGTAAAAGCACATATAATAAGTGTTAGAAAATTGGTGATTCAACAATTTTGGTTGGACACGAATTGAGATGAATACCAAAGTGGAGAGTCACAAGAAGTCTAGAATGTGTGGGACACGTATGGAAAAGTCTATGACGTGTGGGACATGAAAGGAAAAGTGAAACGGGACTCAAAGATGCGAAGGAAGTGAAGAAAACGGGCGAGGAGCTGTCAGGCATGAGCACCGCGGCGCCTAGGCGTCAGAAGTCCATTTTTCTTCGGGATTTTGAGTTTTGCGAAGTTTTAGACTTCTAAAACAAGTGGACTCTTACTCCAATAAGGAATAGGGTTGGTAGGCACGAAATACACCCTATATAAACACTTGTAAATCCTTTAGTTAAGATCAAGCATTAAGAGAAACTCTAATAGAGGGGAAGAACTGAGTAGACACTAAGTGCTTGTGTGCACTAAGGTGGAACCGTTGTTTGGGTGATTATTGTTTGTGGTAGAGTAAGGGTTCACTAAATATTAAGTCCTTTTAAGGGTTTTTCAGATTGTGTTTTCTTTATAATATCTCTAGAGAGTTATAATAAGAGAGGTTAGGATCCTTTGATCCACCATGAACATAGGCAATTGACCAAACCATGTAAGATTGTATTGTGCTCTTTTATTTTTTACTTTGGATTCTTGCTCTATTTTACTTGATTAACAAATTATTCTGCTACGTAAGGATGTTAGGGTTCTAGATTGAATTTAAAGTTTTTCGCTTCAATATAATCTCGAAATAAAAAAAAAACGTTTCCTCCCTCAACAATAAAAATCTTAATTATGATAGAACTTAATAATTTTCACACTCTCATCACATACATTCGTTTGATTTCATCTCTATCAATTATTCTTTTTTCAAACTTAAATCTTTCAAATCAAATCAAAAGTTTACATTAAAAAAAAACAACAAATTAATTTTAAAAAATAAACCATGCGATCAGGAGATCTCATATTAAAATAAATGAATAACAAAATTAATATAAAATTAACCTATAAAATATAATTTATTTTTTTATACACTTTACACGGTTGTGCAAACCGTCGAGTGCCCATAAATGACAATTTATAGTGTTTAAAAAAGCTCCCTATATCAGTAATTCCCTGTATCCTATCACATGAAATGTGGGTCTAAAATTAATTCTTTTTTTATTTTTTATTTGTTGGTTTTCCACATGCCTTCATGTGATGTGTTCAGTGTCCCATCATTTCAAGTCTGGCCCATGATTTTGAGTATAAACAGTACTAAATCTAAAAATAAATTACATATTCTAAGGCTCTGCCAGACAGTACTGAATTGTAAAGTGCCGATTTGTTGCTGTCCATTTTTTGAATGGTGAGCTGTGACCTAAAGATAATTCAACATATGGCAATTTTCATGTAATGGTCCAATATTTGTTGAAATTTCAATAGATGTTCACTAAAGAGCTTCCAATGACCATTTCAGTCTTCAGGTTATTACCAATTTCACAAGACTGTTCAAAACTCTCAATATTATTTTACAAAAGTTAGAGGCGTCTAAATGATGTTTTATGAAAATTTTGTTTAGTTTATAAAATTTAAGCAAAATTTGAGTAGTCAGGTTGTTATTTTGGGTGCCCTTTAGGTGGAATTGCAAGAAACACGTTGCTTGTTTTGAGGCTCATTTTTAGCTCCTATCACTCCTTGAATGTTGGAGGTAAAAGGAAAACAAGAGGACACATTTGCCATTAATATTATATTGTTTTATTTTTCGCTTTGAAAAAACACTTGTCTTCTTGAGATGAATGAAGTTAATGTCAGATTTCGGTTTGTGATAATATTGCAGAAGCATTTCAATTATATTATGATTATGATTATGGTACTTTTAAGTAATTGATTTGAAGTGTTGTATTATAAACTTTCACTAGTTTTTTTTTTAATTTATTTT
Organism: Ailanthus altissimus; assembly: GCA_946807835.1. NCBI lineage: Eukaryota > Viridiplantae > Streptophyta > Magnoliopsida > Sapindales > Simaroubaceae > Ailanthus > Ailanthus altissimus. Next base: position 7,295,141 of record OX327690.1, on the reverse strand, counting down.
TTTAAAATAAAAGAGAGAGAATTTAAAATTAAAATCTTTATTTCAATAGAGGAAGGCATTGTAAGTCCGAACCATTCAAGTGAATTTGAAATCTGAAAATAGTATGTAAATGTAAGGGATTGGCACTTGACATTGGCATGATTATTTTTATTCAAATAATAAGAATTCTTTATGGGCATTTTTATTATCTAGCAAACCCTTATTTAGAAGTGGATAAAATTCGATTTTGATTCAGTTTTATCTCAAATTAAACTAATCGGTTCAAGTATAAAAAAAATCGAATCAAATTAGTTCACTTTGATTTTTAATTTTTTTATTTTTTATTAAAAAAATTAATCTATTTTAAATATTTTTATTTTTATTTAAACTAAATCGAATCAAATTAAAATCGAACTAATCAATCTCAAAAAAATAAAACCTACTAAGAACTAAATCAAAAAATTTCAATTCAATTCAGTTCAACCTAACCAATGCTCATCCCATCCCCATCTAAATTAAATTTTGAATTTGAGTCTTAAAGTAATAATAACATCCAAGTCCCCACATTTATATTTTTATTGTGCTTTCCTTATTTGAGAAAGTATAAGAAGTAAGGGGCTGGAATGTTATTACCCCTAAAATTAATGCAAGAATCAATCTAGTGCCAACCAAAAACTTTGCCTTAAATGAACGGGAACCAAAATTACAAGGCGGAAGGGAATATTAACAGGGACTGGAGACTTGCAAATGCAAATGCAAACGCAAACGGGATGAGACACAGTCACAGAGGCTGATTAAAGAAAACAAACAAACGACAGCAACAACAACAATTTAATGTTAACACGTGAAGCAATGGGACCACGAACAAAAACACACCCCTATTCAATTTTTTTTTTTCGTATAAATAAATTTAATATTATCATGCGTCTCGCAATGTAGGAAGGGCTCGCGAGACTTTTTAAATTGTATTTTAATATTTTTTTTATTTGATAGGTTAAATAATTATGAGATTATAAAAATTAATTATAAAATAAATAATTAACACATCACTTAAAATAAAAAAATATTAATAAATCACTTAAAAAGTATAATATTATTCTACAAATACAATTCAACTTGAGTTTTATACATAACAAAAAAAAATCTGGTTACACATTTGTCAAATTATTTTAACTAAAATGAGGTAAGAGCAATTGTATAATAGAGTTGTTCTGAATTATTTTTTTTATATTACAAATACGGAAAATGACATTGATTACAGTGTAAGAATCATCCAGAATTGTGAAGTTTTTCTATAACCTATCTTGTTCATTTCATCTTGTATGATTAACTCTTTCCCTTGCATTGTTTTTTTTTTTTTTCTAACATGTTAGTTAAATGATTGGACATCGATATTGGATTCTTTCTATTTCTTAAGTCATCACCCACATGCCCTTTTTGACTTTGTCAAAAGCTACAAAGATACAAGCTTCCTGGCTTCTAGCTTTTTGCTTAAAATAATAGCACAAACCCACTTTACTACAATTCCATATTATGGCAAAAACCCCTTTCTTATCTGCAGAGCATATATCCATGATGATGAAGTAAAAAACAAAACAAAACAAAACAAAACAAAAGCAAAGCAAAAGAAAAACAATAAAAGGGTTGCAAGAAAAAGCACATTGGCCACAATGGCCAGCTCTTACTGGCTACAGAGGAGGTGGCCACCAATTCTCACCGACAACAAAAATAAAAAACCACCCAAATCATTCATTCATTATAGAAAACAAATCAAGAATCAAATGAATATAAAAATGTTAAATGAAAAGAAAGAACTGCAAATCTCTAATATTCTTCTTCATAGCATGCACATTATATTACCTGTATCTCTCTATACTTTTTTGATATATTTGAAACACTATCATACAAAAGAGGACTTACCAATGACCCTCCCACCAAATGAAATTTCAATTCCTTTTCTGTTCTATCCAAGCTCTCCCTGATATTAGATAAACCAAAGTTAAGAAAAAAAAATTAAAATAACCAGTTTTAAATACAGTCATTGGCGAGTGTTTTGTAATCTGGGGCCGATCATCTTGAGCTCAAATCTCTTCACAGTTCTTGCTAAGGTCCTCATTGTGATGTCCAAAACATAAGGTGTGTTCTCCAAGTTGTATTTGGTCCAATTGCTGAAGGTCGTGCAAGGCTCGTGCCTTTGTGCAATCGTACCATGGTAATGGTAGTATTTGAGCATACCCTCCGTCTTGTGCGTTGTGCGGCCCTGTAGGTTCTGCGACATATGCACCCCTGTGGCGTACACATTGCGCGGTTGAATCGCGTATTTCCGATCCCTCCTTATACCTCTCTTTACATCCCTATATACAAGCTTCTCAAATCCCCATTTTCTGTATTTTACAATCACAAATAGCGGAGCACAAATAAGAATATGAATAAATACCATCAACTTAATAGTTTTTTCCTGCAACATAAACCAAATCTATTGAAAAATCAAAATATGTAAAAAAAATCAATATCCGATATGTACTCAAAATTTAAAGGGTTATATTGCCCATACACAATTCCTAAATGGAGATTACGGGGTGTAGAAGACCATATACAAAGAAAATTGCATGAACCCAGATGCCCAAAAGTCTTTAAATCAATCTCCATCTCACAATTTTATCTCTATTTCTGGACTACATCAAAATCAGTCTTAGTCTCCTATCAGCATCGACATAATTGAGGGTCCATGACTGCCAAATCTATTATCATTTTTTCCCAGTTCATTTCATTGTGCAAAACAATTCATCACAGTAATTAACATCTTTTTTATCAATGTGATTCCACAAACTTGTCGAAGAAGAGAACGCTGATTATTGAAGGTTCAATCTCATTCTCCATAAGAATATACAGATTGTTTAAGAAGGATGTAAAATGCTATTAAACAAATTAATAAAGTCCTAATCATAGATAAGAAACAATCCCTTTAGAACAAAGTTCAGACCCACCCCACTTCCACTTGTCTTAATGAATAGAAGGAAGAATCTATACCGACATACAAGAATAACAACTCCAAATGCATATACACCACTTGATCTTATATAAATGTTTTCAAAACCAGTTTATATGTTGCAATCCTCAACCACCACAATGTTACAATATTCACAAAACATATCAAACAAACAGACACGTGATGCTAAAACTCCAGAAAAGTTAAGAGGACAGCTCATAACCTTTAAAAGACTGCCAAGTGAAACTAATTGCAAATGCATTACCGATGGTGATAACTCACATTAACAATGGTTAATGAAGTTAAAACTTGTAAAGGGCCAAGTTATTGCATTGTTGACTGTATGAAGAATTATTCAACCAACTTTAAAACGAAGAAATATCTACCAAGAACCTCTATCCACGTTTACCATTTCTATACTATGTTTGATCAATTCAAATGAAAAAATTGAGCAATTACTAAAAGGAAGGCATTTAAGAATCCAAGTTTCAGTTAGACTGACAAGAAACATTAACCCCTTAATTTTTGCAATACAAATTTGATTGTCAAAGGTATTATATTTACTATGACATTAACACCTCTCCCCACCATCAAAAATCTAATTTTACCCCCCTGAAATTTTGAACTAAAAGTCTAACTATCGAAAATCATCGTTTGTCAATCTGAACTCACACAAAATCATTCATAATTAATATTAAGAAACTAGCAATCTAAAGAGATAACTAAATTAAGCAAAAACAAAGTAAATTAGAACTTACCCGTCAGTTTTTCCAGAATCAGCTGCCATACAAAGCTGACTGCTCATATGCATCTGTTCGATGGTGAACTGGTCATAACCCATGAGAGAATCAAGCACAGACTTGATGGTTTTCTTTGGTGGCACAAAAATATACTCATCAACATCAAAGAAGAACATCCACTTAGTCATAAACTTGTATCTATGCAAACAATCATTCACCACCAAAAACTGATTATGATAATACCCATCAAATCTTTCTTGGTCCCTTATATCTTGCAAAGTCACATAACCCAAATCCATCCATGGCTTCAACACTTGAAACACTTCCTCATGAACCCCGCCTGCATCATATATCACAAAATGTGTTTTTTCTCCAAAGAACCTCACGTGGTAAGCAATCCACTCTCGTATTCTCTGAGGACTCAACCCCCCATATAAAGGCGATCCACAATAGAAATAATCATACTTAGGCTCATAACTTGTATAGACACTAAAATTAACACTCCCAGGCGGTTCTTGCAATGCCAATATTTTATCCGTTAAATTATACTTGGCATCAAATCCACCGGAGGTTGATGCATGCAAGAACAAACTCCCTCCAGAATTATCAGCATTAACAGGCTGAGAAAACGTGCAATTCACAATAATAACAGTGTAAACTCGGCCATAGCCCCAGTCAGGGAGCATTTTGTAAGTTAAATTAGCGAAAGTTGAATTTTTGGGATCGTTCTCAGGAACCCACTCGCATTGGTAACTGGGTTTGCCATAAACATGCAGAGGCTTCGAGGAAAGCCCTGTGATGGCGAATGTACGGAGCCCTCCTCTGTAACTCCCCATTGTGATGAAGTTATAAGCAGCTGCGCCATACGTGTTGAATGCTCGCTTGAGGACGCTGTTGTTGAGGATCTGGTCTTGCTCAATAGCCGGAGGCGGCGGCGGTGACGGTGTCGGCGGAGGAGGAGATGGAAAAGGCGACGATTCTCGTTGTTGGTTTTGAAGCTGTAAATGTGATGGGATGTTTGCGTCTGCGTCTGCGTCGTCTGTGTTAGCGGAGATTTTGGAGATGCAAAGGCGAAGATCAGAGGTGGAGATGGTGAAACGAGAAGGCAAAAATTGAAGGAGAGTGGCGACGCTACAAAGAATCAAGAGAGCAACTAATATAAGCTTAAGCTCAGCTGCACAGTTCCATATTACCCCTACAAGCATCTTCTTCTCTCCTCTATCTTTCTGATCTCTCTCTTTATTCACCATTGTTGTTCCTGTTTCTTGTTCTTTCTTTCTCTTTGAAGCTTCTCTTTTTCTTTTAAGTTCTGTGGGTGGTGGTTCTACACGAACAAAAACAAAATAAACAAACAAAGGTTCTTCTTTTCCTTTTTTTTTTAATTTAAATTTTTGGTAGAGAAATGGAGAAAAAAAGGATTAGTAATATAAAAATGATGTTGAAGAAGAAGAAGAGCTTTTTCGGAGGAGGAGAAAGAGGGATTGAATTGAATGAATATGAATCAAACAATAATTCTATTACGCCTTTTTTCCTCTCTCTGTCTCCCTTCTTTTCCTCTCTTTTTATAGCTTCGATTTCCCCATTTCTAGTTAATTTTTGACATGTATGCACTTGCAAACCGATAATATTAATTCACCATTTAATTTTATGAATAGGTGCTCGAGTTCTAATGAAATTCTAATACATGACCCATTTATTCTTTTGTTTTTAACGGATTTACTTTCCCTTTATCCCATTAAACACTGAACAGGGACATTATGGTCATTTCATTAAGGTTTTTTTTAATCTAATTTCATTAAGGTTTTTTTTGGGTTATTCATGAGGTTCATAGTTTGTCCGTGGTATTACATCAATTTTAATATCCTAAGATAACTCAAATTTTGTCTTATTGTTAAGTTTCATACAGTTTTACACATAGAATGGAGTCCGGCGCTTTAATATGTAAGTTTGAATTATATAATTTAAAATTTCGGTGCGATTTGATTTTATGATAAAGTTCGAACTTGGTATATTTTATTTAAAATCAATCACTTTGATTTTTGTTCAATTAATACTTAAACTCTGAATCAAATTAAATCGAAATTGATTATACCTAGACTTACGATGTTACTTGTGTTGCTTAAATTTATGTTTTAAAATATGCAAAACATTTGTATTAAGTGAAATGAGCGATGAGTAGATAACTCGACATTAAAGGAGGAAAAATTATGGTCATTACATAATAAACAAGGGGCATTATGGTCATTCCATGGAGCAAATTATGGAAACTCATGATAAGAAAAGAGAAGTTGTTATGAATTTATTCTACAATACTAAAAAGATTTGAACAGTATTAATAATAAAATTATTTATATTAATTAAATTAATAATTTAATATTATCACTTTAATAATTGAAAAGAGTTAATATTTACAGGTAGAAGTCATGTCAAAATGCGGGGCTCACAGTCCCTGACAGTGACAGAAACAGAATACGAGAATGACTCTTTCGACTTCTTTCGTATTTGCTAAAGGGTCCCTTAACCTTTCTGAAATCATTAAATATTCCAAATATATTTGACTTTCCTCATCGTACCCTTATCTATCAACCTTTGCCTTTTCCGTTTTCAGCCAATCACTTTTTTTTTTAACTTAACAAATACGAACGAATCTGCCTTCTATTTGTAAATTTGTTACAATTCTTTTACTGTGCGAGAGAGAGACCCCTTAATTATTTTAGTGATTGTTGGTCAACACGGTTTTAGAAGCTTCAACAACTAAATCCAACTAATATCCTTGAAAAATGATTCACAATTTCAATGTGAAAAATGAAGCTTCGCAAATCCATTCACGAAATTAAAAATTCAAACTCCTGATCCCTAAATTGAATATTATGTTTGTTGAGGATTATTCTATAAAATTCATTTATATTTATTAGATTTAATTTCGTAATTTGATTTGACAATCTAAATTAATTTTAGTATTATATTACAACTCTAATTTTAGTATCATCGAATGACCCGTTTGTTGATCTATAATGAGTTTTAATTAAAAAGATTTCTCATTTCTATTATAACAACGTTTATATTTATATATTATTTTAAAAAAAATAAATAAATGATCTTTTATTAAATCATAACTACTTGTGAGTTTATTGAATATAACGTCAAATTAACTTCTTCTTTTTTTATATATCTTATTATGATATAAAAGGTGATGTTATTTAAATCTACCATAATAATTCATAAATTTATTTTTTTTAATAATTTTCTAATTATTAAAATACCCATAAAGCAAATTACTACCAAGACCCTGTATCAATCTTAAACTCATTTGTTAAACATATTTAATGTACCCTAATCTTCTTTATTTAAATTTTCATTTGAAATTCCTTATCAATTTGCAATGATACATATTAATATTATGAACGGGGATATTGATATTCAAGATAAAAGAAAAATATTACTTTCTTTTATTTTAATTTTGATTGTTAAAGATAAAAGAAGAGTTTGGCTTTAATAAATTGATTAAAATAAACTTAATCATTAATAAATATAAGTATTTATAAAATTTTAACTATCTAAATTAGAGAAGTTAAAATAACGCACTGCAATTAGTGAGTTTATTAAGAAAGGAATTTTCCAAGTAAGATCATAATGCGAATCTAGATAAATTTATAAATTTAAATTTAAAAGTGAGTTTCTTAAAACAAATGAATTTAAAGAATATTATGGTGGATTCAAATACCCTCACCTCAACAATAATTATTTGGTGTAATATTCTTTATATTTATATACATAGTTGTTAAATTGTTAATGTTCACACGTTCTTAAAGTGTTTATAAATTTTTAGAATTCTTTTAAATAAAATAAAATGAAATATTTTTTTAACTTAATTATATTTTAAAAAAAAATCGTGTTAATTTATCAATGGTGGTACATTACACATTTTATTTTATTAGTTTTTTCCTTTAAAATTATAGGTGACAAATTTGTGCGGTAGAACGTGGCGTGCATTTTAGGATTTTACTTTGACTAGAGTTAATGTGTCAAGCAAGCATTTAAATATTCTTTTGGTTTATTTTCGGTGTGATAAGGGTTGAGAAACAACTTTTTATACTCTTGTGTGATTGTTTGGAGATCAATTTAGTTCGAGATAGTCAATTTGTTTATGGTTGTCATAGATAGTCTCTTGGGGAGTTTATAGGTTGATGTTTACCATAAAATTTAGTGATTTAGAAGTTAATAAGTTGAATTTGTTTTATTATGAAGGCTTAAGTTTGATGCCAAGGATAAAATGAGATTTAAATTAAATTTGATTGCTTTTTATTATGGGTATCATGTCATAAAATTCTTGTAATTAAAGAAAAAGTGAGATTGTGCAGGATTTTTATTTAGGCATAGGGCACTCGATAATTAAAATCAGTAGTAATTTAGAAAAATAAAAAATAAGGTAAGAGAATAGGAAAAAAGAAGAAGTAATAAGTAGCTTGATATTTATATTTTGTGTATGCTCTCATAATTTTGAGGACGATAAATATTAAAAATTCAGATCTTGAAGGGTATTGTGAAGCTTCTGATTATGATGATTCTCTGTATAGAATTTTTTCCCTATTTATATGGTAGGGATGTAGGTTTAGCCCATAATGTTAGAAACTCATAATGTTATAATCCTTTTAGGATTTTGAAGTCTTATAGATATTCTATTTTAGGATTATACTCTCGAAGTTTTCCTAAAATTTACACTATACCATTCTTACTTTGATATGACTTGTATCGTGATTTTGGGGTTCTCACTTTGATTAAGGATCTTTTCTTAATAAGATTGATCTTATTTACAACTCACATAAGTTAATGCTTTTTAGAAAATTTTGTTTTTAGGCGATTTAGTTTTGATTGCCTTTGAGTCTGACCGAATAGTATAGCTAGGTTATAACCAATGTTTTAACTAGTTCGATGAGAGTGTAGATCGTTTTTCTTCTTTGGAGTCTGACTTAACAGAGTAGTTGAGTTATGATCAATGTTTTGACTAACTCAGGGAAGGTGCCTATAATTTAAGGACTTGTTTCTATACTTATGCTGTTTTTGGGTATTGTGGACTAAAATCTTATGGACATCGTGAGCCGAAGTTTTTGGGCCTTATAGGCTTAAATCCAGGAAGAACAATTGCTATTTGTTGTCGATCTTAAGATGTTTTGTGCTTTACTATAGGCATATTAGGTGTTTGAAATAAGTTGGTGTTTGAAGGGTCTTATCTCTGACCATCTTGTTTGAAGGGCTAGATTATTTTTGTTTGAATTTTAAGTGTTAGAGATAATGTTTATGTGTCATTCTACTATACAGTAAATATTTTAATAATAATCATTAATATATAATTACATGGTAAGAAGTTTGTAACTTTTCAGACATTATAGATTTAAAGGAGTTTAGATCTGATCTAAAAACGTTTAGATCATTGTTAAGAGTTAACAACGCTGAGAGTTATAAGTGCTAAAAGTTAGCACGTTATAAGAGCTAGAGAATTTTAAGAAGTTAGAACCTTGTCTGAAACAAGAATAAAGACCCAGTATATTATAGTAATGATGTAGTTGCAAAAAATTATAAATATTGGGTGCTCTGTGTGTATGCACCATGCAATGAGTGAATGTGTGTATTTTAAATAATTTAATAATAGAATATTACATATACAACACAGTAAAATTAATACATATTAAAATAATCTCATTACACTAATGAGATTATGGGACTAATCCTTGAAGTGTGCTTTGAACAATTTTAATTAGGAATGCGATAAATTTCCTCAAATTAAAATAGTAGCTTCACTTTTTAAAATTATTGAATCAACTCTCACTTCAATTCTATCTCTCAGATATAAATTACCTTGTTGATATTGCTTTAGGTTTCTCGGTTCACACTTAACCTATTAAAAGCATTTTAAGTTCATTACACTTTTTGTGCTTAAATTCTCAACCTATTTATAGTATTTGTTGTTGCCACCAATAACCAATTAAAAACACAATTATTTAAAGTGTGATATGGCTATTTATCACACCAGCAGTAGCTTTAGATATTGCTTAGTCATAATATATTTTAACCGACTAAACCTTAAAACAATTAGTAATTTGAATTAATAAACAACATGACACCTCCTATTTGTACTTACACGTTATGTCAACAATTATAATTTGAAATAATTCATTTGTTTAGACTTTTCTTTAGCTAATAAAAATGCAACAAGTTTACATTTACTTTCATTTCATCCAATGAAAAAATAACAATTGGCCAATTCATTTAACTCATAAATGAAACAAGTTATTTAATTAATAATAATAGTCAAATAAAAATGCAACAAATTTACATTTACTTTCATTTCATCCAATGAAAAAACAACAATTGGCCAATTTATTTAATTCATCAAATGAAACAAATCATTTGATTAAATCCAATGATAATTTAATAAAATACTAATTGTTTCTTTTATTTATTTACTAATTTTTAATTTAGTACTCATATATATATTATTGGCATAATTTGAGACATATATTAAGTAGATAAAAGTGTCAAATCTTACTTAACACAATTTTAAGTTTAACACTTAACTTTAACTACTCTCCGAAAGATCTGAAATAAATTAAATGGTTGAATGATTTAATTTAAATAAAAAAAAAATATTTTATTTAAATAGTAATTATATCTATTAATGTCCAATTTAGTATCTATACAAATTATTGGCACAATTTGAGTCATACACTAGATAGATAAAAGTGTCAAGTCTCACTTGACACAATTTTAGGTTTAACACTTAAACTTTAACTACTCTCCGACAGACATTGAAATAAATTAAATAGCCGAATAATTTAATTTAAATAAAAAATAATTATTTCATTTAAATAGTAATTATATTCACAAATTTCAAATTTAGTACCCATACCAATTATTGGCACAATTTGAGGCATACACTAAATAGATAAAAGTGTCAAGTCTCACTTGGCAAAATCTTAAGTTTAACACTTAAAACTTAGCTAAGTCTCGAGAGACCCTAAAATAAAATTATATTTTTTGAAAACTTCCCAGATCAAACAATTCGATCTGGTGCGCTACCTACATGTTTAAAAAGTATACTTCATATAGTGAGACTCCCTAAGTTCACACATATTTTGTCTCATAAAATATTTTCGTAAATCCATAATCAATGTCCCACACACACGTTATGGATAATAAAATAATGGCGAGTTAAACCATACAAGTTGAAATTAATCCATATTCGTACAATCCTTCCATCATAAATATCTTAAAAGAGCGGATACATAGATCAATACCATCAAGTCCCTTATTGCTCAATCATAAACTTATCTCCTTGATTCTTATTCTGATAAATAATATCCGCAAACTCTTTTGCGATATTATTTATATCACGAAAAACTCTTTTCTCAGATTTAAAACTTAATGCCTCTAAGACTTCTTAGAATACAACCTTAGAACATCTATATATTTAACTCACCCATATGAGCTTACGGATTTCATATCTACACACACTAAACTTTATAAGCATTGGACAATACCTAGCGACACCCAGTGGTCAGACTATAAAGATCTCTGATACGTGTAGAACCTAAGTATGGTGGATCACTCACAAGCCCATCATGGTGCTTAGGTCAAAAGACTACGAATACTACTCAACTCGAGAAGACCCTCTATTGACGATGTTATGGGATATCTATTGAAGATCTTCATTGAATCTTGTTCAGTATCCATTCCTCACTAAATACTTGTATATCTATACGAGCTTCCACTAAGCTCATAGTCTGCTAAGATTAACCATCTAGACAATCCAGATATAGATATACACTAATATATATAAATCAATTCCACACAACAGATCATACGTCGGTGAAAATAGATCAGAAACTTATAATTCGAGAACATACTTGCACAATGACATTTTCTAACAACGCTTACAACTCTTTGCAACTATGTCTTTGTTAGTATATTCTCAGGTATTTATCCCATTTTAGATTAGGTTCTAACTTTTTAGACTTGATCTGAACTCATTCTGATCAATACAATGTTCAAAATTTTACAAGCATCTTACCTTAATAAAAATAATTTGCGATCTAATAAACTATTTATTTATTGTATAAGTATAAAAATACAATATTCATACAAAATTTGGGATGACACATGAGTACAAATTCCAATAAATGTCACTTGCTCTAGTGTCATTTGTAGTGGTATCTAATACTTAACAACTTTACGTGTTTCTCAAACACCGTTGAAGTTAAGGCCTTTATAATTGGATCCGCTACATTATTTACATAATCAACTCTATAAATATAACATCTCATTGAGCCAAGATCTCTCTAACAATGTGATATTTTCTCTCTACATATTTCGATCTCTAGTGTGCTCTTGGCTCTTTCGCCTGTGTAATGGCTCTATTGTTATTGCAATATAATGGGATATGATCTATGAAACTTAAGACTATACCGAGTTCAACAATAAACTTCTTGATCTACACTGCTTCTTTTTGCTGCTTTTAAAGCTGCAATGTTTTCTGTCTCTGTGGTAGAATAAACTGTGGATCCTTATTTGACACTCTTCTAACTTATGGCAGTGCCGTTAAGAATAAACACATATCTGGATGTGGACTTTCTATTATTTGGATTAGACTGGAAGTCTACGTCAGTGTATCCTCTTATCTATAGGTCATTTTCTCCATATATAAGAAACTTGTCCTTTGTACCCTTAAAGTATTTAAGGACATGTTTGACTGCCATCTAATAGCTGTCACTTGGATCAAACTGGTACCAACTCGTAACACTTACAATTATAATAATATCAGGTCTCATGCACACCACGACATACATCAAGCTTTCAACAACAGATGCATAAGGAATGTTAGACATTTTTGTTAGGAATCTAATATATGTGGGTGTATGCATGTGCAATTGTGTCTATTGCCTAAAATACGTATTACATACATATTAGACGCGGTGGAAGCATTTAAATTAAACAATAAACATAATAAATGAATATATTAATCACATTAATAAATTAATAGGGTGGAGAAATCACCTCAACGTGTAACGTTATACATGTATTTCCTCGGAGTCCGCATGGAGACCAACTCGCGGGCAGTTCTAGTCATCAACACAGTGGGCTTGGTGAGTTAGAACAGCAGCCCTCTACGCAACACTGGGTTTAACTCTTAAACTTCAAAATGGTTAATGTGTGTTTTCATCATTTTCTCTAAAATGATAAGAAATTGAGAATTTAAAACAATCCACCATTGCTTCAATTAGAAGTATAAAGAAAAATAAAACAATTTCATTTTTTCATTTTTTATTCTTCTTCTCCTTCTTTCTTCTTCTCTTCTTCTCCTCTCCATTTTTTTCTTTCTCGATCAAATGGCCAAAAAACACCTAAAACTCCTCTCTCTCTCTCTCTCTCTCTCTCTCTCTCTCTCTCTCTCTCTCTCTTTTTCTCTTTATATATATATATATAACAAAATAATAATATAATACATTATATAAAATAATATATATATAATAATAATATAAAATGAATAATGGGTGCCAAATAATATAATAATATATAATACAATAAAATAATATAATATGAGAGATATTTTAATTATTTAATAGTTAAATAATCAAAATATAAAATGACCATTTTATTTCTCATAAATAGTTACCAAGTATACCCCTTAGTGGGTTCCACCAAATTACACACTTGGGTAAACTCAATTGAATGTCTACAATGCGCCATGTGTACTTATACAATTATTAACTAATTGTTGCATTTAACACTTAAATACATACACGCGCGCATTCATGTGGTAGTGCTAAATATTGCTAGATTTAAGAATTTAACCAGGCACGCTGCCCAGTGCACAACGAGTATACTCTATATCGCGGGATTTCCTAGGTCCTACTCCTGATTCATCAAATGAAACTATTTTATGAGTCCGTGAGCAATGTCCCATGCACACGTCACGGATATACAAATCAGCACATTAAACCATGCAAGTTGAGGTTACAACGTATACATATAGTTATTTCGTTATGATATCCTGGATGTGCAGGGATATAGATTATCACCGTCAAATTTTCTAGTGCTCATCCATGTCCTATCTCTAGACTTGTATCTCATTAAATAATATGCGCAAACTCCTTTGCCATATTGTTCTACCCTGACGGAACTCTTTCTCAGGATTAATGCTTTTGACCACAAGACTTTTCGAGATACAATCTTGAAGCATTTGGATATTGAACTCCCTATACGAGCTGACAAATCTCATATGTGTATATACTGGACTCCATAAGTATCGGACTATACCCAGCGACACCTAGCGGTCACACCATAAAAGGTCTATAACATGTGTGGAACCAAAGAATGGTGGACCACTTACAAGTCCACCGTGGCACTCAGGTCAAAGAACCACGTATATTACTCAACTTGAGAAGACCCTCCGTTGATGGCTTATATAGGATGTTTATCGGAGACCTTCGTGAGTAAATCTCATATCCATTCCTAATTGGATACTCATATGTCAATACAAGCTTCAAGCTCACAGTCGGCTAGGAACGATCATCTATACCCTATAGGTACGACATATGTTGATCTATATATAAAGGTATTCACCGACAGACCCGCATCGGCAGAAATAGATCAAGGATAATTATTCGAGAATATACTTATGTAACTAGCATTTTCTAGCACTTGATTGTAACTTTTGTAACTATGCAGTTATTGGTATATTCCTAGTCTATGTCCCATTACAGACAAGGCTTCAATTCTTGGATCTGTTGAGTATTATAACCAGCTAACACTTAGTTGTACTAACATTTAGCATTTATATCTCTCAGCGTGGCTAACTTAAGCCCTTATCTAAACTCTTTTAGATCTGATCTAAACTCATTCAAATCATACAATGTCTGTAATGTTACATTACATAGTACCATATTAATGGGTATTAACGATTTAATGGGAATATACACTTGTATAAATACATAAGTATATGTACATTCAGGGATGATACGTAAGTACTGATCCCAACAATCTCTCACTTGCTCTAGTGCCATTCTCGATGGCATCTCATACACATTGACTCTACGTGTTTTATAAACACTTTAAGAGTCATGGCCCTTAGATAGTGGGTCCGTTAAATTATTTATGGAACACTTCTATAAATAATCATATCTTCTTTAGTAAAGATTCATCTAGTCATATGAGACTCTTCTCATAATTAGAGTACTGGTGTCCTTTTGGCACTTCGGCTTGTACAATAGCCTTGTTTTATTACAAGACTATGGAATATAATTTATCGATCTTAGAACTCTTCTAAGGCCAGTGATAAACCTACGAATCCTTATTACCGCTTCCGCTCCGCCAATCTGATAAATTAGCAGTAAATCCCAGTTTGGTGCTATTCCAACTCACTTGTACTATTGAGAATAAACACATACCCAGATGTAGACTCTCTATCATCTAGGTCAAACTTGAAGTCTGACTCCTTGCATCTTCTCTTGTAAACCATTTTTTTCATTATTGAGCAACTTATCCTTCGTACCCTCAATGTATCTCAGGATATGTTTGATTACCATCAAATAGCAGTCACATGAATCAGACTGAACTTGGCTCATAACTCTTACAGCCAAATTGATATCAGGTCTCAAACACATTATAATATACATTAATTTGTAAAGAGCTGATGTATTTGGTGTGTTAGATACTCTAATTTTTTCATCTTCTATCTAAAGAGACACTCTCTTCGAAAGATGAACACCATGTCTATTAATGTGAAATAATTTGAGAGAGTCCTATCAGCTTTCTAGCTCTATCTCTATAAAGCTTTATACCTAGAATAAAGGAAGCCTCTTATAAATACTTTATGGAGAAATTCTTACGAGTTACTTCTAACCGATTGTAACATACTGACATCATTCCCAATAACCAATATGTCATCAACAAAGAGCATCAAGAAAACTATCATGCTCCCACTGACCTTTCATTCACACTAGACCAGAAGCCTGACTGGACATAAAACCTTCAGGCTGTTCCATGAATATCTCTTACTCGAGATATCCATTCTGGAACACCATTCTTACATCCATCTACCAAAATTCAAAGTCATAATATGCTGCAAGAGCTAATAATATACTAATCGACTTTAGCATTAATATTGGTTCAAAGGTTTCCTTTGATTTAATCTCAAATCATTAAGGATTACCTTTACAGAACCAATATAGAGCCTAAAAGGTCTCTACCTTCCATTTGGCTCCCACTACTTCTTTGTAAACCCTTTACAACTAATGAGAACAATTTTCACGGGTAGCTTAACCAAGCCCTAGATTTGATTCTGATGCATATGGTCAATTTTTATTTCCATGGCTTCTCGCTGCCTCTTAAATTGATGTCTAACATCAACTCCTTATAGGTCAAGGATGATTTTCTTCTACCAAGAAAACTTTAAATTCACCTTCAGGCATCTACCATACCAAAAGGTAACCTAGAAATCCTTTCCGACCCACTTGGAGATGTGCTAAAAGGCCACTGCTTAATTGAGCTTAAGTTCCTATCCTTGGTTCATTGACTTTTAGATTGACTTTACCAAGCTCAATCTATTTATGATTCCCATAATCTATGAGAAACTCTTTCTCTAGAATGGTGGTATACCAAAAAATGAACACATTTTACTTCTCTGAATCATAGAACTAGTATCCTATATTGGAATTCATAGGATACACAATGAACCTATATTTTTATCTCTTGAGTATTGTTTATCCTGCTAAGTAACTCTTACAAAATAAGATACCTTATTGCATAACTCTTACGTAAGTAGGACAACCCCAAGTCTTAACTTACTTAAGATACGACTTCCTTCCTTTTTGTATCTTATACGGAATGGAAGGAATAGCTTCTGATGGAACTTTATTTAATAAGCAGTTGTCTTTGGAGCATATACTCACAGATATAGATTGGTAATACTCATCATCAATCGAACCATATCTAATAAAGTTTTATTCCTCCTTACCGAAACATCATTATGTTGTGGATTATCCAGAGGACTATAATAAGTGAGAATATTATTCTCCCTTAAACAAACGGTAAATTTGTTGTTGATGTATTCACTTCCTCGATCTAATCAAAGGGATGTGACATACATTCTAGTATGTTTGGTCATCTCCGTTAATACATTATTCATAAATTGGTTAAGTCTTTATGGTCAGATAAGAAATCCAACCATCATTAACCAGACGGATAAGCGTCTCACGCCTATATGACCTAAACTTATTTACCACAGCTCCGTATGATTTAAGGATTCTAATCTATAGATATTTCTAATTGTATATAATGTCTATTTATTAACTGAAATTCAGTTAATAAAACATCATACTAATTATGCAGTATAACTATTGTATTGCATACAAGAAGTAAGTCAAGCTATCCAATAATTTGGACCTGTAAGAAATCACTATTTCTTACTCTCAACTTTACTTCTACAAGTTGTTGCATTCTAGTCTCTCTCAATCCCTGTAACATATTGCAGATATAAGAGAGACGTGCGATATCACATACTCAGCTTGAACTGGCATCTTATACCTTAGAAATGTCTATGTTTGTCAAGTACAAACCTGTGAGAGTCTTGTTGACTTTTATAAGGTTTCTAGGGTAGGGGATTTCCAATACCCAAACTTACAGTAGTGGAAACATTTTCCATCTACAAGCTCTTTTGTTGATCTTTGGATAAATTTTTCCTCTGAGGATTTATATTGGGTATCTGCCTCATCTTCTTTTTCTGACACATCTGGTCTCACCAAATATACTTGGAGTAGAAGCTGAAGCACTCTAAATAAAGAGGGTCACACTCTCTCTATACAATCCTCTAGAGAGGTGTTATTAGAAATGCCTTACGGCAAACTCTGATCAACAATAAATCTAAAAAAAAAATTTAATCCAAAACACTTTTGAGATTCATCCATCGGTCAGTAATTTCTAGTACCCTAGAGTTGGACTGCATCAACTATGCACACTAACTGGTTTATAGTGGCCATTATTCTTGACAATCCAAAATAACGGGAGATGTAAGCAGAATGGTCATTAAATTGCTAATAAAATGTTTTAAATCATGGGTATACTAATTATATATTTTCGATTTAAAATGCCCTCCCACTGCTTTATATAATCCCAAAAATCTCTCGAACGGGAAGACGATAATTTAAACTCTTTTAAACTATACAGCGGGAAGTAGATCCCATTAAAATTTACTCGGGCCTCATGCTGTAACAATATTGGCCTTTGTAAACCCAATAGGTAGACAATATTTGTCAATTGCATCTCATGCAACTCTTACCACTTGATCCGGAATACACCTTATCCTCACGTTGTAGCAATATTGGGTAAGTGTATTCCAGATTAACTTGTCTATGATCAAATATATGCTACCGATACTACCCTCACGCTGTAGTAATATTGGGCAATACTTTCACATATATTTGCCTCATCTCATGTTTAACCGGTATAGTCCAAGCTCAATCGATTAAGTCTCTCACGCTGTAGCAATATTGGACAATACTTTTGCATATATTTGCCTCATCCCATATTTAATTGGTATAGTCTAAGCCTAACTGATCAAGTCCCTCACGTTGTAGTAATATTGGAAAAAGGCCGATGTGACTTGTCTAACACCGTACACCACCGCAGCACCAGATGTCATCGCTGCAGCCCTGGGAAGTCAAACCCCAACGCCGCGATGCCACATCTCTTAGCGCTACAGCACCTAGTGTACCCCATAGGTATACCCATTTCAACACTTGAAACGCGCCATTTGCACTGAGTCTTTTGTATCCATTCACTCAAACCACACCTAAATATACCCTAAATGGCTATGATACTATTTTTGTTGGAGATCTAATATATGTGGGTGTATACATGTGCAATTGTGTCTATTACCTAAAATACGTATCACATACATATTATACGTGGCGAAGCGTTTAAATTAAAAAAATACAATAAATAAATATATTAATCAAATTAATATATTAGTATGGTAGAGAACTCACCTTAATGTATAACGTTATACACGTATTTTTTCGGAGTCTGCATGGAGACCAACTCGCGGGCAGTTCTAGTCACCAATACGATGGGCTTGGTGAGCTAGAACAACAGCCCTCTATGCAGCACTGAGTTTAACTCTTAAACCCCAAAATGGTCAATGTGTGTTTTTATCATTTTCTCCAAAAGAATAAGAAATGAAAATTTTGAAGCAATCCACCATTACTTCAATTGGAAGTATAAAGAAAAATGAAACAATTTCATTTTTTCCATTTTTTTTTTCTTCTTCTTCTTCTTCTCTCCATTTCTTTTTTTCTCGACCAAATGGCCAAAATACACCCAAAACTCCTTTCTCTCTCTCTCTCTATCTCTCTTTCTTTATATATATATATATAATAAAATAATAATATAATAATAATATATTATATAATATAATAATAATATATTATATAATATAATATAATATATAATAATAATATAAAATGAATAATGGGTGCCAACTATTTGGCACCCAAAATATAATATTATTATATATAATATAATAATATAATATAATAAGTGAGATATTTTAATTATTTAATAATTAAATAATCAAAATGTAAAACGACTAATTTGTCCCTTATAAATAGTTACCAAGTATACCCTCTAGTGGGTTCCACCAAATTTCACACTTTGATAAACTCAATTGAGGATCCACAATGCGCCACGTGTCCTTATACAATTATTAACTAATTGTTGTATTTAACACTTAAATACAAGTACACTCCATATCGTGAAACTCTCTAGGTCCTATGCCCGATTCGTTAAATGAAACTATTCCATGAGTCCGTGAGCAATGTCCCATACACACGTCACGGATATACAAATCAGCACATTAAACCATGCAAGTTGAGGTTACAACGCATACGTATAATCCTTCCGTCATGATATCCTGGATGTGTGGGGATATAGATTATCACTGTCAAATTCCCTAGTGCTCATCCATGTCCTATCTCCAAACTTGTATCTCATTGAACAATATGCGCAAACTCCTTTGCCATATTGTTATACCCTGACGGAACTTTTTCCCTGGATTAATGCTTGTGGCCACAAGACTTTCCGAGATACAATCTTGAAGCATCTAGATATCGAACTCCCTATACAAGCTGACGGATCTCATATCTGTACACACTGGATTCTATAAGCATCAGACCATACCCAGCGATACTCAACGATCACACCATGAAAGGTCTGTAACATGCGTGGAACAAAGTATGGTGGATCACTTACAAGTCTACTGTGGCACTCAGGTTAAAGGACCACGTATACTACTCAACTCGAGAGGACCCTCCGTTGATGGCTTATATAGGATGTCTATCGGAGGCCCTCGTGAGTCAGTCTCATATCCAGTCTTAGCTGGATACCCATATATCAATATGAGCTCCAAACTCACGGTCGGTTAGAAACGACCATCTATACCCTATAGGTACGATATATGCTGATCTATATATAAAAGTATCCACCGACAAATCCGCATTGGCAGAAATAGATCAAGGATAATTATTCGAGAATATACTTACGTAACTAGCATTTTCTAGCACCCGATTGTAACTCTTGCAACTATGCAGTTATTGGAATATTCACAGTCTATGTCCCATTACAGACAAGGCTTAAACTCTTTGATCTGTTGAATATTATAACCAGCTAACACTTAGCTGTGTTAACATTTAGCATTTATATCCCTCAGAGTGGCTAACTATAAGTCTTATCTAAACTCTTTTAGATCTAATCTAAACTCATTAAAATCGTACAATGTCTGTAACGTTACATTACATGGTACCATATTAATGGGTATTAGCGAATTGATGGAAATATGCACTTGTATAAATACACAAGTATGTGTACATTCAGGGATGGTACGTAAGCACCAACCCCAATAATTCTAACCCTTTCATCTTCCTTCTAATACACATCTTCTTCGAAAGATGAATGTCATGTCTAAAATGTACATTAACTGTCTTATAATTACTAAAACTATACATTTCAAGACACTATCTTGTATGAAGATTAAGAAAGTCCTATCAGCTTCCTAGTTCTATCTTTATAAAGCTTTATGCCCAGTATGTAAAAAGCCTCTCCCAAATGTTTTATGAAAAAATTCTTACTTAGGTAGCTTTTTACTGACTGTAACACACCGATATCATTCCCAATGATCAGTATATCATTTACGTATAGAATCAAGAAGATAATATTGCTCTCACTGACCTTTTTATACACACATGCCTCATTTTTATTTTTTTATGAAACCAGACCCTCTGATTACCTCATCAAAACAAATATTCCAACTTCAAGAAGCCTGCTTAAATCCATAAATGGACTTCTTTAGTCTGCATACAAGATTAGAAGAAAGGCTAGATGCAAAACCTTTAGGTTGTTCCATGAACATCTCTTCCTCAATATATCTATTTAAAATGCCACATTTACATACATCTGCCAAATTTCAAAGTCATAGTATGCAGCAATTACCAATAATATCCTTATTGACTTAAGTATCGCAACTGGTGCAAAGGTTTTCTTAAAATTGATCCCTGATCGTTGAGTATAATATTTTGCTACCAGATGGGCCTTGAAGGTCTCTACCTTCCAATTGGGGCCATACTTCTGCTTATAAATCCATTTACAACCGATAGAAACTATTTCTTTAGGAAGTTCTTTGATACACAAAGTCAATTTAAGATTTTATGGCATCTTGCCATTTTTTTGAATGAATATCTAATATTGTATTTCTATAGGTTAAAGGATCATTTTCTTCAACTAAGAAAACCCAGAGGTGCCTTGAGGTATCATACCAAACCTTTCAGGTTGCCTCAATATGCTTTTTGACCTACGTAGATGGTATGTAAAAGGTAATTTGATCGATTGAGCATATGGTTCTATTTATGGTTCATTCTGATTAACTTCATCAATATCAATCTTTCTATAATCCCCAAAATTCATAAGAAATTATTTTTCTAAGAAAGTGACATTCCAAGCAACAAACAAATTTCGTTGCTCGGGATCACAGAATTGGTATCTCATTGGGTTCATAGGATAATAAATAAACCTATACTTGTACCATTTTGGTGCATATTTATCATATTGTGTAACTTTTACATAAGTAGGACAATTTCAAATCTTAAAATATTTAAGACTCGATTTTGTTTTAGTCCATATCTCATAAAGAATGGAGGGAACGGCTTTAGACAGAACTTTGTTCAATACATGAGTAGCAGTATGTAGAGCATAGCCCCAAAGATGTTTAGGGAGATTGATGAAGCTCATCATCAATAAGACCATATCTAATAAAGACTAATTCTTACTCTTCGAGACACCATTGTGTTGTGGAGTAGCTGGAGGACTGTACTAAGCAAGAATTTCATTCTTCTTTAAATAATTCAAAAATTAATTGTCTATGTATTCACCGTATCGATCTGATCGAAGGCATTTGACATATATACCAATTTGTTTCTCTACTTAAAGTCTAAATTCTTTGAACTTTTTAAAGGTTTCAGACTTTTGTCTCATAAGAAGCACATAACTATATCGTGATAAATCATCAATGAAGGTTAAGAAGTATTGAAATCCATCCATAGCAGCGTGATTCATTAGACCACATACATCACTATATATAAGTTCTAATAAATCAGTGCCACGGTGTCCAAGACAAGTAAAGGGAGATTTGGTCATTTTCCTTTGAATATATGACTCAAAAATTGGATAAAGTTCTAAAGTCAAATCAGGTATGCGATCATCCTTAACCCGACGGGATAGATGTCTAATGCCTATATGACATAATCTCATATGCCACAATTCTATTTTATTTATAGTTCCCAAACTACTTACTGTATTTACTTGTATATTCATGATATTTTGTGTTGTATTCAATACATAATGATTATTAATTAATTGATAATCAGCCATCAAAATATTATGCATATCATATAAATATAAGAAATGATTCCGTATATATATATATATATATATATAAACCCTCACTATCAAGTACAAGAAGTGATACTATTTGTCTTAAAACACAAGGTACAAAAAGATAGTTCTAGAACACTATAATTTTATTACATAAGAGATGTAAATTAAAATGTCCCACAGCCTTGACCTGAAGGAAATCTCCATCTCTAACATAAAGTTGAATCTCTCTTGATTGCAACAGTCTAACTTCCTTCAGACCCTACAAAATATTGTAGATGTGAGAAGGAGAAGTAATATTCAATACACAGTCAGAATTAGCATCATATGCTAAATAAATATCAATAATAGGTAATCATATACCTGAGGATTTTTCTTTACTGAGGTAAGGTATCTCTGGCAATTTCTTTTCCAGTGTCCTTCCTCGCCACAGTAGAAACATTTTTCTTTATCTTTCTTTTATGGTTTGGATATGGGTCGCCTTTGAGGACCAATCCTAGGTATCTGCCTCACCATTTTTTTTTTCTTCTTTCTTTTAGGTTTTCTAGAAGCCCTAGGAGTAGAAGATGAAGCACCCTGAACAAAGAAGGATGATCTCACCTTGTTCATGTCCTCTTCAGTTGTCTTCAATATATTATGAAGATCAATATAAGATGGGGTCATTCCTTACATATTAAAATTCATTATGAACTGCCTAAAAGACCCTGAAAGCGACTGGAGAATTAAACTATTCTTCAGATTTTTATTCAGCATAATGTCCATCGTCTCTAACATCTCGATTATAGAAATTATATTGAGGACATAGAGACTAACTGTATTACCCTCTGAAAGTCTACACTAAAAAAACAATTTAGCAACTCTATATGCCTCAACCTGAGGACGGTCGCCAAACAGTTTCTTCAGATGGAGCATAATGCCAAAAGCATCACCCATATGGGCATGCTTTTTCTATAAACTTGTAGACATAAAGGTAAGGATATAAGATTTAACTTTTAAATCATCATCCTACCATTTCTGATCAGTCGCCCTCTCTTCTATGGTGGCTTCATCAGAAATTCCTATTGGTATACATTAATCTATAACATTTTCAAGTTTTTCTGAATCGAGAATAAGTTTTAGATTCAACAACTAGTCTTTATAGCTTTTTGACCCTTTAATTTAGTTCGCATCTAATATGCGTGTCAACAGATTAGATAAGGGCATTACATCTTCACAAGAGAAAATAAGAGATGTTAGCAGAAAATAAATATTTTAATCGCTAATTTTAGTTTTAAATTAAGAATATAATTTAATTATACAATTTTAAATCTAAAACACCCTCTCACTGCTTTACATAATGCTCTAAATCTTTTAAAAAGGGAAAATAATAATTTAAACTCTTTAAATTGTACAACGAAAGTAGACCCAATTGGCATTTTACTTCGGCCTCATGCTTTAGCAATATTGACTATTGTAAAATCTAAAAGGTAGACAACTTTTGTCAATTGCGTCTTATGCAACTCTTATGAATGATCCTAAATACACCTTATCATCACATTTTAGCAATATTGAATAAGTGTATTTTAGATTAACTTGTCAATGATTAAATATATGTTACTGATACTACCCTCATGCTTTAGCAATATTGAGCAATACATTCGCATATATTTGCCTCATTTTATATTTAATTGGCATAGTCCAAATCACACCGACCAAATCCTTCACGCTTTGCAATATTGGGAATGATCGATATAACCTGATTAGTACCATTTTGACAAAATGGATCAACATGTAATATTATCTCATAATAGTACACAATTCAATTTGATTAAGAGAGATTACATAATTCAATTCTCATCTCATAAGGTCGTGATTCTTAATCACACATTTATTTTGTGCAAACATAATTAACCCCCACTAGTAGGGCTTCTATTGTGGTTACCAGCACAAACAAATGACCCACAATTTTATATTGCATTTATAACATTTATAAATTACAAAAAATAAATTATTTATTTTTAAACTCTTTAAAAAACAAACACTTAGAGTAACCGGCGTAATTTTAGCTTTCTTAGGTTCCAAGAACTGCGATATTGAAGGCCAGCCTCTGGTGTAGCGAAATCAATCTAAACACGTTGCGGTGCCCCTAGTGCCGCGACACTCAGCCTACAGCGTTGCGCATCCCTTTCAACTATATCCCGATTATGAATTTTTTCAATACTTGAAACACATAATCAATAGCACTGGGAAATCAATTACGCCATGAACACTCCAAATTTAAACACATACAGCACATGACACAGTGCTCTGATACCAATGATGCTGGGTGCATATGCATCGTGCTACGGGTAAATGCGTGCATTTTAAATAATTTAATAATAGCATATCATATATGCAACACAGCAGAATTAATACATATTAAAATAATCTCATTACACTAATGAGATTAGGGGACTCACCCTTGAAGTATGCTTTAAATAATTTTAGTTGGGAACGTGGTGGGCTTCTTCAAGTTAGAATGATAGCTTCACTTTTCAAAATTGTTGAAACAACTCTTGCTTCAATTCTATCTCTCGGATATAAATTACTTTGCTTATATTATTTTTGGTTTCTCGGTTAACACTTAACCTATTAAAAGCATTTTTCAAATTCACTACACCTTTCGTGCTCAAATTCTCGACCTATTTATAATATTTGTTGCCACAACCAATAGCCAATTAAAAAGACAAATGTTTAAAGTGAGACATGGCCATTTATCATGCTAGTAGCAGCTTTAGATATTGCTTAGTCACAATATATTTTTGCTAGCTAAACCTTAAAGTAATTAATGACTTAAATTAATAAACAACACGTCACCTCCTTTTTGGACTTACACGTTATGTCAACAATTGCAATTTGAATTGATTCATTTGTTTAGATTTTTCTTTGGCCAATAAAAATGCAACAAGTTTACATTTGTTTTCATTTTATCCAATGAAAAAACAACAATTGGCCAATTGTTTCATTCATTTATCTGCCAATTTTTAATTTAGCACCCATATATATTATTGGCATAATTTGAGGCATACACTAAGTAGATAAAAGTGTCAATTCTCACTTACTAGAATCTTAGGTTTAACAATTAAACCTTATGTACTCGCCGAGAGACCTTGAAATAAACTAAATGGCCGAATGATTTAATTTAAATAAAACAATAATTGTTTCATTTAAATAGTAGCTATTGTTGGGATTTGTACTTACATGTCATCCCTTTTATGTATAAATATTTGTTTTATATATTTATACTATTATCATTTCATTAAATTGCTAATTATATTTTATATATGGTAAGATGCTTATAATATTTTAGACATTGTATGATTTGAAAGAGTTCAAATTTGGTCTAAAAGAGTTTAGATCAGTGATAAGAATTAGCAACGCTAACAATTATAAATGCTAAGAGTTAGAATTGATAAGAGTTATCAAGTTATAAGAGTTAGTAAAATCTAAAGAGTTAGAGCCTTGTTTAAAATTGGACAAAGACCTGAGAATATATTAGTAATGATATAGTTGCAAAGAGTTACAAATGGTGCTAGAAAATGTCACTAAGCAAGTATGTTCTCAAATACTATGTTCCTGATCTATCTTCGTTGATGCAGGTCTGTTAGTACAAGACTTATTATATATAGATTAGTGTATGTCTATATCTAGATGGTCCAGATGGTTAATCTTAGCAATGATAGCTTCACTTTTCAAAATTGTTGAAGTAACTCTTGCTTCAATTCTATCTCTCGGATATAAATTGTTTTGCTTATATTGTTTTTGGTTTCTCTGTTAACACTTAACCTATTAAAAGCATT
This sequence comes from Ailanthus altissimus, assembly GCA_946807835.1. Lineage (NCBI taxonomy): Eukaryota > Viridiplantae > Streptophyta > Magnoliopsida > Sapindales > Simaroubaceae > Ailanthus > Ailanthus altissimus. The sequence goes on along the minus strand of OX327690.1, from coordinate 7,268,640 downwards.
TTTCAAATTCATTTAGGTGAGTAATATATTCTGATGCTCCAATATTGTGTTTCAGAAAGTCTTTTGGTCATAAACAGTTATACTTAGAAAAAGAATTTTATCCTGAGGAAAAATAATATTGTAAATTTTTTTCCGGATATTATTTATTGAAATACAAATCTAGAGATAAGTTTATGGTCTAACATATGGAGACTTGATGGTGTTGATCTATATCTCTACTCTTCCTAGATATATATGATGGAGGGATTATATGAATATGTTATAATCTCAACTTGTATGGTCTAACGCACCATTTTGTAGTATCCGTAACATGTGTGTGGGACATTGTTCACGGACGTATGGACAAGTTTCATATGACAAATCGGGCATGGACCTAGAAAGTCTCACAATATGAAGTGTACTCATTGTGGACCAAAGCAGCATATTAGATCAAACAGTTTAGTCTAAGAAATTTTAACAAACTGAAAATATGTTTCAAGGTTCCTTAGGTTGTGCACTTGTTAATACATAAATGTTAATTATATCACATAATTAGTTGACAAGAGTTGTTAACTAATAAGAAATTGACAAGTAGCATAATTTTGATCCATAAGTTATTTTACCATGAATTTAAGTAAATACTAATAAAATAATAATAATTATTCAAAAAATAGTTTTTGAATAATTAATATATATTAATAATACATATTTTTAATTGTTATTATTTTATTGATATGTGAAGCATGCACTTATATAATGTAATGAGTGATTTTTATTATTGATAATAATAATAATGTAGTAAAACATTATGGTAAGGCATATAAACCATTAGATAATGCAAAGATGCATTATCACTTATAGTGCACAAGTGAAATGACCAACTATTCATTATGGAGCAGAGAAATTGGTTCAAAGTGATCAATTATCTCTATTAATATGTGTTTTATTGGTAGGCCATGAAATACATTTTTTAATGGAACCAAAATTGAAGAAATTGAATGTCGGGGTCAGTACTTACGTGTTATACATGAATGTACATATACTTGTGTATTTATACAAGTGTACATTCCCATTAAATCGCTAATACTCATTAATATAGTACTATACAATGTAACATTACAGACATTGTACGATTTGAAGGAGTTCAAATCAGATCTAAATGAGTTTAGATAAGGGCCCATTGTTAGCTACACTAAGAGATATAAATGCTAAATGTTAGCATAGCTAAGTGTTAGCTAGTTATAATACTCAACAGATCCAAGAGTTGGAGCATTATCTGTAATGGGACATAGACTGGGAATATACCAATAAATGTATAGTTGCAAGAGTTACAATCGGGTGCTAGAAAATGCTAGTTACGTAAGTATGCTCTCGAATAATTATCCCTGATCTATTTCTGTCGATACAAGTCTGCCGGTGGATATCTTTTATATATAGATCAGCATATGTCGTACCTATAGGGTATAGATGGTCGTTCCTAGCCAACTGTGAGCTTGGAGCTTGTATTGACATATGAGTATCCAATTAGGACTGGATATGAGACTGACTTACGAGGGCCTTCGATAGACACCCTATGTAAGCCGTCAATGGAGGGTCATCTCGAGTTGAGTAATATATATGGTCCTTTGACCTGAGTGCCATGGTGGGCTTGTAGGTGATCCACTATACTTTGGTTCTACGCATGTCACAAACCTTTCATGGTGTGACCGCTGGGTATGGTCCGATGCTTATGGAGTTCGATGTGTACAGATATGGGATCTGTCAGCTCGCATAGGGAGTTAGATATCTAGATGCTTCGAGACTATATCTAAGAAAGTCTTGTGGCTACAAACATTAATCCCGAGAAAGAGTTTTCGCCAGGGTAGAATAATATGACAAAAGAGTTTGCACATATTATTCTATGAGATACAAGTCTAGAGATAGGACATGGATGGGCACTAGGGGTTTTGACGGTGATAATCTATATCCCTGCACATCTATGATATCATGACGAAAGGACAATACATGTGCGTTGTAACCTCAACTTATATGGTTCAACGCGCTGATTTGTAATATCTGTGACGTGTGTGTGGGGCATTACTCACGGACTCATAGAATAGTTTTATTTGACGAATTAGGCGTGGACTTAGGGAGTCCAGAGATATAGAGTGTACTCATTATGCATTGGGCAACGTGTCAAATTAAAATGTTTAATCCAGCAATATTCAACATTACTACAGAAATGCATGCGTATCTGTATTTAAGTGTTAAATACAACAATTAGCCAATAATTGTTATTTGCTAATTGTATAATAACACATAACGTATTGTGGACCCTTGATTGAGTTTATCTAAGTGTGGGTTTGGTGGGACCCACTAAGGGTAGACTTAGTAATTATTTATGAGGGGCAAAATGATCATTTTATACTTTGATTATTTAATGGTTAAATAATTAAAATATCTCTCATGATTTTATTATATTATATTATAAATAATAATATTTTATTTGGGTGCCAAATAGTTAGCACCCATTATATTTATTTTATATTATTATTTAATATTATATTATATATTAAATTATTATTTTATTATATATATATATATAAAGAGAAAGAAAGTGTAGTATGTTTGTGTTGGCAAAGGAAAAAGAAAATTGAACTTGTTTCAATTTCCTTGATTTGGCCGAGAGAAACATAAAGGAAATGGAGAAAAGAAAAGGTGGCCGAGAGAAAAGTAGAGGAACCGAATAAGAAGAAGAAGAAAGAAAAAAAAGGAAAAAATAAAATTGTTTCATTTTTCTTTATGGTTCTAGTTGAAGCAATAATGGATTGCTTCAAATTTCTATTTTCTTGTCTTTTTAGAGAAAAGGATAAAAACATACACCCGACCATTTTACGGTTTAAGAGTTAAACCCAGTGCTGGATATAGGGCTACTGTTCTAGCTTACCAAGCCCACCATGTTGGTGACTAGAACTGCCCATGAGTTGGTGACTAAAACTGTCCACGAGTTGGTCTCCATGCAGACTTTGAGAAAATACGTGTATAACGTTACACATTCAGGTGAGTTCTCAACACCACAAATATATTAATATGATTAATATATTTTATTTATTTTGTTTATTGTAATTTTTGCTCTTCCATCTCGTTTAATAGGTATATGATACGTATTTTAGGCAATAGACACAATTGTACATGCATACACCCATATATATTAAATCTCCGACAACAATGAATTCATTCAAGGGATGTATTATTCGGCCATGTGAGGGAAGGGAGAGTTAAGAGAGTTTTTGTTAAGTGTTTTCTAAGTTCTAAACAAGGAGTTGTAAAAGGAACGAAGAGAGAAAAGATAAAAAAAACATCCTATTATTTCTCATCACTTACAAGAAATAAACACTATAAGAAACAAAGTGTTTTAAGAGTGAAAACACCAACTGCTAAAAATTTATAGCTGCTATTCTAGCTTCACAATCCTACCGGTTTATAGTTATAAATTTGAATTGTACAACAGCACACTTTAAGGTGATCTCAAGACTTGAAGATTGGAGTTTTTGAAGAATTGGAAAGCTACCTTCAATTCGGGTAGGTTGACTTACTTGTTATTAAGTTTAATTAACATATAATCATATATGAGATATATGTGTTCGATTATGCTATATTGTGAATATATTGTATGAGATACTTCTACTGTGTATATAAAATTTTAAAATTATACGTTCATTCTACACATCACATACCCACTTAACAACTATATCCACCAATGCCCAATTTAGTACCCATATAAATTATTGACACAATTTGAGGCATATACTAAGTAGATAAAAGTGTCAAGTATCACTTAACAAAATCTTAAGTTTAACATTTAAACCTTAGCTACTTCCTGAGAGACCCTAAAATAAATTTATATTTTTTGAAAACTTCCCAGATCGAACAATTTGATCTAGTGCGCTACCCACGTCCTCAGGGAGTACACTTCATATAGTGAGACTCCCTAAGTTCACACCTATTTTTTCTAATGAAACATTTTCGTAAGTCTATAACCGATGTCCCACACACACATGCTATGGATAATACAAAAATAGCAAGTTAAACCATACAAGTTAAGATTAATCTATATTCGTACAATCATTCTATCATAAATATCCTGGAAGAACGGAGACATAGATCAACACCGTTAAGTCCCTTATTGCACAACTATAAATTTATCTCCTTGATTCGTATTCTGATAAACAATATCCACAAACTCTTTTGCGATATTATTTATACCATGAGAAAATTTTTTTTTCCAGATTTAATGCTTATAGCCATAAGACTTCCTAGAATACAACCTTAGAGACCTGGATATTTAACTCATCCATATAAGCGGACAGATCCCATGTCTACACACACCGAACTCTATAAACATTGAACCATACACAGCGACACTCAATGGTCAGACCATGAAATGTCTCTGACATGTGTGGAACCTAAGTATGATGAATCACTCACAAGCTCACCGTGGTGCTTAGGTCAAAAAATCATAAATACTACTCAACTCGAGAAGATCCTTCATTTTTGATTTTATGAGATATCTATTAGAGCACTTTATTGAGTCATTTTCAGTATCCAGTCCTCACTGAATACTTGTATATCTATACGAGTTTCACTAAACTCATGGTCTGGTAAGATTAACTATCTAGACAATGTAGATATAGATATACACTGATCTATATAAATCAGTTCTATTCAACAGACCCTGCGTCAGTGAAAATAGATCAAGAACTTATAATTCGAGAACATACTTATACAATGATATCTCCTAACAACGCTTATAACTCTTTACAGGTATGTCTTTGTTGTATATTCCCAGGTCTTTGTCCTATTTCAGACAATGTTCTAACTCTTTAGACCTAATTTGAACTCCTTCCGATCAATATAATGTCTGAAATGTTATAAGCATCTTACCTTAATAAAAATAATTAGTAATTTAATAAAATATTTATTTATTGCATAAGTATGAAAATACAATATTCATACAAAATTTGGGATGACACATGAGCACAAATCCCAACAACAAATAGTGCTAAGAAATATCATTAGCAATATGTTCTCAAAAACATCATTCCTGATCCATGATTGCCGACATAGGTCAATCGGTATTCCTTCCAGATTAGTTTAAATCTATATCTGAATTGTTTAGATAGTTAGTCTTAACAGACCATAGACTAAGCAGAAGTTTGTATAGGTATGCAGGTATTCAATAAGGACTAAGTACTGAATAAACTCACGAGGACCTCTAATAGACATCCCATAAAGCTGTCAATAGAGAATCTTCTCAAGTTGAGTAGCATTCATGATCCTTTGACTTAAGTGTTGCGGTGGGCTTATGAGTTATCTATTATAGTTTGGTTCCATGCATGTTAGAGAAATTTTATAGTGTGACTGCTGGGTATGGTTCGATGTTCATGGAGTTTAGTGTACATAGATATGAGATCTGTCAGCTCATATGGGTGAGTTATATATCCTGATGCTCCTAGATTATATTTCAAAAAGTCTTGTAGCCACAAGTATAAACCCCGAAAAAGAGTTTTTCATAGAGATAAATAATATCACAAAGAGTTTGCGGATATTATTTATGAAATACAATATGAAGATAAGCTCATGGTCGAGCATATAAAGATTTAACGGTGATGATCTATATCTCTACTTTTTTAAGGATATATGTGATGAAAGGATTATACGAATATATTTGACCTCAACTTGTTCAATGTGCCATTATGTAATATCCGTAATGTGTGTGTGGGGCATCATTCATAAAATTATAGAAGTATTTCGTAAGACAAACGAGTGTGAACCTAGAGAGTCTCATAATATGAAGTGTACTCATTAAGCACTGTGGTAGCGGGACAGATCGAACGGATTTATCCGAGAAAGTTTTAGAAAGTAAGATATATTTTAGGACCTCTTTAGAAAGCAGGAAACATAGTTTACAAATCTTGCAAATAGATCTATATTGCATAGAAAAGCAAAATGCACACATGACATCCATGTATAGCCATTTGTGTAACAAATAGCAAAATGCATAGAGTTGCATGTAACAAATGTCACACATCCAAAGAGTTTGCATAGATAACATAAGTGACATTTATCATTCACGCAAAACCTTACATGGTCAAACATAGCCACATTATGGATATGTGTCCACATGAAAATCTTAATTTAAACAAAACAAATGAAAAGAGTTTTATTTGTAAAGAATTCAGTTATTAAGAACAAAAATTCATGCAAAGCATTTGAGAGAAAATGACAACTTTGAATTCAGTTGTTGAGAACAAAAATTCATGCAAAGCATTTGAGAGAAAATGACAACTTTAAGAAAGTTACTTTTTAGTGTCTAAACATTTGTCACTTATGAAAAGCCTTGCATGGTTAAACATGGCCACATGAAAATCTTAATTTAAACAAAACAAATGAAAAGAGTTTTATTTGTAGAAAATTCAGTTGTTGAGAACAAAAATTCATGCAAAGCATTTGAGAGAAAATAATAACTTTAAAAAAGTTATATTTTAGTCTCTAAATAAAATTCGTAAGCATATAATGCTAGAATTAATTCAAATGTTGCACTTAGTTTGATTCCTGTATGAAATTATGAACTAAAGCTACTATTCTATATACTTTAATCCCACTAAATGTTGGAGTTTAGAATTCTTCAAAGGAGGACTTAATTGTGAGTTCAAAGGCTTCATTGTTCAACAATCTTCATCGAATTGTCTACAATGGTATATATTCGATTCTTATATTATTTTTGATTCAGTTATAATGTGTATATGTTAATTTTTTATTTTATTCTATTGCATAATATTTATTGGACATGTATTTTAAATTTTTTAACATGTATAAAATCACATGTATGCACCATTTAATGCACTAACACCAAGAACTGTAAAGGCATCTTCATTACATACCAATGTTCAGTTTAGATCAGCATCAATTTGTTAGCAAGCTTCTCATATCAATAATTATAATTTAAACGTAGATGTTACTTGTAAACCTAGCTCACCAGCTATGGGTATTAGGATGGTAATTCAAGATTGCTACAGTGATAATATTTATTGTTGTAAAATCTTTATGGGGATTATGTGATTCTTTTTTTTTAATATTGATATTACAAAGACACCAACTGAAATCATACATCACTTATGCACGTTCGAATACACCTTTATCAATGAAAGAAAAGAATGTTCTACTTAAAGGGATGGAAGCCCTCACAAGAGGAGGGAACATATTTACATTGCTCTGCCTTTTATTAAGACTCAAACCTTTGACCAAGTTCAAGAGTTGCACAGACTTTACTGCTTGTATAAGTATATGGGTGAATGTGATTCTTATACAGCTAAATGTTTGGCTATGTTTTAGGGGGGGCTGCATGTGACTAGGTCTTATGGTTTTGTGGTTAACTTTGTGTGAAGTCTACATCTAATTATTTGTATGTGATATATGCTCTTCTTGCACATTTTTTTGCGTGATCTAAAGGTAATAATCTTGTTGGGGTTTCTTGATTAATTACTAAGATGAAAAATTGTGTTTGTCTTTTATTATATATGAGCAGAATTTAATAGCTCGTCTCTTAACTAAATATATTATTTTTGATAATTATTTTTAATAATTTTTTTATTCATTATCCTTATCAAAAAATAGAAGTCCAAAAAATAGTTTTAAAAACAACACATACACACACTACACACTGTAAGCAAAATCCAAAGTAATCCAATGTGACCTTTCACATTTTCATCCAATTCCAAAACCTTAAAAGTTAATTGCAAAATTAAAGAAAGATACTCTTTAAAAGGATATTAGGAGAATCCAATGGCCTGATGAGAAATAACAGTAAGAAACAGGGGCACCGGTGCAAAAATTGTAAAATATCTGGCCAGCGGTGACACGTGGGAGGATTCTGTCAAATAGAGTGGAGGCTGTCTGTCCAGACTCCTGTCATGTCCCTCTTGCTCTAGGCTGTCTTGCCTGTAAAGGACACCATCAGTGGTCCCTACACTTTAAAAAAATCATTTAAAATAAATCACATATTTGACGGAACACGTGGCGAAATATGACACGTGGAGTAACCTCTTGCTTTACCCAAAAATATTTGTTCTTCTGGCCCATGTTAATTATTAATAACTAAATTAATTGAATTTGAAAAAAGAAAATGATGTTTGGGACCGTTGATTTTTCCTGAATCGGCGGCAATTTAAACGAATTTATTTTATATTTTATATTTTAATGTGGAGTTGTTATATGCTGAAACGAGTAGGCGTAACTTCTACAAATCTTTTTGAAAGGAATTGAATTGACCATTTTATAGAAAGATGCGCTCATTTAGACATGTTTTTCACTCCTTCTATTTATCATTTTATTTATTTTTGTGCACAAATAATATTTCTTCTATTAGCCATCAATTTGTACCACAATATTTTCTTATTGAAACCCTCTTTGAAAGGACATGCTCATCATTGTGCAAGTAAATTTTAACCTAAATCAGAATTTATTTGGATTAAGTAACCCAATATATTGATCAATTAACTCTATAAACAAGCCGTGTAATTATAACAAAATAAAAAATTATTAAAATTATTATTTTATTTGAATTAAAATTAAATTAATTGTGATTTTATATAAATAATAAATTTTTATTAAATAAATTAATTTCACTTAAATATTTCTCTTTGATTATAACATTACAAATTACAAACAAACTTAATCTCTGATAAAATTTAGAATAATCATATTATGTGTATTCATACATATTTCGAATATAATTTGAATTCATCTACTATAAATATAGTCAGTTTATTCAATATGATGGATTCAACCAATTCTATCGAGTTTTATTTAGCATTAATTAATTGAGTTCTGAGCAATCAAGCATAATATCCTATTTGCTTGTGAAATACTCTACACACAAAGTATTCTCTTTTTAAAAAAAATACTAATTTAAGTGTCAGATTTCTTTTTTCTTTTTATAAGAGGATTATGCCCTCTCATAAATTTAAAGAGTTTTTAAGGTTAAAGAGATAAATTTAAAAAAAATTGAACTTTGAAACTTTCAGTTACGATATTGACTTTTGTATATAAAGAATAATTCAATAGATGACATTATTTATATTAAAGTGACTGTCATGTATCGTTTTTTAGTTAATTTATAAATTTTTTAACAATATTTAAGAGATGTTACAAATTCACATTATATGTTTAATTTTTTATCAAATTATATATATATATATATTTTGATATTTGCACGCGTATAACTACATATACAAATTATAAATACAAATTATATTATATTTTAATAATATTAAATTTATAGATTAATTAAATAGTGCCACATAATAAATCATTTGTTATAATGTCACCCATCAATCATCAGATCATTTATATTATTTTACAAAATGATATTAAAAATAAATAAAAAATAAATTCGTAAAAAAAAAGGACATTTGAACCCCTAAAATTGTAGAAAAAGGACATGTAGACCTCACCATTTTTAAAATTTTCATCGAGACCCTTGTTAATTAACAGTTTTCATTAATTTTAACTAAGCAAAAATGATTTTCGAAGACCTAAAGTTTCAGGAAAGGAACATACAAACACAATATTTTTAAAATTTTGTATATACAACCCTGTCAAGTAACGATTTGTGTTACTTTTAATGGAAAAAAAGGGGTAAAAATAGTATGTTGAAATTTTGGTAATTTAAAATGATGTTTAAATTTGATTTTGAGTTTAAGACTAATGAAGAGTCGACACGAGATCAAGTATGTGTTGGACGTACCAAAAAATGGACGAAAATGAATAGCCGAAAGCGTAGAAGGGCGAAAAGGTGCAAGAAAAGACCTTATCTAGGTCTTGGAGCCATTTTGAATCGCACCGGCTTTGCAACGCCCAATTTTAAAAAATTGTGAATTTTGGATATTTCTCGTGTTTGAGTCAATTTTGAACTTTCTTTTTGCATGGACTCTAATTCTAACAAGAAATAGAATTTCTAGGGTCAGTTTAAGCTTACATAAATCCTTGTAAATTCTTTAGATTGTATGCATCAAAGAGTGCATCAATAAGAGAGATAATAGAGAGCTTAGACAGCTCTAGGGTGCTGAGTGCACGAGAGAGAAGGTATTATAGGAGTACTTGAATGCTGAGTGTACAAAAGAATATTGATAGATCCTTTGTGAGAGCTCATCTATTGTAAACATTATGTTGATATGTGAGGACCAAAAGTTTATCCTCATAAATGAGCGTCCTTTAGAGCTTGCAGCCAATGTTTCTCATAATGTATGGAATCAATATGACAAATAGATTCAGGCCAATAATAAAACCCGTTATCACATGCTTGCCAGCATTCGTGACATGTTCAAGATGAAGTACGAGGACTTAGAGACTGCATAGGAGATATGAGATTCTCTCATAGCGATGTTTGGCCAATAATTGAAACAAAGTCGGCATGAAGTTACTCGTAGCTATATGAACGCCAAAAAGAAGAAAAGAGTTTCGGTACATAAATAGATTTTGAACATGATTAATCTAAGTATTAAGTAGAGATTTATGGAGCCACCATAGATGAAAAGACTCAAGTTAACATCATTTTGAAGTCTCGTACTCTGACATTTTCGTAGTTCAAGATAAATTATGTCATGAACAAGCTTTTATATAATATGATTTAGCTACTCAATAAACTATAAACTTTTGAGGCTATATCGAAAGATAAGCCTAAATAGGCTGAAGTAGACATTGCTAAAGCTAAGATGACTTCCTTAAACAACAACAAGAAGACAACAAATAATAGTGGTAATTCAGGTTCTTGAGGAAAATTCAAGAAAGCCTTTAATGGCAGTAAAAGCAAGAATAAAGACTTTGATGCAAAGAAGGAAAATATTTCTATTGCGGAGTAGAAGGGTATTGGAAGAGAAACTGTAAAAAGTACCTCTCTGAACTGAAGGGAAAGAAGAACAAAGGTAAATATGATTTACTTGATTTAGAATGATGTTTAAACCCTGAGATTAACTCTTAATCTATATGGTCTAACACTTAAACTATTTTAAACAATAAACTTGGTTATGTTTTATTCAACACTTGAATTAGAAAACCAAAATCATGGCTTTTATGGTGACTAAATTTTAGAGAAGAAAATGAATAGAATAAAGAACAACTTTTGCTCTCTTCTATTTATTCTTTGCTTTCATATTTTTAACATTTAAAAATAAAAACAAAGCAAATATAATTCTCATCTCCCTTTTCATTTGTATGTCCGACCACTTTCTTTTTTTTGTCTAACCATTGCATTTGTTTCATTTCATGCATATATATAGCTTAGATTTTTACTTAACCATGAGTCAACAATTGACTGTGGTTAAGTTAACAATTTCCTTAACAATTAAGCAAAGTAAATATCTAAGTTAATATAATATAAAATATTTATTTCACTTTTATTTTAACCTAATCCTTTGGTTAACATTTAACCATGATCAAGTTTTAAAAAAAAATAGCTTGAGTAAACAATTAAACTTAATTGAATGCTCACTAAACTTAACAATTAAATAATCAATAAAGTAAAATTACCCTTAAGCCAGTTTTAGGTTACCAAGTTAGCTCAAAGTAGGTCCCAACTAACCACACACTTGAGTAAACTTAACTGAATGCTCACTATGCACCATGTGTCAACATTTAATTGGTCAACAATAATTGTTAACTAATTAATGTACTTAACACTTAAGTCTTGACACGTGTGCATCCCGAGGGTTCCTGAAACAAATATTCAATTTTGCAGAAAATTACTAGATTGAACAATTCAATCTGGTACGTTGCCCTAGTGCACAACGAGTATACTTCATATTGTGAGATTCCCTATGTCCACGACCGATTCGTCAAATAGAACTATTCTATGAGTCTGTGATCGATGCCCTATGCATACGCTATGGATATTACAAATCAAAGTGTTAAACCATACAAGCTGAGGTCAGAACACATACATATAATCCCTCCGTCACATATATCTTGAAAGAGCATAGATATAAATTATAACTGCCAAATCTCTATGTGCTCAACTGTGAACTTATCTCTAGATTTGTATTTCTATAAAATAATATCCACAAATTTCTTTACGATATTATTTATCCTTACGAAAAACTCTTTTTAGGGTTTATGCTTTTGGCGTCCTCGTGAGTCTGTTCAGTATCCAATCTTGATTGAATACTCGCATGCCCTACAATCATCTGTACCCTACAGATATAAATATACACTAATCTATATAAAAAGAATTCACCAATAAACCTACATCGATGAAAATAGATTAGGAACATAATATTTAAGAACATACTTTCATAATGACATTTCCTAACACTTATTACAACTATATCATTATTAGTATATTTTCAAGTTTTTGTCCTGTTTCAGATAAGGCTCTAACTCTTTAGATATAACTGTTGGGTGTTGATTATTCTAGGGTGCTTGCATGTGGGATGTATTCATTATACAAAAAATATACATATCTCATACATATATGTGCACAGCGGAAGATTAAAATTAATACAATGAACACATGTTATACAATTTATCAAATGAAAAACGAGATTAAGAAATTTAATCCATAAAGCCTTTGGATTAATTTGCTTGAAGTCCAACATGAAATGAAACTTTGATCAATCCTAACAATCAACAATGGTGAATTTGATTGTCTAGAATAACAGTATGTTAATCCAGCTTTAGTTTAACTCTTAAACTTGATTCAAAGTTAAACTCTTTAACTTAGTTAAATTTATTTTTCCTTTTATTCAACTCTTGAATAAAAACAAATTTAATTCATGTTTTAATGGCTAAATTAATTGGAGAAGATGATGAATAAAAAATATTTTCAACTCTTGAAACACTTCAATTTTCGTTCTCCATTTCTCTCTTAATTTTTTAGCCAACCAAAAACACTTAACATTTATTTTAATCAAATTAAATTAATTTGTTTTATCTTTTGTTCAACTCTTGAACAATTAAAACAAATCTATTTTAGTTATTACATTTAGTAACCATTTATATATTTGTTTTGTTGTTCTAACACTTAAAACACAAAACAAAGAATTCTATTTTCTCAAATTAAAATGGCCACCAAAAATGCAAAATCTAAAAACTTAAAACTTTTTAATTTTGAATTTCATTTCCCTTTATATACTAATGCATAAATTTCAAACTAATTTGAATTTCATTTGCATTTAATTTAACTTAACCTAACTTTAGTTAACATTTAACCTTAGTTATGTTAGTTTAACTTAACTCTTAAGTTAATAAATATTTAAATATTATAACTATAGTTAACTAACCTAACTATGGTTAGGTTAACCTTTACTTAACCATTAAGTAAAGTTAACTTAACTTAACCATATGGTTAACCTTTAACCATAGTTAAGTTAAATCATTTATTTAACAATTAAATAAATAAATATTTATTTTAATTATTTAACAATTAAATAATTATAAAGTGAAATTACATTTATATCCTTACTAGGTTACCAAGTTAACCTAAAGTGGGTCCCACCATTTAACCATATACTTTAGTTAACTTAACCTTAGTAATTTACTGAATTATATTGTATTGAACCATTCAATACGGTAAACTGCCAAAGTGCTCAAAGAGTACATTTCATATTGGGACTCTCTAGGTCCACACCCGATTTGTCAAATAAAACTATTCCATGAGTTCGTAATCGATGCCCCCCACACACGTTATGAATATCACAAATCAGAGCGTTAGACCATACAAGTGGAGGTCATAACTTCTACGTATAATCCTTCCATCATTTATACCCTGGATGTGCGAAGATATAGATCAGCACCGTGAAATCCTCATTTGCTCATCCATAAACTTATCTCCAGATTCGTATCTCGATAAACAATATAGCAAAAGCATGATGGATCACTCACAAGACCACCATGGCACTCAAGTCAAAGGACCACGAGTACTACTCAACTCGAGAGGACCTTCATTTGACGGTTTCATAAGATATCTATTGGGGTCCTCATGAGTCTATTTAGTATCCAGTCCTGACTGGATACCTGCATGCCTATACAAACTCTAAGCTCATAGTCAGCTAAGAACAACTATCTGAACCAGTAAGATATAGACATACACTAATCTATATTATGTGAATTCATCGATAAACCCACATTGGTGAATATAGATCAAGAAGATTGTGTTTGAGACATACTTACATAATGACATTTCTTAGCACCTATTGCAACTCTTTGCAACTATGTCATTACAAGTATACTCTCAGGTCTTTGTCCCATTATAAACAAGGTTCTAATTCTTTAGACCTCGCTGACTCTTATAACCTGCTAACTCTTAACAGTGCTAATTCTTAGCATTTATAACTCTCAATTTTGCTAACTATTAGTTTTGGTCTAAACGCCTTTAGACCAGATCTAAACTCTTTCAGATCATACAGTGTCTATAATGTTACAAGCATTATACCATATAAATATAATATTAATAATTTTTATTCGAAATGTTTATTGTATAAATATTAATAATTAATATTCATACAATATTGGAATGGCACGTAAGCACCAACTCCAACAATAACTTATTCTTATAACCTATTAACTCTTAGCATTTGTAGCTCTTAGCGTTGCTAACTCTTAGCCCCGGTCTAAACTCCTTTAGATTATACAATGTTTATAAAGTTACAAGCATTGTACCATATATGTTTAATATTAATAATTTTATTCGAAATATTTATTGTATAAATATTAAACAATTAATATTCATATAATATTAAAATATCACATAAGCACTAACTCTAACAATCCAGTCAATTTAGATAGACTTTATGTTTTGGAATTCACCCAGCAACCGAGTGAGGCATTCTCGGTCAATATGATCAAAACAACCACAAACCATACAAAAGTTAAAGAGCCATTCATACTATATCAAAATGGTGATAACATCATCAACTCCCTTCAAAACCAATCGTAAAGCCAGTTTCAAAACATTGATAATCACATAAACATGAATGAATTTATCGACCTCATCCATCGTTCTAATTAATGATTCCATTTGTTACGCTGCCGTTGGATTTATGAAAATAAGAGGGAAGTCGTGAAGCTACACTAAAAGGATTCTTGATTAAACCCTAAATTCAAAAATCCCCCAATACCTATAGGCATAACAAGAACAATCAAATGGACTGTTGAAAAACCATGGCGCCTCAGAAAAAACTCTACTATGATCAACGTCTGATTTGAAATAACACGAAAAGATTTTGCCCTGCACTCATTGCCTCCACCATAAAATACTCAAACGTCTACTAAAGAAACTTCAGATTGGAGATGAATGCATCCCAGTTCATAGGCTTTGAACACAAAATCTTGTTAACCAAAGAAAGTGCCAATTTACGATCTCTCTTTTTGAATGGTAGAAGAAAACTTGCTGAGAGAAACACTAGAGTCAACAAGATCAAGGTTTGCTTAATGCTCTAGTTCAGGCAAGTCCATTATCAATGATGGAAAAATGGTTAACAATTGGTAACTGTATTGGCCAAACCCTGTCGAGTTGGTTACTCAACCTATCTTCCTAAAATTTTGAGGGAAATTTTGGGAAGTTACTTTGTTTCATGTTACTTGGTTTTATTAGTTTCTAAAAAGGTTAACGGTTTGAAAAATATATTATTTTAATGAAGCACATTTTTTATTATAAAAAAAAGATATTTAATGTGATGCCTCAGACCCAAAAGATTTGACACACGATATCACTTACATTCATTCAATGTATGTGCACTCATAAATAATATTACACAAAATTTTAAACTTTAATTCAACATAGAAATCCTTAGCAACTTGCTAGTAAGTTCAACACTAAAACCAACCCATAACCTAACATATAAACATAAACTTCTATTGACAATATTTAAACATTCATTTCAATTTCTTTCAGAATTATAACAATTGAATTATGACTGGGACAATTAGTAAACCGGAGATACGCAGAGTTTTCTCAAAGATTAACACTTTACTACGTCACCAGTAGCAACTTTGTTACTGGAAGCCCATGATATATTCATTACGAATTCTTACTTAAAATCAACCAATAACCACACTTGATGAAACTTAAACCAAATCCAACTACACACAATAAAATAATACATAAGTATTTATTCAATAGGGACAAATCAAATATCATATCCCACGTGTCCCCAAATGAAACACTCAGCAACCTAACAACTTAGGGAACCCAAGGAACAGCAGAAGCCTTGCCAAATACGCTAAGCACACATATACCTTATTTACCTGAAATCACCATAAACTATAATGAGTATAAAACTCAGTAAGCATACTACTTTTTCATATATCAAATACAAATACATATATGTACACAATGCATATGTATGATATGTTGTTATAAATCAAAATCGTAATCTTATCAAATCACATGTCATGTAAGCGCTTACACATTCTTTCAAAACATATAATAAGAATACCATCACTCAACTACTACTTAGTAGGACTTACATATCACATATCACATAATGAGCCAAATGTCACTCGTAGGTGATATACCGTATAAGATGAATAGTACAAGTGAGGTCTTTAAATTACACATATATAATGCTCATGCCCGAAGGTAAAAGCCAAACCCTCACCCTGATCATCGGCGAGTCCTCTCACATGCACCAATACGCCACCACACGAATGTGATGACTCACCATTTCTTTAGGTACCAATAGAATCCTCCCTACATATGAAACACATAACATATATCAATCCCGAAGGAAAGGCCACACATAAAGGCTCTACAAATCACATAAAATGCCTACTAAGTTAATAGTTAGTTGATAGAGGATCCACAGACTTGAACTTCTAGTTTGGTCCAGATAATAGAAAATCTACATCTTGTTATGTATTTCTTTTCATCGGTATCATAGTTAGTTGAAAGTACAATATAAATATCCACAAGTAATTCTACCTTAAAGGCAGAATATGTTACGGTTTGAGAAGTCTGCAAAAGAAATTTTGTGGATATATAAGTTAGTTGCAAAACTTAGAATAGTTCTAAGTGCAATGGATCATATCCCACTAAATGCAACAATAACAGAATAATTGCCAAGCTAAGAAGCCATAATAGCGCACCAAAATTATGATCATGTGGATTCAGAATACCACATAATTAGAAAATTCTTGGTTATTGGAGATGTAATAGTATCTAGGATATATTCTATAAATAATATAGTGGAACTACTTAGGCCTTAACTTTTAATGTATTTGAGAAACACATGGAGATGATAGGTATTAGATATAATTATGAATGAGACTAAGCAAGTGGTAGTTGTTGGAACTGGTGTTTACGTACCATTCTAATATTGTATGAATATTAATTATTTAATATTTATACAATAAGTATTTTTTTAAAATCATTACTATTAAATTTATATGGTAAGATGCTTGTAATACTTCAAACATTGTATGATCTGAAGGAGTTTAGGTCTCGTTCAAAGTAGTTTGAATCAGTGGTAAGAGTTAGTTGTGCTGAGAGTTATAATTGCTAAGAGTTAACACTGCTAAAAGTTAGTAGGTTATAAGAGTCAGTAGAATCTAAAGAGTTAGATCCTTATCTGAAATGGGACAAAGACGCGAGGGTATACTAGTAATGACATAGTTGTAAAGGGCTACAAATAATGTTAAGAAGTGTATTCTCAGACGCTATGTTCCCGGTCTATTTTCACTTATGCGAGTCTGTCAGTGGGAACCTTATTTAAATATAGATCGGTGTATGTCTATATCTGTATGGTACAGATGGTTGTTCTTAACTGACTATGAGTTTAATGCAAGCTTGTATAGGCATGCGGGTATTCAGTGAAGACTGGGTACTGAACAGGTTCAATTAGAACCTTCAATAGACATTCCATAAAGCCATCAATAGATGGTCCTTTTGAGTTGAGTAGTATTTGTGGTCACTTGACCTGAGCATCACGGTGGGCTTGTGAGTGATCCATTATACTTAAGTTCTACACATGTTAGAGATCTTTCATGGTTTGACCGTTGGGTATGGTCCGATACTCATGGAGTTTGATGTGTATAAATAAGGGATCTGTCAGCTCATATAGGTGAGTGTATATCTAAATACTCCAAGATTGTGTTCTTTAAAGTCTTATGGCCATAAGCAGTAAACTTGAAAAAAATATTTTTCGTGTCAAAAATAATATCGCAAAAATATTTGCAGATAATCTTTATCGAAATACGAATCTGGAGATAAGTTTTAGAGTTGAGTATATGAAAACTTGACGGTGATAATCTATATCTCCGCTCTTTCAAAATATAAATGATGGAGAGATTATACGAATATGTATTTACCTTAACTTGTATGGTTTAACATGGTGTTTTGTTATTTTCATAACGTATGTGTGGGGCAACATTTATGAACTTACGAAAAAGTTTCGTATGACTTGCCATTTTAACATTTCTATTGTATGTCTCATTTCATGCTATTAATTTGTTAGGGCATGACACGTGACATATTTTTATTAGTATATTTAATTTTTAAATATGAATAATTAATTTTAACTAAATAAATTAATTAACTAAAGGGGTGTAATTGATATTTTACTTATAAAAATTTTGAAAGCAAAATTATTTCTCTCAAAATGTATTGATTTCAATTGGATAAATAAATAAACAATTATTTAGTAACATCATTCATTTGGTAGCCAAATGATATTCGGCCAATATTTTCAAATGATAAACCATGAGGTGGCATTTGTTAATGAGTTAACATAATATATTATCACCCTTTTATTCAACAGTCGGCCACCTATTGTAATGGCCACCAATTTAATTTTTATTTGGCTTTTTTATTATAAATGAAAGTCTTATTTATCATGCTTATAACTTTCTTAAACTAATAATTTTTTTTTTTGGTTCAAAAGGTGGCAACATAAGATATATATATATATAGCTCTTCATTTCTTTTAAGGAAGTAAGAATTTTAAGTAAATGGTGTTTATAAGCATTATATTATAAAGGTGAGGGAAATTAGAGGCAAGTGTTGCCTCTAGTAAATTATTCTGGAGAGATTAATTAAGTTATCATTCTAATTTGAAGGATCATATCGAGTTCTAGATTAGAACTGCGCAAAACACACTCCGAGAGTGAGTTCTCTAATATTTTATTAGTATAATGAAATATTTATTTAAGTACTGTTGCACTTATTTATACATGTGATGTGTAAATTAAAAATTAAAATGTACACACTCACCCTATACATACAACGCACTTTTAGTTTGACAATTATTTGAAGTAAAGTCTTAGTATTGATAGTTGTTGGTAGTTAGTAATTGTAAGTTTTTATTAGTTATTATAATAAGTGCTAACACTCCATGTGCCTTAGTTAATAGTAGTAATTGGTAGTTAGTAGATTTTAGTTGTCATTAAATATTGTAATATATGATGGCATCCCAAGTGTTTACTATAAATACATGAGGGTTGAGAGGAAAGTATTCAGAGTGATTGATTAAACATGGAGAAATAAACACCTAAAGTTTGCAGAAACTTTGTTTTTGAGTTGGACTTAGCAAATCTTAGATTTTTATTTTTGTTGAACGATATCAACATAATTAAGTCTTCGCGAATAAGACCGCGAGCCTATCAATGCTTGTCTTACGTCATATAATGATGTAATAAGGGTTGAATTTGTAAATGATAGATAGTTCAATAGGTGCCAACCTAGTTAGAATGTATTGTAGTTATAGTAATATAAATTTGACCCTTTATTTTTGTATTTGTATCCAATAATTTCAATTTAAAAATAATATCAATAAATTTTTATCTTTAATGGAATTGTAAGGTCAAGTTTTCAAATTTCAATAGATAATTTATGAATTATAATTATAATTTATAAACACATTTCAAGTTTTTAATCCAATATATAAATTATAATCTTAATTGTTATTATAATTAAAATAATTACAATAAATTTTTTTCAAATATTTATAACAGTTTAAAATTTTAGTAAGAAAAAATAATTATATATTTAAAATTTTAAGAATAGGCATAACCCACGAGTCGTGCCATGCCGAGCTCATGATAGGCTCGTGCTGGCACGACACAACCATGTTGTTATAGCATGGCAAGCTACTCATGGTAGGCACAGCCCATATGCCATCTCTACTTAAAATAACCAGAGACACTAACATGTGGCATAATTTAATTTACTTATGAAATATTAGTAAAATATACTAAAATAATTATGATAAAATAAGAAAAAATATTTCATTAAAAAAGAAAAAATATATATATACAATGAACAAACATGCACCACAACCCCTACTAGCTATCATCATTGCCAATACTAATATCTGTTATGATGGTCGATTGAACTGTTGTTGATACTATTGGACTCTAAATCTTTAAATCTATACAATTGTGTGATTATTTTTTGGTAATCAAGTACTAAAGTAGATTCAAATTTGGCAATAAGCATAGAAAGTACTATAATGCTATTGTCAAATAACAATAAGTTGATGTATATCAACACCTTCACTAGAGCGCTGACTTAGGCTCTTGCTAATAGAGATGACATGGCACAATAATGCATCCCCTTTGGTGGCGGTGCTTCATGTCCATTGCGGTTCTCACTAAATTTGGACCTTTTTTGTACTCAATTATTAAAAATAATTCTATCATCATATAGGCCAATATTATAAATTTTGAGATGAATTGCTACTGTTTTGGTCATTAAGAACAATTGGACCTTTTTTATACTTGATTATTAAAAATAACCTACCATTATATAAATAAATAAAAAACTTGAGCCTAATAGTGTAAATTTTGAGATGAATTGCCATGGCCATGGTCACTAATGATGTTGTTAGTGAATATGGTGTTGGTTGCCTTAGCTTTTTTTTTTTTAGTATTATTTTTGTTAATTTTTAGTTTCATTAAGTTAAAAGGTAAAATTTTAGGTTGCACTATGTGTAGATATAAAGCCCACATTACCTTTATAATTGAAAGCTCCAAAGTTAGAATTTTGTAAAATTTACCTTAATCTCTTTGGAGTATACTCAAATTTGCAAAAAATGTACCGTCCTACAAAAAACAACACTCCAATGTTAAGTCAATAATTACTCAATAAACTTGGTGATGTGTGCAAGAGTGCTTCAAATGGAAGGATCTATGCTTTTTGTGGTTTTTCTCTTGAGAATGCAATAATACTTTTAGTGCTCTAAGATTGAATGTACCATACTTGAATGCACGTGAATCAATTAATTATGAGTTGTTAAGTGTGCTTATTGATAGTGCATAAATTATCACAATCCCAATTATATTTGGATGGTGAATAATCTTATCAAGATGCGATAGGTTTATATCTCAAAGAAATTATTAAAGTTGTAATATCAATCATAATTAAACTTCAAAGAATTTAGGGTATTTTATCTCTCGTGCAAAGACTCCTTGACCATACTAAATAATAATACCAAAGACTTCAATTCGAATAAAACAAAAATAATCAAAATCATAATCTAGATAGAATTCATCCTTCTCATTTTGTCAATCTATTTTCTACCTATCTCCAAATTCTATTGATAAGATATGTCGGATCATACCATAGTTTGAGGTCAGTTTTCTATAATCTTTGGGCTGTTTAACTCGATTTTAAGCTTAAAAGATATAATTTTTTTTAAAGTCTGTTTAAGCTTATTTTCATAATATGCCCAACAATAATAATTTGAACTAATAAATTTAATTAAATATTTTAAGTCAAAGCAAATGGTTTCGAAACTATGAAAATTGTAGTATTCCTTTCACTATTTTGAGGAGAGATTTTGGCCGTCATTTTCCTTTAATTAAATGAATCACATGGAATAGAAGATGATGAGTGGATGTCATTAGGTGCTATTCTTTTTTTAATTGAATCTTTATAGTTAGATTGAGTTCAATCAATGAATAATTTTTATTTTTTTGGTCAAAAATATTAAGTAAAAATTTTAAATTAAGAGAATTTCAAGAATTTTTTTTTTACAATGTTACCGAATGTGTTTTTTTTTTTAAAAATAATCTAAAATATTATTAACTTATAATTTTTTAATCTTGAAATATCATTTGTAATACTTGTTTTTAAAAAAAATTTAATAATAAATTTAATTATAATATTAGTAGTGTAGTTTAATATAATATAAACATTATAAACTCATGTATTTTTTTTTAAGAAACACCATTTGTTAAAGTATTATTTTATTATTAAAAAATGGTTCTCAAAGATAAAAAAATCCACCTTAATTTATCTTAACGTCACAGAGATAATAAAAAAATGAACGTCCAAATTGCAAAATTCGAGGGAAATATGAGGGTAAATAAAATTCCGATTTAAGTAGAAAAGCATAATGATTCAAAACGTGTGGGGTCAGAGTGAAATTTCAACAGATACTTAATATGAATAAATGATAATTAGCGCCGCGCCTCGTGATGGCTGGTTGTCTGACTGTCTGTTGGCTTGGCTGTTGGCTGTTGCCATCTCAAATCTCAATTATGTGGACTGTGGCTCATGAATCTTGCTTGGATGGTGGACATTGGACAAGGACAATCCCCATTCCCTTTTCTTTTTATTTGTGCGATTCTGATCTTAAGATCTATTCATCGATCAAATCTTAATCCGACGGTCTCCATTGACTTATAAGAAGATCACCAATTTCAAATACCATTTAATTCTATATTCAAACAGTTCAGTAAATCCCCGACAAAAGAAGAATACAGTAATTTTACGGGATAATAACATTGTCACCTTTTAAAGGTTTACACAAATTTTATTTTGATAATAATTTTATTTTTAATTATATTGTCATTTTTTACATGATAATGACATTGTCACCTTTTAAAGGTTTACACAAATTTTATTTTAATAATAAATTTACTTTTAATTATATTGTCATCTCTTTACAGGATAATAATATTGTCACCTTTTAAAGGCTTACACAAATTTTACTTTGATAACAATTTTATTTTTAATCATATTGGCATCTCTTTTATTTAATTTAAAAGGTGAAAATATTTTTAAATATTTTTTAATTATATAAATAATTAAAATTTACTTAAAAGGATGAAAGTATTTTACCCCCTCAAACATGTTAAACTCATAACTTTACTATAATAGATCATTCGATATGTTAAAGAGTAAATAAGATATGATGGGATTACATTTAGTATTGGGTTGTGTTAGTTGTATTATAGGATTGGATTGGACAATATATGTAATATTATTATTAAAATTATAAAAAAATATTATCATTTAAGAATTAATATAAATGTAAATGAAAACTAATTAAATATTTATTTTTTTATAATAATAAATGTTTAAGTATATATTTAATTTGTAACATTGATTTTTCTTAATTTTTAATTTGTAAATCTTTGATGTTTAAAAATAAATAACTATTTTAAACATTGGACTAGGATTCTCTTCTCATTTAAGCTTTCATCTTAGTAAATTCAAACATGTTATTGGTGGTTGTTAAAAATGAAAAATAAAAGAATAAATCACATATGTTTAATATAGTATAATTTTAAAAAATCTCTACAAGTTTAGGTAAACTCGGAATAAGAGAAGATTCTAATTAGAGGTGGGCACTATTCTTTTTTCTCGACTTTCCTATATCAAAATTTTTGAGCTAGTTTGAGAACAAGAATAGATTTGGGACACGTTCGGAATAGATTTTATTGTCCTAAACGGATCGATTTGAGTTCAGAAAATTTTTGAACTAAATCTAAAATTTTCTGACTTGATCTATTTTTTTATTTTAATAAATGATTCAAAATGACATTGTTTTGGATTTTTTTTTTAAATTAGTATAAACGGCAGCAAAAAATATTGTTGTTTTGTACTAATTTTTGGCTTAAGATAAAAAAAATCCACTTTACACAGACGGCTCTCATAAGCCTTTCTTTTCTTTATCTTTCTACTTTTCTTATTAATTCTCACGGTCGGACTAGCCACTGTCGTTTTCTTCTCTCAACCAAAAGGACTTATTTCTTCTCCGTCGTAAATCACATCGTCGCGCCGTCATCGACCAAGCTCACCTCAGCTTCTGTTTTTGCTGCCCTTCCCACGCCTTCAACTTGCTACCCTTCCACATGCCATCATCGACCGAGCCTCAGCCACCACTAGGTCTATCACAGCCCTGAATTAATCTTTTGTATTATTTTTTATGGAGCTATTCAAACCCCCAAGATTAATCTTATGAGACTTTATTATTAACTGTGTCATTGATATTCTTAAAATATATTTAAATTTATTAATTATCCTCGTCATATTTTGCAACACCTATGATAAATGTTCCTAAATGAACATAATCATGTTTAAATTTATTGTTGTATGTTTTATGCTTGAGGCCTTAGAAGAAAGGAACTTTCAAGTTATTAACTAATTGTTTGATAACAACAATGGAGATGACTAAAGGAGATTTGTAATATTCCTAAACAACTAGATTAGTAAAAATGAGCATTTACTTTTTATTGAATTATATGCATTTAATTGCGGCATATACCTATGTATGAAAATTTGAATTTTACTTTTAATTGAATTATATGTATTTTCTAAGACATTGAAAACCCTATCTCTTTAATTATTTTTGGTTTTCATTTCCTTTAATCCCCGAAATCAATCACAAAAGCTGTTTTATGGGTCTCCAATTTTCCCTATGTTGATTGGAGAGTGAGAAAGTAGATAGAAAATGAACACGTGCTTTTGCTTTTACCACTTTCAAATTTTCTTTTGCTTTTATTATTGAATATATCAAATTTCTGCTGCTTTTCCTAATTCACATGCACTATTGCATATGTTGTCTTTGTCTTGACTTCAACCTGTTGTGAGATATTTTTGCATGTCAGAAGTGGCTTTGTTATTTACATAATCTATTTAACTTTAAATTTTAATTAGATTTACAATTACTTAATCAATTGACAATATTAATTACAAATTTATGGTTCCCTCAATTGCTAACATTGCCCATAGAGCTTTGCCATCAATGCTATTTGCATTAGAGTTAACGGTTTTGATTAATATTTATGTCGTATTTGAAGCTTGAATATATTTTCAATAAATATTTTTCAAAAAAGTGAATAAAAAAATATAAAAAATATGGTTTACTTTAAATTATTTGCTTATAGAAAATGTATTTACAAGCTGAGGTAAAAGTGAAGAGAAAAAGTTTTAGATTTAACTAATTATAGATTAAGTATTCGTTGTTGGAAAAATAAATTGTAGAAAATATTTAATAGATAAGTTTTAAGAAAAATGAAGGAAAACCACCATTATTTCCCTACTATATATATATACTTTTTTTTCCTTAAAAAATGAGTTTTTCACTAGTTATAATATGTTATAACGTTCTTAAGAAATTAAAATTTTCTTTAAAAGTAGCTCTTACAATTAAGAACAATAATATTTAAGTTGTACACTTAACTAAACCTTTTTATGAGTAGTGGGATGTGAACTTATGCAAAGATGGAAGTAGACTTATCACATTATTATAATAAGATAGTCGTTAGGATATTAGTGTCTTCTTAGAACATGAAAATTGATCACTTTTCCTCCCATGGTAGTTTTAATTTTTCTCTTTAAGAATTAATGCATGGTTTTGATTTCATTTTATAAATTACACTTTCAATTAATTATACTTATAGTATATTTGAATTCATTTGTTTATAGATGATGAACTTAGATTTAAGTTCATGTAATAATATTGTGAACTTACATTCTCGATCAAATTTTGAAGATGAGCAAAATGAAATTAACCAAGAAAAAATTTTCTTTGAGCCACATCCTAATCTAAAAAGTAGAAAGTCTATGCCATAAATATTGGCGCAAAGATCGAAAGCATGATTGTACTTCAAAAAAAAGTAAAATCGTAAAAGATAAAGCAAAGTGTAATCATTATAGTACATTAATTGGTTCCCGTGCAATACATTATGAAACAAGTGGTATATCAAAATACTTAGAGAGATATGCCAAGTACAAGAAGAAAGTGATTATTGAGCAACGAGAGGTTTTTGATAAAGAACATATTGGAGTAAAAGGATATGGTAGTAATACCGTGTTAAGAGGATAGAGTCTAACAACATATCGACAAGCACTTATTAAAATGGTGGTGATGGATGAGCTGCCTTTTAGTTTTGCGGTAAATGTTGAGTTTTACTATTATAACATTATAATAGTTCTTAGATTTGATGTTTCATCCTATAAAACCATAATAGATGCAGTTTAGTTGTTTAATTTGGAGAAAGGCTTGTTGAAGAATTTGGTTAGTGGGCAACAAATGAACTTGACTACTAATATTTTAACTTCTATTCATAATCATAGCTATATGGTTGTCATGGCTCACTTCATAGACAATCATTGTCATTTATATATATGAGAATTTTAAACTTTTCACCTATTTCAAATCACGAAGGAGAAATGATCAGGAAGCAACTGGAGACTTATCTATTTGATTAAGACATTGAGAAAGCATTTTCCATAAAAATTGATAATGCAAGTGCAAATGATGTTGCCGTATCTTATTTGAGGAAGAGATTGAAAAATTGAGAGAGAATTCATTGGTACAGGGAATACATACTTGTGCGTTGTTGTGCGCACATTTTAAATTTGATTGTGACATATGGGTTGAAGGATTGAAGTGAGAGTATAGTTTCTATACGCAATACAGTTAAATATTTTAGATCTTCCAGATCGCGATTGCAAACCTTTAAGAATTGAGTGTAAGGGAAGTGTGGTGTTGGATGTGCCAACTAAGTAAAATTTTACCTACTTAATATTGTCAACTGTATTAAAATTTTAGAAGGGTTTTGATATAATGGCAGAAGAGGATGGTTTATATGAGAATTATTTTTTAGATGAGGAAAAGGCCACCATTCAGCATAGATTGGAAGAATATTGAGCATTTTGTATTATTTTTGCAATCTTTATATGAAGTGGCATTAAAATTTATTGCTTCATTGAGTGTGACCTCTACTGACTACTTCAATGAGATTTACATAATATATTCCTGCTTGAAGCAATTGAGTTAGGGTGATGACTTTTTTTCGGGAGCCATGGCAAACAAGATGAGTAAAGTTTGATTAGTATTGAAAATCCATGGAGAGGATTAATAAGATATTGGTAATTAGTACCCTACTTGATCCGCAACACAAAATACAATTTGTTAGATTTTATTTTAAATTTTTTTTTGGTGAAGACAGTGCAAGAGTTGAAGAAATGATGCGCCTCAACAGTTGTTGTTTAGACTTTACGAAGCTTATAGTGCATGGTGTGGCAAACCACAGTGTGGTACATCTAGTGCTACAGTAAAGAGTTGATGTTACAAAGCGCCTCAACAAGGAGTTGACATTGCAAGGTGGAACCAAAGATTTGAAAACTGTATTGAAGTTTTACAACTTTTTGCAGGTTATAATAATTTAAGGGAATGTCCAAAAATTAGAGGAAATTCTGTTGAGTTTATTTTTAAAGAAATATATTAATGTAATTGAGATAAAAATTGGATTTAGAATTCTAATTTTTAACATAATTGAAATTAAAATTAAATTTAAAATTATAATATTTAATATAATTGATATCAAAATTAGGTTTAAAATTATAATATATAGCGTAATTAAAATCGAGATTAGAATTGAAATTATAATATTTAACGTAATTGAAATCAAAATTGAATTTAAAATTTTAACTTTAACATAATTGAAACTGAAATTGGATTTAAAATTATAACATTAAATGTATTTGTCTAATTAATATCGAAATTAGATTTAAAATTATAGTATTTAACGTAATTAAAATTAAAAATGAATTTGAAATTATTATATTTAACATAATTGAAACCAAAATTGAAATTGAAATTTGAATTATAATATTTAACGTAATTAAAATTGAAATTGGATTTAGAATTTTAATTTTGAACATAATTGAAATCAAAATTACATTTAGAATTATAATATTTAACGTAATTATCTAATTGATATCGAAATTAGATTAGAATTAGATTTGAAATTATAAAATTTAACGTAACTGAAATTAAAATTAAAATTGGATTACTTACTTGTAATATTTAACGTAATTGAAATTGAAATTAGAATTAGAATTATAATATTTAATATAATTGAAATCAAAATTAGATTTAAAATTATTATATTTAACGTAATTGATTGAAATCGAAATTGGATTACTTAGTTATAATATTTAACGTAATTGAAATTAAAATTAGATTTAGAATTTTAATATTTAACGTAATTGAAATCGAAGTTGGATATGGATTTGGATTTAGAATAATAATATTTAACGTAATTGAAATTGAAATTTTAATATTTAACGCAATTGAAATCAATATTGGATTTAGAATTAGATTTAGAATTATAATATTTAACGTAATTAAAATTAAAATTGGATTTGAGATTAATATTTAACATAATTGAAATCGAAATTGAATTTGGAATTAGATTTATAATTATAATATTTAGCATAATTGAAATCGAAATTGGAATTGGAATTGGAATTGGAATTATAATATTTAACGTAATTGAAATCGAAATTATATTTAGAATTTTAATATTTAACGTAATTGAAATTAAAATTAAATTTAAAATTATAACATTTAAAATGTAATTGTCTAATTGATGTTGAAATTGAAATTGAAATATAATTTTTAAAGTAATTGAAATCGAAATTGAAATTGAAATTATAACATTTAACGTAATTAAAATCGAAATTGAATTTAGAATTATAATATCTAACATAATTAAATTTGAAAATTTTTTTTTTTCATTGTAAAAAAGGGGAGAATTTCTAACCTGTCTCAAAACTACTCGACCCAAAACGAAACTATATCATTTTGGTATTTCCAAAAACAAAAACACTCGAGAATTCTCGACCCAAATCGTGTTGACGCGAAGAGAGTCCTAATCGGAACAATCTTCTTCATCTCGATTGGGAACAGAAATAGTTCTAAAATTTCTAAACCCGACTTGAATCTGAAATTGTCCACCCCTAATCCTAATCCTTAAAGACGAGTGTGAAAAAAATATAAATGACATACTTAAAATATTTAATAAATAAGTTTTAAGGGAAATAATGGAAAACCACCATTATTTGTCTAGTTTATATATATATATATATAAACTAGGCAAATAATGGTGGCGGGTCGAGTAGTTTTGAGACAGGTTATAATTTTTTTATAATTTTATAACCTTTTTTGTAACCTTTTTAAGGAAGAGATTCATTGTTATTGAATAGGGAATACATGTATATATGTTGTTGTGCGCACATTTTAAACTTGACTGTGACAGATGGGTTGAAAGATTTAAATGAGAATGTGGCTTCTATTTGTAATACAGTCAAATATGTTAGATTTTTTAGATCGCAATTGCAAGCATTTAAGAATTGAGTACAAAGAGAGCATGGGGGCTCAGCCAAGTTGGCTGAGCTCCCCAAGGACTCACATCCCCACCTGGGTTCGACCCCCCCTCCCCCCCAGGTGGTGCGGAAATGTTGATAAATATTGTAATCCCCTCTTCAAAAAAAAAAAAAAAGAATTGAGTACAAAGAGAGTGTGGTGCTGGATGTACCATCTAAGTGAAATTTCACCTCCTTAATATTATCGATTGTATTAAAATTTCAAAAAGCTTTTGATATAATGACAGAAGAGGATGGTCTATATATGACTTATTTTTTAGAGAAAAAAATACAAAGAGAAGACAAAGACTACCAGCTAGCGCAGATAGAAAGAATATTAAGCATTTTGTGTCATTTTTACAATCTTTCTATGAAACGACATTAAAATTTAGTGCTTCATTGAGTTTGACCTCTATTAACTGCTTCAATGAGATTTACATGATAAATTTTCACTTGACAAAATTGAGTCAGAGTGATGACTTCTCATTGGGAGCCATGGCAAACAAGATGAGTAAAGTTTGATAAATATTGAGAATCCATGGAGAAAATTAACAAGATATTGATAATTGGTACCCTACTTGATCCACAACGCAAAATGCAATTTGTTGGATTTTATTTTAGAAAACTCTTTGGTGAAGATAGTGCAAGAGTTGAAGAAATGAAGCGCCTCAATAAGGAGTTGTTGTTTAGGCTTTACGAAGCCTACAGTCCATGGCATGGCAAACCCTAGTGTGGTACATCCAGTGCTACAGTAAGTAGTTGATATTACGAAGTGCCTTAACAAGGAGTTGATGTTACAAGGTTGAAACAAAGATTTAAAAATTATAATTAAAGTGCTACAAATTTTTACAGGTTATTATAATAGGAATGTAAAAAAATGGAGGAGATTCTGTTGATTTTTTTTTTGAAAATATATTAACGTAATTGAGATCAAAATTGAATTTAGAATTTTAATTTTTAACGTCTTTGGAATTATAATATTTAACGTAATTGAAATCGAAATGGGAATTAGAATTATAATATTTAACGTAATTGAAATTAGAATTATAATATTTAACATAATTAAATTTGAAATTAGAATTAAAATTTTAATATTTAACGTAATTGAAATCGAAATTGAATTTAGAATTATAATTTTTAATGTAATGGAAATCAAAATTAGATTTAGAATTTTAATTTTTAACTTAATTGAAATCGAAATTGGATTTAAAATTTTAATTTTTAATGTAATTGGAAATCAAAATTAGATTTAGAATTTTAATTTTTAACTTAATTGAAATCGAAATTGGATTTAGAATTAGAACATTTAACGTAATTAAAACTGAAATTGGATTTGAAATTATTATATTTAATATAATTATAATTAAAATTAAAATCGAAATTAAAATTATAATATTTAACTAAATTGAAATTAGATTTAGAATTTTAATTTTTAACATAATTGAAATCAAAATTAGATTTGAAACTATAGCATAATTATCTAATTGATATAAAAATTGGATTGGAATTGAATTTTGAATTATAATATTTAACGTAACTAAATTGAGATTGAAATTAGATTACTTAGTTATAATATTTAACATAATTAAAATCAAAATTAAAATTAAAATTATAATATTTAACATAATTAAAATTAAAATTGTATTTGAAATTATTATATTTAACGTAATTAAAATCGGAAGCAAAATTGGATTACATAGTTATAATATTTAACGTAATTGGAATTGACATTAGATTTAGATTATAATATATAATATAATTAAAATCAAAATTGAATTTAAAATTTTAATATTTAATGTAATTAAAATTAAAACTGGATTTGAATTTGAATTTATAATTATAATATTTAACATAGTTGAAATCAAATTTGGATTTGAATTTGGATTTGGAACTTTAATATTTAACGTAATAAAAATCGAAATTGAATTTGAAAATTTAATACTTAACGTAATTGAAATCGAAATTAGATTTGTATTTGAATTTAGAATTATAATATTTAACATAATTAAAATCGAAATTGGATTTGAAATTTTAATATTTAATATAATTGAAATTGAATTTGAATTTAAATTTAGAATTTAGAATTTAGAATTGAATATATAATTATAATATTTAACATAATTGAAATTAAAATTGAAAATGAAATTATAATATGTAACGTAATTGTAATTGAAATCAAAATTAGATATAGAATTTTAATATTTAACGTAATTGAAATTAAAATTTGATTTGAAATTATAATATTTAATGTAATTGTCTAATTGATATTAAGACTGGATTTGGAATATAAAATTGAACATAATTAAAATTAAAATTAGATTTGTAATTATAACATTTAACGTAATTAAGATCGAAATTAAATTTATAATTATAACATTTAATGTAACTGAAATTAAATATGAATTTTTTTTTATTATTAAAAAAAAGAAAATTCTTGACCCATCCCATAATGAAAACTACATCGTTTTGTCATTTAAAAAAAAAAAAATCGAGAATTCCGATCCATATCGCTTTGACCCAACGAGTGTCCTGATTGGGACAATCTTCTTTGTCCCAAATGAAAACGAAAATGGATCGAAAAGTTTTTAATCTGACCTGAAATTGCTGCCCCTAATCTTAATCGGTGTAAGGAAAAAAAACATTAAGAAAGCTACAGGCCCGTTTGATTTACTATTTAGTGTTCAAATAAATTTCTATTTTTGAAAACAAGAAATACATAAACAATTGCACTCATTAGTATGACTTGTTGGTAGATTAAGTGCATCTTACTCACCTTTATACGGGTTTAAATTAGGGATGGAGAATTTGAACTCGATTTGACTAAACTAATCAAAACAAATTGAATTGAATTGATTTGGTTTGTATATTTATTTATTGTCAATTCCTTTTCTTAAAAAACCAATATATTTAGTTTTATTTCAATTCGATTTCATTCAAAATAAAAAAATAAGTTGAAATAAGAAAATCAAAAATTAAATCAAACCGATTTAATTTGATTTAACTAAATGGTCAATTTAGAATAGGTTCTACTTTTAATAGAATTAATTTGTTCGTTCAAGTTCGATTTAACCAACTCTTCTTAGGTTTAGTTTGAATCTCGACATGACCAAGTAAAAAAAAAAATATATTGATAAACACTTAAAATTACATATTTAATAAGAGTTTTATATAATTATTTTATATTATTAATATTTTTAACTTTCCTAACTTAAGTATGTTTACAATATTGTATCTAATTAGCTTTTAATTATTTTGTAATAAGTTCGATAAAATGAGCATAACTTTCTACCTAAGAATTCAATTAGAGTGATTCTTAATCCTGTGAAAAGCTGACTCAATGGGATAACATATTGTATTTTATAAAATATTTGAAATTCGAGCATTCAGATGGTGAAAATAGCTTAGAACAAAACTGATCTACAATACAAGTTCAGTCCGAAC
This sequence comes from Ailanthus altissimus, assembly GCA_946807835.1. Taxonomy (NCBI): domain Eukaryota; kingdom Viridiplantae; phylum Streptophyta; class Magnoliopsida; order Sapindales; family Simaroubaceae; genus Ailanthus; species Ailanthus altissimus. The sequence continues at coordinate 7,235,804 of OX327690.1, read as the reverse complement.
AGTCATCAGTATTTAGCCTATAACTATAGATATACGTGTCTAATACGTATAAGATAACTCAATTTAAAAATATAAAAGACTTATTTATAACTTTATTTTTTTTGAGTTAAAGTTAATTCGAACCACATCAATTCCAAATTAAACAATCAAATGGGGTGCATTAATGATAATCAATGCAAATTAGTTGACACCATTTTTTACTTTTATCATTCAAGTAGTTCCCTCTTCATTTGTCTTAATTTATCTATGTTTTTCTTTAAATAGGTGATCTGTTTATACCCAAAGCATGTAATTAGAGAGCTAGATTTTATTTCAAAGCACTTGTCTTTTATATTATCTTTTTGTAGTATTATTTCATTTATTTACTATTCTAAAGTTATGTTATCTCTTTTCTTTTTCTTTAGTTTTATTATATCCAAGTAATTTTCTTTTTGTTAAGGTGAAATGATGAAACTCTTAGTAAAGTAATAAGATATACTTAACTCTTATTCATGAATTCAATGTTTCATTCTTAAGTTATGCAAATTTATATATGATGTATTTATTTTGTTTGCAATATTAATACCCTTTCTTGTAAAGTGGTATATCTTAATTTATTATAGACAATTTTTATAATTGGCACAATAAATTCTTGAAATTATTTATAAGATTTGGCATAGGTACCATTTTTTGTAAAGTGGGAGTCTTGATTTATTATAAACAAATATAAATATTAACATAATAAATATTTGAACCAATTTATAAGTTTGGTGTATAATAATTGAAAGAAATAAATACAAGTTAATAATTATTATTATATCTTCCGATTGAAACCTCATTTGAGTGAAGATTCCAATTGAGTTATAAAAAGAGTTGAATATATTCTTATTTTATATGCCAATAGTAGATCCTCCTAATTTTAATTTTTATTTTAATTGGTTAATTAAATTATTATTTGTAAACATCTTATACTGTTTTAATTGTTTTTAAAGTATTTATAGTTTGTAATTATAATTCTACTTCCTTGTGAATCGACTTCGTTCTGACTGAATTATTTATTACTTCAACAATTTTACACTTAAAAATAAACTTCTATATTTTGAATGTGTCAAGTATTAAATGATGTATTTATTTTCTTTTAGAATATATATTTTTTAACCTAAACTGTTGATCTCCTAAGGCAACGAGCTTTAGATTTATTTGTTGAAAAATGCAACTGGGCCTTGGCTTCTTTTAGCATTGGGATGGGCTTGGTGAACTACTTCGTGCTCTCTAGTTATAGAAAACAGGCAATGTTAGGTTTCGTTAATGATAATTTTTATAAAGATCCTCTGATACTTAAGTCAATAAATTAAAAATAAAATAAAAGATTTCAAGAGTATTTTTATTAGAAATTTTGTCATTATTTTGGTTATTGTAGCTTTATATTTTAATAACTAGTTAGAGCTTTGTTTCTATCATGATTTATGACTGCTCGGAGTCGGTTGGATTGATTATCATTTCAAGATCTCTAAGGCGTTTTTTGTTTGAATGATGATTAATGAGGATTCCTCAAATCATGAGATTTTGAGTTAATATAATCGACTCCTATTTCGAGATCCTTGGTGTTATCCTGTTTAACAATGATTACTTAAATATTCATGAGCCAGAGAGTTTGGGATTGATACAAGTCTTTATTCTTCTTGAGGTTCAATGTGTTTAAGTGAGTACAAGTGACCTCCTTAAGATTTAATACTAAATTCTAAGCAATTTCTCATTTGTCGGATATGTAAATGAACTTTTCTGTTTTGGTCCATGTTAAATTAATCTAGATTGAAGTGTCGAGCTTTGACTCATTTAAGCTGAACCCTTAGAGGGGAACATGTTTAATAACATGTTAGAATTTATTTGAAACTTGTTTTACTATTTGCCTTTCACTCTTTAAAATAAAATTAGTTAACTTCATATAACATATATATTACTGTCTTAATCAATAGAGTTAGTATTATTATTATATTTTTTTAAATCACAACCACTAAAAGTATCTCATTACCTCACTAAGTTCTTGTCTTCCAGAAAAACCAAAAAACTCATTAAGCTCTCGTTAACCTATTGCATTTATTTTTGTTTCAAAAAAAAAAAAACCTATTGCATCTATTTTGTAATTTATTTTATATAAAAAATTAATTAATTAATTTACAATCAAATATAAGAAGACAAATGATCTAGTTTCTTTTGGATGTTTGTATGACTATTTTTTAAATTTTATTTTAATTAATCACTATATAATTTAAAGTAGTTTTTAAAATAATATAACAAACATATTTTTAAATAGTAAAAGTGCTGAGAATCCAACTAAAAAATTTAAATTATATTTGAAGTTTTGAAAATAATTTTCGAGTCCCAAATCAAAAGGGCAGTAATAATTTATAGATCTATTTTTGAATAAAAATAACTAAAAGAAAATGATGTAGGTGTCTATAAGAGCTCCTACTCCTAATGCATTAAGGATATCATATAATTGTAATTTGTAAGTGTTGATTCCTTTGCAGCTTGCTCTCCAAAAAGTGGATTAACATCCGACCTACATTTTAATCAAACAATTAGAATGTATAGACAAAATACATATCCCACACAAAAATTAACCTCTCAAAGCAGTCAAGTTACATAAAAAGTGTTGTGATTTTTCAAAATTATAGTTAGGATAAAGTGGAAGTAGTAGTTATAAAATAAATTAAAAAAAAACAAAGTTGATTTTTAATATATACATAATTAGAAAGTAACATAATTATTGAGCTTGCATGGGCAATATTCGTAAAAGACCAAATTAGAAGTAGAAGTGATTTACAAAAAAGAAGAATGATGGACCAAATCCACAACCCGAAATCTCTCCAGTTTGAAGTGGGTTTTCGGCTTCCGACCGTAAAAAGGCCTGAGGCATTTGCAACAAAGTAAGAAAGTCGAGTGGCAAATGAAGTTGACGATGAAATTAACTAATTTGTTTACGTGATTTATAAGAAAGTTTCTGTGTTTGACAATAATATTTATACTTATAGTAGATTATGAAATATTAGTTCACAAAAAATTTAGAGATTATAAAGATTTTTCTTAAGATATAATAAAATAATATAATACATATACAAGTTCTTAAAAGATTTATTAATATTTTTTTTATTAATATAGAATTCAAGCATTTTTTATGATACTCTTTTTGTATACTTAACACTCAAGACTCTCTAGTTGTCTATTTTTTCTTTTGGAGTTTTTCTATAATGTTTGATTATTCTAAAGAGTTATAAAGGTTTGTATAGGTTTTAATAGGTCCATAGAAACCCTACTTTTAGTTATGATAAGAGTTCACATATTGTATAAGTTTAAAAAATGACTTTGGGTGCAATCCTCTCCAAAACAAAAAATTTTCAGTAAGTTGGCACTTAGGCACCAGATTATCTAGGTTTTGGTGCCTAAGCGCCGAAGCTACTTGGCCCTTCCTTCTTTTTGCACTCCAAGCTCCTTCCCGCTTTCGACTTCCACTTTCGATCCTTTTTTGTCCATCTAATACGTCATCAACCTCATTTTGACTCCTTATTGATTTCAACTCAAAATTATACCTAAATACAATTTTGAATCAAAATTTGACAATTCATATATCACACAAAAATTAACCTCGCAAAGCAGTCAAGTTACACAAAACTAACAAAATTTTTCATAAAACTTAATACACAACATTGTTTTTTATTAGATTAAAAGTTTGTTTGGTATAAAATTCTTGTGATTTCAAAATTATAATTATTGTTGAAAAATTGGTGATTCAACAATTTTGGTTGGACTTGAATTAAGATGAATATCAAAAGGGAGAGTCACAAGAAGTCTAGAACATGTGGGACACGTATGGAGAAGTGTAGGATGTGTGAGACATGAAAGGGGAAGCAAAACGGGACTCGAAGATGTGAAGGAAGTGAAGAAAATGCGCATAGGGGGCACTAGGACTAAGCGTCGCGGCGCCCAACACAGAAGCCCAGCGCTATGGCAATGGGCCCGATACATGCAATGCCGTGGTGCCAGAAGTATCAGGAAGTCGATTTTGATCCGAATTTCGAGTTTTGGGGAGTTTAGGACTTTTAAAATAAATGGACTCTTACTCTAATAAGGAATAGGGTTAGCAGGCATGAAATAACCCTTATATAAACACGTGTAAACCTTTTATTTTAAATTAAGCATTAAGAGAGACTCTAAGAGATGGGAACTGGGCTAAGGTGGAACCGTTGTTTGGGTGTTCATTGCTCATGGTAAAGTAAGGGTTCATTAAACATTAGGTCATTTTGAGGGTTCTTCATTGGGTTTTCCTTGTAAAATCTCTAGGGAGTTAATAAGAGAGGTTAGGATCCTTGGATCCACCGTGGACGTAGGCAATTGGTCGAACCACATAAGATTGTGTTGGGCTCTTTTATATTCTGCTTTGTAAGAGAGGATAAGATCCTTGTAAAACCCCTTCTTGCTTTTGGCTTCCGCTTTCGATCCTTTCTCGTCCATCTAATGAGTCATCAACCTCATTTTGACTCCTTATTGATTTCAACTCAAAATTATACCTAAATACAATTTTGAATCAAATTTCAACAATACATATATCACACAAAAATTAACCTCGCAAAGCAGTCAAGTTACATAAAACTAACAAAGTTTTTCATAAAACTTAATACACAACATTGTTTTCTTTTTTTAGATTAAAGTTTGTTTGGTATAAAATTCTCGTGATTTCAAAATTATAATTACTATTGAAAAATTAGTGATTCAACAATCTTGGTTGGACAAGAATTGAGATGAATACCAAAGAGGAGAGTCACAAGAAGTCTAGAACGTGTGAGACACGTATGAAGAAGTTTAGGATGTGTGAGACACGAAAAAGAATGTAAAACGAAACTTGAAGATGTGAAGGAAGCGAATAAAATACATATAGGGGGCACTAGGGCTGAGCGCCGTAGCGCCCAACACAGAAGCCCAGTGGCGTGGTGATGGGTACGATATATGTAGTGCCGTGGTGTTGGGCGTGATACATGCAGCACTGCGGCGTTCAGGGTTGAAGGTCGCGATGCCAGAAGCATCAGGAAGTCGATTTTGATTCAGAGTTTGAGTTTTGGGAAGTTTACGACTTTCAAAACAAGTGGACTCTTACTCCAATAAGGAATAGAGTTAGTAGGCATGAAATAACCCTTATATAAACACTTGTAAACCTTTTATTTTAGATTAAGCATTAAGAGAAACTCTAAGAGAGGGGAAGAACTGGGTAGACACTAAGTGCTTGTGTGCGCTAGGGTGAAACCGTCGTTTGGGTGTTTATTGCTCATAGTAGAGCAAGGGTTCGCTAAACATTAGGTTTATTTGAGGGTTCTTCATTGGGTTTTCCTTGTAAAATCTCTAGGGAGTTAATCAGAGAGACTAGGATCTTTGGATCCACCGTGGACATAGCCAATTGGCCAAACCACGTAAGAATGTGTTGTGTTCTTTTATATTCTACTTTGAATTCTTGGTATTTTGCTTTATTAATAGGTTATTCCACTGCGCAATGAGGTTAGGGTACTAGGTTGAATCCTGAGTTCTTCGCTTCAATTTAATCTCAAGAGGAAGAAGGGTGTTTCCTCCCTCAACAAACTGATATCAGAGCTAAAGGTTCGATAATACACACCTGGGGTATTTAAACCATGGCTGCAATCAAGCAAGAAATAGAGAAGTTCAATGGGATGAATGACTTCAATCTTTGGAGGAAGAAGGTTAGGGCTCTACTAGTGAAGAAAGGGCTGGACTCAGCATTGGAAGAAGCTAGCTCCTCAACTGGTGATGGGACAACAACCTCAAAGTTCGGGCAAAAAGATTGGGACACGATTCAGAAAAAGTCTTACAGCACTATAATCCTGGCGTTGAACGACGAAGTATTAAGGGAAGTTGGTGATGAAGAAACTGCTTTGGGACTATGGAAGAGACTCGAGGCATTGTATATGAAGAAATCTCTTACAAGTAGATTTCTTGTGAAAAAAAAAACTACATCAACTGACAATACACGAGGGATCTTCATTGAGAGCTCATATTGGCCAGTTCAACAAGATGATTATAAGTCTTGAGCAATTGGGCATCAAGACTGAGGATGAAGATAAGGCCATTATCCTGTTAAGTTTGTTGCCAAAGAGGTATGAGAGTTTTATGGATACGATGATGTATGGTAAGGAGTCCTTAACGATGAATGACGTCAAGGCATCATTGAACTCAAAAAAATTGACAAAGAGATCTAAGTCTGAGAGTGAAGCAGCATTGCTTGCACAAGGAAGAAAAAGAAACCAATTAATGAGAAGATCCAAGAAGTGTTTCCTTTGTAATAAGGAAGGGCACTTTGTGAAGGATTGTCCGAAACCAAAGGCCAAGGATGGTCGGCTGCAATCGGTACTGAGGAAGACACCGAAGTTATAGACATATTGGTAGCCTCAAGGGGAAAGTTGAAGGGGATCAACTGTGTACAGGTGTATGCATGTGCTAGTGTGTTTATTACAAAATATGCATCTAATACATATTTTAATGTAGCGAAATTATAAAATATACAATTAACACACTAATCATATATTAATCAAATTAATATATAAATGATAAAATTAAAAAATTACCAATACGTGTAACGTTTTTCACGTATTCTTTTGGAGTGCGCCTGTAATTATACTCGTTGTCAGTTCTAGTTATCAACTTGTCGAGCTTAATAATCTAGAACAGTAACTCTTAAACCCAACGTAGGATTAACTCTTTAATCTCAAATGGCCGGTTGAACCTTTTGCTCTTTCTTTCTCTTGATGATAAAGAGAAGAAATATAAACAACAATTGTTTCTCTTACTGTTATAGAGCAACAACGAAAATATAAAGAAATAACACTTTAACATTTCTTCAATTTTTTCTCTCTGTTTCCGTTTCCTCAAATTCCCACACATATATCTCTTGCAATCAATAAAATAATATTATCATAATATAATAATAATAATATAAACACCATAGGTGACAAAAAATAATAATATAAAAAAATAATATTATATATATAATGCATGACAACTATCATGCATTATATATATTATATTATTATAAATAAAATATTATAAAATAATATATAATATTAGAGATATTTAATTATTTAATATTTAAATAATTAAAATATGAAATAACCGTTTTACCCCTCATAAATAGTTATTAAGTATATCTCTTAAAAGGGTTTACCAAATCCCACACTTGAGTAAACTTAACTAAGGGTTTACAATACGTCATGTGTTACTTTACAATTAGTGAATAATAATTATTGACTAATTGTTATATTTAACACTTAAATACACACATGCACGCATTTTTGTGGTTACGTTGGATATTACTGGATTAAACAATTTAATCCAGTACTCTAATCCAGTACTCTACTCCAGTACACAATGAGTACACTCCATATCGCGAGACTCCTTAGGTCCATGCCCGATTCGTCAAATGGAACTATTCCATAAGTCCGTGAGCCATACCCACGCATATGTCACGAATATTACAAATTAGCGCGTTGAACCATACAAGTTGAGGTTACAACACATACGTATAGTCCTTTCATCATATATATCTTGGATGTGCGGGAACATAGATCCACACCGTCAAATCTCCATATGCTTATCCATAAACCTATCTCCAAAATGGTATCTTAATTGTACAATAAGAGCAAACTCTTTGCCATATTATTTAACCCGATGGAAACACCTTTCTAGGTTAATTACTTACGACCATAAGACTTTCCTGATATACTATCTTAGAGCATCTAGATATATCACTCCCCATGAGAGCTGATGAATCCCATATCTGTACGCATCGAACTCCATGAGCATCGGACCATACCCAGCGACACCCAGCGGTCATACCATGAAAGGTTTCTGACATGCGTGGAACTCAAGTATAATGGATCACTCACAAGCCCACTGTGGTGCTCAAGTCAGAGGACCACGTATACTACTCAACTCGAGAGGACCTTCCATTGATGGCAACATAGGATGTCTATTGGGGTCCTCATGAGTCTGTTCAGTACTCAGTCCTAACTAAATACCTGTATGTCTATACAATCTCTAAGATCCTGGTCAGCTATGAACAATTAACTGTGCCATACAGATATAGACATACAGTGATCTATATAGATTAATAGAATCTACTAACAAACCTGCGTTAGTAGAAATAGATCAGGAACTATGTATTTGAGAACATGCTTGCATAATGACTCATCCTAGCAACCTATTGCAACTCTTGCAACTATATCATTATTAGTATATTCTGAGGTCTTTGTCCTGCTACAGACAATGCTCCAACTCTTGGAATATTTACTAACTCTTAGCACCGGTCTAAACTCTTTTTGACCGTATCCGAGCTCCTTTAGATAAAACAAAGTCTATAGCGTAACAAACATTAAACCATATGATTAAAAGGTAATTAGCGATATAACAAAATATACTTTGTATAGATATCAAATATTCATACAAAACTGAGATGGTACGTAGGCACAACCTTAACAATCTCTTACATGCCTTAGTGCCAATCACAGTGGTATCTAATACTCATAGACTCCACGTATTTCTCAAACACCTTTGGAGTTAAGGCTTTAGTAAGTGAGTCCGTTATATTATTTACAGAATCTATTCTACAAATAACTACATCTCCTATGGCCAAGATTTCTCTAATGATGTGGTATTTTCACTCCACATGCTTAAACTTCTGGTGTGCTTTTGGCTTCTTTGCTTGTCCTATGGCCCCATTGTTGTCACAAAATAATTAGATAAGACCTGATGAACTTGGAACTATTCCAAGCTCAGCGATAAACTTATGAATCCAAACAGCTTCCTTTGCAGCTTCAGAAGCTGCAATGTACTCTGCCTCTGTGGTAGAGTCAGCTGTGGACCCGTGCTTGGTACTCTTTCAGCTTACTGCGCCTCCATTGAGAGTAAACATATATCCAAATGTAGACTTTCTATCATCTAGATTAGACTGAAAGTCTGAATCCGTGTAACTTTCACTTGAATATCATTATCTCCATAAATGAGAAACTTATCCTTCGTACCTTTAAGGTATTTCAGGATATGTTTGACCGCCATCCAATGGCTGTCACCTAGATCAGATTGATATCGACTTATAACACTTACAGTCATACTGATATCAGATCTCGTGCACATCATAGCATACATCAAACTACCAACAGCTGATGCATATGGTATGTTAGACATTCTAACTCTTTCATCCTTCATCTGAGGAGACATTCTCCTAGAAAGATGAACACTATGTCTAAAATGTACATTTACTGTCTTACAATTAGTAAAACTGTACCTTTCAAAGATGCTATCAATGTACGATGACTGAAAGAATCCTATTAGCTTTCTAGCTCTATCTCTATAGAGCTTTATACCTAGTATATATGAAGCTTTTTCCAAGTCTTTTATAGAGAAATTCTTACTCAGATAGCTTTTCGTGGATTGTGACATACCAATATCATTCCCAATGATCAGTATGTCATACACGTAGAAAACTAGGAAGACAATCATACTCCCACTTACCCTTTTATACACGCAAGTTTCATCTTTATTTTTGATGAAACCAGACTTTCTGATTACCTCATCAAAACGATGATTTCAGTTTCGGGAGGCTTGCTTAAGTCCATAAATGGACTTCTTCAACCTGCATACTAGACTAGAAGTTTGATTAGATGTAAAACCTTCAGGCTGCTCCATGAATATCTCTTCCTCGAGGTATTCATTCAGGAATGCTATCTTTACATCCATTTACTAAATCTCAAAGTCATAGTATGCAGCAAGTGCCAATAAAATCCTGATTGACTTTAGCATCGCAACTAGTGCAAAGGTCTCTTCATAATCGATCCCAGATCGCTGCGAATAATCTTTTGCCACCAGTCAGGCCTTAAAGGTCTCTACCTTTTCATCAGGCCCTCGCTTCCATTTGTAAATCCATTTACAAATGATAGGAACAATTCTTTCAGGAAGCAGAACCAAGTCCGAAACTTGATTATGATACATAGAGTCAATTTCGGATTCCATGGCTTCTTGCCATTTACCCGAGTCGATGTTTAACATCGTCTTTCGATAAGTTAAAGGATCGTTTCCTTCTATCAAGAAAACCCCAAGTGCACCTTTAGGCACCTGTCTATACCTAAGAGGTGTCCTAGACATCCATTCTAAGCTACGTGGAGGGTGTGTTAAAGGTACACTGCTCTCTTGAACTTGAGGATCTATCTGTAGCTTATCAGGTTTGAGATTGACTTCATCAAATATAATCTTTCTACAATTCTCACGATCCTCAAGAAACTGTTTATAAAGGAAAGTGGCATTCTGAGCAACGAACACATTTCGTTCCTCTGGATCATAGAATTGGTATCCCATTAAATTCTTAGGATACCCAATAAACCTGTACTTATGCCTCATGGGTGCAAGTTTATCCTGTTGCGTAACTCTTACGTAAGCAAGACAACCTCAAATCTTAAGATACTTAAGACTCGGTTTCCAACCCTTCATCATCTCATGTGGAGTGGTAGAAACAGCTTTAGATGAAACTTTATTCAAGATATGAGCAGCAGTGTCGAGAGAATGACCTTACAGGTATTCTAGAAGATCGGTGAAACTCATCATCGATCGGACCATATCCAATAAAGTCCGATTCCTCCTCTCCGAAATACTATTGTGTTGCGGAGTACCTGGAGGACTAATATTGAGTGAGAATCTCATTTTCCTTTAAATAGTCTAAAAAATCACTGCCCATGTACTTACCGCCTCGATCTGATTGGAGGCACTTAATTTACATGCCGGTTTGTTTCTCTACTTCTAGTCGAAATTCTTTGAACTTTTCAAAGGTTTTTGACTTGTGTTTCAATAGAAACACGTAACTATATAGTGACCAATCATCGATAAAGGTTATAACGTATCGAAACTCACCTATTGCAGTGTGATTCATTGGATCGTATACATCACTATGTATCAATTCCAATAAACCAGTGGCACGGTGTCCAACACGGGTAAATGGAGATTTGGTCATCTTCCCTTGAATATAATATTCACAAACTGGATAAGGCTCCATGGTCAAATCAGGTATCTGACCATCCTTAACTAGACGGGATAAGCGTCTTACACCTATATGGCCTAATATCATATGCCACATTTCAGTTTCATTTAATGTCTCCGATCTTGTACGTTTGTTACTAGAACTAGCTTGAACATTTATGACATTTCTCACTGTATCCAATACATAATATCCATTCATTAACTGACACTCAACTAATAAAATATTATGCATATCATATAAATACAAAGAACGATTCTGTATATTTATATGATAACCTTCACTGTCAAGCACAGGAAGGGATACAATCTGTCTGATAATATTGGGTACATAATAACAATTATACAAAATAACTGTTCTATTACAAGGGAGAAGAAAATCAAAATGTCCAACAGCTTGGACTTGCAGGAACTCTCTATTTCCCGCTCTGAGCATCACTTCTCCTAGCTTTAGCATCCTAACTTCCCTCAGTCCCTGCAACACATTGCAGATGTGAGAAGAACATGCCGTATCTAATACCCAGCTAGTACAAACATCAAATGTTAAAGAAATGTCAATAATAGTCAAGCATATACCTGGGGGAGTCTTCTTCAGAGTGGCAAGGTACCTCGGGCAGTTACGCTTTCAGTGCCCATCCTCGCTGCAAAAGAAACACTTTCCTTTCGTTTTCTTCTCACGAGGCTTGGATATCTGCTGCCTCTAAGGAGCCATGTAGGGTGACTTCTTCACTATCTTCTTCTTCCCTTTGGACTTCTCAAAATCCCTTGGGGTAGAAGATGAGGTACCATAGACTAAGAGGGCCAAGCCCCATTTGCGCATATCCTCATCTACTGTCTTCAATAAATTATGAAGCTTAGCATATGTTAGGGTCAAAGTTTGTATATTGAAATTCATAACAAACTGAGCAAATGACTTTGGCAGCGATTGGAGAATTAATCTATTCCCTAAATAGTTGTTTAGAGATATGTCCATAGTCTGCAATTTCTCAATGTACCCAATCATCTTGAGTATATGGGATAACAGGACTGCCCTAGCTCAGTCTAGCTTAAAAGAGCGCCTTGGTGACCATATACTTCTCGACTTGAGGTCGATCACTAAAGAGCTCCTTCAAGTACAGCATTATATTACTAGTACTGTCTATACGGACATGCTCTCGCTACAACTTTATAGACATCGAGGCGAGGATGTACGATTTAACTCTTAAATCGTCATCCAACAATTTCTGATATGTCTCCTTTTCTTCAGGGGAGGCATCATCAGAAATACCTCGGGGTATCTTCTGATTTATAACATATCCAAGCCTCTCAGAATCCAGAACAATTATGAGATTCTTGAGCTAATCTAAGTAATTCTCGGCGCCTTTAAGCTGGTGTGCATCCTGTATGCGCACTAAAGGATTTGTAGAGGCCATCAGATCAAATCTAACATAAACAAAACAAATAAGAGATGTCAGTGGAATTTGTTAAATTGCTAATATAACGTTTTAAATCATGGGTATAACATTTATATATTTTCCAATTTAAAACGCCCTCCCACTACTTTACATAATCTCGATAATCTCTCAAACGAGAATACGATAGTTTAAACTCATTTAAACTATACAGCGGGAAGTAGGTCTCATTGGAATTTACTCAAGCCTCACGTTGTAGCAATATTGGCCTTTGTAAACCCAACAGGTAGACAACATTTGCCAATTGCATCTTATGCAACCCTTACTTCTTGATCCTGAATACACCTTATCCTCACACCGTAACAATATTGCATAAGTATATTCCAGATTAACTTGTCAATTATCAAATATATGTTACTGATATTACCCTCACGTTGTAGCAATATTAGGCAATATGTCACGCCCCAGACCCAAAAGATCTGACATACGACATCACTTACATTCATTCAATAATACTTAAACATTCATTTTAATTTCTTTCAGAATTATAGCAATTGAATTATGACTGGGACAATTAGTAAACCAGAGATACGCAGAGTTTTCTCAGAGATTAACACTCTACTACGTCACCAGTAGCAACTTTGTTACCGGAAGCCCAGAATATATTCATTGCAAATTCTTACTTAAAATCAATCTATTACTACATTTGGTGAAACTTAAACTAAATCCAACCACACACAATAAAATAATACATAAGTATTTATTCAATAGGGACAAATCAAATATCTTATCCCACGTGTCCCCAAATGAAACACTTAGCAACCTAACAACTTAGGGAACTCAAGGAACAGCAGAAGCCTTGCCAAATTCGCTAAGCACACATGTACCTTATTTACCTGAAATCACCATAAACTATAATGAGTATAAAACTCAGTAAGCATACTAATTTTTCATATATCAAATACAAATACATATATGTACACAATGCATATATATGATATGCTGTGATCAATCAAAATCATAATCTTATCAAATCACATATCATGTAAGCGCTTACACATTCTTTCAAAACACATAATAGGAATACCATCACTCAACTACTACTTAGTAGGACTTACATATCACATATCACATAATGAGCCAAATGTCACTCGTAGGTGACATACCGTATGAGAAGAATAGTACAAGTGAGGTCTTGAAATTACACATATATAATGCTCATGCCCGAAGGTAAAAGCCAAACCCTCACCTTGATCATCGGTAAGTCCTCTCACATGCACCAATACGCCACCACACGAATGTGATGACTCACACTTCCTTTAGGTACCAATAGGATCCTCCCTACATACGGAACACATAACATATACCAATCCCGAAGGAAAGGCCACACATAAAGGCTCCACAAATCACATAAAATGCCTACTAAGTTAACAGTGAGTTCAAGTACCCTCAAAACATAAAATATTTCTCATGGACATATTACACTTCAAAAGCTTTCTTTGTTAAACATATCTTTTTTTGAAAGCTCACTTTCAAAAAACACATGTATGTCCATGCTCAATGTCAATGCTCACATTCATAAACATATACTTAACCACATTTACAAAATCATTCATAACACTTACTATGTTTATTGTGATTCCAGTAAAAAGTCTAGTATACTTACCTCTTAACACTTTCAGCTACAAGGCTTAAATCTCCCTAACCTATCAATGGAGATTAATCCTTTAATAAGCCTCACAATTCACACAAAATACTTTAAATAGCTTACAAAATTATACACAATGCATTTATCACATCAAATTGGTCTAAATACTTGGTTTCTCAAAACCTGTCATTCTGACCACTTACACTTAACAAAATTTTCTAATATATCAAATGACGTCCAATTACTCCGAAATCAGAATATATCATTCTTGACTCATATATCCTTCTTATATATGAATATTATATCAAAATTCATACACAATCCATTCCATACATACCATCGAATCCAAACTACTAACCTGACAAGATCAAGATACTTACTGAACAGTATTCAATCTCTTAATTATATAAAATCATATACTAACTCAAAAATTATAAAACTACCACATAATTACTCTTAACACATATCTCAGTCCATGATAAATATTTTACTTCCAAATCACTGTCAAAAATATTTTAAAACTATTTTATTCCATAGCTTTAAAAATCTGTTAATCAAATACTGTAATGAGCTGATACACTTTAGAAAGTCATAACACTTCAACCACATTGATCTAAATTCTCAATTCCGAGTATATCATATTAGACATATAAAATTATCATATTCCAAAAATTTGTAATTTTTGAAGATCATTCAGTAGGACAAAAATTATTTTTCACTGTATCATACTGTTCACATAGGAAATTTCCAAAATTTCAGGGTCATTTTGGTAAATTCACAAAATATTCAATTTCTGGAATTTTGAACCGATTCAAAGTCTCAGATGATCCTAAACATGTCTAATGTCATATAATCAAAATTCAAAACCAGAATCGAATCACAACAATTTATAAAATTCTTGGATCAAGAGATTATCAAGCAGAAATTCTACAATCCATCATGATTTATCAAACTATCTTATAGATCATCATCAATTCTCAAAATATCATACGAAATACACATCAAATCCTCAATTATACATATTTCCAGAAATCAAAACTTAAAGAAATTAACATAGTTAACACCAATAAATTGAGAAATAGTTATGATATACCTCTTAAAATCCAAAATTCTAATTTCTTCTCCTTTTTCTTCTCCTTCTTCTCTTTCTCTCCCCTCTTTTTCTCTCTTCTCTCTCTCTAAAAGAGGTAGCTCGACCAAAATGAGAGAATTAGGGTTTTAAAAGTGTATTTGTATACTAAGTGGCTAATTTTTGGTATTTATGAATTTACCCCCAAAACTTTCAAAGTATTACAATTTGGTCCCTAAAATAAATCTAAAGTCTTGCAATTAAACCCAATGCTAATAGTATGACCTTAACCTATACAAACACTACTAATAACAATATATAAATCAAGTATCACCAACATACAAATAAAATACGTATATTTATACATATATAAATACTTATTCTTACCAGTCATGAATACTGGTTACTACACAATATGTTTACATATATTTGCCTAATCTCATGTTTAACCGATATAGTCCAAACCTAACCGACCAAGTCCCTTATGTTGTAGCAATATTAGAAAACGGCCGACGTGACTCGTTTAACACCGTATTGACAAGACGAATCAATATAGAATATTATCTCATAATATTATATAATTTAATCTAATTAAGAGAGATTTTGGAGTTTAATAGATCCCCATCTCATGAGGAGGTAATTCTCAATTAATAAATATTTCTATATCAACACAATTAACCCTCACCAGTAGGGTTTCCATTGTGACTCTTAATATAAAAAATTGATCCCGGTTTATAATGCAGACCGATAACTCTTATCACTGCATCTCATAAATCCTACACATGCAAAATTAATTTTGAAGCACTGTTCAAAAATACTGTAGTATGTGAACAGTAACAATTACTGTTCATTAGCACTATTTAAGTGAACAGTCCCAGCGCTGCGGCGACGACTACCAGCGCTGTAGCGCCCAGTGTACCCTTTTAGCATACCCATTTCAACACTTGAAATGCGCCATTTACACTGGGTCTTTTTCATTCCGTCCACTTAAACAACACCCAATTTTCACAGAATCGGCTCTGATACCAAACTTTAAAGGGCATCAACTGTGTACAGGTGTATGCATGTGCTAGTGTGCTTATTGTAAAATATGCATCTAATATATATTTTAACGCAACGGAATTATAAAATATACAATTAACATACTAATCATATATTAATCAAATTAATATATAAATGATAAAATTGAGAAATTATCAGTACGTGTAACGTTTTACACGTATTCATTCGGAGTCCATCTAGAGTTATACTTGTTAGTTCTAGTTATCAATTTAATGGACTTGATAATCTAGAACAACAACTCCTGAACCCAACATAGAATTAACTCTTTAATCTCAAATCGCCGGTTAAACCTTTTGCTCTTTCTTTCTCTCAGTGATGAAGAGAAGAAATATAAACAACAATTGTTTCTCTTACCGTTAAAGAGCAAAAAGGGAAATGTAAAGAAATAACACTAAACACTTCTTCAATTTTTTCTCTTTGTTTCCGTTTCCTCAAATTCACACACATATATCTCTTGTAATCAATAAAATAATATTATCACAATATAATAATAATATAAATACCATAGGTGAAAAAAATAATAATATAAAAAGAAAATAATAATATTATATATATAATGCATTACAACTATCATGCATTATATATATTATATTATTATAAATAAAATATTATAAAATAATATATAATATTAGAGATATTTGATTATTTAATATTTAAATAATTAAAGTATAAAATGATCATTTTACCCCCCATAAATAGTTACTAAGTATATCTCTTAACAGGGTTTACCAAATCCCACACTGGAGTAAACTTAACCGAGGGTTTACAATACGTCACGTGTCACTTTACAATTAGTGAATAATAATTATTAACTAATTGTTATATTTAACACTTAAATACACACATGCACGCATTTTCGTGGTTACGTTGGATATTATTAGATTAAACAATTTAATCTAGTACTCTGCTCCAGTGCACAATGAGTACACTCCATATCACGGGACTCCCTAGGTCCATGCCCGATTCGTCAAATGGAACTATTCCATAAGTCCGTGAGCCATACCCACGCATACGTCACGAATATTACAAATTAGCGCGTTGAACCATAGAAGTTGAGGTTATAACGTATACGTATAGTCCTTTCTATTGGATATCGAGTGTGTGACATAAGAGTGTATACGTAATTTCAAAAATTACTATATGTAGCGGAAGCATGTTACAAATACACCCATTTTAACAATTTCAACATATATCACATATATGCATAAGTATAACAATTATAAAATTATAAATATGATGAACAATTGTGTCAATAATATAATGTAAAATACTTACCTAATGAAGGTAGCTTTACAAATTCTTCAAGTCCTTCAACAATCCATGTGAAGAGCTCACCTTGAAGTGTATTGTTGAACAATTCTAGTCCATAACTTTTGGTGGGATTAAAGAGCTAGAATGATAGCTTAGTTTTAGAATTTTTAGCAACATGTATTCAAACTCTTTTGAATACAAGTTTGTTTCTTAAATAGAGATAGTAAATATTTTCTATACAACTCTTGTATTAATTAGAAATATTTAACATACAACTCTTGTATAATTTTTAGAAATAATTTTAATATGATAATTATTTTGAACAACTCTTTTTAAAATAATTATCTTTTTCTCAATTTTCATTTCATTCATTTTAGCTATCCATTAAAAAAAGAGATGAAGAGAAATTTGTTTATTTTTTCAACACTTGAAAGAACAAAACTCAAAACTCTCTCTTACCTCACTTCCTTTGCCATTGCCAAATTCTTCTCCAAGAATTGATTGAATGAATCAATTGGTTTGCCAAAATCCATTTTGTTTATTCAATACTTTAATTAAATAAAAGGAAGTGCTCCACCAATTTTATTGTTGGTCTCCCACTTAGAATTAATTTAACCAAACACTAGAATAATGATCACCTAAATTAATCTTTACCTAACAAATATAATTATAATGGGTAATTAAATGGCCAACATCTAGGCCCCTCATTATATTAAAATACAATGCTATGATCTATATATATTATAATATTATCTAATAATATATAATTTAATTATTCAAAACAATTTTGAATAATTACTTTTTACCTTACTAATTTTTACTACCAAAGTTAAATGGTAAAATCAAATCATGGAACAAGTCTTGTCATTTGTCAATATTCTATTAATTAACAACCCTTGTTAATTAATTGAGTGATTTACTTAACAATTAAGTCTTGACAAATGTACATCTCGAGAGATCCCGAAACAATTATTCTATTTTGCTAAAATTTATTGGATCGAATAATTCAATCCAATCCGCTACCCCAGTGCGCAATGAGTACACTTCATATTGTGAGACTCTCTAGGTCCACACTTAATTTTTCATATAAAGCTCCTCCATACATCCGTGAACGATGCCTTACATACACGTTACGGATATTACAAATCAGCGTGTTAGACCATGCAAGTTAAGGTTATTACATATTCGTATAATCCCTCCATCAATTATATCCTTAAAGAGCAGAGATATAGATTATCACCGTCAAATCTCTATTTGCTCAACTATGAACTTATCTCCAGATTTATATTTCATAGAACAATATCTACAAACACTTTTGTAATATTATTTATTCCTTCGGAATATATTTTTTGAGGTTTATGCTTGCGGCCACAAGACTTTCTGAAATACAATATCAGAGCATCAGAATATACAACCCACTCATATGAGCTGATGGATCCCATATCTACGCACACCGGACTCCATAAGCATCAGACCATACCCAGCGACACCCAGCGGTCAAACCATAAAAGGTTTCTGACATGTGTGGAACCAAAGCATGGTGGATCACTTATAAGTCCACCGTGGCGCTCAGGTCAAAGGACCACAAATACTATTTAACTCGGAAGACCTTCCATTAACGGCTTTATGAGATGTCTATTGGATGTCTTCGTGAGTCTGTTCAATATCCAGTCCTTACTCAATACCTGCATCTCTATCAAGCTTCATACTAAGCTCATGATTTGCTAAGACTAACCATCTGGACCATCTAGATATAGACATACACTAATTTATATTAATGGGTTCCACCGGTAGACCCACATCGATGAAATTAGATCAGGAATATTGTGTTTGAGAACATACTTGTATAATGATATTTTCTAGCACCATCTGCAACTCCTTGCAGCTACGTCATTACTAATATATTCTCAGGTTATTGTTCTATTTCAGACAAGGCTCTAACTCTTTAGATTTCGCTAACTATATAAACATGCTAACTCTTAGCATCACTAACTCTTAGTACTACTAACTCTTAGTATTTATAACTATTAGCGTTGCTAACTCTTAGCACTGATCTAAACTCTTTTAGACCAGATCTGAACTCTTTCAGATCATACAATGTCTGAAACATTACAAGCATCTTACCATTTAATAATAATTAATATTAACGATTTTATTAGAAATAATAATTGTATAAATACTATCATTATATATTTATACAAAATGGGAGGGCACGTAAGCACAAATCCCAACACTTTCATCATATATATCTTGGATGTACGTGGATATATATCCACACCGTCAAATCCCCATATACTCATCCATAAATCTATCTCCAAAATGGTATCTCAATTGTACAATAAGAGCAAACTCTTTGCCCTATTGTTTAACCCGATAGAAACACCTTTTCGGGTTAATTGCTTATGGCCATAAGACTTTCATGAGATACTATCTTGTAGCGTCTAGATATATTACTCTCTATGAGAGCTGATGAATCTCATATCTACACACATCGGACTCCATGAGCATTTGACTATACCCAGCGACACCCAACGGTTAGACCATGAAAGATCTCTGACATGCGTGAAACCAAAGCATGGTGGATCTCTCACAAGCCCACCGTGGCGCTCAAGTCAAAAGACCACAAATACTACTCAACTCGAGAAGACCTTCCATTGACAGCAATATAGGATGTCTGGGGGTCCTCATGAGTCTGTTCAGTACTCAGTCCTAACTGAATACCTGTATGCCTATACAATCTCTAAGATCCTGGTCCGCTATAATCTGCAAGGATGTTTTCCTAGATGGTCTTATACATCTCCATTAGCCAAGATATATTTAATTATGTGGTTTCTCGGCTTGATCAGTTATCCCGTTGACATTGCATTATAATGTGATAGGATTCATTGAGCTTAAAACTTATTCTGAGCTCTGCAACTAACTTGAATATCCACAGAAATTCCTTTGCAGGCTTCTCAAGCTACAACAAATTCTATCTTTATGGTAGAATCAAATGTGGATATTTGAATTTCACTTATGCTACAAGTTTTTATACCGTTGAGAAGAAATATATAATCAGATGTAGATTCTCTATTATCCGGATCAGATTAGAGGTTTGATTCTATGTATCCTTTCATTTGTAAGAAACTTTCTCCATAAATTAGAAACTTATCCTTCATACATCTCATGTATAACTTGGATATGTTTCACGACTATTCAATAGTCATTACCTAGATTAAACTGATGTCGGCTCATAACACTTATAGCCATCATAATATAGGTCTCGTACATAACATGGTATACATCAAGCTACCTCTGGCTGATGTATATTAAATGTTAGACACTCTAAACTTTTTATTTTTTACTTGAGGACAATTCCTTTTAGAAAGATGAACTTCATGTCTAAAAGATACATGAACTATTTTATAGTTATTAAAATTGTACCTTTTCAGGACTTAGTTTATGTACGAAGATTTAAAGAGTCCTATCTAATTCCTAACTTTATTTGTATAACATCTTATACCTAGTATACAGGAAGTATCTACCAAATCTTTTATGAAGATGTTCTTACTCAGTTAACTCTTAACTGACTGACTTGTAATATACTATTGTCGTTGCGACTAACGACGAGTATGTTTATATATAAAGAATTAGAAAGATAATTTATGCTCCTACTACATTTTCTGAACACACATGTTTTCTCTTCGTTCTTAATGAAATTAGATTATCTGATTACCTCATCAAAATGAAGAGTTTAGTATACTACAATATCTAACAAAAATTCGAATTAACTTTAACATGTTTATTGGTGAAAGGTTTCCTCATAATTGATTCTAGACCGTTGAGGGTAACTTTTTACATCAATAGGGCTTTTAAAGATTCTTACCTTTTTTTGGGCCTATACTTCCGTGCGTAAACTCTTTTACAACCAAGAAGAACAATTCCTATAGGAATCACAACCAAGTCATAGACTTGATTGTCATGCTTAAAGTTAATTTTGAATTTCTTAGTATATTGTTAATTTCCTTAAACGATGTCTAATATCGTTTAACTATAAGTCATATGATCCTTTTTCTTCAAATAAGAAAAATATTAAAAATGCCTTTTAGGTATCTAATATACCTAACAGGCAGTCTTCATATCCTTATATGACCTACGAAAAAGTGTGTTAAAGGTATTTAACTCAATTGATCTTTAAGTTCCATTTTCGGTTCATAAAACTGATATCCCATGAAACATTTTGGATATCCTTTGAACTGATACTTGTACCCCTTGAGTCAAAGCATATACTATTGCACAACTCTTATGCAAGTAGAATAACCCCAAATCTTAACATACTTAAGATTCTCTTTCCTTCTAGTCTATATCTCATATATAGTAGAAAGAACAATTTATGAAGGAACTTTATTCAATAGATGAGTAACAATTTTTAGAGTATAACCTTTTAGATATTTTAGAAGATTGATAAAGCTTAATATCGATCGGACTATATCTAATAAAGTTCGATTTCTCTGTACTTCAAAACATATTTATGTTAAGGAGTATCTGGAGAACTATATTGAACTAGAATCTCATTCTCTTTTAAATAATTCGTGAATTTACTGCTTATGTATAAACAGCCTCGATCTAATCAAAGGTGCTTAACATACTTCTAGGATTATTTCATTTACTTATAGTCGAAATTCTTTGAACACTTCAAAATTGTCGACCTATGTTTTTCTAGAAACACATGTCTGTACCGTAACAAATCACGATAAAGACATCGAAGTATTGAAACTTCCTAATGGAAATATGATTCATTAGATCATATACATCACTATATATTAGTTCTAATAAATCAGTGGCTTGATGTCTAACACCAACAAAAGGATTTAATCAACTTCCCTTGAATACAGGATTCATAAACTAGACAAAGTATTATAGTCAGATCAAGTATTTGACCATCCTTAATCCAGACGAGATAGTCATCTTATGGCTACTTGACCTAATCACTTATGCCACAATTTATCATTATTCAAAGTTTTCGAATTATTATTTATTCTGTTCACCTAGACATTTTTATACATTACTCGTTGTATGTCATATATAAAGGCCATTTAATTGACTGACATTTAGTTAACAAAATATTATCGTTATCATATAAACATGAGGAATTGTTCTTAATGTATGTATGATAACCCTCTCTGTCTAACACAGAGAGCGATATATTTTGCCTAATTATTTGTGGCATAAAATAACAACAATACAACATAAGGCTTTTATTAGAATGGTGAAGTGACTTAAAAGTCCTAACAGCTACCACGTACAGGTAATCTCTATTTTCTACGTGCAGTTGTACTTCTCATTTCATCGTTTTCTAGTATTGCTTAAATTATGCAACATCTTGCAGATGTGAGAATGATTGGCGATATCTCATATCCCTACACTTCTACACATCATTTGCATATGAAATGTCATTTATCGGTAAATAGGTATCTAAGAGTTTTATCTTTTCTAAGCTAAAGTTCTTTGAATAGTAACTCTTATTATTATAAACCTTTTAATAATGTAAACACTTTCTATTATGAATTATTCTCTATATTTGTTATAGATATATAAAATAAAAATAAAAATGAAGCATTATACTACTTGTACACCTCATGTGCATATGCTCTCACTGATGATCATTAGATAGGTTAGGATATATAATTTGACTTTTACATTATTCTTAATATTTTTATGATAATCTTCCATCTTTTCTCAAGAGACATTATTAGAAACACCTTTTTTATTATTTATTGATCTATTATATATCTATATATCTTTATTATCTAGAACAATTCTAAGATTTATAAGCAAGTCTTAATATTTATTGGTACCTTATAGATTATGTGCTTAATTAAGTATACTAACGGGTTGCTCATATACTTTTTATCTTTATAAGTTACTAATCTTATCACTATAAGATAAAATTAGAGATTTTTAGCGGAATATTTCTAATCGTTAATAAATAACGCAACATAAGATATCTATTGGGGTCCTCATGAGTCTGTTCAGTACTCAGTCCTAAATGAATACATGTATGCCTATACAATCTCTAAGATCCTAATTAGCTAGGAACAACCAATTGTACCCTACATATATAGACATACACTGATCTATATAAATTAATAGGATTTACTAACAGACCTGCGTTAGTAGAAATAGATAAGAAAGTATGTATTTGAGAATATGCTTGCATAATGACACATCCTAGCAACCTATTGCAACTCTTGCAACTATATCATTATTAGCATATTCTGATGTCTTTGTCCCGTTACAGACAATGCTCAAACTCTTGAAATATTTACTAACTCTTAGCATTAGTATAAACTCTTTTTGACCGTATTTAAGCTCCTTTAGATAAAACAAAGTCTGTAGCGTAACAAGCATTAAACCATATGATTAAAAGGTAATTAACGATATAACAAAATATACTCTGTATAGATATCAAATATTCATACAAAACTGGGATGGCACGTAGGCACAACCCTAACAAAAGTGCGCTGGTAAATGGATACTAGATTTAGGGTGTAGCGTCCATATGTGTCCCGATAGATCGATGTTTACCAACTATAAAGCCAAAAGAGGTAAAACTCTAATGGGGAATGACATGACTTGTGAGATCATGGCAGTTGGTGACATAAGGCTGAGGATGCAAGGTGGAGAAACTAGGGACTTACATGGCGTAAGGTATGTTCCTAAACTGAGGGGGAACTTGATATCCCTAGGCAAGCTCAATGAGGAAGGGTATTCGGTTAGAGCAGAAAAAGAAAAACTAAGGGGAGAG
Source organism: Ailanthus altissimus (assembly GCA_946807835.1). Taxonomy (NCBI): domain Eukaryota; kingdom Viridiplantae; phylum Streptophyta; class Magnoliopsida; order Sapindales; family Simaroubaceae; genus Ailanthus; species Ailanthus altissimus. The sequence continues at coordinate 7,211,535 of OX327690.1, read as the reverse complement.
AAATGACCTATAAGGTTTAAGGGTGAGAAGCACAATGGGGGGCTTTATGTGCTTATTGGGATGGCCATGAGTGGCCCAACGTAGGGTGTCAGGGTAATGCAAACCACTAGGCGACATCCAAATCGTGTTCACTGAGGTGATGAGAGTCGGAAAGGAGTGCAACGCATCCATACCCTATACAAGGTGCACAAATGCCTTTGGAGACCAAAGTCACTATCTCGAAAAAAGTTAAATCTTGGTGGAAACTTAACTGGATGCAACTCTAGGTGATAGAGTATTGGTGTGGATCAGATCTAGAAGCCTTCTTATTTGAAAAATTTTGAATCAAGGAAGGGTTTGTTGGAATATTGGCAATTCAACAATCTTGGTTGAACAAAAATTGAGATGAATACCAAAGGGAAGAGTCACAAGAAGTCTAGAACATGTGGGACATGTATGGAGAAGTTTAGGATGTGTGGAACACGAAAGGGGAAGCGAAACGGGACTCAAATACGCGAAGAAAGCGAAGAAAACGTGCATAGGGGGCACCAGGGCTGAGCACCGCGACGTCTAACATAGAAGCCCAACGCCATAGTGATGGGCGCGATACACGTAGCACCGCGGCATTCAGGGCTGAACGCTGCGGTGCCAGAAGCGTCAGGAAGTCGGTTTTGATCCAGATTTATAGTTTTGAGGAGTTTAGGACTTCCAAAATAAGTGGACTCTTACTCCAACAAAAAATAGGGTTAGTAGGCACGAAATAACCCATATATAAACACTTGTAAACCCTTTATTTTAGATTAAGCATTAAGAGATACTCTAAGAGAGGGAAAGAACGGGGTAGACACTAAGTGCTTGTTTGCGCTAGGGTAGAACCGTCGTTTGGGTGTTCATTGCTCATGGTAGAGTAAGGGTTCACTAAACATTAGGTCATTTTGAGGGTTCTTCATTGAGTTTTCCTTGTAAAATCTCTAGGGAATTAATAAGAGACGTTATGGTCCTTGGATCTACCGTGGACGTAGGCAATATGTCGAATTACGTAAGATTGTGTTGTGCTCTTTTATATTCTGCTTTGAATTCTTAGTATTTTACTTGATTAACAGATTATTCCGCTACGCAAGTAGGTTAGAGTTCTAAGTTGAATCTTGAATTCTTCACTTCAACCTAATCTTAAGAGAAAGAAATATATTTCCTCCCTCAATAATTACGATAAGGTGAAAGTACTAGTTATGAAATAAAAAAATCGGCTTTTATAATAAACACAATTATGAAATAATATAGAGTGATGGACCAAATCCACAAGTCACAAACTCTCCGGTTTGAAGGGGTTCTCGGCGTCTGACCGTAAAAAGGCCTGGGGCATTTCCAACAATGAGAGCGTGTCTTATTGTAACAAAATCGAGTGGCAAATGAAGTTGATGATGAAATTAACTCATTTGTTTTCGTCACTTGACCATTTGTGTTTCTTCTTCTTCTTTTGTTAGCAGATTGCTTCTCGAATGAAATAATTCCAGCCAGTAATGTTGTTCAATCACAGCAACACATGTAAAATTGACAATCATCAATTAACACCTTATCCTGTTTGGATATTAATTTCAGTGGATAATTGCAAATCATAAAAAGGAAAAAGGTCCACGTTCCCATTAAAGATAGGTCTATACAGTTGCAGTCTGCAAAAGTTGCATACCAATCTCGGAAAACTTGGAAGATTTTATCAGTATAAACAGTATTATGTATGAATTTGACAAATTCCCACCCATAAGTCCGGAGCCTCCAACATTTTGACTGCGTTTATTTTCTAACATTATTGTTATGAAATCTCAGTAATTGCTTTTTGTAGAAAGAATGAAACAATCTCTAAACACAAAGGGCGTTTACCATTCCCCGATCTGTATAACTCTTGCCACAGTATTGAAATCGGTACGTCGATTTACGCTACACATCTCAAAGTGTCAACATTTTATTCTGAAGATGATATCCCAGTGCACATAGGCTTGAGCCAAATAAGAAGAGTAAATGACAGATGTTTAATAAGGTTATATGTCTACAAATTCAAAAAGTGAAGGAAAAAAAAAGCAGCTCTTTTCAAATAATTATTTCATTCAAATTAAATGGCAAGTAAAATGCCCACTGAAACTTCTGAAATGAATGATAAGTAAAAATGGTAATTCAAAATGAGGTGATGTCAAACACCAAATACAACTCCAATTCAAAGTTCACTCACTCTGGACAAGATACGTACAAACCCGAATATGAACAGTATGTCTTGGTCAATGAGACCTAGAGTCAAATACTACCTAGGGTCCAATTAACAATATAAATCACTGAATTACCGATACAATACTATATTCTTTGCACAAACAAGTTTATTCCCCTTTTGCACAAACAAATTTCATTCCCCTTCACTAAGAATGGGGACAATGAGAGGCTTCATTTGCGCAATGTATACAATCGCCCACCTAACAAAGCAAAAGAACATGGTAAATATGAAAATGAGCAATGAACAAGATAAACAAGTCAACATCTTAATTTCTTATGTACGCTAAACCTCAAATTTGAATAAATAAATAAATATGGCATGTTTGTTTCTCACATTAGCATAAACCTTAAAATAGAAAACAGCAGGCTTCAAGTTTATTCCTTTCAGTAAATCACACTAGAATAAAGCAATTATTTTCTTATGATAAAACACCAAAAGTGCTTTTTCAAGATAATGCGATACTACGTCACAAAACTAGGCTGACCATTGCAATGACAGTAAAAGGGCTGACAACCTAAGAGTCATCAGAGGCATTTGGTGAATTTCATATCAATTTCTGGCATGAACAACCGTATCAACAAGCTAAATAATCATAGCTGAAAATAAAAAGTCAAATCCAATATGCAATCAACCTTCCACTTTTATAATCAAGTGATGGCATACAAAATGCATAAATGTGACCTTAGGGATAAAAAAAACATGAGATATAAAATGTGACTTATGATGCATAAAATGTGACTTAAACCTAAGAAAATAAAATACACATCCAAGAGTTCCTCTATGAACAGTGTTTAAGATTCCAAAACAGATCTAAAACTGAAGAGAAAACAAACACATAAATTGCAAACTTACATCATCCAGCAGCAGATTACGGCTGTAATAACCAGGGTTAGGTGGAGCCTGCATCACAAAAATAAAGAACATTATCATATAGTTTAATATTGCATAAGAATATTATCATGTGATTTCATAGATCAAGACTATGTGATTAGAAAGAAATAAAACATAACTATAAGAAAATCTACATAGTTCAAACAAAAAGCAAATATTGAGCCATTGTCCTTCATGATAACACTTGCTATAGCTGATATATCATATGAAAATACTTTATCATAGATAGTATCTGCAAAGCACAAATGACGGGCAAACTTGTGGCATAGTGTTTGTATCAGCAGGCAAGTGTGATGAGAATGCTTTATATAAGCGAACATTTTATCATCCAAGGAACTCTTTTTTGAGCAATTCTACACATACAAACTGATGTGACAAGATATCATTGGGTGAGTGAAATAAATAAGTCAAGGCAATAAATGAGAATAAAAGATATGGTAATAATAATATTTCACTCATCAAATCATACCATGCCACGTCAATTTGCATTCATGAGTTTGTATAGATAGCGTATGTGTAGTATTATTCATTCCTCTTTTTTCGGGGAGGATATTTGTTCATACCTTTTGTAAACCTAAAAAACATACTTAATTTATCATTGACAAAGAATAGAGATGCTAATACTTGGAGTGATTACCCTATTTTGCCCTGCAAAAGCAGAATCCTAAAGGGGAACAGTTTAGATAAAGTCCTAAATGAAGTGGCAGCTCTCAAGTATAGATCTCTTGTTAAAGTGCTAGTGAGAACCAGGCTAGTAACACACATACACCAAGCAATGGCCCCAATACATGCAAACAATAGAGTGTGTTTGTGTAGTTGTAAGAACAAAATGCCAACAGGACCAAGTGCTTTAAACTTCAATGAAAGATTAAAATTGTTTGTTGGAAACCATCACTCCATATTAGAGATGATATGGCTGAAGTATCAATACGGGCATGTTTAGAGTTTGGACATACTTTGAAAATAGAACATATCACAAAAAAGATTAAAAAGAAAACCCACCAAATTTTACTGGATCCATTGATAATGACAATCATTGAAACAATTTGCTGTCAAACTTCAATTTGTTGCAATTTCCATAACATCAATAAACTAATCCTTATTCGATAAGTGTTATGATGACTCTTTAAGTTTCTTCCATGGGCACATTTACAATAATCAATAAACTTTACATAATTAAACATCCCAATTACGGGCAGAGTCAAACATCAGAAGATATAGAAACGCCAAAATTTAAACTTGATAATTGATCAAACCTAAAATCACATAATCCAAAATTGGTATTTGAAAAAAAAAACATAATAAAAGAAAATAACATACAGATTAGCAGAAGGTCCCCTGTTGCAGCAAATTCGAGTACACAGAGATGCAATGATCCCAATCACTACAAAGATTAGCGTTGTCACCAAAAAGCCCATCTCGATCTGAAATTCAGAGATTTAAACATCAAAATTATGGTTCCAATCAATAAAAGATTTCCACTTTATCATGTAAAAGGGAATCAAATTTGTCATCTGCCATTATAACATTCTAATTATTGGCAACATATAAAAGATAAGCAAAGAGTACACAATGTAAGTGAGAACTTAATGAGTCTACAAGCACAGACTATTAAATCACCATTTCGACATAAAATATAAACTAAACAAATTAATTCAGCAGTAACAAAAATGCATTTATTTTTTCAAAAATTAAATCTAAATAAAACGGCTTACACAAGAATAAAAATAATAATATTAGAAAATAAGATAAGCTGAATCTAATGAAGGAACGTGGAATCCACAATCAAAAGATAAGCTTGAATCTAGAGAGAGAGAGAGAGAGTTACAGATCTATGAATAAATTATAGAGAGAGAAAGCGAGTATTAATCTCAAAGTTTTATTTGCAGTTGTAGGTTTAGCGATCGTACCTTGAAGACGGAGGAGGAGGAGGAGACTTTTTGTTTTGTTGCGAGTTCTGGAAATTTTGTTTTAAATTTTTGAGTTTTTGCTTTCGCTGTTGCTCGAAATTGAAATCCCAATACGAATGATTGGGAACAAATAAAAAAACAAATAAACGTTTTGTTTGAGACAATTACAAAGTTTGGAAGGGGCGGACTGAAATTTTTGTGGGGTAATGGGCCAGGTTTCAGTTGGGCTAAAAGCAAATCGCTGCATCAAATCATTTATCGTACATAATTTAAGTATTCCTACATTTGATTAATTTTTGTGTTTACTAATCCCTTACAATTAAATGACTAATTCGTTTATCGAGTATCAATTAAACTTTTACATGAATTCAAATAAAAATTAAAAAAAAAAACTCTTTCAATAAGTAGATATAAATTTTAATATAAAATGAATATTTTTATTCTTTACAAAAAATATAAAAATTATAAAATGCTTCTCTCTTGTGTTTAGAACTTAAACGGGACATACATACATGCATAAATGAATAAACTAGTTATTATATAATTTTTTTATTGAAATTGATTGATTATTACTTAAGCCAGCTAATCATTTTGAACAAATCTTATTGCACAACTATTGATTCAAAACCAGTTAAAAAAACCAATTTAATGGTTAAATTGTCAAACTACTTTAACCAAATTAGTTAATCACTTTACATTGTTCATGTTGTATATATTTAAATGATTTGATCATAACTTATTATAAATTTTGGGCCTATTCTTAATAGATCCAACCAATCCAAGCACTAACAACCTAATTTCATTTTTTAATTGAAAAAAACTTTTACAAGTGAGTTCAAAGATTTAAGACAAGAGCTTGATTTGTTTCTCAAATCCATTCTCAAATAAATAACCCATTTTCATTTATTCACGACCTTCATAAATGGGCTATGAAGATCACGGGAAGGTAAAAAATAGATCAAAAATTGTGAATTTGAGTTTAATTTTAATTGTTAAATTATATTCAAATATAAAAAAGAAGTTTTCAAATAAGTGAATGATTCCCACTAAATTTTTTTTATTAATTAATAAAAAGACAAAAGCTTTAAAAAGGGCATAATAGAATGCATTTTGGTCAATTTGAGAGAGTGGTGCAAGGGTAAAAAAGTAATAAAATATAAAAATTTCGATCTAGGGAGTTTCAGTAGAAAGCTTCAAGTTAACTTTTGTAAAATTTCTTGAAAAGCAGACAAAAATTTTTATACTAACATTAGGCTTGTGCTCAATTTATCTCAAACAATGCCACTATAGTTTTTAAAATGCATTTAGTCAAATATTATTCTCTATTATTTAGAATCATCGAAATTTTGAAGGTCTTCTAGGTCAACAATTTTTTCCTTTCTATAATAATAAATAATTTATGCAATATCTTGAATTAATAAAGTATGTCTCCTCCTCAATTTGTACTCCTCCTATAATTATACTTTTACCAAGTCTTTTGACAAAAACTAAGTGTTTATTATTAAGAATTTTGAGAATAAATTATAGACTAAATAAAATTCATGCATTAATTTATCTAAAATATAATGATATACTCACAAGTCATCATAGTTGTAATAACCACTTATCCAACACTGAAAAGAATAAATATTTATATATATATATAATATTCATATTTTTATTTGTATGTGGATGATACTTAATTGATGTATTGTTATTAGTATTGTTTGTATAGATTAAGGATATACTATTAGTATTGGGTTTATTTACAAGACTTTAGATTTATTTTAGGAACCAAATTATAATACTTTGAACGTTTTGGGGGTTAATTTATAAATACTAAAAGTTAGCCTCTTAGTATAAATATACACATTTTAAACTATAATTTATTCATTTTTAGGTCGAGCCACCCCTTTAGAGAGAGAAAAAAGAGAAATAGAGGGGAGAGAAAGAGAAGAAAAAGAAAAAGAAGAATTTAGAATTTGAAGTTTTAAGAGGTATATCATAATTATTTCTCAATTTATTGGTGTTAATTAAGTTAATTATTTTAAGTTTTGATTTCTGGATAAATAAAAAATTGGGGATTTGATGTGAATTTTGTAAGATATATTGAGAATTGATGATGATTATGTAGATAACTTCATAAATCATGATGAATTACAGAATTGCTACTTGATAGTCTCTTGATCCAGAAATGTTATAAATTGTTGTACTTTGATTCGGGTTTTAGATTTTGAGACTCTGAAACTAGACATGTATAGAATCATTTGAAAATTCTAGAAATTGAATTTGTAGTGAATTTATCAAAATGACCCTGAAATTCTAGAAATTTTCTGTGTTAATAGCATGATACAATGACAAACAAATTTTGATCCATTGAAAGATCTTAAAAAATTACGAATTTTTACAACATGATAAATTTATATATCTAATATGATATATTCAAAATTAAGAATTTAGATCAATGTGGTTAAATTGTTATGATTTTCTAAAAGTGTATCAGCTCACTGCAGTATTTGATTAATATATTTTTAAAGTTATGGAATAAAATAGTTTTAAAATACTTTTGGCAGGAATTTTGAAGTGAAATATTTATCATGGATTGAAATATGTGTCAAAAGTAATTCTATAGTATTTTTATAATTTTTGATTTAGTATATGATTTTATAATTTTGTAAGCTATTTAAAGTATTTTGTGTGAATGTTGAGGCTTATAAAAGAATTAATCTCTATTGATAGGTTAAGGAGAATTAAGCCTTGTAACCGAAAATGCTAAAAGGTAAGTATACTAGACTTTTACTGAAATCACAATAAACATAGTAATTGTTTATGTATGTTTTTGTAAATGTGCTTAGAAATATGTTTATGTTATGCTAAAGTATATTTGATATAAAATGTGACAGACATATGTTTATAAATGTGAGCATTGATATTGAGCATTGATATACATGTATTTTTGAAAGTGACCTTTCAAAATGAAATATGTTTAACAAAGAAAGCTTTTAAAGTGTAATATGTTTAATAAAGAAAGTTTTTGAAGTGTAATATGTTCATGAGAAACATTTTGTGTTTTAAAGGTGCTTGAATTCACTGTTGACTTAATAGGCATCTTATGTGATTTGTGGAGCCTTTATGTATGGCCTTTCCTTTGAGATTGATATATGTTATGTGTTCTGTATGTAAGGAGGATCCTATTGGTACCTAAAGGAAGAGTGAGTCATCACATTCGTGTGGTGGCGTATTGGTGCATGTGAGAGGACTCACCGATGATAAAAGTGAGGGTTGGGCTCTTACCTTCGGGTATGAGCATTATATATGTGTAATTTAAACCTTACTTGTACTATTCCTTCCATATGTTATGTCACCTATGAGTGACATTTAACTCATTATGTGATATGTGATATGAAAGTCCTACTAAGTAGTAGTTGAGTGATGGTATTCCTATTATATGTTTTGAAAGAATGTGTAAGTGCTTACCTGACATGTGATTTGATAAGATTATGATTTTGATTTATCACAGCATATCATACACATGCATTGTGTACATATATGTATTTATATTTTGATATATGAAAAACTAGTATGCTTACTGAGTTTCATACTCATTATAATTTATGATGATTTCAAGTAAATAAGGTAAATATGTGCTTAGCGGATTTGGTAAGGCTTCTGCTGTCCCTTGGGTTCCCTAAGTTGCTAGGTTACTAAGTGTGTTATTTGTGGACACATAGTTTAAGATATTTGATTTGTCCCTATTAAATAAATACTTATGTGTTATTTTATTAAGTATGATTGTATTTGGTGTATGTTTCACCAAGTATGGTTATAGGTTGATTTTGTATTAAACTTACTAGCAACTTGATAAGAATTCCTATGTTGAATTCAAGTTTGAAATTTTATGCAATATTAATTATGAATGCACATTATTGAATGAGTGTAAGTTATGTTATGTTTCAGATCTTTTGGGTCTGAGGCGTGACAACTTTTAGTGGTATCAGAACTAAGATATGATTTTGTAGACTTTTAGGTGTCAAGTCAAGGGAACCGAGTAGATGCCAAATCCTTAAGATTGTATTTGTAGCTTTGTGGTGTAAATGTTTGACATCTTGTTTAAATTTTTGTATGATTTTATGAAGATGATACATTATCTAAGAGCTGCTAAGATTGTTAATATTATAGATAATAGTATTTTTGTGGATCTTAATGTTACCATCTATGATTTTTTTTTAAGTTGTGACTAATATGCTTAGCAAGAATAATGTCGAATATCTTATAATGATAATTTGCATGTCATAGAGCAAATTGAGATAATTTTCTTGATGTCAAAATATAGAGAAATAGAGTATTAAAGACATCAATTGAAACAACTTTTTTTGAAAGGGAAAACAACAACAACAACAACAAAAATATAGTAGAAGCTACGGGGTGAGATTTAAGTCTATTTTATACTTCTTCTCACCGTTATGACTAGAGTAATCTAACTGATATAATATTGGATTACACAAAGGAATAAAAGACTACAATTGATCAATCAGTTGATCAACAGTTGGAGCAGAAATAAGAATTCGTCGTGCTAGAAGTAGGATGAATTGTCTTCCCGCTGCATAGTTAAGAAAAGATAACAACCCGTTTTAAAAACCATTAACATTTAACAAACCAATGGATTTTTGGTGGATTTGTAATTTTGTCCATGAGGCAATTTGAAAAATGTTCTCTAAAGTCTCGAAACCTCCTGGTAGAGTTATGAAGGCATCTGCATGCCTAAACATTTAAGCCATTCGCTCGTGCATAGATGAGACTTGTAACTCATCCCCAACTGTTTTTCCTATAATATTTTCAATAACTAGAGGTTTTAAAATGATGCCCAAAACTTGATTGCCTTTATTGTGTGCTGTTTTTGCCACAAACCCCATTAACCCACGGTTACCTCTTCCATATACTAAATGTATTTTTCGCTCAGCCAATACCTTACCAAGATTTTCTGCAGCTTTTACAAACTCTTCAGTATTTCTAGGGTTGGGCCACAAAAGATAGATTTTTGTGAATTGATGAGCTGAGGTTTCCTTCATTGTTACGCTCACCCTAATCTTTGAATGTTTTCAAGTTTGTATAAGGATGCAAAAACAATGTATTTATAGAAAAAAAAAATTGATAACAGTTGTAGAGCATATGTGTAAGTATGTTCGAGTATATATTTTTCTCAATTCTTGTGAAGCAAAAAGAAAATACTGGGTTTTATTTTATCATTTATAAGGGACAATAGGCCGTAAAATTTTGAATAAATATTTGTTGATATTTAAGTGTGATAAAGTTGTGTCGGAAGCATGATGAGTTAGGTAAGATGATTAAGAAAAGTCAAATAAATGCCAATTTTATAGACTTAGGGACCTTGCCGTCTTGGTACTAATGACCGATAATGCATTTATGACTTGAAGACTTTTTGGGCTAACATCTGGGCTTTTGGACTTGAGGCCAAATTAACTTTAATAATTATAAGGATTTTTGTGGTCCTAACATGCACTTTTTGGCCAATAGATTAAAAACAGATATGGCATAAAGATAAAGCAAAATCACTCCTATCATGATTAACTGCTAAATGATGAGTAGCTTGAATTATCACTATCGTATCATTGGGTAAAGTTATTAAATTGGGCCCATAAACTTCTTGTGTCTGGTGATATGGTATCTATTGAACTGGTTCTCATCAATGCAGTTGCTTTTCTTTGGACTTCGCTATCAGTTGGATAAGGTTGAGAATCTTAAAATAATGAAAAAGTCAAGTTAGGTTGGTGAGATGTTTCATCAATCTGCATGTAGTCACTTGGCACACTGGGCTATGGAAAGTTCTCTAGGTTTAGAAAAAGTTCATTTAGATTTAGAAAGTAGTGATGATGTCTAGAGTAGTCAGTCTCTCTTTAATGTAATAGAGTGGTACAGATCTGATTTCTATGAAAAATAGAATTTGCATTATTCATTCTTTCAAAAAAGTCTGGTGGCACATTCTTCCAAGGTACTTGTTCATGGGGAGAGATTCATATCGAAGGTGGAATAATTTGGTTTTCTTTTGCCAAGACTTTTTCAAGTGCTCCGAGCTCTATTTTGTGTTCTTCTTGGAATAACTACAAAGAGTATGGGAAGGTAAAATAATCTTTAACAGTAGTGTAGTAATGAATCCTATGGTTTAAGAATATCATTCCTTTTCTTTGAAGTAATAGGACTGTGTGCAGATGTTTGGGATTGACTGAACTGTTTACGTGCCTATACAACATGTGTTGTAGCTTGCTATTCCACCAAGATTTTGGATAAAATCATTGGAGGAAAATGCATACAGGATTTTCTTCATCATGTTGCTGTATCCAGTCCAGAGTATTTTATAATGAAAGCTCCATTGCAATGAAGTATAGATTCAACAGATACCAGAGTAGGTAAAGGACAGATTTTGACCATTTTTGAAAATAAGTGATTCGATAAAGATGGAAAAATGGGTAATCCATATTAAAAAGATGACCGCCGATTACAGAGTAACTATGTTCTTGAACTACCTCTATTGCATAATGCTGGATTAATTTTTTAGCTGCTGAGTGAAGTGTTCTGGTGCAGATGAGCTCTAAGAGTTCAGGAGAAGTGAAAGGTACAGAATGAGTGATTGTGAAGTTACTCATCATGAATATGGTAAGAGGGTTAGTTTTCTTTATTACTAGAAAAGTGGTTGTGAGGTTTAGGCTATTTATAGGGTTTCGTGAAAGAAAATCAGCAATCGTTTTGTCCTTTCTTTTTACGTGGATGACGTTAAAGGAATAGTTAAAAAATTATCTTTGTCATTGCAGTAATTGTGCTAGTGGAATCTTTTCTGTTTGAAACCGAGCATATTAGAAAAAGTAGACATGTCAATCTTAATGAGAAAATGATGTCCAATAAGATGGACTATTTTAAAGAGTTAAAGTAAAAGATATAATGCTGAGATCTATGGTTTAAGAATCAATTGAACTAAATATTTTTTTATTAAAGTTCATTTCTGATCATTTAAAATAATGCCTTCAACATTTTGATTTGAATGACAACTTAGTTCCGTAAAAATGATAAATTATTTTTATTTTGAGAATGATATTAAGGTAATGAATGATATTATGACATATGAATACATGTTGAAGGGATTAAAATTTTCAGAGAAGTTAAGAATTATATTTAAGACGCTAGTATGGGTATTCTACATCTATGTTATTCTTTAATGAATAAAAGGTAAAGTGTATAGATGCCCATTAAATATTGAACGAATGGGTGAAAAGAATAAAAATATGTGTGTATAAATTTTATAATTCAACTTTATATTTATTAGTCCATTTGAGATCCTTGAAGGCACAGATGACGTGGTTAATTAACTTTTCCTTTTGCGTTATTATTATAAGTTCATAATATTTGCCATGTGTTTATTTTTCAGATATATGTTTTGTACTCCTCTCATATACTAAGCTATGAGTCACTTAAACTTAGAGATAATCTAACATATAAATGAGTGTTTATCAAGATTTTGGATCACAATGAGCAAATTCTATATATCAAGAATATTGCTTTGTAAAGGTTTTATGAATAAACCATACAGTTGAAAAGGCAACTTGGGAACGAGAAGAGGAAATAAGATCTAAGTATCCTCATATGTTTGTTTAAGTCATGAATTTCGAGGACAAAATTCTTATAAAGAGGGGAGAATTGTAGTAACCATTTATCCAATACAAAAATAATAAATATTTATATATATATATGTATAATATTCATGTTTTATTTGTATGTGGATGATACTTAATTTATGTATTGTTATTAGTATTGTTTGTATAGATTAAGGACATACTATTAGTATTGGGTTTATTTGCAAGACTTTAGATTTATTTTAAGGACTAAATTGTAGTACTTTGAAAGTTTTTAGGGTTAATTTGTAAATACTAAACGTTAATGTCTTAGTATAAAAATACACATTTTAAACCATAATTTACTCATTTTTGGGTCGAGCCACCCCTTTAGAGAGAGAAAAGAGAGAAATAGAAGGGAGAGAAAGAGAGGGAGAGAAAGAGAAGAAGAAGAAATTGAAATTTGAAGTTTTAAGAGGTATATCATAACTATTTCTCAATTTATTAGTGTTAATTAAGTTAATTTCTTTAAGTTTTGATTTTTGGATAAATGAAAAATTGGGGATTTAATGTAAATTTTACAAGATATATTGAGAATTGATGGTGATTATGTACATAGCTTGATAAATTATGATGAATTGCAGAATTTCTACTTGATAGTCTCTTGATCCAAAACTATTATAAATTATTGTGCTTCAATTCTAGTTTTAGATTTTGCGATTATGAAACTAGACATGTATATAATCATTTGAGACTGTGAATCGATTGAAAATTCTAGAAATTAAATTTGTAGTGAATTTACCAAAATGCTCTGAAATTCTAGAAATTTCCTGTGTTAATAGCATGATACAATGACAAACAATTTTTGATCTACTGAATAATCTTAAAAAATTACAAATTTCTGCAAAATGTTAAATTTATATGTCTAATATGACATATTCAAAATGAATAATTTAGATCAATGTGGTTAAATTTTTATGATTTTTTAAAGCGTATCAGCTCATTGCAGTATTTGATTAACATATTTTTAAAGCTATAGAATAAAATAGTTTCAAAAATACTTTTGTCATGGATTTTGAAGTAAAATATTTATCATGGATTGAAATATGTGTCAAGAATAATTCTGTGCTATTTTTATAATTTTTGAGTTAGTATATGATTTTATAAAATTAGGAGACTGAATACTGTTCAGTAAATATCTTGATCCCGCCAGAATAATAGTTTGAATTTAATGGTGTTTATGAAATGAATTGTGTAGTAATTATGATATAATATTCATACATAATGAGGATATATGAGTTAAAAAATATATATTCTAATTTTGGAGCAATTGGACATCATTTTATGTATAAGAAATTTTTTTTAAGTGTAAGTGGTCAGAATGACACATTTTGGGAAACCAAGTAATTAGACAAATTCGATGTGATAAGTGCAATATATGCAATTTTGTAAGCTATTTAAAGTGTTTTGTGTTAATGTTGAGGCTTGTGAAAGGATTAATCTCTATTAATAGATTAAGAAGAATTAAGTCTTGTAACCGAAAGTGCTAAAAGGTAAGTATACTAGACTTTTACTGAAATCACAATAAACATAGTAATTGTTTATGTATGCTTTTGTAAATGTACTTAGAAATATATTTATTTTATGTTAAAGTATATTTGATATGAAATGTGAAAGACATATGTTTATGAATGTGAGTATTGATATTAAGTATAGATATATATGTGTTTTTGAAAGTGAGCTTTCAAAATGAAATATGTTTAACAAAGAAAGCTTTTGAATTGTAATATGTCCATGAGAAACATTTTGTGTTTTGAGGGTGCTTAAACTCGCTGTTGACTTAGTAGGCATCTTATGTGATTTGTGGAGCCTTTATGTGTGACCTTTCCTTTGGGATTGGTATATGTTATGTGTTCCGTATGTAGGGAGGATCCTATTGGAACCTAAAGAAAGAGTGAGTCATCACATTCGTGTTGTGGCGTATTGGTGCATGTGAGAAGACTCACCGATGATCAAGGTGATGGTTTGGCTCTTACCTTCGGGCATGAACATTATATATGTGTAATTTAAACCTCACTTGTACTATTCCTCTCATACGATATGTCACCTATGAGTGACATTTGGCTCATTATATGATATGTGATATGAAAGTCCTACTAAGTAGTAGTTGAGTTATGGTATTCCTATTATATATTTTGAAAGAATGTGTAAGCACTTACCTGACATGTGATTTAATAAGATTATGATTTTGATTTATCATAGCATATCATACACATACATTGTGTACATATATGTATTTATATTTTGATATATGAAAAACTAGTATGCTTACTGAGTTTCATACTCATTATAATTTATGACGATTTCAGGTAAATAAGGTAAATGTGTGCTTAGCGGATTTGGCAAGACTTCTGTTGTCCCTTGGGTTCCCTAAGTTGCTAGGTTGCTAAGTGTTTCATTTGTGGACACATAATTTAAGATATTTGATTTGTCCCTATTGAATAAATACTTATGTGTTATTTTATTAGGTATTGTTGTATTTGGTTTATGTTTCACCAAGTATGGTCATGGGTTGATTTTGTGTTAAACTTACTAGTAACTTGATAAGGATTCCTATGTTGAATTCAAGTTTGAAATTTTATGCAATATTAATTATGAGTGCACATTATTTAATGAGTGTAAGTTATATCATGTTTCAGATCTTTTGGGTCTGGGGCGTGACGTGTCACTGGGTATGGTCCGATGCTCATGGAGTTTGGTGCGCGTAGATATGGGATCCATCAGCTTACATAGGTAGGTTGTATATCCGATGCTTCGAGATTGTGTCTAATGAAGTCTTATGGCCGTAAGAAATGAACTTAGGAAAAGAGTTTCCTACAGATTTGAACAATATAGCAAAAGTGTTTGCGTATATTATTCATTAAGATACGAATCTGGAGATAAGTTAATTGATGAAATTATTAGGATTTGACGGTAATGATCTATATCCCGACCATCCAGAATATAATGACGAAAGGATTATACGAATATGTAGTAACCTCAACATGTATGGTCTAATGCGCTAATTTGTAATATTCGTGACGTGTGCGTGGGGTATCGATCACGGACTTATGGAATAGTTCCATTTGATGATTCGGACGTAAACCTAGGGAGTCCCAATATGAAATGTACTCTTTGAGCACTTTGGCAGCGTACCGTATTGAATAGTTCAATACAGTTAAATCCAATCATTTACTATGGTTAAGTTAACTAAAGTATATTATTAAATAATGAGACCCACTTTAGGTTAACTTGGTAACCTAGTAAGGACATAAATATAATTTTACTTAATGATTATTTAATTGTTAAATAATTCAAATGAATATTTGTTTATTTAATAGTTAAATAAATAATTTAATTTAACTATGATTAAGAGTTAACTATATGATTAAGTTAAGTTAACCTTACTTAATGGTTAAGTAAAAATTAACCTAACCATGGTTAAGTTACTTAACTATAGTTAGAATATTTAAATGTTTATTTAACCTAACTAGAGTTAAGAGTTAACTATGATTAAGTTATGTTAAATAAAAATTAAAATTAAGTGTAATAAATTAAAATTAAATTCATTTGTATATATTAGTCAAATGTAATTAAATTCATAAGTTGTTAAAATTTTTATTTTGCTAAACATTTGGCTAGCCATTACAAAGAGAGAAAAGAGAAATTGTTTTCTTTATTTTGGATTCAAATTGTTGAATTCATAATTTTCTTTTATAAGGCATTAAAACTAATTTAGTAAAATAGGTTTTTGATTAATTGATTCAGTATTAATCAAAAGAAAAAAAATCAAGAACATAAGTTTAAGTTGTTAAACTTTTGCTGGATTAAATACTGTTATTCTAGATAATCAAACCCATCATTGTTGATTACTAGAATTGATCAAAGATTGCATTTCGGTGGACTTCAATAATTTTGATCCAAAGGCTTCAAGTGTTATTTTTCAATTTCGTTTTTGTTAATTTGATTAATATGTAATAATTGTGTTTACTGCAAAGTTTTATACTTCCGCTGTATTTATATATGTATGAGATATGTATATTTTGTTATTAAACACAAATCCCACATACTAACACCCTAGATAAATCCATTCCCAACATAAATGAGTGACATTTGTTAATGGTTAGTCTTAAGATATTTCTTAATAATGAGAAAGTGTTTTCTCATTTGGTTTAGATTAAGGCCAAGTTCATTTAAATAATTTTTTATTTTGTTTTATTTTCATTTAGTTTATTGTAAATAATAATAAACAAAACACTAATAGCAAATATTAACCTAGATAATGGATGTCATTAGGTGAGAAAATGAAAGAAAATAATAAACAAATAAAAGAGCAATATGTTGCTCAATTGACTAAGTGAAAATTAGGCCAAGGGATAAGGGGGAATAGTAGAGAGAATTTTAAAAAGCTAAGTGTTAGAAAATTCTCTCAAGTGTTGAGAGCAAAAACATATTCTTTTTATTTTTCTCTTCCATTTTGGTCACCCATATTACAAGGTAAAAATAAGGATTTAAGAGTTGAATACTTTGTTGGAAAATCTTATATTCTAGCTTCCTCAAGCCCACCGTATTGAAAGCAAAAACGCATTCTCTCTATTTTTCTCTTTCATTTTGGTCACTCATACTACAAGGTAGAAACAAGGATTCAAAAGTTGAATCCTTTACTGAAAACATTGCTATTCTAGCTTCCTCAAACTCACCGTGTTGAGGAACTAGAATTGTCAACAGGTTACTTTAAGGTGGGTACTTCGGTTCGATCATATACCAAAGGCTTGACAATGTACTATTTCTCTATCTTGAAGTAATTTACATTTATGAGATAACATATAAAAGTTCATTTGTATTTATCATTGAGTAATTTATATTCTGCTCATCCACTGCATGAATATATGTGATATATATGCTATAGTTGAATTATAGACACAAACTCACATGCATGCATTATATATTTAAAATCACTCACAATAAATACCTTTAACTTAAAATCCATCATTTTGACCAATAAAAACTACCCCAAACTCCCCCAAATTTAAAATCCAAACCTAATTCAAATGCAAACGAATTTCAAAAAAATCGACCCACGTTGGGAGTGATATTTTTATTACCTAATTTAAATCTAATTTGCTTGAAGAATTTGTCAAGTGAACTTTGATCTTTAATTATGGGTACTGAATCATTTCGCAGAGTCATGGCAAATGAGGGTTTTGATTTTTGGAATTTAAATATGAGAGGCTTCAAGAATGAGTGGTAAAAGCTGCTGGTTCTGGGTATCGACTGACAGTGACAATATGAAATTAGGAATTAGAAAATAACAATAAAGTTCAATTTTTATAGCACAAATATATTTTTAAATGGTTGAGTGTTTATGTTTACCCCAAATTTCACATTGATTATTATGTTCAAATGGTTTTGGGTATTGACTGACAGTGGTAAAAGCAAACTTGATTGTTGATGTTTTGAGATTGGAATTTCTACGAGTTTCTAGATCTGTTTTCCCTTTATATTTTTTATTCTCGTTGGGAATTATTTGGTTCTTGACTCACTTTTTTTATCAAATTCATTTTTATAATTTATTCCCTTTTCCATTTTTATATACAATTGAGTTATTTACAATTTTTTTTTATCATTTTGACTTTGAGTTATGTTACACTTCCCGCACCAACTTGTAATTCAATGAAGAAGAAAAATGTAGAAAGGAGATTGAGATAGAGAAGAATGCATTAATAGATTATTGATTTTGTCAACAATGAAAAGTTGAAGAAAAGATAGAGAAGTGTAGAAAAATTAAAAGTAATTGATAAACTAATATTAGGGCTTTAAAAAGTTAATCTAATCATAACATGACAAGTGGGAGTCTACTAACTTCAAATTTTGAGTTTAAGTTGAATTTTCACTTTTACCCTTCCTCCGGTTAACTTACACAAATTTTATTATCTAACAGAAATGTAAATGAAATTTTTGAAAAGGTTGGAATCTGGATGTCCCTTTTTTCAAATTATAAGGGTTCAAATATCCTTTTTTTTTAAGTTTATTTGTTAACCGTTGAATTCAAATAGGTAATTTATGAACTGCTTAAGAGATTTTAACTTTTAAAACTTGGAAGTATGATCCTTTATTTACATGTTTAAGACTTATCTCTAATTTTAAATGAGAATAAATGAAGAATAACAAAAAAAAGATAATAATTCTAGTAAGGGAAACTTTCTCTCAATTTTCTCTATCAACTCTATATTTTCTTTAAAGATGAAAACTCTAGGGATAAAGCCTCCATTGAGCTACTGTCTGAATTGAACAACAGAGTGTTATCGCCAACCACTCCACCAACACCTGTCATTTACTTTATGTTTTTTTGTGTTTTAAGACAATCTAACTCGCAACTGGTCCTCAACTCGATTCCCCGCTTAGTTTCGGTTCCAACACTACTTAATTGGAGGTTCAAACTTAATTCATAACACCGCCAAGTCCAATAATTTAGATTTTTTCATTCCTTTACACTCCTTATATGTTTGCGGCGGGCTCTTGGCTGAAAATTATCCCCCAACAAGTATAATAAGATATATACATTTTTTTTTTGTATAAACAAATTGTTACAAATCAACGACAATATAATTGAATAGAAAAAATAAAAAATTAATATTATTACATATATTTCATTTATTGCATTGACTTTCCACCTTTTCTATTCTTACTATTATATTATACTATACCAATCTAAATAAAAAATATTGAGTATTTTCTCTACCTTAGTAATTCTGTTCATGAATTTTACATTCTCAATTTCATATTGTGTGCCTGTAAATTAAATGTATTATTTGATTTATTTTCTTAAAAAAAATTCAATGCTAATACTATATTTTTATTTATTCATATACTTTTTGGTTTATGTCTTTTTTTAAATAATTTTATTATAGATTTTTTTTTTAAATTATACAACTAGTCAATTACGGATAAAAGAGTTTTTTTAATTAATAATTAAATAATTATCGACTTTTAATCAAATGTTCTATATATAAAAGCTCTACTTTAAAAAAAAAAATTAGAGCCCATTTAGTATGATTTTTCCATGAGCTAAAAATGTAATTTTTTTTAATGTCAAAATCTCTATTGAAACTTTTTTTTTTTTTGTGGAGATGTTTGATTGTATATCAAAGAATAGCTTTTATGATTAAAAAGATTTATTTTGACTCAGCTAAAAGAAGTTTAAATTTTGAGTTTTTGAGAGTAAAAATTAGAGTATTTTTTTAGTGTGTTGAATTATCTAAAATATTTATTTTATTTTAATAAATTTACTCCAATTCTCTTATAAGATAATCTAAAAATACATGTCTATTCAAATAATTATAATTTTTTTCTTAAAAACTATGATTGTCAACCACGACTAATATTTTTTTTAAAAACAATTACATGTATGAAAACTCTACTAATATAAACTTTAGTTAAAGAAAATCTACTTAAAAAGTCATACGATTCATACCAAACGGTTACTATCAAAAGTTCTACTTAAAAATCCCAACTGTATTAAGTAAAATATGAATTAGCTTACTGGTTTCACCGTAGATAAAGATTTTGCATGTATGGCATTAAGGAAAAATGAATAAAAAATAAATATTTTCATGTCACCTCATTAGTTTTGCAGGAAATTAAAGTCCCTTTTCCTTT
This sequence comes from Ailanthus altissimus, assembly GCA_946807835.1. Lineage (NCBI taxonomy): Eukaryota > Viridiplantae > Streptophyta > Magnoliopsida > Sapindales > Simaroubaceae > Ailanthus > Ailanthus altissimus. The sequence continues at coordinate 7,191,196 of OX327690.1, read as the reverse complement.
GATTGCAAAATTGCATGGATTATATACTCCTGCAACTGCAAGCAGAAGGTGTGTGCCTCTGATCTCTTTTACAAACAAACATTTAGATTTAGCAATTTTTAAGCATATGGGAATGCCCAGCTGGCACCGAACTTGTTCATCAATTAATTTCAGAGAACATTTTAATGGTTTTGATTCATTTTAAGCAGTCAGAAATTCTAATACAATAAGTATTAGCCTCTAATTAGACTGTAAAATTTAGTAAACATGATAAATGGACTTTCTTTCATAAATTAAATAACATCTTACTCTCTTCTATCAAATTTCTTATATAAAAAATAATTATTTTTTCAGTGTTTTTTTCAATTAAAACTAATTTTTGTCAATTCTTTTATTTATAAAAGGTTTAAAATTCATTTGTAACAGTGCTTTTAATGATAGAAAAATTCTAATGAAAACAAAATACTAATATGATTTCTTTTGCAGAAAAGAATTCGTATATCAGTTATTTTACCAAAACGAATTGGGTAGTGTTATTTGAACTTATTAAAATACTCAATAAACTCACTTTTTTAAGACATCCTTTATTAGAATTTATAATTTTAAATTTTAATTTAAAAATTAGCTTTAATTATTAATTTAAATTATTAAAAAATAATAATTTTTATAAATACTTGTATAATTATTTTTAATGCTAATAAATTCTACAATTATTTCTCAAACTCATTGATAATTGTTAAAGGAGGAAACGCCATTCTCCCTCTCAAAGTTATGTTGAAGCGAAGAATTCAAGATTCAACTTAGAACCCTAACTTTCTTGCGCAACAGAATAACCTGTCAATCAAGCAAACACAACAAGAATCTAAAGCAGAAAACAAAAGAGCACAACACAATCTTATATGGTTCGGCCAATCGCCTACGTCCACGGTGAATCCAAAGATCCTAGCCTCTCTTATTATAACTCCTTGGAGATTTTACCAGAAAAGCCCAATGAAGAACCCTCAAAAGGACCTAAACGTTTAGTGAACCCTTACTCTACCACGAATAATGATCACCCAAACAACGGTTCCACCCTAGTGCACACAAGCACTTAGTGTCTACCTAGTTCTTTCCCTCTCTTAGAGTCTCTCTCAATGCTTAATCTGAAATCAAGGGTTTACAAGTGTTTATATAGGGTGTATTTCGTGCCTACTAACCCTATTCCTTGTTGGAGTAAGAGTCCACTTGTTTTGGAAGTCCAAAATTAGAAATTCTGAACCAAAACGGACTTTTTCATGTATTCTGGTGCTGCGGCGCTCGTCCCTGGGCGCTGGACAAAATCGCGTCCAGTACTACGGCGCTGGGTTACTGTCCTGGGCGCTGCGGCGCTAAGCCTATATACCTATCCGCGTTTTCTTGCTTCCTTCACGTCTTTGAGTCCTGTTTCGCTTCCCCTTTTGTGTCCCACATGTCCTAGACTTCTCTATACGTATCCCATACGTTTTAGACTTCTTATAACTCTTCACTTTGGTATTCATCTCAATTCTTGTCCAACCAAGATTGTTGAATCACTAATTTTCCAACAAACCCTTCCTTGATTCAAAATCTTCCAAATAAGAAGGCTTCAGGATCCGATCCACACCAATACTCTATCACCTAGAGTTGAGTCCAGTTAAGTCTCCACCAAGACTTAACTTTCCTCGGGCTAGTGACTTCGGCCTCCAAAGTCATTCGTGCTTCTCACCCTTAGACCTTATAGGTCCTTTCTCTACCCTTAGTTTTTCTTTTTCCGCTCTAACCGAACACCCTTCCTCATCGAGTTTGCCTAGGGATATCAAGTTCCTCCTTAATTTAGGAACATTCCTTACACCATGTAATTCCCTAGTTTCTCCATCTTGCATCCCCAGCCTTATGTCACCAACTCCCATGGTCTCACACGTCATGTCATTCTCCATTAGAGCTTTACCTCTCTTGGCATTATAGTTGGTAAACATTGATCTGTCGGGACACATATGGACGCTGCACCCCGAATCTAGTATCCGTTTGCCAGCGTACTTTCCCTTTGAGGCTACCAATGTGTCTACAACTTCAGTATCTTCCTCAGTACCAATTGCAGCCCACCCTCCTTGGCCTTTTGATTTCGGACAATCCTTCACAAAGTGCCCTTCCTTATTACAAAGGAAACACCTCTTGGATCTCCTCCTTGATTGGTTGCTCTTCTTTCCTTGTGCAAGCAATGTTGTTCTATTCTTGGACTCAGATCTTTTTGTCAATTCTTTTGAGTTCAATGATGCCTTGACTTCATTCATCATTAAAGACTTCTTTCCATACAGCAGCGTATCCACAAAGCTCTCATAACTCTTCGGCAACGAACTTAACAGGATAATGGCCTTGTCTTCATCCTCAGTCTTGATGCCCAGTTGCTTAAGATTTATGATAATCCTGTTGAACTCGTCAATGTGAACTCTCAATGAAGTTCCTTCGTGCATTGTCAGCTCATGTAATCTCTTTTTCACAAGAAGTCTATTTGCAAGAGACTTCTTCATGTACAATACCTCGAGTCTTTTCTATAGCCCAAAAGCGGTTTCTTCATCACCAACTTCCCTTAATACTTCGTCACTCAATGTCAGGAATAAGGTGCTGTAGCGTTTTTTTGAATTGTGTCCCAATCTTTCTGCCCAGACTTTGAGGTTATCGCCTCATCGCTAGTTGAGTAGCTGCCTTCCTCCAAAGCTGAGTCTAGCCCTTACTTCACTAGTAGAGCCTTAACCCTCTTCCTCCAAAGATTAAAGTCATTCATCCCATTGAACTTATCTATTTCTTGCTTGATTGTAGCCATAGTTTAAATACTTTAGATATGTATTATCGAACCTCTAGCTCTGATACTAGTTTATTGAGGGAGAAAATGCCATTCACCCTCTCGAGGTTATGTTGAAGCGAAGAACCCAAGATTCAACCTAGAACCCTAATCTCCTTGCGTAGTGGAATAACTTGTCAATCAAGCAAACACAACAAGAATCCAAAGCAGAAAACAAAAGAGCACAACATAATCTTACATGGTTCGACCAATCGCCAACGTCCACGGTGGATCCAAGGATCCTAGCCTCTCTTATTATAACTCCCTAGAGATTTTACAAGGAAAACCCAATGAAGAACCCTCAAAAGGACCTAAACGTTTAGTAAACCCTTACTCTACCACGAACAATGATCATCCAAACAACGGTTCCACCCTAGCGCACACAAGCACTTAGTATCTACCCAGTTCTTCCCCTCTCTTGGAGTTTCTCTCAATGCTTAATATGAAATCAAAGGTTTACAAGTGTTTATATAGAGTGTATTTCATGCTTACTAACCCTATTCCTTGTTGGAGTAAAAGTCCACTTGTTTTGAAAGTCCAAAACTTCCCAAAACTAGAAATCTTGAACCAAAATGGACTTTTTCACGCATTCTGGCGTTGCGGCGCTCGTCCCTAGGTGCTGAAAAAAATCGTGCCCAGCACTGCGGCGTTGGGTTATTGTCCTGGGCGCTGTGGCGCTCAGCCATGGGCGCCGCGGCGCTCAGCCTGTATACCTATCTGCGTTTTCTTACTTCCTTCACGTCTTTGAGTCCCGTTTCGTTTTCCCTTTCATATCCTACACGTCCTAGACTTCTTCATACATATCCCATATGTTCTAAACTTCTTGTAACTCTTCACTTTGGTATTCATCTCAATTGTTATCCAATCAAAATTGTTAAATCACTAATTTTTTAACAATAATTATAAGCGATTAACCGTTAAATAGAAACATAATAAGAAACAAATATTATTTTGTATGTTAATTATAGGAAAGAATAAATAATAATAATAAATAAAATGTAAAGGAAAACAAAAATAAAAGTCTAAGGAATTTGAAAACTCACTCAAGAAGTAAATTTGAGATTACTTAATCAGTGAAATTTAATTATAAAGTAAATTATATATTAAACAATTTGATCCAATCAATTAAAATAAAATATTTTTTTTATTAAAATAAACACTTTTGACATTTTTTTAGGACAAATATTTTGCTTAACTACATAAAAAATATTTTTCTTAGTAATTAATAAAGTTTTGAGATGTCAATCTATGTTATTAGGTTTTAGTTATTAATAAGTAAATGTTGACAAGAAAGGATTGTAGAATTTATTTATATTAGAAATTTAAATGGCCATTTAATAAAATTAATTTTATTTAGTAAGATTTCATTGAAAATTAAAATAGATTTAAAATTAAATTTAAATTTTTATAATTTAATAATAAATTTATTAAAAAAAATAGATTAATAGAATATTTTGGAGATTCAGACAGCCTTACCTAAAAGAATTTATCTATCAATTTTGTGAAATTATGGGATTTAAATGTCGTTGCTCTTAGGGAGGCAACGGAACGGATATGGGATGGATACCTTTAAATTCGTATTTACATCTTTATTTGTTTAAAAAATAAAAAATCAAATTCTTTTTAAATCTGTTATAAGTTTAAAATTTTAATATTAAATTCGCTCTAATAAGTATATACTCATTATTAAACCCACAACAAGTTATTTGTGAATTTTAAGAAGATTTGATAATGAGTATATATACTTGACATTTTTAAGAAGATTTTAAGAAGGTTTGATAATGAGTATTTAAAAGAAGATTTTAAAAAGGTTTTTTTATTAAAATAAACACTCTTGACATTTTTTTAGAACAAATAATTTGAATTAACTACATAATATTTTTCTTAGTAATTAATAAAGTTTTGAGATGTCAATCTATGTTATGTTATTAGGTTTTAGTTATTAATAAGTAAATGTTGATGAGAAAGGATTGTAGAATTTATTTATATTAGAAATTTAAATGGCCATTTAATAAAATTAATTTTATTTAGTAAGATTTCATTGAAAATTAAAATAGATTTAAAAATAAATTTTAAATTTTTATAATTTAATAATGAGTTTATTGAAAAAATGGATTAATAGAATATTTTAGAGATTCAGATAGCCTTAACTAAAAGAATTTATCTATCAATTTTGTGAAATTATGGGGTTTAAATGTCATTGCTCTTAAGGAGGCAATGGAACGGATATAGGATGGATACCTCTAAATTCGCATTTGCATCTTTATTTGTTTAAAAAATAAAATATCAAATTCTTTCTAAATCTGTTATAAATTTAAAATTTTAATATTAAATTTGCTCTAATAAGTATATACTTATTATCAAACCCACAACAAGTTATTTGTGTATTTTAAGAAGGTTTGATAATGAGTACATAGCGCTTAATATGAGTGTTAAGAGCGAACACTAAAAGCGCGCAATATTGTGCACCTAGTGCGCTTAGTACGTATGTTAGGAGCGCACACTAAGCGCACAACGTTGCACACTTAGCGCGCTTAACACGTATGCTAGGAGTGCATGCTAAGCACATAATATTACGTGCCTGGCACTTAACACGCGTACTAAGAGCGCACACTAAGCGTGCAATGGTTAGCACACGTGCTAGAAGTAAACACTAAGAGCGCATAATATTGCACACTTAACTCTTAACACGCGTGTTAGGAACGCATACTAAGTATGCAATATTGAGCGCACGCTAAACGTGCAATAGTTAACACACGTGCTAGAAGTAAACGTTAAAAGCGCACAATGTTGCACACCTAACTCTTAACACGCGTGCTAAGAACGCATACTAAGTATGCAATATTGAGTGCTTAGCGCATAGCACGCGTGCTACGAGTTCATGCTAAACGCACAACATGAGCTCCTAGCACACATGTTAAGTGCGCTAAGTATACAATAAAGAGCGTATTATTTTTTTATAAATATATATATATATATAATATTCCCAAATATCCGTTACGAGTATTCCAAATTTTTTATCAAATTTGTATTCATTCCAAATTAGCTAAAGATTTTAATTTTGTATATTAAATTCGTACTAAATTTACTTTAAATTTTACTAAATCTTTTTTAATACAAATAAATTTTAACGAATTTATTAATAAATCTGCTATTTCTCTATTAAAAAATGGAAACCATCAATATTTAATAATATGTCGAGTTAGTTTATTTATTAATGCGACGGTCCATTTTTCTTACTTCTGTTGTACAGTCTCTACAGATTTGTTGCCCATCCATGGAAATTTAATTTAGACCTCATATAATATCAACAGCTTGAATTCCATTCTTTTGGCAAATTAAAAGATTTTTTTATCCGGAAAAGCTGCAGAAGGGAAAGAATCCTGTAAACAGAAGGCATATTTGGGGAAGGTCAACTACAGCAATGGATTTATCAGAAGCCAGAACCAGAAGCCAGAAGTGGCTTAGGATTCCCATGTTCGATTTCACTTTGCAGAGTAAAAGCTTAAATATATATGACACTCATCATCATTGTCACTCATCATCATTGTCATTGATCATACACATATGAGGTACTATCTCTGCTGCTTCCTTCCCAAAGCCAAAAGCATGAGCAAGCCAAAAAGGGTATCTAGTAAAGAGGGAATCACTACCATAAAAAAAAAAAAAGGCACCTATAAAATTTTTGCATTTTCGAGCCTTTTGTTTTTTAATTTTTGAATAAAGATGGATTCAATGAGAAAGCAAGAATTTGAAAATATTATCAATATCTTATAATATTAGCCAAGCCCAGTAAAAGAAAAACTTATATGAGATAGTTTTAATGAAATTATCTTAAAAATTTTATTTTACATGATGTGTTAAGTAACGAGTGGATAGTAAAACGGTGTAATGATTAATTTTTAAAATTGTACTATTTAATCATACAATAATTATTTAACACATTAATTTAGAATGAAAATTTTAAAATATCATTAAAAAGTAAAGCATTATTTGTAAATATAATATTATTATAATTATTAATAGTGAAAATATTTCTTAATTTTATCAAATAAACATAAGAATAATATAATACATCTATTCATCCAAGTAAAATTTTCTTTAAAGGAGGAGGAAAAATGACATTTTAATATCTTATTTTAGGGGATATATACTAATACAGTCCCTCATGTTTTAAAAATTACTACATTAATCCCTATTGTCAAAAACTTACTGTTAAATAGGTTTTTTGTAAGGGTAAAATAATATTTTTGTTATTTTTAAAATAAATTTTTTTAAAATGACACGTGTTATTATATGATAAGTTAATGTTAACACGTGTTATCATGTAATTGTTAATATTTATAATCAATATATTTTTAAAAAGAATAAATATTTTAAAAGTAAATTAATAAATATATATTTAATAAATAAAGGACACGTGTCATAATATGATTAATTACAAATGACACGTGTCATCATGTAATTGATTTATATATTTAATAAATATATATTTTTTAAGGAATAATTATTTTTAAAAGTAAATTAATAAATATATAATTAATAAATAAAGGACACGTGTCATACTATGATTAATTACAGATGACACGTGTCATCATTAATTAGTTTATATATTTAATAAATATTTTTTAAAAGAATAAATATTTTTAAAAAATAAATAACATGTGTCATCATGTAATTGGTTTATATGTTTAATAAATATATATATTTTAAAGAATAAATATTTTTAAAAGTAAATTAATAAATAAATAATAATAAATACAGTACACGTGTTATACTATGATTAGTTACAAATGACATGTGCCATCATGTAATTGGTCTAAATTTTTAATAAATATTTTTAAAAATAAATTATATTAAATACAACATTAAAATAGAGCTGCCACCATTATCGAAAAATGGTAACCGGCCGACCGCTATTTTTTGATGACATTTCAACGATAAAATTTATCAAATTTTACATCATTAGACTCTATTTTTCCTGATCTACACAATGATGAGATCATTTTTTTGTAAAACAAAAATAGAAAAAGGCCATAATGATGGGAGAGAGGCGGCGGCCACTATCGCTCACTGTTAAATGAAGTGATGGCGACCTGTACTGCCCCCACTAATTGATAGATCGGCAGCCAACCTCCATAGCTTGCACCGCCCTTCTGTTTGACAGCAAGCGACAGTGGCTTCGCCATTCTCCCACCATTTTAGTTTTTTTTTGTAATTTTTTGACAAAAAATGACTTCACTATTATGTAGATCAAGAAAAATAGAATTCAATAATGTGAAATTTGATAAATTTCATCGTAGGAATGTTGTCGAAAATTGGTGGCCGACGGCCGTTCGATCGTCATTTTTCAGCGACGATGGCAGTTATATTTTAATTTCTTTTTATTTATTTTATTTTTAAAAATTTTTAATAAAATTTTTAATTAATTAAGTGATGACACGTGTTACATAATTTGTGGATATTTAATTGAAAATATTATGATAAAAGTAGAAAAAAAATAAATATTTAACAACAAAATTTTAACAGCAAAAATTAACGTGATAATTATTAAAATATAAAAGATTAAGTTGGCATATACCCTTCAAATAAAGGATTAAAATATCATTTTTTTTAAATAAAGAATTAAGCAAGCTTTCATAATTTCATACCAGAAATAAGATAATTACATAACTCTTAAATCAAAATCCAATGTAAATAAAAAGAGAAAGGATAGTGGAAGGAGGGGTTGGGCCATAAAAAGTGGCAGTGTTAATAATCTGCATTCTGCCACAGCCAAGTTTACAGGAAGCAAATAATTGAGAGTAGAGAGATGTAAGTGGGGTATACGATTTATCAGCGAAATTGAAAGCCATTAACATCACAAACATGGCATTGCCATTTTCTTGCCTACCAATTCACATGCGCTGTCTCCCTCTGCCCTCCCTTATCACATCCGTTTTTCTTGAAGCCAATTTTATAATCTCATCTACACTCATTAAACAACCATCACATTATCTTTCTCGGGTTCCTGTAAGAATACAACGGTTGTATCGTAGTTTTTTTTAACTTGAATACATCACTGTGATTCTATAGAGCCGGGGCTACGGCAGGTTGATGCGATGCCAATGCTGTGCATTGAAGGTGTCTTGGACAAGTGATCAAATGGTCATTGGTGAGGCCAGCTGCTTGCATGAATGAGTGGATAACTGTTGGTCCAACAAACCTAAAACCCTTTTTCACCATGTCTTTGCTTATGCTTTCTGATTTTGAGGTCTTCACAGGGATCTTGTGGCTTGATCTATATTGGGTGTTAATTAGCTTGTGATTCACAAATCCCCACAAGTACTTGTCAAATGATCCGAATTGTTTCTTCACCTGTAAAATGATTTGGAAGTTATTAACATTTACCAACGAACAACTCTGATGATATTGATAATGAATCATTAACAATCCAACAACTGCATCAAATGGCCAATAATTATGAATTTACTTTGCCTATGCACATGTCAGTGAATCCCAATTCCCAAATATAGACTTTAATGATGTGAATTCCTGTAAGTTGTTAATTTGGGTCCACATATACTAAACTAACTAATTTTTCTCCACGACTTTAGTTACTATAATGGGCAATTAAGGTTGGATTTAGATATGGTGTGTGATGTTGCTCACGTTATAGGGTAAAACACTATTAAATTTTATCATTAAAATTATTGTGCAAACTTCTTTCTAACTGAATATCATCGATAAAATGGCCCATTATACCTGATAAATGTCACCTGCTAAATCAAATCTTGTTAAAAGATTTAGTCATGCCATTTTCTAATGTGGGTGCAAGATGATTGCATTTGCTAGCTCATGTGAATTAAAACAAATTAGGTTAAGTAAGAAATGATCAGAGTAATTAAAAAGAAAGAGAGTACTGAAAAGACTGATAGAATTAAAGATTTTCATTTGTGAAACTTAATTAAATTCCATTACCTCAAGAATTCTAATTGAGTTGTCAACAACTCCTCGAACTTGGCTTATATCTAAGCCATGCTCAGCAGTTGTTGATGTTATCTTTTTTTCAGTGAATTTGGCAACAGCTTCTGCATCAAAACCTGAAAAAGCTTCTCTGCAAAAAACAAGTATAAAAAACCAGTAAAAATTACTTTTGGTTTGTTAAAGGAAAAACAAAAGTAGCTAAAAAATAAAAATCAAATTGAACAATGCAACCCACCTGAAAACTTGACGTTTCTTCAAGACAGAAGTCCAATCTGATCCAACTTGTGCAGCAGTCAATACTAGCAATTCAAATAGCAACCTGCTAACACAATAGCAAATAATATGCAACATGAGGTAATGTTAAGTGTCACAAATCAGGATTGAGGCCAGATCATTATCAAAAAAATTGATTGAAACAAAAGTGACATGTAGGGGTTTAAACACAGCAAGAAATTTCAAATTATCATAAATTGACTACGATAGAACGGACATGTTGGGTTTAAATACGATATTTTGGCCGTGATATTATGTAAAGAACCCCTTAATTACTTAATATTAGTATGAAAGTTTATCAGAGGTGATAATGGTAATCAGCTCCCTTGCTGCAAACAGTCAAATCTGAACTAAACCTTGTTACTCCCGGCGTATTGCTCCTGTTTCAGTATTTTTTTTTTCATGTGCACATTTAGTAGTGGAGATTCAATACACCAGGATTACTCAAAGACTCTTGACTAACAAGAGAGAAAGCAAGAATTATACTTGTCATCGTGGACAGGAACTCCCCATTCTTCATCATGGTAAGCAACATAGACAGGATCTGCACAAACAACGTAAAAGTTCCATGAAAATCCTGAGGAAAAAATTTCATCTTTCATCTCTTCATCAAATTCACACACACACATTTATATAAAATACAGACCTGTACTGGGTGTGATAAAACTGCATTTCTTTTCCTCTCTGCTGATATTAACATTAGCCAAAGAATCAATCTTTCCTTTAAACTTCACAGACTTTGTTCTCCCATAATGAGCAATTCTCATCTTTCTTTGCTCTTGCATAATAGCAACTTGTTCTCTCCTTGCTGCCGCTATGCTTCCTGGAGCTTCAATTATCAATGAAGAATCAATATAACTTTTTGGTGCAACATTTTTGGGCTTATTCTTAACTGAGCTAGCCAACTTCTTGGTGCAAATTGGCGTCATAAGTTTCTCTGCACTAGATAAGCTTAGCTCATTGGGATCATTTCCTCTCTTTACAGCTCGTGGCCTCGGTGATTTTAGCTTTGGAGAAATAGGAGGAGACAAAGAAGATCTAGTCATCATTTTAACATTAGCAGTAGGAGACTTTGGTGATGAAGAAGCAAACTTCTTGTTGATGGAATTGCTTTTCTGCAAGCTTGGAACTTGGTTTGAAGTTGGTTGAAGAACTGGCCGGCCATTGATTTGAGAACTTTTTGGAGTGACAGAATGTATCTTAGACTTGGAAGAACACATATTTCTGAGAGAGGAAGAGAAAACGGAGTTGCAAGAATTAAAGCAAAATGAAGAGGGCGATCAAAGGGAGTTAAAAGGAAGATTTGGAATATGGGCATGTTAATTTTTTTTGGGGTTTATAAATTGGAAATGTGGGACAGCTTTTGTAAACTTGCAACATGGAGGGGTGGTCGTCTGCCATACAACTTCTTGTTAGGGGCATTTGCTTTTCTTCTATTCCCAGAACAAAGTTGACATTGACACCATCCTAACCCACACCCCCGCCATTTTTCTAACATTATCTTTAATCTAAACTAAAGTTCTTGTTAATTTGTTTTTATAAATTATTTAAAATTACAACACTCATATTACATTAGACTACATTATTAATATTACAACAGATTATATTACTGAGATTTTTCAAAAATAATACGTATAATTTTGAAACTTATCTTATTCAAATTACACTATTGAAATAATTGAAAGTAACACATACAACTTTAAGTATATTTTATTTGAATTAAAAAATTCCCACAAAAAAGAAAAAAATTCAATTAGCCTTAACATTCACCAAAATACTTGAAACCCCGACTTGGTTAGGGATGCGCATTTTAAAAAATGATGCTTGTCAACTTGGCAAACACCTCGATAAACACCCGTGTGCAAAATTTTTGTTTATTTTAATGTAAGTAAAATTTGAAATACATTGAATAGGTAGATGATTTTTTTGGTTCTATTCTTATTTTTGCAAAAAATAGTTTTAGTTACTTAATATATAAAAATAGATTTTCTTTAATATTTAGCGAAGATATTTAACCTTAGAAATTCAGATAAACTATAATAAACTTATTTCACAATAAAGTCTTATATTGTAGTAAACTTTTTGTACCACGATAAAATAAACATATCTCAAATACCCACGTGACACTAATTTAACCGAGGGGAGCCTAGAGTCTAGAGTAAGCGAAAGTAAGACCTTAAACATGTTTATACATTTGTTATTTGTTAAAAGTTTAGTTAGTAGAAGTAATTAGCAGGTATATGATATTAGCTTAAGTGAAGCTGAGTTAAGAACATATTTGAGTGAGAGGAGAAAAGGGAGGGAAATGTGGGGATGGTATTGTGTTGGTGGGGTGATTGGCATTGCCAGCCTTCAGATGGACCCTCTTTCCCCACCCCCACTGCACATTAGTCTATGACTATGCCTTGTGAATTCTCCCAAATCCCAAGTTACAAGAGAGAAGATAAGAGAGGGAGAAGAGGGTGATTGAGACTAAGAGAGACCGATCATTTGTCCCTCTTCAGAGCTGGCTCACAATCTCAACTCCACCCATAATATCTTCCACTTTCATTTACTTGAGGGGGATGTTCATTTTTTAGCCTTTAGAGATTTTAACAAACCTACCATGTTTAAAAGCTTGGAGAGGCTAGCATTTGTGGTTATTTTAGACTCAATTTTCAGCTTTTCTTATAGCAAAGTTCTTTTTTTTTAAAAAAAAAAAAAATTAATTTCTACCTTTATAAGTTTGACATATACTTGAAATGGTCCCATATCCCAATTGTTAACCGTGGACCATTTGATTGAAATCCAACTTCTCATATATGTTGATCGAGGACTGCATTTTCATTATCAACTTCTATTTGGCTGTCAACTTGTAGTCCATGGAATTAGGGCTTTTGTCTGTAAGGTAATTATAGAAATTGAATCAACGTGTATTAAAAATTATGATTGACATACAAACATTTTCTGTTAAAAGAAAGATCAAATCGAGCACATGACTTGAGCAATAATAAGGCAAAGATTACTCCTTACACAAACAAAGTTTTCATATCATCTACAGTTGATTAATTTTGTTGGAAGGAATTGAATTAGTAGCTCCAAATCATTATGTCATCCACAGTTGATCTTGTAGGATGAACCTTCAACACATATTCAACTATTTTGACTTACTTAAACTAGAAAAGGAAAAAAAAAATTAAATTCTAGGGATTTCCGTGTTATTATATATCTGTTCATTTGTTTCAATTTGAAGAAAACAATCAATATTGAGTTGAGCTGATCATGATGTTTCTTTTACAAATCTTTCCTATCAACTTTTTAAGTGATTAGAATTAAAGACATCTGATAATTCAATATCTTACAAATAAATTTATATGTCTAATGCAAAGTTGAAAATTAACTCCATGTCACATCTAGATTTGGTTTCTTCATAAAAGAGACAGCCCATGCGTTTTTTCATCATATTTGCGTAGATAATGAGAGCCATTTCAGTGACAAAAACTCATATAAAACACATATACACAGTAAAATATTTGGACTCAATGTAATGGAGATGTTGCTCTCTTTATAGTTTATTGAACGTACTTGTACAAGTGGTATATTAATTAACAGTCTAACCTTATGTGATAATATCACTTACTGTACATGCATAAATGTATTTATTATAATTATTATTAAATTCTAACAAATAATATCTCATAAAATTAATTAAATTGTTGATTTAAATATTATGGCTTCACATAATAATATAGCTTATTACGTCACATATTAACGACTCATATGGGATAATTTTTTAAGTGAAGACTTTTATAAATAAAGCTTTTAATAAAAAATTATTAGTCATTTGTTTTCATTATTAATTAAAAAAATGTAAATATTATAAGAGAATTGAAGTCGAACTTATAAAATAAAATAAGAGTATTTTACATAATTCAAAATTTTAAAAAATTTCTTTAACTTTTGTTTTAAAAAACTTAAAATTTGAGTTTTTTCGATAAAAACAAAATCATTTTTTAATTTAAAAAAAATTGTTTTAATTTACAAACAAAAGGAAATGTCTTTTCATATTGAAACAACTAGTGAGCTAAATTTCTTTGTAGAAAAATTGTAGTCTCAGCCGAGAAAAAGAAACCCACCTGGCAGTGCGAATTCCCTGCAGGTTTGAAAAAAGAAGAAAAAGAAAGAAAAAGTTGAACAAGACAGGAATATGGACAAATTCAGTGGAAAAAGAAAGCAATTTCAATCATACAGGATCATCTTATTCAACAATTACAACATTGTAATGCCTGTCCACAAACAAAAAAAAAAAAAAGAGAAAGGATCAACAAAAGTTTGTTTATGTTTAATGTCCATTTGCCATTTGATTGGAGTTTCTACCTTAAAGACTATGGTAAGAGGAACACAAAAACTTCCATTTATGAGGACGAGGGTCTTGTTTTGAGTTTGCCCTCCAAATATTGCATTATTGTACGGTCAAAAAATGATCCAATGATGAAGTTGTCTTCTGCTATCAAAACAATTATATACATATAATGTTGAAACAAGCAAGTCACGAGAACAAAAAGTGCAAAGCATTTCAATTTCAATTTCTGCTGCCTATGGGGCAAGTTCATTATATCAACATGTACATGTGTTTTCTCAACAATATGTGGGGATGCTTGTCCTCAAACCTTTGGGGACATAATTTAAGTCTTTCATATTCAATTCGATTTATTTATTTATTTATTTTGCTGGCTTCATTCACATATCAAATCTATTGAGTTGGCTGATGGGTTCCTTTTTTTGAAATTGGTTTGTTTTCAGAAGCACTTTCCAGCTTGTGTGTCCCCCCTTTTCATTTTTAACTTGCTCAAATACAAATAACAGCAACTCATTAGCTTGATAACTTCTATTACAGTGGCGAAGACATGACTGACTGAGTGGGAATTATTATGAACAATAATGGTATCAAACAGATCCATGTTATTACCTAAAAAGCTTTTAGGGTTTGTGAGATAACTAACAAGCAGCTTGTAGACAAGGAGTTATCACATTGCAATCTACTATTAACAAGGGAACAAAGTAGCTGTTATGTTATCAGTGAAGGGCCAAGACACAGATTCTGTTAGTGTAAGACCATTATCACAATCAAATAGCAATTTGATGCACTAAATGAAAACATGAATAGGTTAACATAATTTGCCTTTTCCAATGAGCTGTTCCAAGCACGAGTCTCAGTTGCATTGATGAGTCCTTTTTCCTTGTTCATACACCAGTCACAAATGGCCATATGCCCCAGGATGTGGACCTTCATGCTGGCATTTCTCAGTACTATCTGCTCCCTGTTTGATTGCTATCATTTTCCCCCCCCCCTTTTTTTCTTTTTCTTTTTTCCCTGAAAAATAGAGATTGACGGAGGATTGTGAATGACAAGGACCTTTCATAGTGTCTGTTTCAAGTGATTTTGGACTCGATGCAATGTGTGCCCTAAGCAATTTCTGGAAAAATGGGATCTTGGATGTGGATCCATCATTGTTGAGGATAAGTTGAGTGCGTTTGTGGATGGCCTTGCTAAGTTCCATTTCGATCAACAAGTTTGTCAAATGAATCTACTTATACATTCAGATTTATAGTATAGTCCATGTATTTTTTAATTAAATATTTTAATTTATAGGTAGGAGTGGTAATATGGGTTACAGTTCATTTACATAACATAAATTTGATATGAATTAAATGAATTTAGATTAAAAAATGATTTGATTATTAAATGGGTCACCTTCATGTTACTTGTTTAATTTGTATTGAATTTGTATTTGAGCATTTTGATTTATTAATTCATTTATGATACATTACTATTTAAATAATTAAATTAGATTAATTTATTTAAATTTTTTAATATATAATAAATTTAACAATTTAAATAATATATATTTTTAATATTTTAAAATAATAATCATATAAACGAATTGAATTGTACAAACAAATTAAATTGTGTAAACTAATTAAATCGTTATACTCATTTTATTAAACATGTTAAATTATATAATTTATTTATTAAATCAATTGAATTCATATTTCACTAGATTGTTTACTTGAATGAATCATATTTAAATTTGTAAAAAATTTAGCAATACTTTATTAAGACACGGCAATGCATACAATTGGTTAATATGAATTGTCACCTTACTTACAGGTTATATTTTAGAAACTTCAAAATCTTGAAATATGTAGTAAAAAACTTAAAAACTATATGACAAAAAAAAATCTAAAAAATATAATAAAAGAGTTGAAAGTTGGATCATACATTCGAATGTATAGTGTTGATTGCTATATTTGATAACTCGAAGTCAACGAGTTAGATTTAATTTATTTGAGAAGCTTGGATTGGATGATAAAGATAAGATTAAAAATTAGTTTTTTTCTCTCATTACAAGAATGACGTTCGACGAGGATTCTAATATAAAAAAGAACACGTAAGACTATGTTGAATAATTTTTGGTGTAGACACAATAATGCTTAAATCAACAAAGATTTGAAAAAAATAGAATACGGAAAAAAAAAAGAGGAGTCAATTATTCGATATGAATTACTGGCTTATAATCGATGTGATCTCTCTATATACATTGTGTTTATCAAGCTGTTATGTATGAATTGCCTTCTTAGTACTGATTTCTTCATCTATTTATAAAGTGAGAATTTAGAATTCACTTGTACCTCTTTGAGTCCGTTTTAATGAGTGTTTATTTATAGATTTGTCATTCTTGGACTCTATTTTTAGAGTTTTTCTAAAATCACATTTGATCTTACTTGCCTTTGTGGGGATTATCTATTTTTAGAGATTCTTTTCCTAATAAACTTGACATTCACAACTCTCTACATCTCTTATAAGTTAAGTCATTTATAAGAATTTCTTTATTTATTCGAGGTGATCAGTTCTAGACCTCCATTTGCTCGATTTGAGTAGGGATTGTCTCTCTTCAATTAAGATTTTATCAATAGGATAATCAATATTTGACTATTATTTTTCTTAGCCTTATAGATAGTGGGTATAACCGAGTAAGGTATAATATAGACCATTGCTTTAACCAACTTGAAAAAATCGTAGTTTTTTATTATGAGACTGACTAGCCTATAGACTATTATTTTAACCAACTCGAAGGATGTGGACTCAATCTTCTCTTTTTTATGAGTGTAATCAAATAGAATAACTTGTAGGCCATTATTCTAATTAACTTAGAAAAGACGTCTTAGTTTAAAGACATTTACAGACCAACGTTTATTTTTTGGATCTTACTTATTTGAGGTCTTCAATAGGCTCTTTTAGCATGAAATATTTTGGATCTTGTGAGTTGAAGACCTTGGGCCTAGTTCACCAATATCAGGAGAAATATATATATATATATAAATCATTTGTTAAATTACATATTGTACCATATGTCTAATGCTACAGTAAGTTACTACTTAATCTAAAATGTTAAATTTTGCCAACAAAAGTATTTAAGTGCTAATAGACCTTATCCGGGTTTAGAAAGCTTATATCTATTAGAATTGTTTGGCCTCAAAAAATAATTTTAGATTTATTTCATTAGAATTTATTTCATTGTTATTTAGTAAAGTTTTACATACACAATTAGAGCATTTGCTTTTTAATTATAAATTTTAATATTATATTTGTTGACAATATTGTTGAAAAATCATATTATATAGTTAATAAACCTTAGATAGGAAGTAATGATTTTTCAGTACCTTATAAATCTAATTTGTATTAAGAACTCACCCTATCGCTATCGCAAATTAAGGGTAGTTATGTTACAATTAGTATATTTATATAATTTTAACAATGTCAACATGTGATGTTAAGTTTATTAGCTATATTCAAATATATTGATTTATATTTATGATGTTTAAATTATGTAAATGCTCAATATGACATTCTTCATTCTCAAATTCAGAAAATATATTCAAATAATTTAATAAATCAATTGGACTCAAGAATGCCGACCAATCTATTTACAAAAATAAATATATATTATTGGAGAAAAAATTTTAAAATCTTTTGAATGGTTAATAAGTTATACAACAATAATATAGTTTTAATATTGTAAGTTACATATTATAAATTATTATTATTATATAGTAGTTATAATATTTAAATTAGTCATTAAATATAGGTTAAATGTGTAAGAGTTATAATATTTAAATATTATTATTATTTGGGAGTTTTATATTTTTAAATTATTATAGGAGTTACAATATATTATATTATTCTTATAAAATATTAGAATTAATATATAGACTACTACCACTATATACAGGATGCTACTAATTTCTTATTAGAAGTGTGTGAAGTGAAGAATAAAAAAGAAAAAATTAAAAGTGTTCTATGTATAAATAATATATTTTTCATATTATGTTTTGAGCAACTGTGATAATGGAGGAGTGATATTATCTTTTGGTGATCGTGCTCATTGAAGAGAGCGACTGCGAGCATAAGGTTGAATATTGAAGTTATATAGATCTATCATTATCCATATAAATGGAGGATTATTTGATTTTAGAATAATGATATTGGCATGCCTCTTTTATGTCCTAAGGCCATGTTTATTTTTTTACTCTTTATTTTACTTATATATATTGTTAATATGTTCCATATCTTTTATATATAATATATAATATAAAATATGGTTGAAATAATATGTGAAATAAATTACCAAACCTATATAAAAGTTTTGAAATATTACTAAAGCGTAAGGTTAAAGAAAATTTGGATTGAGTTTACTTTTCATTGTAAAGTTTAAAGAGTTAAAACTTTTGTTTTCCCGTTCAAAAGATTAAAGGAAAAATATAAAGCAGTGGAAGGGCATATTAAATAAAATGACTACCAGCAACCCATTGGTTCGTATATTAGATGCACATAAACTGACAGGTGATGAAAATTATTTTGATTAGCCAATAAATTTCAGAATAATTTTAGATCCGAAAAAGCTTAGATATGTTATTAATAAAAAATGTCTAGATGTGCTTCTGATAATGCTTCTTCAGAAGAGGTTGAAACTTATCAGAAATGGATAAATGATGATTTGAATGTCAAGTTATATATTCTTCTTTCGATGTTTATTGACATTCAGAGAAAGTATGTATGTGCACATGAATAGTACAAGTAATATTATACTTCATTTGAATGAGTTGTTTGGTGACAGACCACAAGTCAAGATGTATTGGTTCTCCAAGACACTATTTCAAGCTAGACTAGCAGAGGGTAGTCCAGTTAATCCTTATGTGTTTAAAATGATTTCTTGCATTGAAAGGCTAAAGATGATGGACATCATTCTGAGCAATACCTTAAGAAATAGTTTCATTCTCCAATCCTTATCGAGATTATTTGTATAATTTATTATGAATTTTAACATGCAAGAGTTTATTCTCACTTATGCTAAGTTGAATAATATGTTGAAGAAAACGCACGAGGATATAAACAAATAGGGTTTAACCCTTTACATTCAAGGTGCTTCATCTTCTACCTCAAAAGTTTTTAGGAAGTCTATGGGAAAAAAAAGGTGAAGCATATACTATCTGTAGGTCCTTAGAGACATGACATATATAATCTATAAGAAAAGAGTAAAGGCAAAGAAAAGTGTTTCAGTTATGGTGAGGATGGATATTAGAAACGTAATTTTCTGAAGTTCATTGCCATAGTTAAGAAAAATCCCTTAGATATATGTTTACTTATCATTGATATTTCATTGGCTTTTGATTCTAGCACAAGTTTAGTATTAGATATTGCATGTCCTTCTCACATCTGCATAGAGAGGTACAACTTCATGTAGGAAATAAAGATTTTCTACAAGTTAAAGCTGTTGGAACTTTTAAGTTACTTCTCTGTTTTGGCAAAACTATTTTATTATAAAATTATTATTTTGTGCTAAATATTATTAAGCAGATTATATCCCTTGTTGTAATTAACATTGTGGGTTATCATGTGTATATTAGGAACAATTGTATGTATTGATATGATAAATATAATATTTTGCTAGCTGATTGTCAACTAAATGGCCATTTTATTTTAAATATAACAAGAAATATCTTGAATATACAGATAAATAAGGAGTGAAAAAATTTAGAAACTTTGAATGATATTGAATTGTGGCATATGCAATTAGGTTATGTAGGCGTGAGATGCCTAATCCATCTAGTTAAAGATGGTCAAATACTTGATTTTACCATAGAGCTTTATCCAGTTTGTGAATTTTGTATTCAAGGAAAAATGAACAAATATCTATTTATTGGTGTAAATCACTAGGCTACTAATTTATTAGAATTAGTACATAATAATGTATGTGGTCCAATAAATCACATTGCCATGCCTAAGTTTCGATATTTTGTGATCTTTATCGATAATTTGTCATAATACAAATATGTGTTTCTTATGAAACACAAGTCGAAAACTTTTGATATATTCAAAGAGTTTCAATTTGTTTCAAAGAGTTTCGATTTGAGGTAGAGAAATAAATCTGTAAGTTTATTAAATATCTTCGATCAAATTAAGACAATGAATTCATTAATTATTTAAAGGAGAATGAAATTCTCACTCAATATAGTCCTTCAAGTTCTCCTTAACACAATGGTGTCTCAGAGAAGATGAATCAGACTTTATTAGACATAGTTTGATCGATGATAAGCTTTACCAATCTTTTTAAATATCTTTGAGGTTATGCTCTACAGACTACTACTCACTTGTTGAATAGAGTACCATTAAAGGTTGTTTTAATCACTCCATATGAGATATGGACTAGAAACAAGCCAAGTCTTAAGTATGTTAAGATTTGAGGATGTTTTGCTTATGTAAAGGTTATACAACAAGATAAACTTGCACCTAATGGGTACAAGTATTAGTTTATTGGATATCCCATATAGTCTACGGGATATCGATTCGATGATCCTGAGGAATGAGATGTGTTCATTGCGCGTTATGCCACTTTCTTAGAAAGTTAATTTCTGATGGATCGTAGGAATTGTAGAAAGATTAAACTTAATGAAGTCAATCAATATATTGGTGAACCGATGATGGAACCTCAAGTTAAATATATTGAGATACCTTTAACACACCCTCATTGGAAGTCAAAAATGAACTCGAGGCCACCTGTTAGGTATGATATAATACCTAAATGTGCCTTTATATTTTCTTAGTTAAAGAAAAAAATCCTTTGACTTATAAAGAGGTGATATTGAACATTAATTCGGGCAAATCGCAAGACGCCATATAATTCAAGATTGATTCTATGCATGACAATTAAGTTTAGGATTTGGTTGAGTTACCTATCGGTTGTAAATGAGTTTACAAGCGGAAACATGGGCTTGATGGAAAGGTAGAGTCCTTTAATGTCTAATTAGTGGCAAAAGGATATACTTATAAATTTGAAATAAATTATGAGTATACCTTTCTCCAGTAGCCATGATAAAGTCAATCCAAACTTTATTAGCTATTGTTGCATATTATGATTATGAAATCCCATAGATAAATGTAAAGACAACTTCTAATTCGGTGTGTGGACTGAAGAAGTCTATTTATGGTCCCAAAGTGAGAATCTTCGTTTTGATAATGTAATCAAGAGGTTTGATTTTATCAAAAACGAAGAGAACGTGTATATGTATAAAAAGGTCAGTGTGAGCATGATTGTCTTTCTAGTACTATATAAGGACAACATACTCATTATCGAAGATGATATTGGTATGTTGTAGTCAGTCAAGAATTATATGAGTAAGAACTTTTTTAAGAAGAATTTAGGAAATGCTTCATTTATATTGGGTATAAAATTTTATAGAGATAGAGTTAAGAGGCTGATAGGACTCTCTTAGTCCTCATACATAGACAGTATTCTGGAAAGGTAAAGTTTTACTATTTGTAAGACAGTTAATATACCTGTCAGACATGACATCCATCTTTCTAAAATGATGTGTCCTCAAAAAGAAAATGAAATATTAGAATGTCTAACATACTTTATATATTAGTTGTAGGTAGTATAAGGTATGTCATGTTATGTACGAGATATAATATCAATATAACTGCAAGGTATTACAAACCGATATCAGTCTAATTTAGGAAACAACCATTTAATGGTCATGAAACATATCCTAAAATACTTGAAGGGTATAAAGGACAAGTTTTTTTATTTATAGATAAAGTGACTTACAAGTGAAATGATACATTGATTCAGACTTTCAATCTAATTCGAATGATAAAAATTCTACATTTGCATATATGTTTCTTCTCAATGGTGCCACTATCAATTGAAAAAGTGCAAAATAAGGATCCACAATGAATTCTATCGTAGAGGCAGAATACATTGTAGTTTCGAAAGCTATAAAGAAAGAATGTAGATATGCAAGTTTGTTACAAAATTAGGAGTAGTCCCAAGTATAATAGATCATGTCCCGCTATACTGAAGTAATAATGGGGCAACTTCTCAAGCAAAGGAGCCTAGGGTGAACTAGAAATCTAGATATGTGAAACGGAAGTACCACATAATTAGAAAGATCTTGGCTAGAGGAGATTTAATAGCATCTAGAGCATATTCTAGTAATAATGTAGCGAACCTACTTACTAAAACCTTAACTCCTAATGTGTTTTTGAAACATTTAGAGTCAATGAATATTAGATACCACGGTCAATGACACTAAAACAAGTGAGAATTGTTAGAGATAGTGTTTACGTGCCATTTTATTTATTATATAAATATTTTGATATTGTATGATTTAATGCACCATTTTATTATTTTCATAACATGTGAATGGGGCAGTGTTTATAGGCTTAAGAAAGTATTTTATAAAACAAACGAGTATGAACCTATAGAGTCTTACAATATAAAATACACTCGTTGAATATTAGGATAACAGTTAGGGTCAAAAAGTTCAATTTAGAAAATAAATTTATATGTATAATTTAGTTTTAGTACCTATCAGAATGGATACGTGTCAAATTCTAAGTGTTAGAATATGATATATGTCAAATCATCACTAGGCCTTAAATAATAAGTTTTGCCTAATGTTTGACAAGTGTGGGACACTTGTTTTGAAAGCAAATTAAGAAATGGACACTTTCATGAATAATGGATAAGTTTGTTTAAACCTTAACAAGTGTTGGACTTTATCATGGTTTTGTTTAGTTCATGGACATTTTTCCATTTCAAAAAGCAAAAGACATGCATTTGGCTAGGGAAATGGTTCAATCATTTTTTGTGCTTTTGAGTAGAGATGGTTGTGGCTTTAAAAAGAAGGAAAACCCAAAGAGTGAAAGCTTAAAGAGTTTAACTAACTAAAACAAATCCAGAAAATTAAAAGCTACCATTCTGGAGTTATAAGCCTACTATAGTCAATAACTAGAATTGTTTGCGAGAACACTTTATAGTGAAATTCCATGTTCAAATTTTCTAACTAATTGGAGATTCTCCAAAGTCATATTTTCTGTTACTATAATAAAATTATCTTTGAAGAAATGTGGTTTTGAAATGCATATTATACTTTCGTTGCATGTTGTATTTGACATGCATTTGTGTTTCACTAACCACACACATACCCCAATTCACCAACAAAATGATTGACAAACAACTTATAAAAATTTCTGAAAGTTTTGATTGATTTCGACAGTAAATTCTAAAATCATGTTATTATAATGCTGGTTAAGATTAGAGAAAATATCTTACAATTGATGGTGTCCTTGTAATCTTCAGGGCATGCAACTTTTTCAAAGGAGTATATAGGATTAATTGGGTCGAAGCTGCCATCAAATAATCTAAAGTGAGGCATATAAAAGTTAGGTGGCATCTTTTGGTTCTCAATCTCATAAATGAATGGAGATTCCTGTAACTTCCTAATAGCAAAAGAATGAGGGGTGTCAAGATTGTGAAGTTGATACTCTACAGTCGCTCGTCAAATATTTCTTGAACATTAGTTGTTAATGCCTTATTTGGTGGATAGGTCTCAAAGATAACTTAGCAGGTGCAAGGACGATAAAAGTAACAATAGTTGAGACACATTGCAGAGAGGTGTTGTGGATGGATGACTTCTTAGAAAAATGCCCTTGAGGTTGTTGTGTTGCATGCAAGATTGGATTTGGATACAACAATGGAGATGGAGTTACCTGTGGAGGTACAACTTACGGAGGCATATATGGATGCAAAGTTAGGGGATCATTATCACGAGGAATGTTAACACTTTTAGGAGACTTGCAATGTTGAGCTAGATGAACTCGCAAATCTCCATTTTGCTTAAGGACCCTTGGAGATAGTTTTGTTGTTGGATGAAGACTTTAGTGAATTGCTCCATTAGTTAAGCCTGTACATTAAGCTTTTATTGCATAGTTAAAATCTAGTCAATAATTTGCAGATTCAAAATTCCTTAACTCGAGGACTTGATCATGTTGTAGGAAAGATACATCATTAATTTTAGAAGAAGTGCGAGTTTGAAGAGTAGGTTTTTTTAGGTACAAAAAGAAAATCAACATTTACTTCTAACTTTTCATTTTCCAACAACAATTACACATTCCCTCGGCCTCTAATTATAGTGGAAATGCCATTGCCTATATATGAGGAACATAGTTCTTCAATCATATTTGCACAAAATTCTTCCTTTCAAAAGAAAATATGATGCGAGAACCCGATCCACCAACTATCTAAAATGTTGGCAAACAAGTTTCTCCATAATTTTTGTGCACAAATAATAAAAGAATATTGAAAACAAACTCAAAAGATTCAATAGCCAAAATAAGGTAAGAGACTAAAAGCCAAAATTAACAAAGATAAGTTTCATGCGCTGAATCAAACGTGTTGACAATTGATCAAAATGAAAAACTTAATTAGATCTAGGAATTAAATGGCCAAGAAAAAGCCGAACTCAATACGAATCAAAGCCAACATGAAGGAATCAAAGAAAATCAAAACAAAAAGACTTGAAGCCCAATGAAAACCATCATTTTAATGACTCTTAGATCACCAAAAATTAATAAGCAAAACAAATCTCTTAGTGGAAAGTCTAAGGACATGAAATTATATGCTGACTTTGATGCGTGAGTGGAGACATCAATGATGATGCAATCATATGGCCAAAGAAAAATTTGATTCAGCAAGATATTAACAGGAAACGAAAAGAAAAACAGATGGATTGCACCATTAAATCTATAGAAACGGAGAAAGACATTAATACTGAATCTATCTTCGATCCAAGATCACAATCATGTAAACGGCGTGATTAAACAAGATTATGAAGATCGAAAAGTAAAATCACAAGATCAATCCAATCAAAGAATAGATCAAGCATGGATCAAAATAAAAAAGATTATGATTAGCCAATTAACAAATAATTCAGCAAAAATTATGAAATTATTATCACTTATGGTTTGAAAACATGAGTTTTAGATCAACGGAGCTCGAGATGGTTGAGAGGATCACAATCAACGAGCCAAGCTACAAACAACACTTTATTTAATGGAAGAATGTGAATTACACATAATAAATGAATCCTTTGAAAGGGTCCAAGAGCCTCTATTTATAGGTAAGAGTTGCTTATGTAAATGATTACCCTTGATATAAATTGTTTTTACATATGAAAATTGTTATTATCATTCTATCTTATGCAGACAACATTATTATACAACACAAAGGAAAAATATTGTAAAGTTTGTAATGTCATCATATAAACAAAGATCATATAGCAATAACAACACGTTCAAAATTACACGTATCCAAAACAGAAACCCTATGTATATGTGATGGCATAATATGTACAAAGGATAGGTAACACGAGCAGTATCAGAACAAGCATTCATTTGTCAATCTGCTCAGTTTGACAATCTATTATATTTAAAACACACAGAAAATTTTCAAAAGAGAGAAAAAAAGTGTTAGGAAATTTATTTGTAGACAGAAATTGTCGTTTGTTTCCACCAAAAAAGAACATAGGCATAACAAAGGCAGAGGTGTAGCCATGTTTGAAGGCAAAAGGATTAGAGAATAATTAGATGAAACAAGAGAAGAGATGGGTTTGAATTTTCTGATTCAGGCCTTAAGGGTCAAGTTTTAGCAATGAAGACGGTCCTCTAGAGCAAGAACTCTGTTCTCCGGAACCTTATGAATCCATAAATGCACGGACAACATCCAAAATTGGAGCCCGGCATATTGGACACTTTCCGCTGTTCCATTGCAACTCATGCGCACATTTCAAACAGGTGCACATATGTCCACATCTGTACAACAATCAGACAGTATATCTCTGGAGATTACTACTGACAATGCTAAAAAATGGTCTCAGATAGAGAAAGAATAGATAGCTTAGCTTGCAAGGCACATACATACCTGTACAAAAGCGTGTCGACCTGCATTTCGTAGCAAATGCAACACTTGCGTTTCTTTGTTGCCCAATCAACTGAATTATTACCCATTCCTTGTACTGTAACAACAATTGTCGATGTCCTTTTCAAATAATACAAAATTAAATAAAAAAGCAAAAAACAAATAAATTCAGAAGGCAGTACCCCCAAGCTCACCAGGAAGAACTTCCTGCTGATTGGATTGGTTGAATTTCACTTGCATGTCCATACAACTCTGTACTGATTTTCTCAGCTCAGACATCTCACGGTGCAGTTGTTCTATCTGTCCTCTTAAATCATATATGAGTTCCGTTTCCTGAAAGTAGATAAAGAAAGTTTAGTCCATTGAACAGGAACTGACTAAATCTCAACCAAGATCAATATAGGTTGATTAAGTAAAACTCACAATTGAAAAACGATGTGTAGAGGAAGCGGACTCTCGACTATCCTGATAGCCAGCTTGAGATTGTAGAGGTTGGGGTGATGAGACAGATGCCACTGGATCGGAATCATCTACAACCTCATGATCTTGATATCTCCATGGAGAAGTCATTTGTGTTGATGCTGAGGATTGATAAAAAAAATCACTTGCCTCATTCAACTGATGACTTATTTGACTCTGTTCTTCTTCTTCTTCGTCCTCCCCCTCTTCTTGTTCATTGCCTTCTTCACAATCTCCTTCTCTTTGTTCTTGCTCTTCTTCTTCTTCTACAACTTGTTCCACCTGATCTCCTTCTGCTTGTTCTTCTTCTTGATTGATTGCCGGATGCATATGTCCTTGTAAGTGAGACAACAATAATTCGCCAATTCTCTCTTGATTAATCTCTTCTTCTTCATTTTGATAGCCTTCTAGTTCTGTTTGTCTTTGTACATGAGAAGTCATCAGTTGATCCATTGTCTCGCGGAAGTCACTGGTTAGGAAAGATGATACTCTTCTTCTGCGCGCACAAAATTAGCAATTCAAGTTATTGCAATATAGAATTAAGATCCTATTGTTTCTGAAAGTTGTTATCTATTAATTCAAACAGTTTTTGAGTAATGAGGATGTACCTCTATTCTAACATAATTGATCTGTTTATGCTACGTAAGTCCAGATTCACCATATAAAAGGTTTCCATGCATTCAAGTAAATTAGTATAATTTAAATGTGTTATGATTTTAAATAGCTGTGGTAGCTGAAGACAATATTCGGTTGTTCTATGGTCCTCTTTTTCTGTTCTCTATTGTTTTCATTGGATACAATAATCATATCATTAACAGGAAATAAGTATATACTGAAGTTCACACATTTGCCAAACACACTAAGAACCTTTTCAACTCTTGCTATAAAAAGCTTGTTTTTGGTTCATTGATTTGTTTGTATGTATGTGTGCGTGTGCACAGGCATGTCAGAGGAAGAAACAAGGAATTATAACAAAATCCAGCATACCTTTCAAGCAGTTGGCGTATCTCCTCATTTGAGCTGTTACTAAGCATCTCCTGGTACCACATTTGTCTGCGATCTTCCCAATAACTTCGTGGGCGAGATATCCCACTAATCCAGTCGTAATTGGTTTCAACAAAATTGTCCTGGTCATAGTTCTCTTCTTCTAGCTCATTCTCGTACCAATCATTCAAGGAAGCTGATGTTTCTCCAATTTCCTGTGAATCAAGATAGAAGGGCTGCTGGTCATTTGGCTCTTGTTTGTTTATCATTTCGTTCTCATTCTGAGCATCCAAGGATCCCGTTGATTCTGATATTTTTTTAAAGTTACCATGTACGTGCAGCTGGTGATTGGTTTCTTGGTCTTGTGCCATCTCACTTCTTCTACCATTTAGCAACGTTGTACTTTCAGCAGTTCCTTGTGGGTCAAGAAAGGAACCCTCCATACGCGGTTCTTGCCGTGCAACACCAGTTCTTAGAATGGATATTTTGTTATGATCTTCACTTATTTGAGGTTCCTGCTGTGTGTCACGAGTTCTTGGACCGGACAATTTCTGATGATCCTCACTTATTTGAGGCACAGAATTCTCTGTTGGGACCGTATTCTTCCTTCCAGCAGTAGTGACGTCTTGATGATCTTCACTAATTTGAGGTTCTAGCTGTGTGACATCAATTCTAGGACAGGATAATTTCTGATGATCTTCATTTATTTGAGGCACAGAGTTCTCTGTTGGGCCAGTGCTGTTTCTTCCCGCAGTAGTAACTTCCTGATGTTCACTATCTTCACTTAGCTGAGTGGCAGTGGAAGAATTCTGTAAATGTATTGTATTATTTGCCATCTCTGTAAGGGAATTTTTTGAAGTACTAGCATCATTTCGGGCGGTGACTCCATGATCAACACCTGTGCTAAATTTCTCCCTGCATTTTTTGGACATCCGTGTTAATGAATAATCAATAGCAAATAAATTTCTCCATTATATAATAAATGCTGAATGTTTTGAAAATCAAAACAACACGGTTCAACTAAGACTTGCCGAGACATTTTGATCAACTTTGAAAGACTTTTTTGGATATTAGAATCTATTTTCAAACAAATTTGAAAAAAGTTTAATGTCCATAGTCAAACTTCTGAAGTCTTCCTATATTCTTGCCTGCTATAAAAATTGCAATGACAACCAAAGAACTTAAAGAGTTACAAAGCACAAAAAAGGAGTATATTGCCTCTAAGATTTTACGTCATTTAATCTGCTTTTATGATTCCTTTCCAGTTTATAAGTCAATAAAAAATATTCCTTATTATCTAAACACTCTCTTTCTGAGTAATTTATTACTGGTGTATGTATGATGACTGTTGTATTAAATCCTACACACTGTCAAAGGTTTGTCAAGACCAAAATTTGTAAAAGATTGTGTATTATGTACCTGAGATGCGTGATTGTTCCTCGTGATAGCCGGTTCAATGGAGATTCAGCTGATTTTGGGTGCCGTTGATCTTGAATTGCCTTGCCACGCTGAAGAAATCTAAGCCGAAGCATTGACTGCATATCAATCGCAAAGAACATCAGTTAAAATGTGTTTTCGAAATTAAAAGTACTCAATAAATTGCAACACTCGGCATATTCACCTGAATTCGACCACGTTGAGGGAATTTAGAAACTGCTTGGCGCTCTACCAGTGAATCAAGCTCCCTATGTCTGTCGCGCTCGAGCTGCATAAGCAAATCAGAAAATGCTTGGCGCCCTCTAATCTTTGGCGGACATATAACTCGTGAAAAGTATCTTTGCTCTCTTTGCTCAGCTTGATCCATCACAGGCAAGTTCCTATGCTCTCTTGATGGTGAGTCACTTCCATTAGTGCCCATCTCATGATAATTATCATCACTACCATTTGCCAGTTTCTTGATTATATCTGCAATTCTAACTCTTTCTCTTTCTCTTTCTCTTTCTCTTTCTCTTTCTCCAGCATCAGGATTTGAGAACGTTGGTGGTTCACTGTGCGAAGTTCTATCAGAATGAGATTCCCAATCCGCAAAAGAATCTTCATTATCATTAGGCCGAGTATCATATCCCTCGTCAACAGAATCAGTCATTTCAGATTCTCTTGATGATTCTTCGACATTGTCATTGCTGCTGCATCCTGAACTTGTCCTGCTCGAGCTTGATACCGGCTTGTTGTTATTGTTCATACTGTATGATCGAGTTAGCCTTGCTTCCCATATCTGAACAAGCGAAGACGCTCCGAGATTCCCAACTGCAGTCGAATTCTTCGATTCAGTCGGCGAGTTTTGGGAGTTCTCTCTTTCTGACGATGCACTTAATGATGAACCAGCCAAAAGCTCTGCCTCTTGGCTCTGTTTCTCAATCGTTAACAACATTTCTCTTGCTTGTTTCGCCGCCCATTTATCCAAATTCTGTGACTTTCTCGAACTTATAATCGAAGAATCATCATTATTTGACTTGTTTCCATTACTTTTGTAATGATTATTGCTCAAGAATCTCAAGTTTCGATCATGCCCATTATTAGTACTATTATTACCATTCCCCTGTTCTTTACCAACCCCGTGAGCTTGTTGTTGCTTCTGATAA
Organism: Ailanthus altissimus; assembly: GCA_946807835.1. Lineage (NCBI taxonomy): Eukaryota > Viridiplantae > Streptophyta > Magnoliopsida > Sapindales > Simaroubaceae > Ailanthus > Ailanthus altissimus. Next base: position 7,160,816 of record OX327690.1, on the reverse strand, counting down.
TTCTCATCTGCAGAAACAGAAATACAATTCTGAAACTGATCTTTCACCAGCTCTTTCAGATTCTTCTGAAAAGTAGTGGCTCTAGCATTGCTCTCTCTGCATCGGTCTCGACTGTTCCGGTCTTTCAAAACAGAGCCAAAAGGAGAAGATGGCACGATTTCAACCTCAGAAGACGCCATTTTCGACCCAAAGACACACACACAAAACGAATATAAAATAACATAAACAAAACAAACACAAAAACACTTTTACGTCAAAAAGAAAATGAACCACAATGAGGAAGCCATTGGTGGCCTGGTGAAGAGATTGAAAAAGAAACAATCTCACACACAAAAATTTATCACCCAAGAGGGATGATAAGATGTACTTCAAAAGGATTAGAGTTGGTTTAGTTGGTTTCTTCGTTTGTTCTAGGCTTGCGTATTATCAACCACTAGAATTAGCTGATATTCGTTTTCATTTGCTATATTTAGAGAGCTCTCAATTGGATTTATTGTCTTTAGAAAAAAAAAATAAAAGAAATAAATAGAGAGTGCGAATAAAAACAGAACAAAACAAGTGAAGGAGACAGAGGAAGAAGAGGAGCTTTTGTTTTTGTGTCGTGGCTATTCATCGACGCAAACTGCAACAGATGTAAGATTTTGAGGGAATTTCATTCGTATCTTAAATATCACCAAGACAGTTGGATATTCTTTTTTGGGTCCCCGGAGTTATTTACATTGGGATCCATATTTCTTCAATATTTGGTATAAATACCACATATATCAAGAAATAAGTACTTAAATCTATATTTATGAGTACATGGTAAAAAACAAATTTTTGTTTAAAAGAAATTTTTTTATTAGAAAAAATATAAATCAAACTATTTTCCAATCGTTTAAATACTGTTTAAATTCTAAATATTTTGTACAACCCTAAGAAATTATACTAATTGAGTTAATTAACACCCACACTTTAAATAATTTTGTATGTTAGCAAAACTCAAAAAAAAAAAAAGACTTTATCACTTCATAAAATATGACCTTTAGAAAAAATATCTCATATTTAGTTTAAACATTGTTAGATTTTTTTTTCTAACATATGAATGTTGCATTATTATACTTACGTCATTCAAGCTAAGCTCATTAAGTAAAAAAGAAAAAATCATTGTACTACCATTTGAAAATATTGATCATATGCCCACATTGGCGAACCTAAGAAGGGATTTAGAGGGTCTTCCAAATCCTAAATTATTTTGAAATTTAATAATTAATTTTTATAATTTTTATTTTCTAAAATATATATTTTTATGATTTAATTCTTTCAAAATTTTAAGTTTGACACTAAAATTTAATATAAATTAAACTATAATTCAATATAATTTTTAACTTTAACATATAACTTTCTCTCACTTTAAATTATGGTTCTACGACTATAATAGAATGAATTGAATTTTTTTTTAAAGGTCAGGTATTTAAATGTCATTTCCTAAAATAAATAGTTTTATGTAGTAACAGGAAACAGTGTAGGGATGTTAATGAAAAATGCATAAAAGTGTTTGTGGGAGTTTCGCTTGAGAGACGTTGGATTTTGAACCGTTGAGAACGTGGGGTCATGATCATCTATAAAAATAAAAATATAGACTTAGGAAAGTGAAAGAATTACTTTATGTTTTTTTTTTTTACTTATGAAAGAGAGCGTCTTTCTCCTAACTCTGTACTGTACATGCTATTCATGTAGTGCCCATTTTTAATGATAATTAATAATTTTAACTAATAATATATTTTACTTATTAAAATTAAAATCTTAGTATAATATTAAAAAAGGAATTTAAATCGTTAAATTAAATCAGAGAATTAAAACTGATGATGTTTAATTATTTATTTAACAGAAACAAATAATTTTACTATCAATTTTATTAAAACATTTTTAATATTATAGAGTAATTTCTATATTTTTAAGTATGTGCTACTCATTTTATATTATATATTATATAATAATTTTAGGGGCTTTTGTTATTTTAAAAAAAAATTGTAATTGGGTTAATTTAAGGGCTTTTAATTGAGTTACCTTTGTACACATTTTAGGCTAGATTTTAGTTCCATAAAAGATTGCTATTACTAATTAACATACGTATCTAATTTTGTTCTGCATGTAAATTATTTTTTTTATTTAAAAAAAAACCTTAGTCACCACTTCTATTCTCACCTACTTGACCATTTTTTACTTCTTAGTTTTTTATTCTGAAAGGACTTAATTTTACTTACTAAACAGATTTTGTTACAGTAAAATTAAAGAAAAAAGCAGTTTTTTTTTTCATTAAAACAGATACAAAAAAATTCTTAGTTTCATATTGAACCGAAATTTTTTTTTTTTTTACTATTTTACATAACATAATAAAAAAATTAACTGTTTAAATTACATAATGACAAAAAAAAATTCAAATAAGGAAAGGATATACGCATACAAATGAGAAAAGTTTTACCTTCAAAATCGAAAGTAATAAAAACCATCGTCAAGGCATAATTCTCTACACGTTATGAAATTTTAATTTTTAAAGTTTATATTAATATTTTCAAATTTCATGCTTATAACAATAACTGACCACTCCACACTTTTACTGTAAAAAAAAGTTAAAGTACTTTAATTGTATTAAAAAAAATTATTTTTAATATAAATGTATTGTCCGTTCTTTATCATTAGATCATTAATACAAGTATAAATAATATTTATTTTTTAAAAAAATAATTCTTAATAAGATTTCCATATAATTAGGATAAAATTTACTGTATAATATTATTTATATAAATTTTTGTTATCCAATAATATGAAAGAAGTGAAAAAATTAATTAAATTAGTTATGAAAGTTAAATGAATTGCTTTTATGATTTTAAGTCAATTTGTATTGAATTAGCCCATATAAAATTTGGTGATATGGTATTACTCAAACCTAAAATATGTAAATAACTCATAATTTACATAAGATGTATTTAAAGATCTCCAAATTTATTATTTATTTTTTTTACTTTACCTATGACGTTTAAATGAAAAGGATAACAACAAGAGAGAGAGAGTTTGGAGAAGTATTTGGAATACTTTTTTATTAAAAGATTTTGTTTTAAAACAATATTATTAAAATTAAAAATATATATTGAGATTTAAAAAAAAAAACATTCTCAAATGCTCTCTTGACTTAATATAACAATATGTTGTATGTCAATTGTGAAACTAAATAATAAATTTTGGTAGGTTAAAATGTTATTATAATCTAAAGGATGTGTTGGCATATGGTTTTAGGAGCAAAGTGCAATAAAATTTAAAATAAGAAAAATATTAAGTTATGTCAAAAGTAGAGGCTAATTGGGCCACCTAAATGTTGTCTTCTTGTTTCTAAGGGACATTTATGCAATTTGGGGCCAATTAAAGGATATGAAATAAAACATTTGACTTTTGACATGTTGTATTGTCAAAGTTATACGAAACCCATTCCTAAATATTTTAACCCATCAATCAACTTCATTGATTAAGGTCAAATTATGAGATATTTAATTAAATTTATGTTGACATAGATCATATCAATATTAATGACTCAGATTTCATCAGAGAAGTTAAGTGTTTAGACAAAAGTATTACTAAGATAAGTAACTTCAAAAGAAATCTGTGTTGCACCCTTCTTTAAAAAAAAAAATTCATGTGAAAAAAATTTAACTTGATTTATTCATGTAACATATCCTCTTATTCTTACAACATATATTCAAATGTTGGTCACATTTTATTGAAAAAAAAATTAAGATGACATACATGGTATAATTATTTTGAAGTGCTTCTTCTATGAATAATTTTTTTGAAGTAAAAAAAAATTTTAAATTTGTACTTTTATTAGATTATATTCTAATTTAATAGTTTTAAATTCTTCTTAGTTCAAAAGGATGAGATATATTTTATAAATTGTTGTCTTTAAAATTCATAGCTCATTCCACTAAGGTTAAAAAATGGTCAAGTCTAGCACGAAGTAATTAATTGAAGGTCTAATCTGCGAAATTAAAGCTCCCTAAGTCTAAATTAAGGTCGATTGGAGTTCTCTGTGTATCATATGATCCGACCAATACCTTTTTACTCCACAAGCAAGGAACTTGAAATCCACAATTGAAGAGCCTTTTCTCATAAGGCCAAGTACTGCCAACTTTAAAGACTCTCATATCTAAACTAAAGCGAACACTTGTACCTTTCAATATTTCTAAGAGTCTCCCAATCTATAAAACATTATAAGTGAGGGATTTATGCTACCTGTCCCACAACGCCAAAGAATTTGAGGTAGGCAAAATACATTGTCTATATCTCTCTGAGAAATGCAAAGCACAAAATAATTTATCGATACTCTTATGTTTTCGAAACACATCCACAACCTTTAAATATTGATAACCCTACAACATGAGTTAATTGTCTAAGGAATATAAATAATCAAGAATCATATCTCGCATGGGAGACAAGTAAGTGAATTCTATACACTCAAGCTATCTAAAAAAAACTTTTCTTCTTACCTTCATCAATAATTTTTTGACTTAAGCATCAAAGAGTCTTTACCCAAAACCACAACTAACGTAGCTTTAATTGATTATGTGTTTACAACAAATAGGTTTCAACTACCAAGAGATCTTGGAAAAAATAACAACTTATTTGTACAATTATATTATTTCTACAAAGATATAAATATATCTTGATCGAAAACTCCATGTTCGATGAGAGCTCAAAATCTATGGTCAATAGGTAGGCATTGTATGTGGGAAACATAAAAAAAAAATAGCTACTAAAATTAACGATCTGAAGTCAAGTAAGAAGGTCATCTAAAAGAAGGCGGCGAAAGAGCAAGATTTAGATCATAATACAATGCAAAACTCCATCTTTAAGAGTTATGACATGGAGGAACTTGATCAGGAGGGGGGAAATCTAGCCATCAAGAGATAACACAAGGTTATCTGAAATAGATGTAATATCTATAGAAGGAATTAGAATTGTCCTATTAAAGAAAAAGAGACAATGTAGAAGCTTTTAGAGAAGATTTTGGATTCTAAAGAAAGATTCAAGTGGCTAACCGGTGAACCCAAGTTCTCTTTTTTTGGTCGGCATAGGCGAGATAAGCTAATAGTTCACCCAAAAAGAGAAGTAAAAATGGGTGCAGTAGAAGAGCCAGATGAAGTACAAGAAACCATGCCTCATAATGAAAGACTATATGGAAGGCAAGAGTACCCACCACCATCTAGGTCTCAGTTGGGTGATTCAAATATGGCAAGGAGGCATGCCATAGAAAGGAAAGAATATGATGACTTGGATGAGCACGACACCTAACGACTCTTAAAGACCAAGCAGAGAATTAGAGGAGAAAGTATAGTCTAAGGTATATTACAAGAAGAAGCCTTGGAAGAGAAAGCAAAAGGACTATAACAGAGGCTAGTAGAGCTCGTAAAAGCAAATGAGTAGTAAGAATGAGAGGGAGATGAAGTTGCCACTCACCGACAACTGTAAAGACATGAAGCTTTTGACGACATTCAAAATGCATAACATTGTGATCCACAATGAAACCTCAACCCTAACTATTATGTAGACTAAATAATTGACCTATTTATCATTATTAAACTTAGATAGATAAGATATGTAGGCTTTTTCATATAAAGCTGAAAAGAAAAGCTTTTTAATGGTACCGAGGGCTCAAGTATAGTAGCATCTCATCATACAACTAATTGATTAACAGGTTCATAGAGCATTTTTGAAGAGCTTGTGTTCAAGCTAAGGATCTTAGACAGCTGAAGAAGATCCAACAATGGCGATATAAGGGTATTAAGAAGTTTATAAAGAGATTCCACAAAGAGTTAATACAGGTTGAAGCCTTCCACTTGCTTATTGCCCCAAACACATTGAAAGATGGTTTATAGTTGAATAAGTTTTGGTACTACATTTTTTAGAAATGCATTTAAACCTACTCAGTTGTGTATGAGAAAGCCTAAGATATATTAAGATAAAAGAGAAAAAACACTTGAATATATTAGTTATAATAAATTCCTTAGGGAGAACTTAAGATAAGGAGTTTAGAAAATTATTAGGACACCAAAGGTCTTCGAAGAGGACACGATTTGATGGGTTAAGGGAGAGGAGTTTACCCAAACTAAACTGGTATCCAATGGAGAAGAAGCCTAAAATGAGGGGCCCAAAGTTAAGCTGGGGAGATTTTCACCCTAAGTAGCCAAAATTCAAGATAACCGATCATATACCCATACTAGAGTCTCTTTGAGGCAATCAAGGATAATGGACTACTTAGTAAGCCAGATATTATCCGACCACTATCGTCTAAGCAAAACAAAGGCAAGAAGTGCAAGTTTCATAAAGACTACAACCACACAACTAGAACTAGAGAATGTTAAAGCCTGAAGGAGCAGGTCAACCAACTCGCCAAGAATGGGTACTTAAACAAGTTCAAAGTTGATTGTGAACATAAAAAGACTCGACCTAAGCCCTTGACTCAAGAGGAGCTAATTGTGATAATTATTAGAGGACCAACTATATTTGAAGATTATAATTGCTTGAGGAAAAGTTACTCTCAATATTCCTTGATAGGGCACCAAGTGATGTGCAACATCTCAATCATTAAAAGCTTCAAATGCAAAATGTGACTACAATGTTCACTAAAGAGGACGCTCAAGAAGTAAGTTACCTGTATAATGATGCTTATGTGATCACATTACAAGTGGTTGGGACAGATATCATTAGAGTATTCATTGACCTGAGAAGTTCAATGGATATAATTTTTAAAGAAGCCCTGGACGACTTAGGCATTAAGGACCTAAAAATGGAGAGAAATGTAAACCTCGCACTATAGCTTTGGAGAAGGATGCATGATGCCATTGAGAGTGGTCACGCTTTCTATTCCTTTAAGGAGAAGGCTTATGTGAAAATTATGATTGTGAGCTTCATAGTGGTCGAACAACCATTTCCTTATAAGATATTTATGGGATGATCATTCATCAGGAACTCCAATGCAGCTACGTCCATTCAATACCTAAAGCTAAAGTTCCTAATAAAGAAGGAATATGGGTCATCTTGGGAAACTGGAAGATGGTAAGGAGCTATTATATGACCTCGGCTAAGAAAATATTATGCATTAGCCTAGTGGACTAAGGGAGGAGCAGAAACTTAAGTCCCAAGAACTTGTGTGTAAGGATAGAGAAAAAATTGAGAATAAAAAAATGGCCTAAATCAAACCGAACTAACCAGTTTGATTTAATTTATATGAAGAAAAAAAATGGAATTGTTCCTCTAAATTAAAAAAAAAATGAAATAATCAGTGCGATTTCAGTAAAATTTTCCTAAAAACTGGAACCGAATTAAAAAAATTGGTTAATTAAATAAATAAAAAATTCTACGGCATGGCAATATATCTGTGGCTGGAAAAAATTCTTATAAGCTCACTTATACCAAATTGAAGGTATATAAATTGAAAGAAACAAAATATATAACCCTAATCTTATTCCTAGCTCTCATCTCTCTCGTCTCTCTTTCACTCAACAGCAACAATCTCTTATTCTTTTCAACTAGCTTAGAAAGTCTCACTCAGCACAATGACATGACACTCAATTCATCTTGTCTCTCTCAAAGTAGCAACTTGTCTCTCTCAGAACAGTAGCTCGCCTCTCTCGATCTCACTTAGCAAAAACTTATCTCTCTAGAAATATATTTTAGAAGAGCTAATTTGATGACGATGGCCAGATCAATGGAGTTAAAAAAGTTGTCGCCTTCTTTTAAAGCTTCATTTTTCCCAAACTAGTTCTCGTTTAGGTACTTTTATTCATCATCATCTAAAAACTGCTAATCAAATACATTGATGTTTTCATTAATTTTCATTCTGTCGACTATCTAATTTGTTAAATTTGTTCAAATTATAAGTTCGATGTGGTTCTTATCAAAGCATGTGCTTATTCGTATATTACTTTGTTTAACAAAATTGAGGTTAAGATCTTAGTTGTTTATTTGGATTATAGATAAATTGAAATGTGATTAAGAATCTATCTCTCTTTCGAGAACTGACCGATTCTTGGTAAAATTTCTTGAATATTCTGCATCATAGTGAATCGGAAGATATGAACTTGATAGCATTGCATCCTAGAACTGAAATTTTGATTTACATGAATAAGTTTTAAAAACATTAAAAATACATGATAAATTTAACTACAAAGTTCAATTAGGCTAAAATTGAAAAAATTAAATCGAACCAAACTAGAAAAAAATTGGTTTAGTCTGATTCGGTTTTACCCTTTAAAATCTATTTATTTGGTTCTCCCATAACCTTGGTTTGGTTTTGGTCGAAATCATAGGTGAGCTAATCAATGTTCAATTGAAGGGAGACTCCCCCAATAAAGTGGTGAAGATTGACTTCAATTTAGAACCCAAGCTTATGGAAAACCTAGGTGCCATGTTAAGGGAATACTTGGACATCTTCACCTAGATGCATAAGGACATGTCAGGGATTGACCATTCATTAATCTACCACTAATTGGCGATCAACTTGGCTTTCAAAATTATTAAACAAAAGATAAGGATCTCTAATTAGGAGAAGAATGAAGCCTTAGCTACAGAGGTCGAGAAGTTGTTAGCAATGGGATTTATATGAGAATTTTATTACTCAAAGTGGCTTGCCAATATAGTTATAGTAAAGAAAGCTAATGTAAAGTTGAGGGTGTGCGTGGATTTCATAGATTTAAATAAAGCTTACCTAAAATATAGTTTTCCCCTGTTAAAGATTAACCAACTAGTAGATTCTAAAATTAGGCATATGCTCCTTAGTTCATGGACGCAATCTCGAGATATAACTAGATCTGAATGCTCCCGTAAACTAAAAGTTATTCATCACCCATCAGGGGACATACTATTAAAGGTCATGCATTTTACCTTAAAGAATGTTTAAGCCATTTATTAGAGGCTGATCAAATGTTTGTTCAAATCACTAATCAACAAGAGTATGAAAGTCTATAAAGATAACATGATCACCAAATCCATGAACCTCAAGTACCATATGGAGGATTTTAGGAAAAACGTTTGAGTTCCTAAATGAGCATAACTTAAAACTTAATCCTGAGAAGTATACATTCAAAGTTTGAGTCAGGAAAATGCCTCAAGCTCATGGTAAGCCAAAAAGGAATTAAAGCCAAACCAAATAAGATCAGAGCCATCCTCAAAATGAAATCATCGAGCATAGTAAAAAAAACTTCGTTGATTGACCAATTGAGTCACTGTCCTGAGTAAATTCATTTTTAAAACCACTGATAAATGTTTTAAATTTTTTTAAGTGATCATAATGAGGGAGAAGATCAGGTAGATACCCTAATGTAAAAAAGCTTCCCAACAGTTAAAGGCCTAAGTAGCACATCCAGTTAAGCTAGTAGTGCTAAAGACATGGGATCAATAGTTTATATATTTAAGGAGTCTTAGCTATGTTATGAGCTCAGTTCTTGTAAAAGAAGAAAAGGGTGCCTAAAGGCCTAATTCTTTTGTCAGCAAAGCGTACACTAACCTAAATAGCTAACACCTTTCAGTATAGAAGTTGGCTCTCACATTAGTCATATCAATGAGGAAATTAAAGCCCTATTTCCATATGCATATGGTGATAGTCCTAGTCGACCAACCTCTAACGCAAATTCTACATAAGCCTGATTTATTGGGGTGATTGGTTAAATGTGTCATGCTCGAGACCCAAAAGATCTGCCACACGACATCACTTATATTCATTCAATAATGTGCACTCATAAATAATATTACATAAAATTTCAAACTTTAATTCAACATAGGAATCCTTAGAAAGTTGCTAGTAAGTTCAACACTAAAATCAACCCATAACCTAACATATAAACATAAAATTTTATTGACAATATTTAAACATTCATTTAAATTTATTTCAGAATTATAACAATTGAATTATGACTGGGACAATTAGTAAACCGGAGATACGCAGAGTTTTCTCAGAGATTAACACTCTACTATGTCACCAGTAGCAACTTTGTTACCGGAAGCCCAGAATATATTCATTGCAAATTCTTACTTAAAATTAACCAATAACTACACTTGGTGAAACTTAAACCAAATCCAACCACATACAATAAAATAATACATAAGTATTTATTCAATAGGAAAAAATCAAATATCTTATCCCACATGTCCCCAAATGAAACACTCAGCAACCTAGCAACTTAGGGAACCCAAGAAAAAGCAGAAGCCTTGCCAAATCTGCTAAACACACATGTACCTTATTTACCTGAAATCACCATAAACTATAATGAGTATAAAACTCAGTAAGTATACTAGTTTTTCATTTATCAAATACAAATACATATATGTACACAATGCATATGTATAATATGATGTGATAAATCAAAATCATAATCTTATCAAATCACATATCATGTAAGCGCTTACACATTCTTTTAAAACATATAATAGGAATACAATCAATCAACTACTACTTAGTAGGACTTACATATCACATAATGAGCCAAATGTCACGCGTAGGTGACATACCATATAAGAGGAATAGTACAAGTGAGATTTTAAATTACACATATATAATGTTCATGCCCGAAGGTAAAAGCCAAACCCTCACTCTGGTCATCGATGAGTCCTTTCACATACACTAATACGCCACCACACGAATGTGATGACTCACTCTTCCTTTAGGTACCAATAGGATCCTCCCTACATACGGAACACATAACATATATCAATCCCGAAGAAAATGCCACACATAAAGGCTCCACAAATCACATAAAATGCCTACTAAGTTAACAGTGAGTTCAAGCATCCTCAAAATACAAAATATTTTTCATGGACATATTACACTTCAAAAGCTCTCTTTGTTAAACACATTTTACTTTGAAAGCTCACTTTCAAAAACAGATATATGTCATGTATGTCCATGCGCACATTCATAAACACATGTCTTCACATTTCATATCAAAATATACTTTGACATAATATAAACATATTCCTAATCACATTTACAAAATCATACATAACAATTACTATGTTCATTGTGATTTCAGTCAAAAGTCTAGTATACTTACCTCTAAGCACTTTCAGCTACAATGCTTAAATCTCCTTATCCTATCAATAGAGATTAATCCTTTCATGAGCCTCAACATTCATACAAAATACTTTAAATAGCTTACAAAATTACACATATTGCACTTATCACATTGAATTGGTCTAATTACTTGACTTTTCAAAACCTGTCATTCTGACCACTTACACTTAACAAAAAATATTTATATATCAAATGATGTCTAATTACTCCAAAATTAGAATATATCATTCTTGACTCATATATACTTCTTATATATGAATATTATATTATAATTCCTACACAATCCATTCCATAAACACTATCGAATCCAAACTACTAACCTAACAGGATCAAGATACTTACTAAACAGTATTTAATCTCCCAATTTTATAAACTCATATACTAACTCAAAAATTATAAAAATATCATATAATTACTGTTAAACATATCTAAATTCATGATAATTATTTTACTTCAAAATTACTGCCAAAAGTATTTTAAAACTATTTTATTCTATAACTTTAAAATTCTGTTAATCAAGTACTGCAATGAGCTGACACTCTTTAGAAACTCATAACAATTTAACCAGATTGATCTAAATTCTTAATTCTGAGTATATCATATTAAACATATAAAATTATCATATTCCATAAATTCGTAATTTTTGAAGATCATTCAGCTGATCAAAAATGGATTGTCTCTGTATCATACTGTTAACACAAGAAATTTTCAAAATTTCAGGGTCATTTTGATAAATTCACTACAAATTCAATTTCTGAAATTTTCAATCGATTCAAAGTCTCAAATGATTCTAAACATGTATAATTTCATATACTCAAAATTAAAAATGAGAATCAAATCAAAACAATTTATAAAATTCCTGGATCAAGAGACTATCAAGTAAAAATTCTGCAATTCATCATGATCTATCAAGCTATCTACATAGATTATCATCAATTCTCACAATATCTTACGAAATACACATCAAATCCTCAATTGTACATATTTTCAAAAATCAAAACTTAAAGAAATTAACTAATTTAACACCAAGAAACTAAGAAATGGTTAATATACCTCTTAAAGCTTAAATTCCAACTTTCTTCTTCTTTTTCTTCTTCTTCTTCTCTTTCTCTCCCCTTTCTTTCTCTCTTTTCTCACTCTAAAAGAGGTAGCTCAACTAAAATAAGTGAATCAGAGTTTCAAATGTGTATTTTTATACTAAGAGATTAATTTCTAGTATTTACGAATTAGCCCTTAAAACTTTTAAAGTATTACAATTTGGTCCCTAAAATAAATCTAAAGTCTTGCAAATAAACCCAATACTAATAATATGTCCTTAACCTATACAAACACTACTAATAATAATACATAAATCAAGTATCACTCATATACAAATAAAATATGTATATTTATATATATATAAATACATATTCTTACCGGTTGTGGATATTGGTTACTACAAAATGGGACTATGAGCTCAATGTATATAACATTCAGTACAAACGGAGATATAAAGAGGTCATTCTACAGGAAGAATGTTGTGCTTAGAAAGATCGCATGACCAAACTTGGGTTTTTTACATCAATGGGCCGTTAAATTCTGATAGATGCATAGCAGAGGTTGTTCTTATTAGCCTCGAAGGAGATTAACCTAGTTATGTTATAATGTTCAAGTTTGAAGCCACTAATATTAAAGTTGAGTATGATGCTCTTTTAATGAGACTTAGAGTTGCCACGCACTATTAGCTAAAAAAGTTTCATCATTAAAAAGAGACCAATAGTTGGTAGTTAACCAGATCAAACAAGACTCTGAAGCCCGATGTGTGAACATGTTGGCTTACTTTTAAAAGGCAAATGAGTTGATCGCCCAGTTCAAAGAGGTAACTGTCGAGTAAATTTTCAGAGCAAGAACCACTAAGTAGATGTTTTAGCTCAATTAGCTTTAATCGAGGATGCAATGATTCCTTGGCTTGTACTTTTAGAGCTCGTTCTTGAGCCCAACATCAAGGAGGCAATGGAAGAGGTTTATCAGGTTAAACACAACCTAAGCTAGATGAACCTAATCAGGAGGTACATTAAGCAGAAAGAAGTATCTCAAAATGAACTTAAGGCTCGACAACTCAAGTACACCTCAATATAATATACTTTAATTGATGGAGTCTTTTACCATCAAGGACACTTTAACCCTCACCTAAGGTGATTCAGCCCTGAAGAAGTCAACTATGTTATGAGAAAATTCACAAAGTCATCTATGACAACCACTTAGGTGTAGGATCCCAAGCCCACAAAGTCTTCAAGTTAGGATATTATTAGTTGACCGCCTTTCAGGATTGATAATGAGTACCCTACACCATTATGACCGATCATGGTATACAATTTGATAATAAGAACTTTAAGATTTTTTGTCAATGACTTTTTGTATAGTTTTGATTTGCCTCCCTTACTCAACCTAAGTCTAACGAGCATGAGGAGTCTCAAATAAGTTAGCCAAGAAACTACTGAAAAAGAAGTTGACAAATAAAAAATGGACTTAGGTAAAGGACTTGCTTCAAGTGTTTTGGGACCTGAAGACTACTAGTAAGATCGTGACAAATGAGACCTTATTTTTAAAGGTCTTCAAATATGAAGCTGTTCCATACTGAAATTGAAGTATCAACCTATCTAGTTTCATACTTTGAAGAAAATGATAAGGTCAAGAAAAAGCTACTTAAGGAATAACTTGACCTCATCGATCAGATAAAAGAACATACTTGAATTAGAGTAATTGCTTACCAATAGAGAATCGCCTGACACTGTAACAAATGGGTCCGATCTTGAAAATTTATAGAAGGTGATCTCGTTTTAAGAAAATTGTTACTAAACACTAAGAACTTAATTGATAAAGTCTTTAGTCTGAATTGTGAGGGTTCTAACAAAGTCCTCAAAGAATTTGACCTAGAACATGCAAGATTAAGCATGCATATAAACGAGTGATCAAAAAGCCATGAAAGGCTAAACTCCTCGAGAGATATTATCCTTAGATAGTTTTTTCCTTCTCCCTTGATATTTTATATATAAATATTGTCTAAATGTGTTGATGAGCATGTGTTGTACTAGATATTTTTAATAAATGTAATTTGAATTTGTTATTCAAAAAGTTCTCTTTTTATGTGATAAAGTGTTCACATCTACAACCCTTCAAAAAAAGAGTGATCATCAATAAAGGCTTGTCATCAACCATATGATTCCCGAGACCCAAGGCTCCTCGGGACTTGGAGAAAATTGGGTAACCACCATAGACTATATAAGTACTTTGAGAACAACTAAGATCCTTTGGGACTTGGAAAATATCAAGCACTTGATGATAAGAATAAGCTTTTGTGAGAATGACCAACGTTTCATTGAGAACTTAGGAACAATGAGGTTGCTAATTATTAAAGACTAATGACCCATCTAAGTTCAAAAGACCGAGGCCAAATGATTGGCCCTATACCAAGAAGAATAATGTAAATTTCACCCAAGCATCAAGTATTATGTGCACCCTCAAAGAACCACTTAAGTCGTAAGCACTTAATATGGATGATCCTCAACACGTAGCCAAAATTTTAATTGGTTAATTACTGTTTGAGACTAAACTTTGTCCTCATCCACGATGAGGGTAATCGGTTTCACATTGTCTTAATTAATTTGTTAAAGTACCAAAGGCTACCTCTATATAGTGATTAGACTAGATATGTCTCCAAGTACTTAGGAAAATATTTTCTTATTAGTGTTTGGCCATTTACATGTTTGGGTCTTTGGAGTTTTATCATTGATGGTCTGATGTCATCAATACTTAGAAGGGATTTATTTTCAACAAAATTTTTGGACACTTATGAATTCAATCAAAAACACACAAGTACAAAAATGGTGCTTAGGCTAGAAGTTTTTTATTTTATTAATGAGCTCAAGTTCATTAATAAAATTAAAAAAATGGAAGAAAAACAACAACTAAAAAAAATCTAAACTATTAGTGATGGAGAGGGCTCTTCATTCTCGTAAGATGTATGAGAAGCATTGCCATCAGTTAAATGAGGAACATCCTGAGATGGTCCAAGTAGTGATTGATCACCTGCGACCTTTCAAGCAATCTCAACGACTAACTTGAAGCCTTCAGTGCCATGAAAGGATTTTCTCAATGTCTAAGTCAATAATCTGTTGCTGAGAATCCTTAGTAACCCTTTCCTCAACTGACTACGTCTTAGCGAACTTATCTTTCAGCCATTTGAGATCCAGCTCTAGGTAATGCTCTTTGAAGAGCTCGAAACACTTCTCAAAGCCTTAATTAACCTTATTGAACCATTGGTTCTCGGCATCATTTAGGTTTAGGTGTAAGGGTCTTTAACCTTTTTGGCTAGCCTCTTGTTCTTAGAGGAAATCTAAAAGTGGTCATTGGGAAGAGCCCTAACCATTGTATGAGCCTTAGCTTCCTCTAATTTTTTTATGATGGATCACCTTATACAGCTCGGTTACCTTGCTCTCCACCATGGCAGCCTATATTTCTGCCTCTTTAACCTTGGCCATATACTCTTTGAAGGACTAGTCGCCCACCTTCGCCTTCTTATTGACCTCTTTCATCTCCTCTCGAAGTTGATTGGTGTTTAACATGGCCTAATTTAACTTATGCCCAACCCAAGAAGCACTTATAATAGCATCTCAGTGTTGACATAAGACATAAGCAGTTTGTATAAAAAATGAGTATGAGGATCGAGCATGACAATTTATATAAAATCAATAATGTCTATTAAGTTCTAAAAATATATGTTAAATATATTGACAAAGCTATTCGGGAAAGTTTTGACCTTTTCGTACCTTGAGGTCCCCTTAGCTCATGAAGCCATTATAACACATTTGTCTTCCCTAATCAGAAGGATCATATACCTATACCTTTCTATCTTTTCAAATAGAATATTAGAGAGGTAAATATAAAGGTTGTGGACTTAGTCTGAGGCCCATGCTTTGTGCCCTAAGCAGTTATGGGTGAATGAGTACCAGACGAAGTTGAAGTTATAACAATTCCCTAAACAAGGCTCGACATTGTCCTTGGTGGCAATGTTGATGGTGGTGAATGAGAGGCAAGAGCGAAAATGCCCACCCACTCTCTTTCATTTGGGATCCGTAAGGCATTCATCTTTCTTGGGCTTTTTTACGATTTGGGGGGATGTCTTTTGGCCTCACCCGAATAGCAAAGTAACAGTCCTTCCTAGGTCTCTACTTACATTCTCTTGTTATTGGGTAGGGCAAGCCTTTTCTAGCTAGCAGACTCTTTATGCTTAACCATTTCTCACAAAGAGACACTATGAGTATAAGTGAAAAAATAATTACTATAACTAAAAAAAAAAAAAGAGAAATTGGCTAAGGTGGTTAACTTTCCTCTTCTTTCTCATCTTCGATTCGGATATGTTAACTGTTAGAGTAACCAATCTAAAGTTCACCAAATTTAATCAATCAAGATTGCATTGGTCGACCCCTACGTGGTTGTAAGCCTTGGTGATCTTGTCTTCATCTTTTAAATCAAGGCTTAGTTTGGACAACCAGTTGGCTACAACTATAGATATATAAAAACAAAGATTAGAAATTATCCAAAGAACATGAGAAGAATAAAACGATAAGAAGTATACCTAATGCTAGAGAGAAAACATAAGACACAACCACGCCCCTAAACACCTCATATGTGTTAGAGCTGGTGCTTATATGCCATTTCAATATTGTATGAATATTAATTATTTAGTATTTATACAATAAATATTTCGAATAGAAATGGTTAATATTATAATTATATAGTATAATGCTTGTAACATTACAGACATCGTATGATCTGAAAGAGTTCAGATTTGGTCTAAAGAAGTTTAGACCAAGGCTAAGAGTTAGCAATACTGAGAGTTATAAATGTTAAATGTTAGCATTGTTAAGAGTTAACATGTTATAAGAGTCAGTGAGGTCTACAGAGTTAGAACCTTGTCTATAATGGGACAAAGACCTGAGAGTATACTTATAATGATATAGTTGCAATAGGTGCTAAGAAATATCATTATACAAGTATGTCTCAAACATAAAGTTCATGATCTATGTTCACCAATGCGGGTCTATCGGTGAATTACTATAATATAGATTAGTGTATGTCTATATCTGATTGGTTCAGATGGTTATTCTTAGCTGACCATGAGCTTAGAGCTTATATAGGCATGCGGGTATCCAGTCAGGACTGGATACTGAACAGACTCACGAGGACCCCAATAGATATCCTATGAAGCTGTCAAATAAAGGTCTTCTTGAGTTGAGTAGTATTCGTGGTCCTTTGACTTGAGTGCCACGGTGGTCTTATGAGTGAGCCATCATACTTTGGTTCCACATATGTTAGAGACTTTTTATGGTTTGACCACTATGTATCGCTAGATATGGTCCGATGCTTATAGAGTCTGGTGTGCGCAAATACAGAATCCTTCAACTTACATAGGTAAGTTATATATCCGATACTCCAAGATTGTATTTCATAAAGTCTTGTAGCCACAAGCATAAACCCAAGAAAAGATTATTCCATAGGGTTAAACAATATAGCAAAAGTGTTTGCGTATATTGTTTATCGAGATACGAATCTAGAGATAGGTTTATGGATGAGCAAACAGGGATTTGACAGTGTTGATCTATATCCCCTCACATCCAGGGTATAAATGATGGAAGGATTATACGTATATGATATAACCTCAACTTGTATGGTCTAACACACTGATTTGTAATATTCGTAATGTGTGCGTAGGGCATCGATTACCGATTCATGAAATAGTTCCATTTGACAAATCGGGTGTGGACCTATGGAGTCCCAATATGAAATGTACTCTTTGTACACTTGGGCAGTATACCGTATTGAATGATTCAATATAGTAAAATTCAGTAATTTACTAATGTTAAGTTAACTAAAGTATATGGTTAAATGGTGGGACCAACTTTAGGTTAACTTGGTAACTAGTAAGGATATAAATGTAATTTTACTTAACGATTATTTAATTGTTAAATAATTAAAATAAATATTTATTTATTTAATTGTTAGATAAATAATTTAACTTAACTATGGTTAAGGTTAACCATATAGTTAATTTAAGTTAACCTTACTTAAGTAAAGGTTAACTTAACCATAGTTAAGTTAGTTAACTAGGATTAGATTATTTAAATATTTATTTAACTTAAGGGTTAAGTTAAACTAACCTAACTAAGGTTAAATGTTAACTATAGTTTAGTTATGTTAAATGCAAATTCAAATTTAAGTGAAATTAAAATGAAACACATGTTAAATTAAATGTTAATTAAATTTATTTAGTTTATATAAGCAAAAAAATTTAATTTTCATTAGGTTAAGTGTAAAGTGTTTTAGGTTGGCTAAAAAATAAAGAAAGAAAATGAGAACGAAAATTGAAATGTTTCAAGAGTTCAAAACATTTTTTATTCATCATCTTCTCCAATTAAGTTAGCCATTAAAACATGAATTAAATTTATTTTGATTCAAAAGTTGAATAAAAATAATAACAAATTTAATTAAGTTTAAGAGTTAAACTAAATGCTGGATTAACATAATGCTATTCTAGACAATCAAACTCACTCTTATTGATTGCTAAGATTGATCAAAGTTTGTAATTCAAGTGGACTTCAAGCAATTAATCCAAAGGTTTCATGGGTTAATTTCACAATATCGAGTTTCGTTTGATTAATATGTATTATATGTGTTCATTGTATAATTTTTATACTTCCGCTATGTATATATATGTATGTGATATGTATATTTTTGTATGATGAACACATCCCACATGCAAGCTGTTGGAATTTGTGCTTACGTGCCATCCCTTTTGTGTATAAATATTTGCTTTATGTTTATACAATTATGATTTCAATATATCACTAATTATTTTATATATATATGGTAAAATGCTTGTAACGTTTTAGACATTGTTTGATCTGAAAGAGTTCAGATCTGATCTAAAGGAGTTTAGATCAGAACTAAGAGTTAGTAACGCTAAAAGATATAAATGCTAAAAGTTAGCACTGATAAGAGTTATCATGTTATAAGAGTTAGTGAAATCTAAAGAGTTAGAGCCTTATCTGAAATGGGACAAAGACCTAAGTTACAATGTTGTTATGAAAATATGTTCTTAAACTTAATGTTCCTGATCTATCTTCACTAATGCGGGTCTGTTAGTGAAGACCTTAATATATATATATATATATATCAGTGTATGTCTATATCTGGATAGTTCAGATGGTTAGTCTTAGCAGACCATAAGTTTAGTGAAAACTCGTATAAAGATACAAGTATTCAGTAAGGACTGAATATTGAACAGACTCACAAAGATCTCCAATAGACATCTCATAAAGCCGTCAATTGAGGATCTTTTGAGTTGAATAGTATTCGTGGTCCTTAGACCTGAGTGCCACGGTGGACTTGTGAGTGATTCACCATACTTTGGTTCCACATATGTCAGATATCTTTCATGGTCAGACCGCTAGGTGTTGCTGGGTATGGTCCGATGCTCATGGAATCTGGTGTGTATAAATATGGGATCCATCAACTCAATAGGGTGAGTAAAATATCATGAAACTTCAAAATTGTATTTCAGAAAATCTTATGGCTATAAGCAGACATATCTGAGAATTAGTTTTATCCTCAAAAAAATAATATCGTAAAAGTGTTTACGGATATTATTTATTGAAATACAAATCTAGAGATAAGTTTATGGTTGAGCATATGGAGACTTGACGGTGTTGATCTATATCTCCGCTCTTCTAGGATATCTATAATGGAAAGATTATACGAATATCTTATAACCTCAACTTGTATGGTCTAATGCGTCATTTTGTAATATCCGTAACATATGTGTGGGACATTGTTCACAGACGTATGAAATAGTTTCATATGACAAATCAAGCATGGACCTAGAGAGTCTCAAAATATGAAGTGTACTCGTTGTGCACTAGGGCAGCAAATTGGATTGAACAATTAATCCAACAATTTCCAGCAAAGTGAAAATATGCTTCAAGGTTCCTTATATTATTCACTTGTCAATAATTGAATGTAAACTACATTATAGGTTTAGAATAGTTGTTAACCAATAAGATATTGACAAGTGGCATAATCTTGCTCCATAAATGATTTACCATGTATTTACCTATTTACCTTACTTGGTAAATACATATAAGAAGTGTAAGATTCGGCCAAGAGAGAGAAGAGAGAATTGAGAACATTTCCTAAGTGTTTTTCTCAAAGTGTTGAGAGAGTTTGCAAAGGTTTACTAAGGTTCATAACAAAGAGTTGTAAGGAACTAAAGAAAACACTTAATTCTTCTCATCTCTTGATAGTAATAAATCATAAGGACAAATTGTTTTAAGTGTTAAAACAACCCATTGTTGAAAATTCGTGGCTGCCATTCTAACTTCACAATCCCACCGGATTTAGTTATGAACTAGAATTGTGCAAATGAACACTTCAAGGTGAGCTCAACAAATTGAAGATTGGAGATCTTGAAGAATTGTAAAGTTACCTTCAAAACTGGGTAGGTTATTTATTTACAATTCATTTTATATCATGCATGTAAAAATATATATATGAGATATATATATATATGTGTGTGCTTGAATGATCATACATGAGATTATATGCTTGAGTATGTTATATAGTGTATAACATGTATGAATACTTTCGCTGCGTATTTATTTTTTAAAATTATATGTATCTATACACATCACACACCATATCACAACAAGTTGTATAAGAGCATGCTGATGTGGTGTTTGATGTTTAATGTTGCGATGTTGGTGATTTTAACATGTTGATGTTATATTGATGAACAACATGATGATGTTTGATTTGAAGCATGTTGATGTTTAAAATTGAACATGATGTTATTTTGTGAATTCTTGAACATATTGATGTTTATAATTGATCATATGATGTTTGATCATGTTTTATATAAGATAAATTGGGTGCCAGAACAAAAAAAAATTGATTTTCAAGCACCGGGTCCAGTGACAGTGTTCAGCACCATGGCATCAGCATGTGAGCGCTACAGCGCCCACACATTGGAATTGGCACCGCTGCGCCAGGTGCTGGGCGTCGCGGCGCCCAGCCCATTTTCAATGAACGCCGCAGCGTCCGTCACTGTTACAGAATTTTTTTTTATCTATTTAATTTATCATGTTTTGACTTATTTTGTTATTATAATATACTTCTATAATTGTCATAATATAATTTGATCATTCAAATACGCTGATAATCACAATGGGGGTTAGTTGTAATTGCGTATTTTTTAATAAATGATCTATATTATTCATTTGGATGAAATGAATATGTAATTAATAAATCTCTCTTAATCAGATTGAAATATTTTCATTATGAGATAATGTTAAATATGATTCGTCTTGTCAATACGGTATTAGGCGATTCACTTTAGTCTTTCCCAATATTGCTAAAGCGTAAGGGATTGATCGGGGTGTTTCGGGCTATGCCGGTTAAACATGAGATGAGACAAATATATGTGAATGTATTGTCCAATATTGCTAAAGCATGAGGGTTATACTAGTAGCATATATTTGATAATTGACAAGTTAATCTGAAATACACTTATCCAATATTGCTATAGCGTGAGAATGATGTGTATTAAGGATTAGTGTTAAGAGTTGCATAAAATGCAATTGACAAGAGTTGTCTACCTTTTAGGGTTTACCAAAGTCAATATTGTTATAGCGTGAGGTTGAAGTAAATGCCAATGGGATCCACTTCTCACTATATAGTTTAAAAAATTCTAAACTATCATTTTTCCATTTAAGAGATTAAAGAGATTATGTAAAATAGTGGGAAGGCATTTTAGATTAAAAAAATATATAATTGTTATACCTATTATCTAAAACGTTATTTATTAGTGATTGAAATATTCTGCTAACATCTTTTCTTTTGTCTTGTCAAGATCAAATAGTTTTAAGCAACCATTTTGCTTGCATCCCTAATGTGCACCAACTAAAAGGTGCAGAAAATTATACTAATTGGCTTATGAATCTTAGAATAATTCTAAATTGTGATAAGCTTGGATATGTAATTGATCAGCGCATGCCACAAGCTGTTTCTGATGATGCTTCTCTAGAAAAAAGGGAGACATATCGAAAATGGCTGGATGACGATTTAAAAGTCAAATCATACATCCTCGGGTCAATGTCTACTGAGCTCCAAATAGAGCATGTCCACATGGACAATGCTGGGAGTATCATGCTCCACCTAAAAGAGTTATTTGGTGACCGACCTCAATTTGAAATATATAAGGTTGCCAAATCTCTCTTTCAAACTAGACTACCAGAGGGTAGTCCAGTAAGTCCTCATGTCCTCAAAATGATATCATATATTGAGAAGTTAGAAACCATGGATCTCTTACTGAGCAATGAATTGGGGAATAGCTTGATTCTCCAATCACTTCCAGGGTCATTTGTACCATTTATTATGAACTACAATATGCAAGGATTGACTCGTACTTATGTTGAACTGCATAACATGCTAAAAACAGCTCAGGAGGACATGAACAAAAGGGGTACGATCTTCTATGTTCAGGGTGCTTCATTATCTACCTGAATGACTTCTAGGAAGTCCAAAGGGAAGAATAAACGGAAAGTAATGTATGCACCTAGAATGGGTCTTCAAAAGTAATACATATCCAAGCACCCACATAAGAACAAAGCAAATGGAAAGTGTTTCCATTGCAGTGAGGATGTGCATTGGAAGCGAAACCGCCCAAAATACCTTGCCATGATTAAGAAGACACCATCACGTATACAGTTACCTTTTATTAACATTTCTTTAGCTTTTGATGTTAGTATTGGTTGGGTATTAGATACTCATTGTCCTTTTCACATCTGCAATGTGTTGTAGGGTCTGAAGGAAGTTAAGAAGTTACAACCAGGAGAAGTACAGCTTCGTGTTGAAAATGGAGATTTCCTACAAGTCGAGGCTATTGGATGTTTTAATTTACTACTTCCATGTAATAAAACTATTATATTGAATAATTGTTATTATGTGTCAAACATTATCCGATAAATTATTTCAATTCCTATATTGGACAGTGAAGGATATCATATGCATATTCAAAATTGTTCCTTATGTTTGTATGATTTAGATAATGTTTTGTTAGCTGAATGTCAGTTGATAAATGAGCATTATATATTAGATACAACAGGAAATGTCATGAATGTACAAGTGAATGCTAATAATAATGCGGAAACTTTAAATGATACAGAATTGTGGCATGTGAGATTATGTCATATAGGGGTTAGACGTCTATCCCGTCTGGTCAATGATGGTAGGATACCTGATCTGACTATAGAATCATATTCATTTTGTGAATATTGTATTCAAGAAAAAATTACCAAGGCTCCATTTATTGGTGTTGGACACCGTGCCACTGATTGATTGGAACACATACATAGTGATGTATGTGGTCTAATGAATCACACTACAATGGGTGGTTTTCGATACTTTGTTATCTTTATCGATAATCTGTCACGATATGGATATGTGTTTCTTATCAAACACAAGTCAAAAACTTTTGAAAAGTTCAAAGAGTTTCGAAATGAAGTAGAGAAACAAATCAGAATGTATATCAAATGCCTTAGATCAGATCAAATGGGTGAATACATGAGCAGTGAATTCTCGGATTATTTAAAGGAGAATGGGATTCTCGCTCAATATAGTCCTTCAGGTACTCCACAACACAATGGTGTTTTAGAGATGAGAAATCGGACTTTATTGGATATGGTTCGATCGATGATGAGCTTCACTGATCTCTCTGAATATCTATGGAGGTATGCACTAGAAACTGCTGCTCATATATTGAATAGAGTTCCATCAAAAGCCATTTCATCCACTCCACATGAGATTGGAATAGAAGGAAACCAAGTCTTAAATATGTTAAGATTTGGGGTTGTCATGCTTACGTAAAAGTTATGCAATAGGATAAACTTGCACCTAAAGGTTATAAGTATAGGTTTATTGGATATCCCAATAACTCAATGGGATACCAATTCTATAATCCTGAGGAATGAAACGTGTTCGTTGCTCGAAATGCCACTTTTTCTTAGAAACAGTTTCTCATAAATCGTGGACATTGTAGACAGATTGAGTTAGATGAACTCAATCAGGATGTAAATGAACCTACAATGAAACTTCAGGCTCAATCAAGTAGAATACCTTTGACACACCCTCCACGTAAGTCAGAAAGGATATCAAAGCCACCTGAAAGGTATGGTTTCATATCTAAAGGTGCTCTTGATGTTTTCTTGATTGAAGAAAATGATTCTTTAACTCACAAAGAGGCAATGTTGGACATAGATTTAGAAAAATGGCAAGAGGCCATGAAATCTGAAATTGACTCAATGCATCATAATCAAGTCTGGGACTTGGTTAAGCTTCCTGAAGGAATTGTTCCTATCAGTTGTAAATGAATTTACAAGCGGAAGCGAAGGCTTGATGGAAAAGTGGAGACTTTCAAAGCCTGATTGGTGGCGAAAGGTTATACTCAACGATCTGGGATCAACTATGAGGAAACCTTCTTACCAGTAGCGATGCTTAAGTAAATTCAAATTTTACTAGTAATTACTACATATTATGACTATGATATTTGCAAATGGATATGAAAACAGCGTTCTTAAATGGATATCTTAAGAAAGAAATCTATAGGGAACAACCTGAAAGTTTTGCATCCAGTAAAACTTCTGGTCTAGTATGTAAACTGAAGAAGTCTATCTATGGACTTAAGCAAGCTTCTCGAAGCTGGAATATTCATTTTGATAAGGTAATCAGAGATCTGGTTTCATCAAGAATGAAGAAGAACCATGTGTGTATAAAAATAGTAGTGGGAGTATGGTAGTCTTCTTGGTTCTATATGTAGATGACATACTCATTATCGAAAATGATATTGGTATGTTGCAATCAATCAAAAGTTACCTAAGTAAGAATTTCTCCATGAAGAATTTGGGAAAGGCTTCCTATATACTATGTATAAAGCTTTATAGAGATAGAGTTAGGAGGCTTATAGGACTCTCCCAATCATCGTACATAGATAATGTCTTAGAAAGGTATAGTTTCAGTAACTGTAAGACAATTAACATACCTTTTAGACATGGCGTTCATCTTTCGAGGAAGATGTCTCCTCAGAGTGAAGATGAAAATGTTAGAATATCTAACATACTTTATACATCAGTTGTGGAAAGCATGATGTATGCCATGATGTGTACGAGACCTAATATCAGTATGGTTGTAAGTGTTACAAGCCGCTATCAGTCTGATCCAGGCAAAGGCCATTGAATGGCAATGAAACATGTCCTAAAATATCTTAAGGGTACTAAGGACAAGTTTTTGATATATAGAAAAAATGACTTAATGTTGAGAGGATACACAGATTCAGATTTTTAATCTGATCTAGATGATAGAAAGTCTACATTTGAATATGTATTCATTCTCAATGGTGCTGTAATCAGTTGGAAGAGCAACAAACAGTCATCAACAGCTGATTCCACAACAGAGGTAGAATATATTACAAAATCTGAAGCAGCAAAAGAAGCAGTTTGGATACGCAAATTTGTCGCTGAACTTGGAATAGTTCAAAGTTCAATGGATCCTATACCATTGTTCTGTAACAACAACGGAGCCATTGCACAAGCAAAAGAGCCAAGAGCACACTAAAAGTCTAAACATGTGGAAAGAAAATACCATGTCATAAGAGAAATCTTAACTAGAGAAGATGTAATAGTTCGTAGAGTAGACTTTACAAATAATGTAGCAGACCCACTTACTAAGACCTTAACTCTAAAAATATTTGACAAACATATGGAGTCAATGGGTATTAGATACCATCGTGAATGGCACTAAAGCAAGTGGGAGTTATTGGGATTTGTGCTTACGTGCCATCCCTTTTGTGTATAAATATTTGCTTTATGTTTATACAATTATGATTTCAATATATCACTAATTATTTTATATACATATGGTAAGATGCTTGTAACGTTTTAGACATTGTTTGATTTGAAAGAGTTCAGATCTGATCTAAAGGAGTTTAGATCAGAACTAAGAGTTAGTAACGCTAAAAGATATAAATGCTAAAAGTTAGCACTGATAAGAGTTATCAGGTTATAAGAGTTAGTGAAATCTAAAGAGTTAGAGCCTTGTCTGAAATGGGACAAAGACCTAAGAATATATTAGTAATGACGCAGTTGCAATAAGTTGCAAATGGTGTTAGAAAATGTTGTTATGAAAATATGTTCTTAAACTTAATATTCCTGATCTATCTTCATTAATGCAGGTCTGTTAGTGAAGACCTTAATATATATATATATATATATATCAGTATATGTTTATATCTGGATAGTTCAGATGGTTAGTCTTAGCAGACCATAAGTTTAGTGAAAACTCGTATAGAGATACAAGTATTCAATAAGGACTGAATATTGAACAGACTCACAAAGATCTCCAATAGACATCTCATAAAGCCGTCAATGGAGGATCTTTCAAGTTGAATAGTATTCGTGGTCCTTATACTTGAGTGCCATGGTGGACTTGTGAGTGATCCACCATACTTTAGTTCCACACATGTCAAATACCTCATGGAGTCTGGTGTGTACAGATATGGGATCCATCAACTCAATTGGGTGAGTAAAATATCCTGAAACTTCAAGATTGTATTTCAAAAAATCTTATGACCAAAAGCAGACATATCTGAGAATTAGTTTTATCCTCAAAAAAATAATATCGTAAAAATATTTACAGATATTATTTATTGAAATACAAATCTAGAGATAAATTTATGGTTGAGCATATGGAGACTTGACGGTGTTGATCTATATCTCTGCTCTTCTAGGATATCTATGATAGAAGGATTATACGAATATGTTATAACCTCAACTTGTATAGTATAATGCGCTGCTTTGTAATGTCCGTAACATGTATGTGAGACATTGTTTACAGATATATGAAATAGTTTCATATGACAAATCAGGCATAGACTTAGAGAGTCTCACAATATGAAATGCACTCGTTGTGCACTGGGGCAGCGAATTGGATTGAACAATCCAACTATTTTCAGCAAAGTGAAAATATGTTTCAAGGTTCCTTATATTATTCACTTGTCAATAATTGAATGTAAAATACATTATTGGTTTACAAGAGTTGTTAACCAATAAGAAATTGACAAGTGGCATAATCTTGCTCCATAAATGATTTACCATGCATTTACCTATTTACCTTACTTGGTAAATACATATAAGGTAAATGTAAATATTCAAAATAGTTTTGAATTATTAATATTTTATATATTATTGAAATTATTATTATTAATTGGAATAAGTGGCAAACACTATTTAGTAATAGAGAATGCGCTTGTTATTAATAATAAGCAATGTTGACCACTTAAAAATACTAAAATGGTGCACTTATGAAGTGGTGAAACTGCTTAGCATTGTTTAATTGTCATTTGCTCTCTAATAATTAATTCATACGAATGAATCAATTTGTTGAGTGAAATATATGTTTGATTATTGTTTTGTAATAGCAAACATGGCTAAGTAGTGGTGGAGCACTAAGAGTAGTAATCATTTTTACACTAAACAAAACATTGAAAGAGTTCATTTTTGTGTGTAAGAAGTGTAAGATTCGGCCAAGAGAGAAAAGAGATAATTGAGAGCATTTCCTAAGTGTTTTTCTCAAAGAGTTGAGAGAGTTTGCAAAGGTTTACTAAGGTTCATAATAAAGAGTTGTAAGAAATTAAAGAAAACACTTAATTCTTCTCATCTCTTGGCAGTAATAAATCATAAGGACAAATTGTTTTAAGTGTTTAAACAACCCATTGTTGAAAATTCGTGGCTGTCATTCTAACTTCACAATCCCACAGAATTTAGTTATGAACTAGAATTGTGCAAGGGAACAATTCAAAGTGAGCTCAACAAATTAAAGATTGGAGATCTTGAAGAATTGTAAAGTTAATTTCAAAATCGAGTAGGTTATTTATTTACAATTCATTTTATATCATGAATGTAAAAATATATATATGAGATATATATGTGTTTAAATGATCATACATGAGATTATATGCTTGAGTACGTTATATAATATATAACATGTATGAATACTTTCACTGCGTATTTAGTTTTTGAAATTATACGTATCTATACACATCACACACCATATCACAACACAAGCACCTTAGAATAAACAACACCCAACAGTATGTTCTCGACCTCTTTTTCCTCCAATAAAAAACTAAAGATGTTTCAATTTCTTGTTGCTAGAGTGTAAGTTCTTAATAAGGGTTTTCTTTCCTTCGCCATTGTAAGCAACGATGTAGTAGAAAATTTTGTTTTGGTCGCAATTGACTATAATATAGTAAAATGTTAAAGTTTTAGAAATGTGGGCTTAAACAAACCAGCCCTTGCCTACATGACAAAAAGCCCAACTAGTATCCATTAAGGGTTCAAGTTTAACTAGCTTGAAGCAATTTTTAAATATGTGAGAATCTTGACAAAATAAGGCTAAAGTGGTAGCTTAAACCCTAATTTAAAGAATATGAGGTGGATAGCCACCTCGCTAGTTAAGGGTTCGCTAGCATATTCTCTGAGATCAGGCACCCTCATTGTCACACTTTTTGGGATGTTATATTTGCCCATAAGATACTTACGATCATGCTTAGTCACTTCAGCAAGACTTTAAGGCTCATAATCTTGCTCATAATGAACCTTAGAGCCATTCCAAAGGAAGATCATTATCTTCTTTTTGCCTGCACTTTATTTCTTAGCAGTTACCCCTTGGTAAGGAGAATAAATTGATACTTTTTGATTGTCAACTTCTGGTTACAATCTGCTTAGAGTCTTTATCGTCTTCTTTAGATAGTCCAAGCTCACTATGGGCAAGTGTCTAGTTGAAGACTCGGAGTAATTATAGACTTAGCACTTCAGCTTCCCCTAGGAGGACTATTAAATCAGTCAAACACATAATTTTTTACTAGTGACTAGTCAACACTTAAAACTGAGAGATCTCTGTTGCCCTTAAGAACTTGGGTCTATTCCACTAAGGCCCAAAAGTGGCTGAGCCTAGGGGCATAGTTTATTAAAGACCAAAATTGGTCGAGCCCAGCATGAAGTAATTAATCCAAGGCTCAGTCCACGAATCTAAAGTAGATGAGTCTAAATTAAGGTTGGCTAAAGCTATTCGCATATCATATGACCCCATTAATGCCTTCTTACTCTACAGCTTAAGAGCCTTCAATCCACGACTGAGGAGCCCTTTCTTATGAGGGCAAACTTTATTAATTCCAAAGACTCCTTCTTTTAGACTGAAGAGTATACTTATACCTCATAATATTTTTGAGAGCCCTCCATCCAGAAAGCACCATAGGTGGGGTATTTATGCCACATGTCCCATAATGTCAAAGAATCTTGGATGGGTAGAACACATTGCCCACGTCCCTTTAATAAAAGTTGAGCATGAGATGATTGACCAATACTCTTATATTTTCGGACTACATCCATGACCCTTGAATATTGAGGAGCCCGTTATCTAAGTTAACCATTTGAAAAATCTTTATAATCAAAAATCGTATCTCATGTGCACAAGGATAAAGAAGTGAATTCTATACACTTGAGCTATCTAAAAACTCTTCTTACTTTTACTAATAATTTTTTAAATTAAGCATTAAAGGTTCTTTGTTGAAAATCCCCACTGACATAGCCTTAACTGGTTATGTGTTTACGATAAATAGGTTTAGACTATTAAGAGGATCTTGAGAAGAATAAAAACAACTCATTCATACAATCATACTATTTTTGTAGAGATATAAATTTACCTCTTAATTGAGGACTCCAAACTTAATCAATAGCCTAAAATTCATTGTAAACATAAACTATAAACATCTTTTTAAGAAGTTCAAATTATTTTCATAAGAGATGTTATTTCTAAAATGATTTTTTTTTGTTCTCTTAGGGTTGAAAGAGTATAGTTAAGAGTTAGAGATATGTTTAGATGTACAGTGAATCGTCTAAATCAATCAAACACAAACTTGTCCAAGTGTCTACTTTATTGGAGGAAGATGTTTGCACTCGAACAAGTCACAACACAGGAGAAGAATTGAATTGTCGTTGTATTTTTTTTTTAATATTGGCACAACTGATTAGAAATTTATTGACATCTACGTCTACAATGACCGCCCAACCGAACTGAAGTGTTTCTTTTCAACGAGGAGAGGAGATTCTATAGTCTATGGTCTAATACTCATGAAACAAATACATAGGAATCTTGAAGCTGAGGTGATGAATTGACAACCACTAGATTAATCAATATGGATGGGCGGAGAAGGCAGTCTTGTTATGACCGACTAGACGCAGTTCTATGTTGATGGGCCAAGACCAGCCCATTTGCACACCTTATGACGTTTGATTCCTAAGCTTGGATCGGACCTCCAGGACCCGACCCCCCAGTTTTGGCTAATAACATTAAGGTCGTTACTTTTGTATCTTTTAAAGTAAGGACATAGTTTGTTCCATTATATTTGACAGGCCCCTGATCTTTTTTTCTTAAAAAAAAAAGACATAATCCCTATTGATATAACAAAAGTGCCATTTACTGTTATGTTAAATATATTTATATGCGTAATGTATCTCAAGGTATTTTTTTCTCAAGTAATTTGTTATTTATTTATTAGACGATGAAATAATATAATTAATTATTTTAATAAATTATTGGTATATTATTTGAAATAAAAAATTAGGATAATAATTTGAAATATATAATATTATTATAAAAAAAGTTATTTTTTAAAAAAATATTTGACTCCCAATTTTAAAGTGGAGCCTTAAAATCTAAGATTTAATCTCTTAAATTTGCGCACAGCACCATTGAATTGACTTAAAGGAACTCAGGATGTAACTATAACTCTAATTATATAGTGATGGTCATAATTCAATATATTATTAAGGATGCTTTGGTCATGTTAATTCTGAATAGGGACCTATTTATAACATAGGAATAACTATATCCTTTGTTTTCAAATTGTTTGGAAAATGAGGGATCTGGATGTTAACATCCCTGCCAGTTTTACACCCCAACCCAATTGCATCGCGACTCGCAGTCGCAGGCACTCGTTCAACACAAGAACGCAAGTGAAAAGTTCCAAAATCTGGGAGAGGGAAGAGAGAGAGAAAGAAAGAAATGGCGTGGAGTGCGACGATGATCGGAGCATTGCTGGGATTGGGAACCCAAATGTACTCTAATGCTCTTCGCAAACTCCCTTACATGAGGCGTATGTTCTTCTTCTTCTTCTTTTTTTTTTAAAAAAAAATTCTTAAAATAAACCCTAATTCTTATTCTCTGTTTGTTTGTTGAATTGGGACTAATTCATTGGTTAATGTGTGTAGATCCTTGGGAACACGTTTTGGGCATGGGATTGGGAGTTGTGTTTGTTAACCAGTTGGTGAAATGGGATGCTCAGCTACGGCAAGACCTTGACAAAATGCTCGAAAAGGCCAAGGAAGCTAACGAGCGCCGTTACTTCGGTATTCTTTCTTCTCTTTTTTCAATTGGGTTTTTGCTTTTCTAATTCTATTAATAGTCTGGGAATATTAGAATGTTGAGATTAATAAGTGACAAGTTAACATTCTTAGCTTATATATATTGAAGCTGTGATTGGAAATAATGGATGCTCTAAAAAATTAGACCTTTTGATGTTTCGATTGAGGTTTTGCTAATAATTTGAGTCTCAATGCATTTTGAAATGTTGAGAAGTTTTTGTAGATGGTCAAATTTATGACACTTTACTGCATTGTGCTTTTCGTCAAATAAGAAGAAGATGAAATTATGGTTAAAACTTGGAATGCGGTTGTGATTGTGTTCCAAACTAAGTTGAAGAATGATCCCATGGGTTTGGGTACTTGGAAAGTGCGGCTGAAATTTGAGCTGGGAATATGTATCTGTAGAAAAAACGATTGATTTCAACTGCGAAAATAGGTAGCGACTGTGTTAGGATTATTTTGTTGTGATTTCACTATGAGTAATGAGTTTTCTTTGTGGTTGTCTACTTACTCTGATTCCCATAAAATGTTTTGGCATTTAGCTTCATGTCAAAATATTTGCTAACTTATTTCTAGATTTTCATATTAGAATAAAAACAGAATAGGGTTTTTGGTGGAGTCCCACCGTTAAAAGGAGAAAAAGAATTACTTTTTAAGTTTGTGGATAAAGCTAAGATTACCATTTCTGCATGCTGCACTAAGTTAGCTCTTTGTGTGTGTGTGTATGTGTGTTCAACTTCTAGCTCTTCATGAAGAAGTTTCTTCAGAAGGAAATTTAAGCTGACACAAGTTGAAGCCTGACCTCTCACACTTTCAATGAGTTGGGGTCTCAATCATTTAGTCTGGTTTCGGGTAGACTTGAAATATCCCTGTTTCACCTCAACTTCTGTTTTAGACTTGTGAAAGGCATTTGCAAACTCAGACCACCATCTATTATGTCACTCTATCATAT
The DNA here is from genome assembly GCA_946807835.1 of Ailanthus altissimus. Lineage (NCBI taxonomy): Eukaryota > Viridiplantae > Streptophyta > Magnoliopsida > Sapindales > Simaroubaceae > Ailanthus > Ailanthus altissimus. The sequence goes on along the minus strand of OX327690.1, from coordinate 7,128,193 downwards.
CTATAATACTATTCTATCAAATTTACTTAAAAGTAGAAAAAGAAAATTCAATTCGTAGCAAAGAAATCCTTATTCTAGATAGATTTTAGAGTAAAACAAAAGACCTTTTTGTTCTTTCTTCCATAAATTCTTGCACTTTCTCTCTGGACCATTTTGCCTTTGTTGGGCTCTTTTACAGCTATATCTGATGAGATGGACACTTCATTAAAAGCTACTGAACAAATTGTATAAAAGATCATGTTTGTTCTTCAAATAATTGAGCATACATTGTGTTTTCCATTTGACATTTCAATCTCTTTCTTGACCTTCTGCCAAATTTATGCAAGACTGAGAGATGACTTCTTTTGGAACTCCAATCTGTTGCTATTCAAATAAAGAATGCAGGTCTTTCTTACAAATCCATAGTTGTGATTCAAATAAACTCATTACAAAACCACAGTTTTTGTTAATGAAAGTTATAAAAGAAAAATGAAAATCATTTAACCACAACTTCCTGAATTTCTTGAATAAGAAAGAGAGAATATCCTCAAATTTATTGAAATCCTGACCCCATAATGATTGAAGGGAGTGTTCTTAGCAAAGAAAGATTAAAATTCTGAACTTTCCTCCTGAGCATCTTCTGAAAGCCTTTGTTTTCTTTTCTACCAAACCAAAAAATCTACCAATATACGAGAATTTTGAAAGACCAAACCCTTTCTTCCTCCTCGAAAGTACAAAACTTTTCTAGATACAAAGACACACCAAGTGCTGGTATCACCCCAACATAGTGCCCAGAAGGCTTACACAACAAATCTAATCCTGTAGGGCAGAGGAGAAATGGAATTTATGTTTTCCGCCTCATTCTAACCCATCACACAAGAATAGAGAGTGAATAAATATTTTATGGAGCTTTCTTTGCGATATCGTCCGAGGTAGTATTTGCATTTTGCTTGGGACCTTTTTCTTCTATATCATATGAGATGAACAAAAGAAGAAATTAAGGATTTGATTGTAAAGTTAGATTATTTAACGGTTTCATTCTTATGGAATAATAAGTCCAAATGAATTACATAAAGGTTAAAAATTAGCTAAAAGGAGACCATGAAACCAACGTACTAGGTCATGGTAAAGAACTTGGCAAGATTAACTGGGTTCGTTCAGGTTGGCTGGTGGTCCAGTCAAAGAACCAAACTTTGTGGTCTGAATTACTAGTTTGAAACCTTGTCTTCTAACTACACTTGATGTATCCTTGTGTGTTTGCCTGTTTGTTTACATGTGTGTGTGTGCGTGCATTTTCATGACTCTTGCAAATATGAACAACTTGCTTCCAACTGTCAGTGTGTGCGCGCGTGCATTTTCACAATTAATTTATTGCAAAAATTTGGGAAAATTTGCAAGTTTGGTTAATTTCATGACTCTTGCAAATATGAACAACCTGCTTCCAACTGTCAAGGGATCAACAGATATCTTTCAAACTTTATTTAGATAGGTGCTGCTAAGAAGTATGTTGCAGCTCTGTTAGTTTGCCCACTAAGTCCTTTATTGTTTATCTTGTGAGCTGACTTGCATATGCTCAAGTTGACATAATTCAGCTGGGCATTAGCTAATTGTTCTGTTACTATTACCTTGCATCATTTTTATCAGCAAAAATAAATATTGTTATTGTCTTCACTTCTTTTTCAATCTGGTTGATTTTTTAATTTCATTTGCAGATGATGAATAGTGCTATTGTGCCCCTGGATTCTGGCAACTTCAGATAACATTTCCTTTTTGCGGATATGTGGCCTTCAAATGATAAATGTCGTGGCTTGTTACATTTGTTTCCATGTTATATCTGTTTCTTTGTAAGGAAATTGGGATTTTTTAGCCATTGTTGGACATAAGCTCTGTGCCAACTTTTGTCGGCTGAACAGGCTAATGCTACTAGCTCCATAATAATATCAAGCAATTGAGCAATTTTTCTTGTCTGTAATATCGTGTTGAATATATCTGACTCCTTCAAATAATTCTTTCTGCCAATCCTATATATAGTTTGGGCAGATTTAATGAAAATGCATGATAGCAAGTTTGAATTTTAGGTGCCTGCACAATTGTTTTAACATAAATTTGTTTCACCAAAAATTGCACAAAACTTCTTGGTAATGTTTAGTCTATTTTGAGTCTAAAATAGTATTTCTGGCAGTAAAAGTGTCATTGCATTTAATTCTCTACTTGCATGGTTAAAGCTGGGATTAAATGTATGTAAGATATAATATTGGTAGAAGAGTTTTATCGATGCAATGCAAATATCAAGTTCATAGACCTAAGTTTTAAATATTGTCAAGCGCATTTATTCGTTTAGCAGAAAAAGCGTAAAAACAAATCTACTTATAAAAACCACAAGTAAAAATGCAAAACTTATTTTTAGATAGATTTCTGATGATTTTCAAGGCAATGTTTCTGTAGTGGTTTAGCCCATATGTTGCAAGTGGATAGTAAAAAATTGCACGGAATGCATTGATGCTATTACGAGAAAAGGAAATGTGCTCTTTTACAGGATTTTTGCGGGAAAAAAAAAGATCTAGTTAATATAACCTGTCCTCACGGGAATGGAAGTTAATAGCCGAAACTACTATACAAAATAACAAATGACTGCTCTAACAAGTGATACTCTTATTTTGATGTCAAGCTAATTGCTCTGGAAATGTAATTCCATCAATTGTGTTTAAGGATCCATATGAATCTTGTCGAAGTCCACAATTCTGTTGTTAAATACATTCAGGAGTAGGTCACACGCTTGCCGCGATGATGGTCTCTCTTGAGGGCTGGTTTTTGTGCACTGCAATGCTATTTCAAGCACTTGATATGCTGCACATTCTTCTCCAGGTAATAGTGGTTTCATTTGATCATCGAGCAACTCCTCCCGGGCAGAGCCTGACATCTCAATACGAGTTTCCACCCATCTCACCATGTCCATTTCCACACCAAAGGTTTCATCTGTTGGCATTTTCCCACTAACAAGCTCAATCAACACGATCCCCATGCTGTACACGTCGCTTTTCTCTGTTGGCTTTAGTGAATAAGCATATTCTGAAAGCAGAATGAAATGTTAGAACCATCATGATATGATAAACTCAGAACTAAAATTCAAAGCAGTAACTGTTTTATTACCGGGAGCAATGTAACCATAAGAACCAGCAAACCACATATTGGACTCCGTGTTTGAATCATAATTCTCAATGACAGCTTTTGCTAGCCCGAAATCCCCAAGATGTGCCTCCATGTTGGAATCAAGCAACACATTGCTTGATTTGATGTCCCTATGTATAATCTTGGGTACACAATCATGGTGGAGGTATTCCACTCCCTGAGCCAATCCCACTGCTATCTTTAACCTTGCCTCCCAATCAAGGTTCTTCTTCTTCTTGATATTTGCTGGTTGTTTGTGCAGCCAATCCCACACACTTCCATTCTCCATGTATTCGTATATCAACAGATTTGAACCTGCTCCTTTGTTGCTAAAATACCCCATCAACTTGACTAAACGCCTATGCCGTATCCGTCCCAGTGTCTTAACTTCCCTGGTGAAGCTTTTATTCAATAGAAAATCCTCTTTACAAGAAATTTTCTTGACTGCTACGGTTGTTCCATCAGACAGTTCAGCTTTGTAAATCATTCCAGATCCTCCAGAGCCAATAATGAACTCGTCACTGAGATTGTTTGTGGCTTCCATGATGTCTTCCCATTTGAAATCTCGCTTTGCAGCTTGGAAGAGTAGTCTTCGCTGTGCTTTAGAAGAACTGGAAGAGTAAGTGCAATTCACTTCACTGCCCTTTTTGAGAAACTCACGCTTGCGCTTGAAGAATAGGGCAACTACAACTATCAACAGAGCTATGGCAGCTAATGTTGAAATTACTGAGATTACGACCACTAATGCTTCACTTATGGTGGACTGCTGATTGTTGGATTCAGGGTCATTGCAGTGATCAAGAGGGCTACCACAAAGATGTTGATTGCCTTCGAAGGCTTCTGCTGGCCAGCGAGAGAACTGCTTGCTCAACTTGCCTTGAAGATTGTTATAAGACAGATTAAGTTTACCCAAACTACTCATCTCACCAACTTGTGGAGGGATCTCTCCATCAAGATGATTGTGGGAAAGATCAAGTGATTCAAGCTTGGGCAGAGTACCAATAGATGCAGGAATTTGGCCAGTGAGATTGTTGTAGCTCAGGTCGAAAATACTCTGAAGATTCTGAAGCTTCCCAAGCTCAGAAGGTATTTTGCCATTCAAGCTGTTATGTGAAAGCCGAAGCTCATACAGCTTGTTAAGCTTGCCTATGGCAGGGGGAATTGGTCCGGAAAATAAGTTTCTATTCAGGTTTAAAACATTGAGTGACGCCAGATTACCGACTTCTTCAGGAAGAGTTCCATTAAGCAAATTGCCATCAAGAGAAAGCACGAGCAACTTGGAACAATTGAATAGTTCTCTAGGAAGAGGCCCAACAAATTGATTGAAAGAAAGCTTAAGCTCTCCCAACTGCAGCAAATTTCCAAGCCACGAGGGTATTGACCCCACAAGAAGGTTATTGTTGAGATCAATATGGCTCAGTTTCTTGCACGACAAAAGCTGAGCAGGTATTGGTCCAGTAAGGGAATTTCCTGAGAGGTCTAACAGCGACAATTCATGGATTTTTCCCAATGTCCATGGGATTTTCCCACTAAATTTATTGTTTCCTAACCTTAGCCTCTCAAGATAAGGCGAATTACCCAATTGGGGAGGAATCTCATGATCAAATTCATTGTTTGTGACATCAAAAGAAAGAAAAGAATGGGAACTACACAATGCAGCAATGCTACCATTCATTCTATTTCTGGAGAGATTAATTCTAGTCACGTTTGCTAGATTAATCAATGAACCAGGGAGATTACCTTCAAGGGAATTGTTGTAAAGCATGAGCTGCTCCAGAGACTGCAAGAAGCCGAAACTCTCCGGAATCCCACCAGAAAGACTATTATCTGCCAAATCCAGGATAGCTAGTTGATGACAGTTACCCAAACTGGCGGGAATTTGGCCAACAAGTTCATTTTCCCTCAAGTGAAACAATTTCAAATCCTTTAGCCTCCCAATAGTGACGGGAATCTCTCCACTGAATCGATTCCCAAAGAAATCAATCATCTTCAACCTTGAACAATTGCCAATCTCCGAAGGGATCTCTCCAGATAGCTGATTGTCATAGAGATACAGAAGTTCAAGCTTTCCAAGCATTCCAATCTCTGCAGGCAGGTTGCCATGCAAATTGTTATGAAATAGAGCCAATTCTTGTAGATTGCTGAGATTGGCTATGAATGGAGAAACTGAACCCACCAAGCTATTGTTATGGAGGTAGAGATTAGTCAATCCAACCAACTGGAAAAGCTCAACTGGGATTGATCCATTGAGTGTATTGTTGGACAAATCAAGCTGCTTCAGTGATTGACACTTACTCAACTCAGCAGGAATTTCACCAGAAAGCTGAATTTCTGATAGAATCAAATGCTCCAAACTGGTAGCATTTGAACAAATTCTTCTGGGAATTGAACCTGAAAGATTGTTGTTTGACAAAACCAAATAATTAAGCTGATCCATGTTGCCAAACTCCTCAGGAATTCCTCCAGTGAGCCCATTCAACGACAAGTCTAGATTCTGAAGATTACTCATCCTGGCAAATGACCTCGGGATTGCGCCTTCAAGCTTGTTTCCCATGAAATTCAAATAATCGACTTGACTCAGTTCACCAAGTTCACTCGGTAGCTCCCCGGATAGACTATTATTTCCCAGGTTAAGCAACTGAAGATTCTGCAAACGACCCAATTCAGCTGGGATGGATCCATTTAGATTGTTTTCAGCTGCAGTGAAGATAGACAAGCTCGAACAATTTCCCAACTCAGCGGGAACCGGTCCGTGGAGCTGATTCTCCTGCAGTATTAAATTCTCCAGTTGACTCAGTTGCCCGACTTGCGGCGGTATTGGACCACTGAGACTGCATGAAGCTAAACCGAGAGTGACCAAGTTCACAAGATTACCAAACGAAGATGGAATGGGACCACTGAGCCAATTATCACCAATTCTCAGGACTCGGAGACTTGTGAGCGAGCCGAGCTGAGTTGGGATCGTACCAATGAGTTGGTTAGAGAAAAGGAATAAAGATTCCAATGAAGTAAGGTTTGAAAGAGCAGTTGGGATGGGACCCGTGAGGCTGTTAGAAGAAAGATCAAGGTGGATTAGGTTTTGTAAACGGCCAAGTGAAGGAGATATTGACCCGGCGAGTGAGGAGCCGGAAAGATTGAGACTCACTGCATAGACTGCGTTATCCACCGAGTTCAACCCGCATGTTACTCCTTTCCATGTACAGAAATTTGGGTTGCTTTCACTCCAATCATGCAACACATTTTCTGTGTCCATGAACGAGCTCTTCACTTCCAAAAGAACAGATAACGCTCCATCTTTGCACATAAAACCAGGTAAGAGACACATTAAAATAAGAATAATAACTTCTAAAACTTGCCTCGACATCATTGTTACTTCTCTAAAGGAAGCAACTATGTGACTTTCTCAATGGCTTTTTGAGCAGCAAGAAGAAGAAGAAGAAAGCTTTTTTTTATTTAAGAGGTTTGAGGCAGTCGTTTCATGGGGAGATATTGCATGGATAGGTGAGTGTTGGTCAAGGAGCAGCAGCAGCGGCAGCTGGAATTAAAGACAAGGTTGTTGATTACATTGGGGACTGAGAAGACGCGTGGTTTGAGCAAAGAAGGAAGAGAAATGAAGAAATTATGCTTGGAGGATGGAGCTGTATATTCGCCGTGGCGTTGGGAAGATGATTGTTTGTATTTGGAGAGTGGCCTAAAAATGAGCGACAATGGCAAAGATCGAAGAGATAAGGAGGAGGCACAGACACAGAGTCCGTGTTGTGAATAAATAAAGAGCACAAACTTGTGTCAGTAGATGAAGAAATGTGCCATAAATGGTGACCGCTTAGATACAACTGTTATATTGATCGAGTTGGTAGATAGACAAGACAATGTCAATACTCAAAAAGTCTTAAATGCATGAAGGATTATTGGCGGTAGATATTGAGAATTAGGTCAAAATGGGTCAGAGCAAGAACATGAAAGTTGAGGATTTAATCTCTTAAAAAAATGTTCAAAAGTATAGGATATGGCCAATGGAGGGGTTCACATGGAGAAGATACAGTTGTTGGGGTTTGATTAGTTGTGGGTTTGCTTGTTATTAGTGTGTTAGCTCAATATGACTTCAAATCCTATACGAAAGTGAGCGGTTCAATTTCTATTTAGATATAATGTATGAACATCGACACTTTTAGAAGACTGTTATGTTAATTGTTAACCACTCCCGCATTTCTAAAATTGAAGTATTAGCTTGGAGTTTTTTTCATTTATATAAAAAGTAGTTTTTAAAGTTAAAAGTGTTAGGATCATAACTTTTTTATTGACTAATGGTATATTTTTTAAATTATATTTTTAAATTTTAAATTCAAATGAGATATCAAATAATTATTAGATGAGAAAATAATGTAATAAATAATTTTTAAAATTATAAAATTAATCACGTAATAATTATTTGACACGTCATTTGAAAATTAAAATTTGAAATCTAAATTTGAAATATGTAACATTATTGCTTTTTATTTACGTAAAAAAATAAATTTAGTTTTAGTACCTATAAATTTTTAATGCTAGTTGGATTGATAGAGTAAATATATGTAATAAGAAAAAACAATTTAAAAAAAACATCTAAATTCTTAAAATGTCATTCAAAAGACAAATTTATCTTATTGTTTTTAAAATTATCTAAAAACATCTCTTTTTGTTAATTTTTGTTAATCTTTTTTATCAATTTTTTCTCTTATTGATATTCCTTTAAATGAAACAGTACTATTATCATATAGATCACAAAGTTTTAAATTTAATAGTGACAATGGTGACTCAAAATTTTATTATTATCATTGCTAAAGGAAGTTTTTTTGAGTAATTTTAAAAATAAAAAAATAAAAAATTGTTTCTTAAATTAAATTTTAGAGATTTAGATATCTTTATTTTTTTAAAAAATTAAAAATATATATATATATATATATAAATCATTAGTAATATTATGTTAACGTATGTGATTTATTTGTACAACTAAATTTCTAATTTAGAGATTATTAATACACAAGTTCCAGCAAAGAAAAAAACAAGGGTACTTAATTAATACATATATTAGGCTTTACCCTTGTTTGCTTTGTTTTAACTTTTAAATGTTCAACCTAATTTTGATTCTTTTAATGCTTTATTTACAAAGTCAAAGGAGTGCCCACACACTCTTGTCATTCCCCATGTATGCAGCAAACTTCCAAAGCTCAACTTACTCCAAAGCATAAGAATATTTATATTCTGCTTAATTAATTCAAAGCTTGAATATCAACATTCTTGAATATTATTTCATACCATTAATTGTTGTTATTGGGTTGAACTACCAAATCCTAATGTCCCTTTTGTGTGGCCTCACATTTTTCTTTAGTTTTATTGTAATAACCCTACTCCTACTCCAAATACAATATTGGCTTTTGTGCTTTGGAGTTTGGCTTATCAATTATCTTATTCGAGATATGTACTAATATGTTTACTTGTAATTATTGTTTCTTATCTCCTCCTCTATTTTTTCCTTTTGGCAAAGAAATCAAACCTACTTCGGAAAATAATTAAAGAGAAAAGTTATTTCCTCTTAATCAATTGAAGTGTGTCTCAATTGCTATATTTTTGTATTTCCATATGTAATATTGATATAAAAAAAAACCCAAGTGTAATTCTTAAGGGGAAAAACATTTTTAAGGAGATGGTTTAATTAGTTAAATCTCTTACATTAGTGAAACAAGAGTTTTTTTTTAAAGGGTGAAGGCCTCTTGTACTAGTATTATATTGGAATTGGATTCAAATCTTCTCTTAAATTAAGTTTTTACTTCACTTTTTACTAGCGTATGATTGGTAATGAATAGTAATTAAGAAAAAAACAATAAAATAACATATCTTAATTGTTAATACTTAATATATAACATATGTTAGAAAATTCTTTAAAATTTAGTTTAGAAGAGAATCTTAATTCATTGAAATTATGTTTATTCGAGGTTTCGAAATATTATTACATCTTTTTTAGGGATGGATTTAGAGTCAAAATTATAAGGGCAAAAAGTAGTTAAAATTAAAAAATTAGAGTGGCTAGTATTTATAATAAGAGGAATTAAAAGGTAAAAATTATAATCTTATATAGATCAAAGTCTAAAATTATCTATTTTGAAATGTAAAATTATCAATAAATTTTTGTAAAAACAATATTTCAAAATTTGTGCAGAGGCCAACCCCATTTTGTAGTTTAAACATACAACAATTAAATTAGTATTTGATAAACTTTTGTAGCTATATTTTTAAAATTAAGGTGGTTTTAATTGACAACTATTCATTTACTATAAGAGTTAAATCAAACTTATAGAAAAACATTTAAAATTTTATTCGTTTACTATAAGAGTTTATATTTACAAATGCTCGTCTACTTTTACTTTACAGTATCTACAATTTCAAAGCCACATTAACAAAATTATGTTTTAGCATGTCTTTATGCATGAGAAAGAATGAGCTAGGATGTGTAATGACAAATATATACATATATATTTATTTATTTATTTAAAAAAAATGAAAGAAAGAAGAAAAGATGATCAAAGCTAAAACTTTTTGCAAGGTTAGTTTAGTGTAGCAAGGAAGATTGGTTAGAAATTAGTGGTAACTTTTACATGAGGCGTCCATTTACTTGTAGGTCCGGTTTATCATTCTTTTTTACATTATTATAATTTCAAAAGTGAAACATATAATTAAAATGACATAGACTAAGAAGAACAAATAAAATAAAATAACTTTCTTTTCTTGATGTACTTGCATGCATACAAAATTAGACACATAATGTTTGAATTACACTGGCAAATTGACCAATAAAGAGAAGTTGAATAATTAATTAATGCCAAAATAGTTTGATATGTAATTTAATTATTTGAACTTGAAAATGACCTCTATTGACTTCGGATTTTAGGGTCTCTCAATCAAACTTGAAGTTAAATCAGAAGAAGTTAAGCGATGAAGGAATACACTTCACAATTACTACATACAACTATAAAGAGCTCAAGTTTAAAGGCAAATAGGATATAAATCTACGGATATTAAGTTATTGTATCTTAGTGAATTCATGGAATTATGATCCTACACCATATTTTTTATAATAAAAGTATAATTATTAAAATATAATTTATTTTAAACATTTTTTTTAAATAAGTTTGATTTATTTTATTTTTTTTTTTTAAAATTTGTTTACTAATTGTATTTGACTTTTTATTGCTATTAGATTTATTATATTGGCCGCGAAAAATTTTATTGGGCACATGTGGGTATATACATGTGTAATTGTATTTATTACTTAATGTAAAGAAAATAATATTTTACAATAAATATAATATATTAATCGCATTAATATATTAGTAAAGTTAGAAAACTCACCAAAACGTATAACGTTATATATATAATTTTTCTGGAGTCCGCATGGAGACCAACTTGCATGTTCTAGTCACCAACTTGGTGGGCTTAGTGAGCTCGAACAACAGTTCTATATTTAGCTTGGGATTAACTCTTAATTTCTAAAATAATCGAAAGTGAATTTATATCATTTTCTCTAAAAAGATAAAAAATGAAGATTGAAAGCAATTTATTACTCCAATTAGAAGCATAGAGAAAATGAAACAATTTCTTTTTTCCTCCTCTTTTTTTTTTTCTTCTTCTTCTTCTCTTCTTTCTTTCTTATTTCTCTTTCTCTCCATTTCTTCTTTTCTCTCCTCCTCGCCGAATTGGCCAAATTGCTTTTTATCTTTCTCTTTCTCTTTCTTTTTCTTTATATATATATAATATAATATAATATAAATAATAGTATATTATATAATATAAAAAAAAGATATTTTAATTATTAAATTATTAAATAATCAAATTGATAAATGATCATTTTGTCCCTCATAAATAGTTACTAAGTTTATTCTCTAGTGGGTCTCACCAAATCTCACATTTAGGTAAACTCAACTAATGATCCACAATATGCTACGTGTCATTATACAATTAGTAAATAACAATTATTAACTAATTATTGTATTTAACAATTAAATATAGACACGTATGTATTTTCGTGGTAATGCTGAATATTGATGGATTAAACAATTTAATTTGGTATGCTGCCCCAGTGCACAACGAGTACACTCTATATCGCGGGATTCCCTAGGTCCTACGTCCGATTCATCAAATAGAACTATTCCATGAGTTCGTGAGCAATGCCCCATGCACATGTCATGAATATACAAACCAGCGCGTTGCAATAAACACAATAACTAAAATATATTAATCACATTAATATATTTATGAGATAGAGAACTTACCAAAACTTGTAACGTTATACACTTATTTTTCTTGAAGTCCGCATGGAGACCAACTCACGTGCAATTCTAGTCACCAACTCAGTGGGCTTGGTGAGCTAGAACAGCAGCTCTATATTCAGCCTGAGATTAACTCTTAATCCCCAAAATGGCCAAGAGTGTATTTTTATCATTTTCTCCAAAAGGATAAAAAAATGGAGAGTTTGAAGCAATTCATAATTGCTCCAATTGAAAGCATAAAGAAAAATGAAACAATTTCATTTTTCCTCTGACTTTTTTTTTTATTCTTCCTTTTCTTTCTCTCCATTTCTTTCCTTTCTCTCCCTCAGCTGAATTGGCCAAATTCTCTTCTCATTCTCTTTCTCTCTTTCTTTATATATATATATATATATATATAATATAATATAAATAATAATATATTATATAATTGGATACCCATATGTCAATACGAGCTCCAAGCTCACAGTCGATCAGGAATGACCATCTATATCTAATAGATACGACATATGCTGATCTATATATAAAGTATCCACCGACAAACCTGCATCGACAGAAATAGATCAGAGACTATTATTTGAGAACATACTTGCGTAACTTGTATTTTCTGGCACCCGATTGCAACTCTTGCAACTATGCAGTTACTAGTATATTCCCAGGTTTATGTCCCATTACAGACAAGGCTCTAACTCTTGGATCTGCTGAGTATTATAACCAGCTAACACTTAACTGTACTAATATTTAGCAATTATATGTCTCAACGTGGCTAACTATAAGCCCTTATCTAAACTCTTTAAATCTAATCCGAACTCCTTTAGATTTACAATGTCTGTAACGTTACATGCATAATACCATATAAATGGGTATTAGCGATTTAATGAGAATGTACACTCGTATAAATACACAAGTATATGTACATTCAGAAATGACACATAAGCACTGACCCTAACATATTCTTCTTCTAGATTTACCTTTCCTTTATTAAGTTTATTGTAAACACTATAAATATGTGTTTTGATTAATGAGAAGGTATGTTATATTTTATCTTCTCTCCAAATTTATAAATAGTATCAAAGCCTCTTTTAAATTACTATTTTTTTCTCCATCACTTTAAGGCCACTAATGAATAATACATGTAAATAGTGTGCATGAACAATACGTAAAGAACAGTGCGCATAAACATTACCTATAAATAGTATGTGTGAATAATAACTGCTACCTTAGTTAGTCATGATTCTCATTCTTTCCTCTTTAACTATAAGTGTCATAAATAACCAAATGATTTTTTATAATGCGCAAGAATCCAACAACTCTTTATTATTCTTAACACTAATAATTCTCTCAAACTCACATCTACCAACTAACTCTTCTAAAAACTACAAATTAAAGCTCTTATAATTAGACATGATTTACTCAAATTTATTGATGGATCTCATCCTTAATTTTCTTACTTGTACAAATATATCTACTTCTAAGCCAGTTCTTACACCACTTACTACTATGCATTCCCTCTCACTACTTTCTGAAAGTGCATTATCTGACCTATCTAACTATATAACCACAATTGGAAGTCTTCAATATTTATTTATCACTCCTTTAGATATTGCTTATACCTTGAATAAACTTTCATAACTTATGCATCGATTCTTAACTGATTATTAGGTTGTTGTCAAACGTTTGCTTCACTATGTTGATATATTAATCATGATGTCTTGTTTCATCGAACTCACCCATATCTCTTCATGCTTTTTTTTTTTTATACTAATTGGATAGGTAAAAAAGATGGTCTTACTTCTATAAGGGCCTATCTCGTCTATCTTGGATGTAATTTTATTTCATGGAGCTCTAAAAAATATCATAATGTTGCTCGATCCTATATAGAAGTAAAACATCACTTGATAACGATCTTAGCTACAAAACTTCACAGGATCTATTCACTTTTGACAAAACTTGATATATCCCTATCTCAAAAATCGGTCATCTATTGCGACAAGATAATAATGGTACTACAAATTTGTATTTCAATCTTGTCTTTCACTTGAAATATGTAGTTCTGGATTATCACTTCATTCGTAAACAAGTTCAAAGTGGTGCTCTTGGGATGACTCATGTTTCTTATACAAATCAACTGGTAGATATTTTTACCAAACCTCTTCTTGCGCACTCAATTTCTACTTTAAAAAAATAAAATTATACTCTCTTTTCGAAACTCTATCTTATAAGGACATGATAATAGAGTGTAATTATTAAAGTATAATTTATTTTAAACACTTTTATTTTCAGATAAGTTTGATTTGTTTTAATACTTCCAATTTAAGTTTGTTTAATAATTGTATTTTATTTTTTATTTCTAATGAATTTATTCCTCTTTTAAGTTTATATTTTTCTTTTTAAATTCATTGTAAATATTATAAATATATACTTTGATTAATGAGAATGTATATTATATTTTTTTTTCAAATTTCTATAACTTCCTTCATGTCACAGGCAAAGACTTATGATCGAAGCCTAACTATTTGCAAGCACTTGCGGGCAAAGTTCTAACTCATATTGAGTTCTTTCTTTCTTTTTTCTTTTGTATAACAAAATTAAGAGAAAGGAAGAGTGAAGAAAACTAGGAACCTTTTTGCTTTTACTAATGATTTAATTTCTATTTCTACAGGTTTTAGTTTATTATTATCTATTAAAGTAATTATTTCTTTTTATTTCGGTTTTATAGGAAATTTACTAAACTGACTTCTATATTCTTCTAAATCTTTTTTTTAAATATAACCTATAGTATAAACAAGCTGTCTTAATCTAATATTTTTACAAAAATTCTTAACAATTTTGTAAGTTTCTATTATATTTATCTATACTCATTTCTAAAATTTCTTCCAATGTTTACAATTAAAACTGCCACACTATTATACTGTTTATTTTCAACAGGAAAATATGTTCTCCTTCAAAGTTGCTTATTATTTTAAAACTATTAATATTTCTAATTGGGTTTTCAAAAGCATAGCTTCTTTGTTTGGTAAACTACTAGGTTTCCAATTACAAAAGTCGCCAGCAAATCTATTAATCATATACGAAACATAATTCTTATACATCAAACCTAGTGTACTCTTGCCAAATTTTATGAGAAAATGAATTAATTAAAAATATTCCTAACTTCAGGTGTAACTGTTAATTTTTCAAAGTTTTATGGTACCAGTCTCAATCCAAAAAATTCTTGGGAGTTAATTAATTAACTATAGTGTGCATTTGCCAAACTTTAGGAGAAATTTTTAATATTTATCACTAAGTTCTTCTCTACGGAACTACAATGTTAAGGACTAAATGATCTTCAAAATCCTCTCAAAGCCTAATCTTGAATTATAAAATTAAATTGTGATTTTTAGAATGATTATGTGCAATGCATCTTACTATCGATTAGAATCAAAGTGTCACATTTAAATCTCGTTGTATATTATTTTTTTGTAAATTGTTTTTTTTAAACTGGGGTGGAGAGACTCAAAAAACAATTTTTTTTTTATGCAATATGAGAGTATTAGTTTCATTATTCATTTTAATTAATTTTATTAATTTATATTTCACCCGACCGTAAAATATTTCTAGATGGGATGAGGGTAGCAAGTCATCAATGTGCCCATCTACTGAAATTAATTACAACGAAGGGAAGAAAATACTTTTCAAAATGGTTTGGTAGGACTGGAATCTATCTGGATTACATCAAGAACTGCTTGGGTCATTTTTCCCAAGTTGAAAACTCAACTAAAACTTTCTGCAAGTTTGATATGAATTACAAATATTTGGTCATCATTTCTGACCAAGTTGAAATTGTGTATGTACATGCATGGCTGTTTTGGTTGGTGATAGAAAATGAAAGAAAGTTGAAAGAGATTAACTGGGAAAGTTTCCATATTTTTGCCATGAATAAGAATGGCCCCCGTGTCTCTCTCACAAGATATTGTGATTATGATCTGTGGTTTGGCTATGATAGAATTGAAGTAAGCCGCTGAAATTTTTTTTCCAAATTTAATGTTAGGAAAAAACTCTTATAAATTTGGATTTTAAAATATAGATTTGAACCGTGAATTGAAAAAGCATCGTCCCAAGTCAAATGACTATAAGATTGTAAATTTTCAAACTATTTATTCATTTGATGTCTTTCTTCTTGCGATGATCTGATCTTATAGATCAATGAAGGTTGAATAATGGAAGATACAGAGAATTGGGTGACTTACAATATTTACTAAGTGACCTTTTTTTATTCGACATATTGGCATGTTATAATTTGGTAAATATTCAAAAATAACTACTAATTTAAAAATTATAATTTTTTATAGTTAAAACAATACAGTTAAACATAACTCAAAAAAATTTATTGTTTGAGCTACAAAATTAACTAAAAAAATATTGTTATTATCCAAATAAATCTGAAAAAATATTATATAGATAAAGAACAAGTAATTTTATAAATCAATTTAAAAGAAAAAATATGAAAACAAAAAGAAAAAAAATGAAATCGAGACCAAAATGGTGGACGAAACTCAAAATTTTTTGTATCTCACATGCGAGATGCAAGTAGGAGCCGCAAGCCCTCCTCGCTACACAAGGATGGGCACAAGGAGGGCCGCACGTCCCTCCTCGCACTGTGTGACAAGACACACGGTGCTACCATAGGGACAAGCGAGGGAGCGCCTTCTACACGCCCTGTGTGAAGCGAGGCGCTAGGCCTCAACATTTCAACGTTCTTCTTAATTGATTTTCGTTGGATTTTATTTTATTTTATTTTATTTTTAATTAAATCTACTAATTTTTTATTTATACTATTTTAAATTTATTTATTTTTATTAATTTTAAAGTGAATTTTAAAAGAAAATGACTTATAGGAAAGAGATAAAAAATACTTAGAACATTTGCCTTATAGTTTTCTAGGCAATAATTACATACAATATTGCTACATGTCATATACACGATGGATCATCTACATAACACACTTATATCAATCTAGCTAAATCCATTCTAAGAATAATTGTTGTCAAGTCGATATCAAATATAATAATTGTGTAGCTGATGATGAGATAATATTGTCTTGATTATCATAATTCAACCATCAATACATACAAGAATTATATATTTATTTAATTCGTCACGGGTTAAGAACCTTTTATCTTCATGGGTGTGTCTTTTAATATGTAGGCAAAGTGATTGTCATCTTCTCAAAATTCTCAATATACAATGAAGCTAACTAGCTACCAAGGACCTAGCTAGTGTATTTAATAATTAATTGTAATTTTTTTGTTAATGTATAACATACACACTTATAAATTATAATATGGGAATTCAAACTTCTGACTTAGATAAGCATTATAAAAAAATTGTCTAACTCAACTAACACCTTCTACTCCATTTTATAATTAATTGTTAGTTGGTGGGTTTGAGAATTACAAAACTTTAACATTATCAAAAGTGTTTTTTTTATAAAAAATTATCAAATGTTCTTTTAAAAGAAACAAATACGAGCATACACACTTTAAATATTGTTTTCAATTCATAAGTATTTTTATGAAAGTGATTTTATTGAAACAATTACTGCTTCTAGTTCTAAATAAAAAAATTAAACATAATCAAGTAAAAACGTTTTCTATCATATTAGTTCATTAAAATTCTTATTTTATCTCTGATAATGTAAATGTAATTCAAGAAAAATGAAAATGCCAGAGTCTCTGATAGTGTTCACATGAGCCATAGACAAAATTTGGCTAGTTGTCCAAGATTAGATTGCCGTTGAGGCATTTATTTTGCTTGGGAAATTAAAGATAAGAGATTTGAAGAGAGAAAAGATCTATAAGTGAGACAAAAATGAGTCAATCATTGTTGGCAAGAAGTATTTAATATTATAAAAGCATTTTAGTCACGTCATTAAGAGCTAAGGGCCTATTTAATACAAATAAATAAATTTTATCCTTATATGGAAAATACCAAAATTAAACTTGGGGGGTTTCGAATGTTATTAGTCCAATTATTATATTTATTGTTATTTGTTAATTTATTGTTTTGATAAGAGATTTAAGTCATTTTTTGAGAGAACACATTAAACATAAACAAGGTTTATCAACACCTTTTTCTTGTTTTTGTTTTTTTTTTTGTTGGAAGGAAGAATAAGGAGGGGTTGTTTACTGAGTAACAGAGGCATGATAAATCTAACAGGAGCTTAGATTATGTTAACTTCTTGATCACTAATGAAGTCTAAGTGTTGACTTCATGAGGAAAATGATGATTTTATCCTTCTACTCTTTAGATTTTCTCCTTTCGATTCGGTTCGATCTAAAACCAAATCAGTTAGTTTCAAGAAATTACAAATTACAAATTACAAAACCGAATCAGTTCATTTCAATTCAGTTTTCAGTTTTCAGTATGTAGTTTGATTGCCGTTGTCCAAGATTAGATTGCCGTTGAGGCATTTATTTTACGTGGGAAATTAAAGGATAAGAGATTTGAAGAGAGAAAAGATCTATAAGTGAGACGGAGATGAGCAAATCATTGTTGGAAAGAAGTATTTAATATTATAAAAGCATTTTATTCACTTCATTAAGAGCTAAGGGCCTATTTAATACAATTAAATAAATTTTATCCTTATATGAAAATACCAAAATTAAATTTGGGGGGTTTCGAATGTTATTAGTCCAATTATTATATTTATTGTTATTTGTTAATTTATTGTTTTGATAAGAGATTTAAGTCATCTTTGAGAGAACACATTAAACATAAACAAGGCATATCAACACCTTTTTCTTGTTTTTTTTTTTAACTTTTTGTTGGAAGAAAGAATAATGAGGGACTGTTTACTGAGTAACAGAGGCATGATAAATCTAATAGCAGCTTAGATTATGTTAACTTATTGATCACTAACGAAGTCTAAGTGTTGACTTAATGAGGAAAATGATGATTTTATCCTTTCACTCTTTAAATTTTTTCCTTTCTATAGTTAAAAATTTTATTAAAGATGGGTAAAATTTAGTTTCGATTTGATTTGATCTAGAATCAAACCCAAACCAAAACCAAATCAATTAGTTTCAAAAAATTAGAATTGATTGATTTTCTTATCAAAAATTGATCGAACCAAAACTGAATCAATTCGTTTCAATTTAATTTTCAGTCGTAGTTTGATTTGGTAAATGAACTTGCGCTTATTTTTTGACATTTTGCATTGGATTCTGAGTTTACTCTAGTCATATTTCGGGCTAGGTTTGTCGAATGGATAGTAATTTTTTGGGCTTAATGGAAATTTTTTTTAAATATTTTGGGCCTAAATTTAGACAATTTAAATATGAGTTTTTGTATAATTAAATATGTAATTGTAATTTTTTTATTTTGTAGTAAATCAATTGATTTAATTGTGTTTTTAATTAATTTATATTCATGATAAAATCATTCAATTGAGTAAATTAAAATTAAATTTTAATATTTCACTTCAATTAATTAAATTATAATTTAATTGTGCAAGATTCAATTTTTTTATTTCTATCAAATTATATTCTTATAATAAATCAAATTATTTAATTTAATTTGATAATTTAATTCAATTGTGCAAGATTCAACTAAAATTTAATTATGCAAGATTCAACTAAATTTCTATTTTGCAAGATTCAATTTCAGTTAATTTATATTCATAAGATAAATTAAATAATTCAATTGAACAAATTCAAATTATAATTCAATTTTAATTAATTTATATTCATGTCATAAATTAAATAATTCAACTGAGTAAATTGAAATTATAATTTAATTATGCAAGATTCAATTAAAATTCAATTGTGCAAGATTCAATTTCAATTATACAAAGATTCAATTTGAATTAATTTATATTAATGTGATAAATCAAATAATTTAATTGATTAAATTATAATTACAATTCAATTGTGCAAGATTCAATTTCAATAAATTTATATTCATATGATAAATAAAATAATTCAATTGAATAAATTGAAACTATAATTCAATTATACAAGTATTAAATTTTAATTAATTTATATTCACGAGATAAATTAAATAATTCGATTGAATAAATTGAAATTATAATTCAATTGTATAAGGATTCAAATTGAATTTATTTATATTCATGTGATAAACTAAATAAGTCAATTGAGTAAATTAAAAATTTTAATTCAATTGTGCCAGATTCAATTAAACTTCAATTGTGTAAGATTCAATTTTAATTAATTTATATTCATGGAATAAATTAAATAATTCAATTGAATAAATTGAAATTACAATTCAATTGTACAAGAATTTAATTTTAATTAATTTATATTCATGAGATAAATTAAATAATTTAATTGAATAAATTGAGATTACAATTCAATTGTACAAGCATTCAATTTCTATTAAATTATATTCATGAAATAAATTAAATAATTCAATTGAATAAATTATAATTATAATTCAATTGTACTAGAATTTAATTTCAATTAATATAATAATTAATTGTGAAATAATAAATTAAAATAATTCAATTGAGTAATTGTGTTTTTCTTTTAGTGTACAACACATACACATCTACAAATCGTAATATATGAATTCAAACTTCTGACCTAGGTGAGCATCACAAGAGGGGCTGCCAATTCGGCTAGCACCCTCTGCTCAATTGAGTAATTGTGTTTGTGCCATTCAAACAAAAAATTTGGTCGAATCTCCTTTAAAATATGAATATTCTCATAATTTAAAACCTGTAAAATAGTAAAACACTCCAAATTTCAATTTCAATAATCAAAACCAACTCTACTATCCACAACAAAAATACAAAATTTAGAGAATAAATTCAATTATAATTAATATTTAATCTACAACTTCAACTTTTCAAATCCTCCATTAAACTTATAAAGTGGCTTTGAAGAAAAGAGTACAAAAAAAAAGTTAAAATTTAAATTAATTATCATAAAAAGAATTCAATCTGCGCTGGTTTACAGGGCGCCCATTCCTTTATTGCTTCTTTGTTTTCTTTTTTTCTTTTCTTGCCTTTTTTTTTTTTTTTTGCTTCTTTTTGTATTTTTTCTTTGGTTTTTTTGTTTTTTTATGTTTCTTTTTTTTATTCAACGTTTTTTTTCTTTTTTTTTTCATATTTTTAATACAACATAAACATCAAATTTAATAAATAAAATAAAGAATTACCTAGGGTTGCCTCCCAAGTAGTGCCTGATTTAACGTTATCAGCATGACGTCTTTATTTTTGGATCATAGTGGATCAAATTACATATCCGAGATATCTTGCCTATGAAACTTCAGTCGACGCCTATAAGTAATTATATTCTTTTTCTTCGACTTCCATATTTCAATGAGAAAATTTTTAAAGAACAACTCCGACCAACTTGCTTTAAGCTTTACCGAAAAGATTTTAATCTTAGACCGGACGATTGAACCTCGTTGGCCGGTATCTATTGGTTGCTCCTTGATGAGTTTGTTTCGTCTCTTTTTAGTATTTAGTTTCTGCAGCATTATCTCTTCATGTGCATAATCCCTGATGGCTTGTAGTACTTACTGTTTTGGAGGTGGTTGAGCATCATTCGGAATCACTATATCGATCTTGAAGCAATAGAAAAAATCCTTGAAAAAATACAAATCATAGTTCTTCCTTTCAAGTCTATAGACAATGAAAATTGTAGAGTATAATGGCTCTGAAATTTTGACTGTTGTAATTATTTTTCTTGTACTCTTTATGCTACTTCTATTTGTACCTCATCTAATTTTTTTAATTCACTATCTGCATGTTGTGTTATCTCACACTCCATTATGATTGACTTGCAGTGTTTAATGTTTTTTATTGAACAAATTTCAGTATTGCTTGGCAATGCATTTTGAGGATAACAATAGCCAACATTTGTAATTTGTTCAACATGCTTCTTTAACATCTGCAAAGAAGTAGCTTGACTATGTAACAACACAGTTGTCCTACTTACATGTTGGAATATATCTTCTAATAAGAATTTCATCTCAAGTTGCTGCTATTGCTGTCACACCCCAGACCCAAAAGATCTGAAACATGACATAACTTACACTCGTTCAATAATGTGCACTCATAATTAATATTTCATAAAATTTCAAACTTGAATTCAACATAAAAATCCTTACCAAGTTGCTAGTAAGTTTAATACAAAATCAACCCATGACCATACTTAGTGAAACATAAATCAAATACAACCACACCTAATAAAATAACACATAAGTATTTATTCAATAGGGACAAATCAAATATCTTAAACTATGTGTCCACAAATGAAACACTTAGCAACCTAGCAACTTAGGAAACTCAAGGGACAGCAGAAGCCTTGCAAAATCCGCTAAGTGCACATGTGTCTTATTTACCTGAAATCACTATAAACTATAATGAGTATAAAATTCAGTAAACATACTATTTTTTCATATATCAAAATACAAATACATTTATGTACACAATGCTTGTGTATGATATGTTGTGATAAATTAAAATCATAATCTTATCAAATCACATGTCAAGTAAGTGCTTACACATTCTTTCAAAACATATAATAGGAATACCATCACTCAACTACTACTTAGCAGGACTTTCATATCACATAATGAGCCAAATGTCACTCGTATGTGACATACTATATGAGAAAAATAGTACAAGTGAGGTTTAAATTACACATATATAATGCTCATGCCCGAAGGTAAAAGCCAAACCCTCACCCTAATCATCAGTGAGTCCTCTCACATGCACCAATACGCCACCACATGAATGTGATGACTCAATCTTCCTTTAGGTACCAATAGGATCCTCCCTACATACGGAACACATAACATATACCAATCCCGAAGGTAATGCCACACATAAAGGCTCAACAAATCACATAAAATACCTACTAAGTCAACAGTGAGTTCAAGTACCCTCAAAACACAAAATATTTCTCATAGACATATTACACTTCAAAAGCTTTCTTTGTTAAACACATCTTATTTTGAAAGCTTACTTTCAAAAATACATGTATGTCCATGCTCAATGTCAATGCTCACATTCATAAACAGATTTCTTTCACATTTCATATCAAATATACTTTGACATAACACAAACATATTTTTAAGCACATTTAAAATATCATACATAGACAATTACTAAGTTTATTGTGATTTCAGTAAAAGTCTAGTATATTTACCTTTTAGCACTTTCGGGTACAAGGCTTAATTCTTCTTAACCTATCAATGGAGATTAATCCTTTCATAAGCCTCACAATTCACACAAAACATTTTAAATAGCTTACAAAATTATACATATTGCACTTATCACATCAAATTGGTCTAATTACTTGGTTTCTCAAAACCTATCATTCTGACCACTTACACTTAACAAACTTTTCTTATATATCAAATGATGTCCAATTACTCCAAAATCAGAATATATCATTCTTAACTTATATATCCTTTTTATGTATGAATATTATATTATAATTCTTACACAATCAATTTCATAAACACCATCAAATCCAAATTATTATCCTGACAGGATCAAGATATTTACTGAACAGTATTCAATCTCTCAATTTTATAAAATCATATACTAACTCAAAAATTATAAAACTAACCACAAAAATACCCTTGACACATATCTCAATCCATGATAAATATTTCATTTCAAAATCACTGCCAAAAGTATTTTAAAACTGTTTTATTCTATAGCTTTGAAAATCTGTTAATTAAATACTGCAATGAGCTGACACTCTTTAGAAAATCATAACAATTTAACCACATTGATCTAAATTCTCAATTTAACATATTGGCATATTATAATTTGGTAAATATTCAAAAATAACTACTAATTTAAAATTTATAATTTTTTACAGTTAAAACAATACGGTTAAACATGACTCAAAAAAACTTATTTTTTGAGCTATAAAATCAACTAAACAAATATTTTTATTATTCAAATAAATCTGAAAAAAAAAATTACTATATAGATGAAGAACAAGTAATTTCATAAATCAATTTAAAAGAAAAAGTATGAAAATAGAAAGAAAAAAAAATTCGAGATCAAAATGGTGAATAAAATTCAAAATTTCTTGTATCTCACGTGCGAGATGCAGGTATGAACCGCAAGCCCTCCTCGTTGCACAAGGATGGGCATAAGGAGGGCCGCACGCCCTTCCTCGTGCTGCGTGACGAGACGCACGGTGCTACTTTAGGGACAAGCGAGGGACCGCCTTCTATGTGCCCTACGTTAAGTGAGACGCTAGGCTTCAATGTCTCAACTTTCTTCTCAATTGATTTTTGTTGGATTTTGTCTATTTTTTAGTTTTTTTTAATTTTTTTTAATTAAATCTACTAATTTTTTACTTATACTACTTTAAATAAATTTATTTTTATTAATTTTAAAGTGAATTTTAAAAGAAAATGACTTATAGGAGAGAGATAAAAAAATACTTTATAGTTTTCTAGGCAATAAATTATTACATACAATACTTATAGTTTTTTGACATATTGACATATTATAATTTTTCATGCAATAATTACATGATGGATCTCCTAGATAACACAATTATATCAATCTTAGCTCAATCATTCTAAGAATAATTGTTGTCAAGTCGATATCAAATATAATAATTGTGTAGCTGATGATGAGATAATATTGTCTTGATTATCATAATTCAACCATCAATACATACAAGAATTATATATTTATTTAATTCGTCACGGGTTAAGAACCTTTTATCTTCATGGGCGTGTCTTTTAATATGTAGGCAAAGTGATTGTCATCTTCTCAAAATTCTCAATATACAATGAAGCTAACTAGCTACCAAGGACCTAGCTAGCTAGTGTATTTTATAACTAATTGTAATTTTTTTGTTAATGTATAACATACACACTTGTAAATTATAATATGGGAATTCAAACTTCTGACTTAGATAAGCATTATAAAAAAATTGTCTAACTCAACTAACACCTTCTACTCTATTTTATAACTAATTGTTAGTTGGTGGGTTTGAGAATTACAAATTTTTAACATTATCAAAAGTGTTTTTTTTTTATAAAAAAAAATACTTATCAAATGTTCTTGTAAAAGAAACAAATACGAGCATAC
Source organism: Ailanthus altissimus (assembly GCA_946807835.1). Taxonomy (NCBI): domain Eukaryota; kingdom Viridiplantae; phylum Streptophyta; class Magnoliopsida; order Sapindales; family Simaroubaceae; genus Ailanthus; species Ailanthus altissimus. Next base: position 7,103,668 of record OX327690.1, on the reverse strand, counting down.
ACACTTTAAATATTGTTTTCAATTCATAAGTATTTTTATCAAAGTGATTTTATTGAAACAATTACTGCTTCTAATTCTAAATAAAAAAATTGAAACATAATCAAATAAAAACGTTTTCTATCATTAATGTTCATTAAAATTCTTATTTTATCTCTGATAATGTAAATGTAATTCAAGAAAAATGAAAATGCCAGAGTCTCTGATAGTGTTCACATGAGCCATAGACAAAATTTGGCTAGTTGTCCAAGATTAGATTGCCGTTGAGGCATTTATTTTGCTTGGGAAATTAAAGATAAGAGATTTGAAGAGAGAAAAGATCTATAAGTGAGACAAAAATGAGTCAATCATTGTTGGCAAGAAGTATTTAATATTATAAAAGCATTTTAGTCACGTCATTAAGAGCTAAGGGCCTATTTAATACAAATAAATAAATTTTATCCTTATATGGAAAATACCAAAATTAAACTTGGGGGGTTTCGAATGTTATTAGTCCAATTATTATATTTATTGTTATTTGTTAATTTATTGTTTTGATAAGAGATTTAAGTCATTTTTTGAGAGAACACATTAAACATAAACAAGGTTTATCAACACCTTTTTCTTGTTTTTTTTTTTTTTTTTTTTGTTGGAAGGAAGAATAAGGAGGGGTTGTTTACTGAGTAACAGAGGCATGATAAATCTAACAGGAGCTTAGATTATGTTAACTTCTTGATCACTAATGAAGTCTAAGTGTTGACTTCATGAGGAAAATGACAATTTTATCCTTCTACTCTTTAGATTTTCTCCTTTCTATATCTAAAAATCTTATTAGGGGTGGGGTATAATTTCGTTTCGATTCGGTTCGGTCCAGAACCAAATCAATTAGTTTCAATAAATTACAAATTACAAAACCGAATCAGTTCATTTCAATTCAGTTTTCAGTATTCAGTATGTAGTTTGATTTGGTAAATATGGTTGAGCTTTCTTTCTTTTTTTTTTTTTTACATTTTGCAATGGATTTTGAGTTTACTCTAGTCATATTTTGGGCTGGGTTTGTCAAATGGATAGTAATTTTTTGGGCTTAATAGAAATATTTTCTAAATATTTTGAGCCTAAATTTAGACAATTTGAATATGAGTTTTTGTATAAGTAAATATGTAATTGTAATTTTTTTTATTTTGTAGTAAATTAATTGATTTAATTGTGTTTTTAATTAATTTATATTTATGATGAATCATTCAATTGAGTAAATTAAAATTAAAATTTAAATTGCACTTCAATTAATTAAATTAAAACTTAATTGTGCAAAATTCAATTTTTTAATTTCTATCAAATTATATTCTTATAATAAATCAAATTATTTAATTTAGTAATTTGATATTATAATTCAATTGTGCAAGATTCAAGTAAAATTTAATTATACAAGATTCAACTAAATTTCTATTATGCAAGATTCAATTTCAGTTAATTTATATTCATAGGATAAATTAAATAATTCAATTGAACAAATTCAAATTATAATTTAATTTCAATTAATTTATATTCATGTCATAAATTAGATAATTTAACTGAGTAAATTGAAATTATAATTCAATTATGCAAGATTCAATTAAAATTCAATTGTGCAAGATTCAATTTCAATTATACAAAGATTCAATTTGAATTAATTTATATCAATGTGATAAATCAAATAATTTAATTGATTAAATTATAATTACAATTCAATTGTGCAAGATTCAATTTCAATACATTTATATTCATATGATAAATAAAATAATTCAATTAAATAAATTGAAATTATAATTCAATTATACAAGTATTAAATTTTAATTAATTTATATTCACGAGATAAATTAAATAATTCGATTGAATAAATTGAAATTATAATTCAATTGTATAAGGATTCAAATTGAATTTATTTATATTCATGTGATAAACTAAATAAGTCAATTGAGTAAATTAAAAATTTTAATTCAATTGTGCAAGATTCAATTAAACTTCAATTGTGTAAGATTCAATTTTAATTAATTTATATTCATGGAATAAATTAAATAATTCAATTGAATAAATTGAAATTACAATTCAATTGTACAAGAATTTAATTTTAATTAATTTATTTCATGGGATAAATTAAATAATTTAATTGAATAAATTGAGATTACAATTCAATTGTACAAAGATTCAATTTCTATTAAATTATATTCATGGGATAAATTAAATAATTCAATTGAATAAATTATAATTATAATTCAATTGTACCATAATTTAATTTTAATTAATTTAATTAATATAATAATTAATTGTGAAATAATAAATTAAAATAATTCAATTAAGTAATTGCGTTTGTGCCACCCAAACAAAAAATTTGGCAAAATCTCCTTTAAAATACAAATATTCTCATATTTTAAAACTTGCAAAATAGTAAAATACTCCAAATTTCAATATCAATAATCAAAACCAACTCCACCATCCATAACAAAAGTACAAAATTTAGCGAATAAATCCAATTATAATTAATATTTAATCTACAACTCCAACTCTTCAAATCCAACAATAAACTTGTAAAGTGGCTTTGAAGAAAAGAGTATAAAAAAAAAGTTAAAATTTAAATTAATTATTATAAAAAGAATTCAATCTGCGCTGATTTACCGGGCGCCCATTCCTTTATTGCTTCTTTGTTTTCTTTTTTTTTTTTAATGTAGTTTTTTTTTTCTTGCTTCTTTTTGTTTTTTTTTCTTTTTTAATGTTTTTTTTTATTCTTTTCTTTCTTTTTTTTTATTCTTTTCTTTCTTTTTTTTATTCAATGCTTTTTTTCTTTTTTATTTCAAGTTTTTAATACAACATAAACATCAAATAAAATAAAATAAAATAAAAAATTACTTAAGGTTGCCTCCCAAATAGTGTTTAATTTAACATTATCAACGTGACGTCTTCACTGGTGGATCAAATTGCATATTCGAAGCATTTCGCTTATGAAACTTCAGTCGACGCCTATAAGTAATGATATTCTTTTTCTTCGACTTCCATAGTTCAATGAAAAAAATTTTAAAGAATAACACCGCCTAACTTGCTTTAAGCTTTACAAAAAAAAAATTAATTTTAGATTGGACGATTGAACTTCGTTGGCCAGTATCTATTAGTTACTCCTTGACGAGCTTGTTTCGTCACTTTTTAGTATTTAGTTTCTGCAGCGTTATCTCTTCATGCGCATAATCCCTGATGGCTTGTAGTACTTGCTGTTTTGGAGGTGGTTAAGGATCATCCGGAATCACCATATCGATCTTGAAGCAATAGAAAAAAATCCTTAAAAAAATGCAAATCATGGTTCTTCCTTTCAAGCTCCATAGACAATGGAAATTGTGGAGTATAATGGCTCAGAAATTTTTACTATTGTAATTCTTTTTCTTGTACTCTTTATGCTACTTCTATTTGCACCTCATCTATGCGATGAACCTCGTCTGATTTGTTTAATTCACTATTTATATGTTGTGTTATCCCACACTCCATTAAGATTAACTTGTAGTGTTTAATATTTTTCATTAGACAAATTTCAATATTGCTTAGCAATGCATTTTGAGGATGACAATAGCCAACATTTGTAATTTGTTCAACATGTCTTTAACATCTGTAAAGAAGTAGCTTGGCTATGTAACAATTCAGTTGTCTTACTTATATGTTGGAACATATCTTCTAATGAGAATTCCATCTCAAGTTACTGTTGTTGCAGAATTTTTAGTGGTACTACAAGATGATATAATTGTAGTGGAGTTGCCTCTTGGTTGTTATTCTAAGATGCTTGATTCCCCTATTCTAGATAATCAGCATCAAAAGTGGGGTTATGTTGTTATTGGTAACAAATTTTAGAATCATGTATAGGTTCTAGGCATTGTCCATTTAAATAGTTGCCACCACAAAAATCACAATTGTTTTGTGCAACTCTCTCAATGATCTTGCATAGAGCAATAGGGTCGGTCGTCCATTGAGAGTTTTTGAAGGCCATCTCTTCTAGCAATTCATACATATCATCAACAAATATATTCATAAATGCACCTCCTGTTGCAGCATCAATTCTCATTCTTATATGTCCAACTACACCATTATAAAAACTCTACACAAGTAACCATTTTGGGATGCCATGGTGTGGGTATTTCCTCTGTATTTCTCTAAACATTTCCCATACTTTATGTAAGGATTCATCATCATTCTACACAAATGAAGTTATGACACTCCTCATCATCATTGTCTTTGTCAATGAGAAGAATTTGGTTAAGAATTTCTGCATTAACTCATCCCACATTATTATAGACCTTGGTGGTAGTGACCTCAACTAGTTCTTTACTCTATCCCGGAGTGAAAATATGAATAGGCGAAGATGTATTGCATCATCCGAGACTCCATTGTAATTACAAAGGTCACATATTTTTAAAAAAATTCACAACATGCTCAATTGGATCTTCAGTTAGTAATCAACCAAATTGTACTGATGCTCTCAATAACTGAATCATCTCCAGTTGAATTTCAAAATAATTGACATCAATGACCAGTTTTTGAATGCTTGAATGGATGTCACTTAATCTTGAAACTGCAAAATTTCTCAATAATTCTTTTGTTCCACCCATCATATATGAATCAAAAGTAACTGAAAAATAAGAATAAATCAAATAAAATGCAATTGTATAATGACAGAAAAATGTTTGAACTAAGAATAAGATAGATTAGTATTAGTATCAACAAGAATAATAAACAACTCCCCGACGACAGCGCCAAAAACTTGTTGTATGTTTTATATGTATATACTTTTAACGCAAGTGCACGTTATCGCAATAAGTAATATATGATGAGAAAAGTGTCGATCCCACAATAAATTATTATTACTACTTGTTAAGTACTAAAATTGTGGCCTTACACTTATTCAAGCTATTGGCAATTCAATGATTTTGATATCTAAGCTAATTAAATAAAAATAATAATTACAAGAATTGAGCAAAGAGAACAAATGTGATAGCACCAATACTCAAATGCCTAGAATTACAATAATATCTCAATACTTCACTTGAATCCAATTACTTCTCTTAGAACTATCAATATGAATTGTTAACCAATAATTCTAATATCCTCATAAGCCTCTTCCGATAGTCAAGTGAGTATATCTCATTCAATCAATTATCAATATTCCCATGATAATCAAATTGAAATAAGATTCATTAAGTTCAAGTTCTCTAAATTGTTATATATACGATATAAGTATATTTTTATCTCATATGGAACTTATGCTTTTACATAATGATCATACATCAATCTATTCATGGCCAACACAAAATTTCATTTTTCAAGTTCATTAAAGTTCCCAAATCAATCTAATACATTGTTATGTAATTAGAAGCATTAAGTATAGAACAAATTGAACAATTCAATACGAATATGATGAATAAGGAAAAATAATCAATCCAAACTACATATTGAGTTCACATTGTAATCCTAGCAATAAAACTTAGTTTATAATTGTAAACATAAGTTCATAGCATCTAACAACATCATTATACATATTAAAATCAACAACAAAGTACGAAATTGAAGAAAAGAGAAAATTTTCCTTGATGCAACAGTGATGTTCTTCCTCCAATATGCAGAATTTCTTCTTGTTGTTGTTGATTATTGCTTCCAAGACCCAAATAATGTGTTAATTTCGTGCTCTCTACTGCCCAACCCATTTTTGGCTCAATAGTAGGTGTTTATATAGGTTTAGAATTACAAAAATAAGACAATATTACTCTTAAAGAATGCCCAGCATCCAATGCCATGACATTCAAATTCAATGCTACGGCGTTGGAGCTACTAATTTGAATGCCACGGTCAATACCTCGGCGCTGCACTGCAGCGAATAAATAGTAACCCATATGCACTGTTTATGTACTATAGTAATATCATTGTTCACCCATACTATTCATTGACACTATTTATAACATTGTTTACATTTTGAACATTTTAGTCACCTCTCGGATTCTCATATCAAATAACTTCGTTTGCATTCGATTTTTAGTATTTTTGCACCAATAGTCCTTAAACCTATAAAACAACATTAATATGCATAAGTAGCCAAATTATTATGATAAATTAAACAAATATCAAGTTTAGGATGATAAAATATTTTATATAATTACGCCTTATTAGTGACGCCACAGATTTTCACTTTCTCTCTCTAACTTATAGCATAATTCTCCTCTTCAATCTCTAAATTATGCCTTAATCTCTCTTGAAACTTGTTTTTGCTCTTTGCACTTTCTTATATATCTCATTGGCCTCAAATAGGGTCTTATTATAGGTATTTGTCAGCCTTGACATAGGATTTCTTTGAGTCCTAGTCTAATTGGGTCTTCCTCTTATTTTTCTTTCTAATCGAGTGCCACGGCACTGGACTCTCTGACTTCAGTACCACGATACTGAGTTTTCAATGCTGCAGTGTTGAGACTTGAAAATTAGTTTCTTTTGGCTTTGAATAGGCGATGCAGCGTTAACTATTAAACACCGTGGCACTAAAGTCTCTGACTTGGGGTCTAATGCCAAGCGACATTGGCCTTTTTTTCTTTAATTCTCTTTGATTTTCGTCTGATTTCTAGTATCTTTACACCGAATGTTTGAAAACTTATAAATTGACAATAAATTATGTAAATAGTCAATTAATCTAATTTAAATGAGTAAATATTAAATTTAAGAGATGAAAATATTTAAACCTTATTAATTCATATCAAAATTCAATTAAATAGCCTATAACTCTCATTGTAACCCTTTGAATAGTAAAATTTTGTATCCCTTTGAAAAGCAATAAAAATGGCATGCTTGTTTTGCTTTCTTTCAAATTTTTTTTCATTTTTCATTTTTATTTCTTGAGCCTACATCAAAAATATATCATAATTAAGTATGACATCTAATACTTCTTATAGCTAGTTATAATATGGCCTTAACCAAAGTAGTTAAATGAAGATTTTCCTAAAATAATTAGATCAATGATTGAATGCACGTTAAATAGATATTAAAATTCATAAATTTTAGATATTAAAATTCATAAATTCTAAACAATAATGAGCTCATTATTCTCTAATTTTTTTAAACAATAATGAGCTCATTATTCTCTAATATCTTTTTTATGAGGCACGTAATTCTCTATTTGGTAGTAAATTCAAATCAAACAAAATTAAAATTTACATGAATTTTTAATAATTTTATAATTTTGATCCGGAAGGTAATATGAATATTAACACACACACATATAATATATATATAGGAGGGGACATTTTTAGTTTTGGTTCGATTTAAGCCAGAATTAAACCGAAACCGAACCGATCAGTTTCAACAAATTGGAACTAATTGGTTGTACCCCTTAAAAATCAAACCGAACCAATTCAATTTTGTTCAGTTTGATTTATGATTTTTTTTGGCATTTTTAGTATTTTTTAAACCAAACCGAACTGAAATTAAATTAAAACTGAACCAATCGATTCTAAAAAAAATAAACTGAACTAACCGAGCTAAAAAATCCAGTTAGATTCGGTTCAATTTTCGATTAAACCGAACCGATGCCCACCCCTTTATATATATGATTCTATTGTTTATATGTTTGATTTAATATTTAAATCATTTTATAATATATATATATGATTATATTGTTTAAATGTTTGATTTAATATTTAAATTATTTTACAATTTTTATTTATTATTTAAAAAAGTCATTAAATTATTTTTAATTTTGAAATTACTTTATATATTCATTAAATTTTAATAGTTAATGATTATAACCATGAAAATATAACCAGTAGCTAATGAATTTGAGATATAATTGTTAATTAATTCAGGTAAATAATGAAAGTTTACAAGAATATTATTGCAAGTGAGAATAGAATATATTTAGAAATTTCGAATGAAATTATAGGTTTAGGCAACCAAAAAAAAGGGTGAATTGGGTATTTGTGGTCGAAAATACTAGTATAATAAATTAATACAATAACAAAACAATAAATCAAATAAATAACTTAGTGTAACAAATATAAAGAGAGAGTTGAGAGAGAAAGCAAAAACAAAATTTGTACATAGTTCGAAACTAGACTATAAAAGATTTGTCTTTTAGCCAAAATAAAAATAATATTTATTATTTACTGATATTTTTGCCACAAAATCTTAATTTGTCTCTAATATATGTTTGTTTACCCACAAAATTATCGGTGTAGACATTTTTTTAGGCAATCATGACTATATAATGTAGTTTAGCCATAAAATTTTGTGGCCCATAAATTTATGTGCTTGTTTCGGTTTAAATTTTGGTTCTATGGCTTTTCTTTTATTTTTAGATTTGAAGTTTGAAAATGAATTTACCATATTTTTTTTACTTTATGTAAATTTTAGTTTTTAATATAATAATTAATAATTAGTTGTGGTAGTAAAAGTAATGGTAAATAAAATTATAATTGCAAATGTAATTATAGTTGAAAGTAGAATTAAAATTAAATTTAAAAATTAAAAATTATTATTGAAATTGTAATTATAATTGAAATTAAAATTTTAATTGTAATTGGAGGTGGGCACAATTTGGTGTAAACTAAATTGGTCAGTTTAATTCAGTTTGGTTCGATGTTTTTCTTTTTTAGGTTTTTGATTTTTTGTGTCTATCCGCATTTGCAATTGAATTAAAATTATTGTAGATTTGATTTGAAAATAATAATAATTATAATGTGTAATTGATTTAATTGAAAGTGAAACTAAAACTAAATGGTATTAGATTTAAAATTAAAATTATGAAATTGAATTTATAATTATAATTAAAATTAAAATTAGAATTGGAAGTGATATTGGAGTTGAAAGTAGATTTGAATTGGCATTGAAAATTAATATTTGAAAATGAAATTGAAATTGCTTGTGGGCATAGTTGGTTGGTCTTTTGCACCTGCGACCATTCAACTTCAAGTTTTGGCACTTAATGGGTGAAATTTCTAATTTTCATTCAAACCATTTTCAATAAAAAAAAATTTTGAAATTGAAATTGACATTGGCATTGGCATTAGAATTAAACTTGCAATTGAGGGCAGGAACAAAAAAAAAGATTGTAGATGAAATTAAAATTGAATTTATAATTATAATTGAAATTATTATTAGAATTAAAGTTGACATTTAGAATTATAATTATAATTGTAATTGACAATAGAGTTGAAATTGAAAAGGGAATGTAAATTACAATTGCAATTGGGAGTGAGCGTAGTTTGATGTAAATTTATTTCACTGGTTCCATATTTCTTTTTGTTTTTGGTGTTTTATACTCATCCCTAATTGCAATTGGAATTAAAATAAGAAATTAAAATTATTATAAATTTAATTTAATTTGATAATAATAATGATAATAATTATAATACGAAGAAAAATATTTAATCGAATTTATAATTATAATAGGAATTAAATAATAGTTAGAATTCAAACTGTAATTATAAATAAAATTAAGAATGTTATTGTAAATGAAATTGAAAATTGATTTTTAATTAAAATTGAAAATGTTATAGAAATTAAAATAAAAATTAGAAGCGGATTAAAATTGAAAGTAGAGTTAAAAATACAACTGCAATTAGAATTGAATTGATTAAAAATTTGAATTGAAATTATAAATACTATTAAAATGATTGTAAATTTAATTAAATTTTAATTTAACAATAATGATAATAATAACAATATTAATAATAACAACAACAATAATGTGTAAATAAAATTATTATTTAGAATTAAATTTTTTTTTGAAGAATTGAAATTAGATTTGTTGTTACATATTTAATTACAAAATAATTCAAATTAAATGCCACGTGTCAATTTTTTAAATTCAAATAACACAAGCTTATAGTAAAAAGGAAAATTTTCACAAATAACTCCTTTATTTTTTTATTACGCTCTTTTAACCACATCAAAATGAAATATATTTTATTAACCAAACATTTACATTTTGGACACATTTGCTCATATATCATATTAACGATCCTCTCACTTGAAAATCACCGAAATCATCGAAAATTATCAAAAATTGTTAGATCAGAAAATTTGAAGTTATCATTACATAGATCGGAGTTTATACAACATATTTCTCACTTCAAACAAAAGAAGTGGCCGAATTTTCGTGAATTTTATTTAACTTTTGAAAAATTTAAATTCCTTTATAAAATTGTTAGAAATTTATTAGAAATTGTATTTGAAGTTAGAAATAGATGAAATTATTGAATTTTATGTGAAAAATAGGTTTGAATGGTATAAGAAACGTTGAAAATGGGCAAAAAATGAGATTTTTGGGTCGATATTCGCGATGCAGACGGCGGCCGATCGCCATTGCCAATCTCGGGGCCATCTCAGGCTCGAGATGGCCCCGCAATGCGCCCTTAGGGCGCATCGCGTGCAGCATCACGGATGTCCGCGATGCCGCACTGTTCGCCACGTGGCGCCTGTATAAGATGCCACGTGGCGCAAAAGTTTTTTTTGAATTTGATTTTTAAATTAATTAAATTGTAATATTATTTAAATTAATTAAGGCATTAAATATATTAATAAAATTACATTAATAAAATTTAGATAAATGTAATTTTATTTAAATTAAATTAAATTTTTTTTTTCATAAATAGAATTTAGAAGGAATTGATTTAATAGATGGGAAAATTTGTTTAAATGACTCATTAATTTTGGTTTGTAACATTTTTTATTATTATTGTGAGTACCTTATGTAATTATAATTTATATATGATTATTTTAATTTTAATATATAATTAATGCTGATTAATATGTTAGTAATTAATTATTAATTAACTTTAATGTTGATTAATATGAAGCATCATACTCCATATGATCTGAAAAAAATAAAAAAAATAGTAAAATTATTTAAAAAGATAAAATATTTAAAAATAAAAAAATGCGCATCGTGGGGGCACATCCCAAGATGTGCCCCTGCAATGCGCATATTATGCGCGCCTCGGGGCAGTCTCGAACCCGAGATGCGCACAATGTGCGCACCGCGGGGCCATCTCGGGCTCCCGGCGCACACAATATGCGTATCTCGGGGCACATCTTCGGCCCGAGATGTGCCCCTGCGATGCCTAAATTGACAGCGGCAGCACTGATTGCCGTCTGATTTTCGCCAAACACACTCCAAAACTTATTTTTTGCCGAATTTCAACGTCTTTTATACCATTCTAACTCATTTAGTTCGTTAATAACAATTACTTTTAACTTTAAATATAAAATTTATAACAAAGTTTAAAAAATTTACCGGAGCTATTTCTTTGATTTAAAGCGATCCTCAGCAATACTTGATTTTTGTAATAACAACTTTAAAAATATTCGGCCATCAATAAACTTTGGTTCAGTATATCTCTAAAGTTTCGTAGAAAAAAAGAAAAAAAAATTATAAATTTGATATAAAGATAAATGTGTTAAAAAATAAATTATTTAATTAATAAAATATAACTATTTTACATTTAATTAAAAAAATAATAAAATAATTAAAAAACTATTTGTAAACTTTTCTCCAAATGCCCACATCAATCACTCGTATATCTCTTAAAATCCCATCTTAAAAACCCTAAACACTCGCGCCCTTTTCTCTTCCACTCTCGTTTCTTTCATCTTGTCCATGTAAATCCCGCCACCGTCGCCGTATCCCGTCGCCTCTGCGACGCCGCACTGGAGATCGCTAGCCGCAGCCGCCACATCCCACAGCCGAGCCGCCTTTGCAGGTGATTATTGTTTTATTTCTTTATTTTTTCCTTTAATTTTTGTTCAAAACTTTTTTATTTTATTTCTCATGTAACTCTAATCTGTCGGTTAAAATGGAGGTTCCGGCACGCCACATCAGCCTCGCCGTCTTCCCACCATTGTCCAGATTAGCCGTTTCCGACTCCGGCGGAAATCCGCCGGTAAGTTTTAAATTGTTTAATTAAATATAATATTGATTTATAATGGTTATTTAGATAAATGTAGTTATCTAGTTAGTTGTACTTAATTTATCAGTTACTTATTTGTTGAATATAATTATTTGTTAGTAGTTATTAGTTAGTTAAAAATTTAAAATAGTAATATTAAATCTGAATCTGATTTACAATTAAAAATAAAACTGAATCTGAATTATAAATTATAGTTATATACAATTAAAAAAATGATTTAATTATTTGTTGTAATTTTCTTTTTCAGAATTAATTAAAAAATATAATATAGATTTTGGGGGCAATTTTTTTGTTATAATTGATACGTACTAATTACTATTATTTGTGAATATATTGTTGTTAATTATATTATTTATGAATATAGTTTTTATACCAATTAGTATGTATTTTTAATTTATTGTCCTTGTCTGTGGAACTTGAATAATAGTTGCTTTATTTACCAAACACTTTAAATGTTGTAACTTTTAAACACCTAGATGTTCGGAACTTGAAATAATGGCTGTTGGATTTATCAAGTGGCCTTGCTACTTGGATAAACGATGAAGGTCACTTGTCAAAAATGACTTGTTTTAAGCTTGAGCATCTTCCTCCTCAATTTTGTTAAAAAACCTAACACAACTCAACCAGTTACCAGCTCTGTCCAAAGTTAGTTGACTAACACTCTAACTATTAATTTATTGCTTACAACTTCTTGTTAGTAAAATGTGATACACATTTTGTGGAACTTTTGAACTCACGACCTTTTTGGACAATGTCAGAAACAAGGAAACGGGATTATGAAATTCTTTTTGTTGTTGTTGTAATTTGTGTTATGAACTTAATGAGTGGACAATATATTTTATGTATTTGGTTTGAAGCTGAATGTGACTTTCCTCTGTACTTGTACTTGAAGTGGAATTCAAATGTGAAAATAACAGCAGGATATCACTTTGATTTTTTGTTTAAGCTGTCAGGAGATCACTTTGATTGCATGTTTTCATCTCCTTTTTCAGTCAATTGTGCAACTATGCAAAGATGTGTATTATTCTGTAGAGATTATAAAACTTGTTCAAAGATTTGTTAATATGGGGTGTGTGTGTGATAGATCACCCAGTTACATTGAACTTTTAAAATTACTAAAGGCTTTTTTGGATAGATTATGGCATACTCTGAACCTGCCAGTGCAGAGAGAGAGGCAATGCAAGTCAATACTGCTCCAAGAAAACCCCGAATTTTACTGGCTGCAAGTGGAAGTGTAGCTGCCATAAAATTTGGTAATCTATGCCACTGTTTTTCTGAATGGGCAGAAGTAAGAGCAGTGGCCACGAAGTTCGCTCTTCACTTCATTGATAGAGCATCGCTTCCTAAGGATGTGATTTTTTACACAGATGAGGATGAATGGTCTAGTTGGAATAAGATAGGTGATAGCGTCCTTCACATTGAGCTCCGCCGATGGGCTGACATTATGGTTATTGCCCCACTGTCAGCAAACACGCTTGGCAAGGTGTTTTTTTTTATATTCTTTTTCTTTTTGTATGGTAGCTTGCTTGTGTAGAATTGTCCATAGGATGGTGTAAGTCCTAATCCTATACACTGGCTGAGAATGATTCTCTTGATTGCCTTTTGCATTCCCATTTTCACTATAATTGTAATTTTGCTCTTACTTGTAGTTTGTATATGTCTGTTGTAGATTGCTGGTGGATTGTGTGACAATCTGCTGACATGCATTGTTCGAGCATGGGACTACGGTAAACCACTCTTTGTTGCGCCTGCTATGAACACTTTCATGTGGAACAATCCTTTCACAGAGCGACATCTTATGTCAATTGATGAGCTTGGAATTTCTCTCATCCCACCTGTCACAAAAAGACTTGCTTGCGGGGATTATGGAAATGGTGCAATGGCTGAACCTTCTTTGATCTACTCAACCGTGAGACTATTTGCAGAGTCAAGGAATCAATCAGGTGATGGAAGAGTTGGTTAATTCAATGTGCTTGGAATGCCGAACTTCTGTTATTGTGGCCCATTATTACCTTATTAGGTTCAGTGTTGTTGCATTCTTGTTTTAGTTTGTGGATCCAGCTTATTGTACATGCAGACACCCTTACTTTGTTATTATCATTTACAATTTAATGCCCATTTTTTGCTTGTTTAAAATGGATATTAAATTGTAAATGATAATAATAATGATCTAGTAACATGATTGAAGAATTCCCTAAAATTTAAATTAACGCCACAATCAGAATTGCCGCTGAGATTTTAATGGCTATTATATTGGTATAAAACGCCATCATTTGGGGGAATTACACAATTGAACCATCGATCTACATATTATATTTGCTTGTGGAGTAGACCATGTTTTCCTAGTAGCAAATAATCTATAAACTCCACATTTTGGCAAATTTTTGCTTACTAAAAGGCTTCTTATCATATAAAACACTTAAGAATTTGCTGTGTTAGGATATATGCATTTTAATTGTTTTAAATTTGTGTTATAAGTTTCAAGTTAAGCTTCCAATTTTTGTATTAACTTTAAAATTTTCCCTAGAATATTTCAAATTTTATGTTAGGTCTGTATAGATGCAAGTCTACATATTCTCCAAGTCCAACACTTGGAGAGGAGGAAATATGAGGAAGGTAAGATGATTTTTTTAGGGTTTTTATACATTTCTTCTTCATTTTCATTTTGTGTTGTCTAATTCATAAGGCATGCTAAACTCTTGTTGAGTCTTCTCCAAAGTTGGCTGTGGTTGCTTGATAAGTAGATAATAGATTTGATCATTTGGAAAATATCCCGTGGAATCCCAATCAAGAAAAGGAGAAAATGCATAACTGTAAAACTACATGTCATGTTTACTAAAGTCAAAACGAATGAGGTCTTCAAGTAGTTGGTCTCTATCGGATTCCACATGCAAAATTCTCAGTGCAGTATTAAGCGCGCGTGCTATGCAAATGTAATTGAATGAATGACATGCAAATGCAAATGTGATTGGGAGTTTTTTAGAAATAGTCTCTATTTTTAAGTCATTTTTTTAGTCACAAATGAACTAATTTTTTTGTAATAAAAAAAGTAGAGAGTTGAACAATTATATTTTGACTTATATTTTTTTTTCATCAAAATTTTTAAATTTTCTAAAAAATAATTTAAAATTACATAAAAATAATTAAATTGTCAATAAAATAAGTGAAAGCAGAGAAATTCTTAATAAAATAAGATCAATAAAAGTAAAAAATTTGAAAAAATCTGAATATTTTGAAAACAGGTGAATTTAAAAAAAAATTCTCACGCGTGAGATTGGTTGCATGAAACAATTTGCGCAGGTAATCTCACATGCAATAATCATTCCACACGGCCTTACGCATGCACATGAAAGGATGCGCGAAATGACCGTCTCTTTGTTTTTATTTGACAAGATTGAGGGCATTTGACTTTTTTTTTAAATTTTATTTTATTCATTATTTTTTAATTATTAAATTATAATTAAGCATATTAATTATTTAATTAGTAAATTAATATTTTTATTTAATAAATTGTTTCAACAAATATATTTAACAATTTATTTCATAATTTTATTTAGTGATTTTTAATATTTTAATAAATGATTGAATTGAAAAAAAATTATTAAAAAAACAATTAAAAGTTTTAAAACAATAAAAAAAGTGTGTTCATGCGCTCCAAAATAAATTGGGGGCGCAACACGGGCAAACCCAATTGGGCCCCCAATTAGATGTTCTCATATCTAAATAATTTTTTTATATTATTTATTTTTATTTAATTATTATAATTTATTTTGTTAAATTTGATAGAATTAATTATTATTTTTATTATCAATTGATATTATTGATAATTTTTAATTTTATTTAATTTAAAAATGATAATTTTATCAAATTTAAGATAAAAATTATAAAATAAAATAATTTTAAAAATAAATAAATAAATTATCATTTTCACAATTCTTTATTTTTGTAGATAAGAATGGATATGAATATCATATTCATAAGGATAGTGGACTGGACCACAATTGGTGGGCTTATGTCGATTGTGAAATACAAATTTTCAATTGGGGGCGCAATATAGGCGCTCCCAATTGGGCCCCCAATTAGACGCACTCACATTTAAATAATTTTTTAAAAATTTTATCTGTTTCGCATACACGCAAAACTCTAAATTTATTTTTTAATATTTCTTTTCTTTTTAATTTATAATAGATAACAAATAAATAAAATAATAAAATATTTAAACTATAAATATTTAAACTATATGTAATTAATTTATTTCTAATGTTTTTTTATTAATTTTAATTTAATAGTTAAATAACTAAATTTTAAATTATTTATTTAATTAAATTAAATAATAAAAGATTATTAAAATACAAGAACAAATTATTTCTTTTAATAAAATAAAATTTATTAAATTTAAAAATTTTAAAAAAGAAAATCATTCGCGTGAGAAATTGTTATGTAAAATTTTTTTTCGATCTACTAGTTTTTAGTTTTTCCAAAAAATTTTAAATTTTCACTATCATTCATCTTATTTCTCTCCACAGTTTCATCATAACACAATCTACATAATTATCATTTATTTTACTTACAATCCAATCATTTTTACAACTTATTTTCAAAGTGATTTTTCAAGCACTTGAGTGAAGATGTTTCTTCTGAAGTTAAGTTGAGTGAAGATGTTTCTACTCAAGTTAAGTTTAGAGAAAGCAACTAGCATGAAAAAGTATTATAGTTGTCAATACCATTAAAGCTAAGAAATATATCTATGTTGTGTTATATATGCTTGGTCTAACACAAAATCTCTTAAATGTTAGACAAATTTGACAATAAAGAATCTAAGAGTTCTTGATAAGAAAAATAATTACATAATGACAACAATAAAAATGGCTCTAAACAAAATTTTCCTTTTTATATGCCATTAAGTGATAAATTTACTTTTTGAAGTTGTTGACTTGAAGAAATGGTTCCCCGGGCCAATGAGTCTTAAATTTATTTGTGAGAGGGAATGAAACTTGAGCCTCGTCCTGATGGGAGTGGTTAGCACAGGCTTGGGCTTCCTCTTCGTTGTGAGATATAAAAAGCCTACAAAAATTACAGACACAAGCTCAATGATAGTTTCGCCGGGGTAGGTTCCGGCGAAGACGCTGCGATACTTAAGTCAGAAGGGATTCTCCCTTTGGGAGTCTGATAAGAAATGAAGTAAAAATAATGCTAAGAATAAGGAAGAAAAAACCCTTTTTTTTTTCTCTGTGTCAATTTTTTTGTCATTTGGGCATCATCCTTTCAATACCTTCATTTTCTCTTTTTATAGTGCTGGCATTTGAGGGATCTTTTTGGGTTTTTTGCCTTTACTGTATTTCTATCTTACGCCGAATATCCCCTGCTGCACTTTTGACACATGCCAAATATCCTTCTGCAAATCTCTTGATCCCGCTCTTACCGCATGTTAGGTTCTCTTCTGATGTGTTAAGCATATTCCTTGGGTTCGTCTCTGCTAGTGGTTTTGGTTAAGTGTGAGGCTAGATTCAAGTGGCTCAGGTTAAATTTCCGGCAGCATCTCCTCTATTGGTTCAGTTGTGATTTGGATTTCTTAAGAGCAAACCTCTTATGGAATGTGTTGATAGTAATCGATCGGCCCATCTGACAGATAATCGATTGACTTCTTCGCTAACTGTGCAGGCATTGGGTCGAGCCAACTTGATTAGAATGTAGATGGGGACTGTGGTTGTGTTAGGGTCGGCCTAGTCGAACAGGTGCTCTTGTTTGCCAATCAGATCCTTCCGAGTTCGAGTCGATTCTCCGTCGTTCGTCTTTGTTGGGTTAAGCCTATTGGCCATTATTTCTAGGCCTGAATTTGAATTGGACTTGTTGCACAAGCAACAGTGGACCTTTGAGGAGAGTGGTCTTTTGAAGCAAGCGTCTGACTAAGCTCTCGGGGACTGAACTCGATCGAGTTTAAAGGCCTTGGGCCCAAAAACAAAAGGGGATTTTCTGGGGGGGAACAGAAGTAAAAATTGGTGACTCTTATTTATTGCATTTAAGATATGGCCCTTTGAGTTATAAAGCCGGATGTTTTGAAAAATAATAATATGGTGATTGGCTTGCCTAATATTGTTAAGAAGAGTGAAGGTTGTGTTTATGAAAAAATTCATATATTGTCATTTTTATAACTTCTCGGAGAGCATTTGTACCTCTTGAATTAGTTCATGCTTATATTTTTGGACCAACTAGAACACCATTGCTTTATAACAAGAGATATTTTCTATTGTTTATTGATGACTTTGCTCGGATGATGTGGATATATTTTTTTAGCAAAAAAGCATAACCTCTGTTTGTTTCTTCAATTCACAGCTTATGTGAAAAGATAAAGTAGGCAGAAAATAAAAGTTTTAAGAATAGATCATGGTGGCAAATTCACCTCCAAAGAATTTCAAATATTTTACATAAAAAAGGGCATAAAAAGGCAACTCTTAATTCAATCTACACCATAATAAAACGGTGTTGCAAAAAGAAAGAAAAATATTAGTTAAAATGGCTAAAAGTATGTTAAAAGGCAAGGAGCTTCTAAATAAATTATGGGCTGAAGCTATGAATACGATGATTTATATTCTAAATCAGTCTCCAACAAAGGTATACATGACAAAACCCTATATAAAGCTTGGCATAGATAAAAGCCCTAAGTAAATCTTCTTAAATCTTTAGATCTATTGCTTTTGCTTTTATCCCTTCACAAAAAAGAAAAAAATTGATGAAAAGGGAGAAGAATTTATTTTTATACGCTATAGCAATGAATCTAAAGGCAATTTTATTACTAACAACTTAGTGGTTTCTTGTGATGTTATGTTTAAAGAGCTATTATAGTGGAATTGGGAAAAAAATTTCACTTAAAGGCCAAAAATAAAAAAGTTGAATATTGAGGAGGAACATGAAGAAGGAAAAAGGCCTAAAACTTATATAAACGATATTACAAATTTTAAAACTCCGCCAAAGAATTTTCGCTATCTAACATAAATTTATAAAGAATATGAATTGACACTTTTTTCTTCTAAGCCACAAATATTTTGAAGAAGCGGTCAAAGAAGATGAATGGAGGAATGTTATTAATGAAGAAATGTCTATGATTATGAAGAATCACTCTTGAAAATTAGTATCATTGGATTGAAATGGAGTTTTAAGACAAAGTTTAACAAAGAAAACTCATTTCAAACGCATAAGGCAAGATTAGTGGCAAAGGCATACTCATATCAGTCAAGTGTGGACTTCACTGAGACATTTGCTCTGGTTCCAAACATGGAGACAATAAAAACTATGCTAGCTCTTGCATCCCTACTTAAATTGCAAGTTTTTTTAGCTTAATGTAAAATAAGCTTTTTTTTAAATAAAAACAACGGTGAATTAAATGAAGAAGTGCATGTGGAGCAGCCATAAGACTATGTGAAGCAAGGAGTAGAAAACAAAGTTTTTACATTAAAAAAAAAAGCCTTATACGGCTTAAAGTAAGCGCCTCGTGCTTTTTAAAGTGGTTTTCAACAAAGCCCGAGTGAGCCATCTCTATATGTGAAGTAAGAAGGCAATGATTTCTTATTTAGTTTCCTTTATATTGATGATTTGATCTAAGTGAGGAATAATGAGAAAATGGTGAAGGACTTTAAAAGCTCAATGATAAAAGAATATGAGATACAGATTTGGGGTTAATAAAATATTTTTTTGGCATCTAAATTTAACAATGCAGAGGTATAATTTTTCTTTCTCAATAAAAGTATCGTGTGTTGTATATTTCAAGAGTATTTCAAAATAAATAAAATAATACTTGAGGAATCAAAAAAATATAAAACAAGGGAAAAAAATTACAAACCAGCAACAAATCAGCACTGAGTATAAACTCAATACTAAAGAAGTAGCTGTTGGGGAGTTGATTATTCATGGGTGTTTACATGTGAGTTTTGTGTTTAACAATAATATATACATATCTCATACATATATTCACGCAGCAGAAACTTAAAACATTGTAGTAAACATAATCATTACATATTAAAGGAATTAACAGAAACGAAATTGAGAAATAACCTTTGAAACCTTTGGATGAAAATTGTTGAAGTCCACCGATATGTTATCTTTGATCAATTCTAGTAATCAACAATGGTGGGTTTGCTTATCTAGAATGACAGCCTTTGATCCAGCAAAAGTTTAACAACTTAAACTTTGTTCTTGATTTTTTCTTTTGATTAACACTTAATCAATTAATCAAAACCTCTTTTGATAAATTGGTTTTAATGCCTTATAAAAGAAAATTATGAATTCAACAACTTGAATCCAATGATCAGAAAACAATTTCTCTTTTCTCTCTTTGTAATGGTTGGCCAAATTTTTAGCAAAATGAAAATTTAACAAACTTCTGAATTTAATTACATTTTTCTTATTTATACAAATGAATTTAATTTCATTTATTACACTTAATTTCACTTAATTTCAATTTGCATTTAACCTAACCTAATCATAGTTAACTTTTAACTCTAGTTAGGTTAAATGAACATTTAAATATTCTAACTATAGTTAACACTTAACTCTAGTTAGGTAAAAGAACATTTAAATATTTTAACCACAGTTAACTAACTTAACCATGATTAAGTTAACTTTTACTTAACCATTAAGTATGGTTAACTTAACTTAACCAAATGGTTAACTCTTAACCATAGTTAAATTAAATTATTTATTTAACAATTAAATAAATAAATATTTATTTAAATTATTTAACAATTAAATAATCATTAAGTAAAATTACATTTATGTCCTTACTAGGTTATCAAGTTAACCTAAAGTGGGTCATACTATTTAACCATATACTTTAGTTAACTTAACCTTAGTAAATTGCTGGATTTTACTGTATTTAACTATTCAATACGGTATGCTATCCAAGTGCTCAAAGAGTACATTTCATATTGGGACTCCTTAGGTCCACGCTTGATTCATCAAATGGAACTATTCCATAAGTCCGTAATCGATGCCCCACGCACACGTTATGGATATTACAAATTAGCGCGTTAGACCATACATGTTGAGGTTACTACATATTCGTATAATCATTCCGTCGTTATATCTTGGATGAACGGGATATAGATCATTACTGTCAAATTCTGATAATTTCTTCCGTTACTTTATCTCTAGATTTGTATCTTAATGAACAATATACGCAAACACTTTTGCTATAATATTCAAACCTGTAGGAAACTCTTTTCCAAGGTTGATTGCTTACGGCAATAAGACTTTATAAGATACAATCTTGAAGTATTGGATATACAACCAATCTATGTGAGTTGGCGGATCCCATATCTACGCATACTGAACTCCATGAGCATCGGACCATACCCAGCGACACGTAGCGGTCAGACCATGAAATGTTTTTGACATACGTAGAACTAAAGTATGGTGGATCTCCCACAAGCCCACCGTGGCGCTTAGGTCAAAGGACCACAAATACTACTTAACTCGAGAAAACCTTCCTTTGACGGTTTCATAGGATATCTATTGGGGTCCTTGTGAGTCTGTTCAGTATTCAGTCCTAACTGAATACCTGTATGTCTATATGAGCTTCTACCAAGCTCATGGTTAACTAAGAATAATTATTTGTACAATACAAATATAGACATACACTAATCTATATTATTGTGTTTCACTGATAGACCCTCATTGGTGAACGTAGATCAAGTACTCTTTATTTGAGAAGATACTTACATAATGACATTTCTTAATATCTATTTCAACTTTTTACAACTATGTCATTACTAGTAGATTCTCAGGTCTTTGTCACATTATAGATAAGGTTCTAACTATTTAGATCTCGCTGGCTATTATAATCTGCTAACTCTTAGTAATGCTAACTTTTAGCATTTATAACTATCAGCATTGCTAACTTTTAGCCTTGGCATAAACTTCTTTAAATCAGATATGAACTTATTTAGATCATATATATTGTCTATAATGTTACAAGCTTAATTACCATTTAATAAAGGTTATTAGCGATTTAATAAAATATTCATTGCATAAATATTACAAAATTAAATATTTATACAAACAGGGATGACGCGTAAGCACAAACCCAAACAGTAGCTTCTAGTAGACGTTACAAAAATTTAACATGTATAATGTGTTGGAGTTGGTGCTTACGTGCCATTCTAATATTATATGAATATTAATTATTTAATATTTATACAATAAATATTTCGAATAAAATTATTAATATTAAACATATATAGTATAATGCTTGTAACATTACAGACATTGTATGATCTAAAGGAGTTCAAATCTGATCTAAAGGAGTTTAGATTAGTGCTAAGAGTTAGCAACACTGAGAGTTATAAATGCTAAGAGTTAGCACTGCTAAGAGTTAGTAGGTTATATGAGTCAGTAATATTTAAGGAGTTAGAGCCTTATCTAAAATGGGATAAAGACCTAAGAATATACTAGTAATGACATAGTTGCAAAGAGTTGCAATAGGTGTTAGAAAATGTCATTATGCAAGTATGTTCTAAAACACTATATTTTTGATCTATTTTCATCGATACAAGGCTGTCAGTGAATCCCTTTTATATAGATCAGTGTATGTCAATATCTGCATTGTACAATAGTTATTCTTAGTTGACTATGAGTTTAGTAGAAGCTCGTATAGGCATGCGGGCATTCAATCAGGACTGGATACTGAACGGACTCACAAGGACCTTAATAAACATCCTATGAAGCCATCAATGGCAAGTCATCTCAAGTTGAGTATTATTTGTGGTCCTTTGACCTAAATGTCATGGTGAGCTTATGAGTAATCTAATATACTTTGGTTCTACGGATATCAGAGACTTTTCATGGTCTGATCGCTACATGTTGCTAGGTATGGTCCAATACTCATAGAGTTTAATGTGCGCAGATATGGGATCTGTTAGCTTACATAGGTAAGTTGTATATCTTGATGCTCTAAAAATTGTATTTCAGAAAGTATTTTGGTCAAAAACAAAAATCCCAAAAAAGAGTTTTTCGTAGGGTTAAATAATATCACAAAGGCGTTTGTGGATATTGTTTTACGGAAATACAAATCTAAAGATAAGTCCAAGATTGAGCATATAAAGATTCGATGGTTATAATCTATATCTCTGCTCTTGTAGGATATAGATGACGAAAAGATTATACATATACGTTATGACCTCAACTTGTATAGTGTATCATGCTGATTTGTAATATCCGTGCTGTGTACGTAGAGCATTAATCATGGACTCATAGAGTAGTTCCATTTTATAAATCGAGCGTAGACTAGAGAGTCCTGCAATATGAAGTGTACTCATTGTCCATTGGGGCAACATACCAGATTGAATTGTTCAATCTAGTAAATTTCAATAAAATCGAATATTTATTTCAGGATCCCTTAAGATACGTATTTGTCAAGACTTAAGAGTTAAGTACATCAAGTAGTTAACAGTTGTTGTTGACCAAAATATCATTGGCTTGTTGGACAAACTTTGCATTATTATTACTTAAGTGTTAAGTAATACAAAGTCAAATGATAACCTAACTTTAGTTAAGTTAACTCTAGGGTGTGATTTAAATAGGACCTACTTTTGGTTAACTTAAAGACTAAGAAAAGTAATGGCTTATTGAGGAAGTTTTGGTTACTTAATAGTTAAGTAAACCAAATACATATGAAATTAAAGCTAAAATTCATATTAAATTAAAATTAAAGGTTAAATTCAATTGAAATAAAATTCATTTGGAAAGCATAAGCTTATAAAGCAAATGAAACAAATACTTAATGGCTAAGGCTTGAAAAGGAATATTTTCATTACTTAGTTGTTAAGTTAATGAAATAAATATAAAATTTATTTATTAAAAGCAAAAGTCATTTAAAAAGAAATGAATTCAATTCTTTTTGGTTGGATGGTTAAAAGTAGATGGTAAAGCTTAAGGAAAGTGAATTGCTTTCATATTTCAAGAGTTGAAATTATACAAAGTCTCCATTCATTTTTTTTTTCATGAAAGTGGCCAGCTACCATTAAGTTTAAAAGGATTGGTTTTATTGTTCAAGTGTTGAACAAAGAAACAAAAATAAATCTTTACCCTTGAAAAAAAAAATTTAAGTTAAAGAATTTAGCTTAGGATAGGGTTTAAGAGTTAAACTATTGTTGAAAAATTAGGGCTACCATCCTAGACACTTAAACCCACCCTAGTTAAGTGCTAGAATTGCCATTGAGTTTATTTTAGGTGAAACTCCGGTTCAATCCGTTCCAAAATTCTCTGAGGTGATTTTATCAATCTTTAATTGTTCATTATTGTAATGAGGCAAAAATTTAATGTGTTCATTGGTTTAGAAAATTACATTTCCAGCTTTCGCTGTGTTCATATATATGTAATCTATGTATGAGATGCATAGATTACATTTATATGAAATAATAGACACACACCACATATATGCACCATAATGGTTTAATCATCACTAATATAATGCCCCCTAAAAGCATCTACTCTCATCTTCTATTGAGCATTAGCTACCTCGGTCTTTGCCTTGAAGAGGTCACGACTTCTTGGTAATCATGGCTTGTTGGGAGTGATTGTCCTCTCTAAAATTCCTTCTCGGACTTTAACTTCTCAATATTAACTTCTAGAGAAGAGATCTTATCCTCACTAAACCTCAAGGAAGCTTAGAGCTCAACCTTCTCTTATAACAAGCCCTCGTTACCCTTCCTAACTCTCTTACTGTGGGTATTAATAAACCTAGGGTGTATACATGTGAGTTTGTGTCTATCATTTAAATTGTATACGTATCAGATACATATAAATGTAGCGGAAGAACGAAATACTAATTTTCTAATGATAAACACAATAAATTTTACACGTATATCATAAATGTAAATAACATAAAGATTGAGAATTTATTACCTTGGTAAGCCTTTGAATTTTTGTCGAACCGAAGAACCACGTGAAGTGTTCTCATTTATAATTCTAGTTTTTCAACTTGGTGTGCTTGGGGAAGCTAGAATAGCAACTTGATTCCAGCAAGGATTTAACTCTTAAATCCTATGTTTAACTCTTAAGCATTTGGGCTAGTTAGAAAGAAGAGAAGGAGAAGTACAACACATTTAAACTTTTTTCCAACACTTTGGAAAACTTAAGGTTCCTCTCTTTCACTCTCTTTTGGCCGTGTCACCTATTAACCAAATAAAATGAGCAACTTTGCCCTTATATTTGCTTCAATTCATTTTTCCTTAATAGATAACACTTGTCCCACAAGGGATGGCACATTGCTTGCCTATTTTGATTTCTATTTGTTTACAATAAAAAATAGAGAAGAAGAACAAAATTAGGGCAAGTGTTTTTGGATGAACTTGGCCGAAACCTTGGCCAAATGAGAAACATTTTCTTATATGCAAGAAACACATTCGACCCCATAAATTGAAAAGGCCATCCCTTTGTGTTTTGTTTCATTTGTTTACATTAAACAATTAAAAAGCATGTCTTATATATAAAGTGTGTGTTGCCGTGAGAGGCAAAATAAAATGAAGAAAACAAAATTTTCATTTGCTTCATTTACACACTTTGGTCCCACCATATCTTACATGCCCATGTATTAGTGTTTCACCAATTTATTTAATCAACATTAAATAATCAAACACATATGTCATATGCATTATAATATTATTGTTTGACTTAATTATGATATCAAATATTATAATAGTTATTTTATTCAACAAATAATTTAATGAATAAAATAATGATCTTGCTTGTCCAACAAACAAGGTCATTTTAGTAATTTTTAAGTCAAACAATAATAGGCCTGTAATGCACCACATGTCATCATTTCGTTGATCAACAATTATTGTTAACTAATTGATGCACTCAACTCTTAAGTCTTGACACGTGTATGGCCCAAGGGAAATTGAAACAAATGTCTAGTCTGTTAGAATTTACTAGATTAAACTATTCAATCCAGTACACTGCCCTAGTGCACAACGAGTACACTTTATATTGCAAGACTCTCTAGGTCTACGTCCGATTTGTTAAACAAAACTATTCTATAAGTCTGAGATCGATGCCCCATACACACGTCACAGATATTACAAATCAACGCAGTAGACTATACAAGTTGAGGTCTTGCGTATACATATAATTCTTTCGTCATTTATATCATAGAGGAGCGGGAATATAGATCATCACTGTCAAATCCCTACGCGCTCATCCTTAAATTTATCTCCAGACACGTATTTCGATAAAAAAAATACATGCACGCAAACACCTTTGCGATATTGTTTGACCCTGTTGGAAACTCTTTTTTTAAGTTTGTTGCTTATGGCCATAAGTCTTTTTGAGATACAGCTTCGGAGCATCCGGATATACAACTCACCCATGTGAGCTAACAGATTCCATATCTATATATACCGGACTCCATAAGCATTGGACCATATCCAACAACACATAGCGGTCAGACCATGAATGGTCTCTGACATATGTAAAACCAAAGCATGATGGATCACTTACAAATTCACCGTAGCACTCAAGTCAAAGGACTACATACACTACTTAACTCGAGAGGACCTACCATTAACGACTTTATGAGATGTCTATTGGGGTTCTCCATGAGCTTATTTAGTATTCATCCTTACTGGATATTTGTATGCTATACGAACTTTCGATAAGTCTATGGTCAGCTAAGAACAACCATCTAGATATAGTATACACTAGTCTATTAGAAAGGGTTCCACTGACAGACCCGCATCAGTGAATAAGACCAAGAACATATAATTTGAGAATAGACTTGCATAATAACATTTTTTAGCACCTATTGCAACTTCTTACAACTATGTTATTACTGATGTACTCTCGAGTTTATGTCTCGTTACAGACAAGATCTTAACTCTTAGATTTTGCTGACTTTTATAACCTACTAACTCTTAGTAGTGCTAACTATTAGCAATTATAATTCTCAGCTTTGCTAACCTTTAGCGCTAGTCTAAACTCCTTTAGGCCAGATCTAAACTCCTTCAGATCATACAATGTCTATAACGTAACAAGCACTGTACTATTTAATAAATAAAATTAATGATTTAATAAAACTTATTGTATAAATATTTTAAAATAAAATATTCATACAACAATAGGATAGAACGTAAGCACAAATTCTAACACCTACTTCACTATTAGTAGCTTTCATCTCTTGGCTTAACTCAACAATGACCCAACCACCCTCAAGACTAGAATTTAGTTGTAAATTCTACTCCTTAAACCTTCGACAAGAAGACTTTACTACAAAATATTTTCCTTTCATCAACTGGGCATCTTGTGCCATTTTGTCAACTTCCTCCTTCAAGTTCTCCACTTGCTTTTAGAAAGATTAAAGCTCTTCCTTATAAGTACTGGTAATATATAAACCATCCTGTAAAGCCTACAAAAAAAAAATAAACCTTAGTCAAATGCATAGGACCAAAAAAAAAAAACAAAGCCACAACTAAAACCATTTATCTTACCATTATCTATAAGGAAGCACTTTTAAGCTCTTAGTCTTCGTAGCTCATCTCAAGAATCAATTCCCTATTAACTCACTTAAAAGGCTTCCTCAAGATGGCAACTGAACTCTCTAGTTTCATTCTAAGGATGAAAGAATTCTTTACCACTTTTAAATAGTCTCTCATCTAGAAACAAGAAGCAAACTCATCCCCATCCCTAGGCACTTACCTTGGAGGAGATTGAGGAGTTGAAGATAAAATGGAGCTTGAAGATGAAGCAAGATCGGGAGCTCTTCCTGCTTTCATTTCAAAGGGGAACAGTACCTTCTAAGTCCCTTTCAACCTCGATGGACACCTATGTAAAACAAGAAAGTGAAAACTACAAATAAAAAAAAAAGAGAACAAAAAAGAGATAATAAAAAACAAACATTAATTAGAGGAATAAAACTCTCTGGTAGAGGATCAAAAACAGCAACAAAAGGCTAAACAACCTCTAGAGAGATAAGAATAGACTTTAGAACCAAGCTTTTAACTAAAAGGTCAAAAGTCTTTTGCCTCTTAGAAGCGAGAGCAACATTAAGTTTAGGACCCTTAGGTACACTCTTGGACACATTTTTCTTCTTAGATGTCCTCACCTTGTTGGTTTCTTACGACAAGAAGTCTGGAAGCACATCAAATTGTCCTATATAAAAGCATAAAGATTTGCAAATACCAAGGAAAGCAAAAAAAAAAAAGAGAAAAACCCACAACTTACCCTCTTCTTCAAATATAACATCGGCTACAGAGGTAGTATACGCTTCTACAACAGTAGAAACACTAACAAGAAAGCTAATTCTCAAAAAAGAAACAAGATGAAAAAACTCAGTAAAACCAACAATAAAAGTATCGATAGTGGAAAGACCATACTCAAAAGCTCTAACAAGGGCAAAAGTAAAAGCTTGATAAGCTGTACTTGAATGGTTGGCACCATTACCAAACTTCTTGCCTGCATTAATGCACCCAGGGAAGATGTCAAATTTAAAGAAAGTACAGTTATATGAAAAATCAATTATCTCACCTCTAAAGGAGACTCAAACCGCCCCAATTTGAGCAGCTACATTAGAGAAAATCAAGAGTCAGGAACTCATAATAAAGGAAAGCCAATAGAAAAATATAAACATAAGCAATAACTCACTTATGTTAGGAAAGAACCTCTTATAAGTGAATTGACCAAATAAATCATTACCATCGCCTTTGTTGGAACTGGGAGGAAACAAAACTTTATTGAGAAGAAAGTCATACAATATTATGCGGGTGTGATTAATAAGGATGTCAAAAGTAGCAAAACCCTCTGAAATCCTAAAAACAAGGTCAAAAAGGGGCCAAAGTTAGTAGACAATCTTTCATAGTTAGGGACACAAGAAGTGGTAAACCCTGGGAATTTGACAATACTTCAACAACAAATCAAATCTGAACATAACGATGGGAAGGTTGCTTCTTCTAGAAAAACTTTCTCAAGAACCTTTCCCTTGCTAAAACAAAGGGGAGGGTTAAGGTTGTCCAATGATCGAAGTGATAAAATATTATCTGCACCATATAACAAAGGTAAGTCTCTTCTACTCCCTACTCACTACTATGGCAGTCTTCTTAAACTTAGCCCTTTTGTTCTTGAAATCATAAAAGAACCTCCTCTAACCTATCAGGGCTCAATAGTAATTAATCTTTAAGCATAGTAGATTGTAAGCCAAGAATATGTCATAAAGAGGGAGATCATACATGGAGAAATCATATAATTCAAAATAGGCACATCCTGGGGAAAATGGAAAATATTCAAGTATCAAATGAGGTATAGGGAAACAAAATACTCAAGATGCTCCCGAAACAATAAAAGCTCCTCAAGCTTATAGAAAAAGGATTATGAAACGGATTCTCAGCTGGAAGTGGCTAAATGTGTACATCCTTATAGATATAGTATACCATTTTAGTTCATCCATGAAAAAACTATATAGACTTTTCATCATTTTTTACTTACAATGTTTTTGCTAACATGAAAGGAAAAGGTTGTCTGTTATTGCAGGAAGTGAAAACGAGAATTAAGTGCAAGAGAACTCTAAGTTTTAAGTTTCAAAAATTGCAAGTGAAAAGGATATTAACTATTGGGGTATTTAAAAAGAGCTTAAATCTCACACATGTTAGTTTGCATGAAGGAAACATCACTTGTATTTAAAAAGATGTGATTGCCAAAATGAAATTAATAATAAGAAGAAGCGAGAAATTTAAAAATAAAAATAAGATATGTGGCGCTTATTGGTTGAGCGAAAATAAAGAAGCATGCCATAAAATTCTTCCTATATAAAAGACAAACTCCTAAACTTATAGATGGACTTCTGTTGAGCACATTCCTAACGCCCAAGCATAAATGGCTCAATTTTATTGTTTACTTCATTGAAATCTGTTTAAGTGTGCCCATAAAAGAAGCCCAATTGTTTTTTTGTCTAATACGTTTTCTTGATTCATGATCTCCATAAACAGGTCATAGATATCACGGGAAGACGAAAAGAGATTAAATAATATAAGTTTAGATATAATTTTAATTGTTGATTCCATTTAAACATATAAAAGTATTTTTTTAATGATTGAATTTCACTAAAATCTTTATATCATAAATAATAAGACAAATTTTTTAAAGAGAACTTAAATTTGTTTAATCATTATTCAATCAAAACTACATTCAAGAAGGAATTAACTTTTTACTCCATAAAAGTATAAGTCCTCTTACAAGAAAGCTTTGGAATTCCAAATTTAATTGGAATTATATAAATTCATAGAAATAAATAGTTTTATTCTTTTGAATTTGTTTATATATACACTCTTATAACACCTTTTTTTTTATAAATATGACTTGAATATTTGAGTGTTTTTTTAATAAAAAAACAGAAAGCGCTTTGGACAATTTAAAAATGTAGTGCAAGAATAAAGAGGAATTGTACATAGAAATTTCGATTAAAGAAACTTCAAAAAAATTAAATAAAAAAAAGATGAATCATTATATATATAGAGAGAGAGAATGTGTTTGTCAATTTTCCCAAATTCTTTTTACCTCTTTGGTCTGTTCCGAGACTTTGAAACTTGTAGCATGTCTCTGCATTCTCTCTCCTTGTGGGTGTTGAATTTCTTTACACGCGACATTTTTTCCCGTAAACAACTTTTGAATTCGTCCACTCTGTGATGTGTAAACCAACAAAAATATTAGCCTCCATGCAACAACATTCTGAACCTGTTTTACAACCAATGCCCATCTCATGATCCCATGCATCACAAATTCTCTCTCATTATTCTTCAAACCAAAAATTAAAATTCCCATTATTGATTAGATTAGAATGGACCACATCGACGAACACCAAAACATTATTATACCATCTGGACCTAATATTATTGTTGATATTATTCTTATTATTATTTGATTTTTCTTCTTGTTGGAACAATTAATTTTGATCCTGATATCCCAAATGCCTGTTCCAGATCCCAGGACTGGACTAGCTACAATATGGTTCATCTCTTGCTTCTTGTTCATTTCGATAGCGGTGGGCGGCGGCTTTCTCCTGGTGTACATGATAGTCCCTGAATCAGAAACAACAAATTGGCTTCCAATTGCTGGGATTGCTCTCGTTTGCCTTCCCTGGCTGTTTTGGTTCTGCACTTGCATGTATCGGATCATTTCTCGGTTATTCGGCTTTCGCATGGCTGTAGGTTCTTGCGGTGGCGCCGGTGGAGGTGGCAGCGGAGGAGTTGGTGGTCATGGAAGTGTTTCTAATTCAACAAGAGGAAGAAATGGAAGTTTCAATCGTGGGTCTACGAATACAAATAATGATAATACAAATGATAATAACAATGCAAAATCTTTGGTGACAGATAGTAATGATGAAAATGGGCAGGAAAGAAAACAATCAAGCAATTCTGTTGCTTCTCGTGAAAGTGAAATGCCATTGACCTCATCCATGGCTCCATGATATAGAGGAAAATTAGCTTTGCTATAGATATTTCATATGAATTTTGGAGAGCAAATTGGATTAATATTAAGAGATTTTTGAAGGAAAGAATATTATTAATTTTCTTTGAAGCTGGCGATCAATTTTTCACCATGCAGACAAGTAATCTTGTTTCTTTTGTAACATTTTAACCTATAAGGTCTTGTATCAAAACAAAATCCACGTTATCATAGATAGGTTGGATATACATTTGCTGAAAAAAAAAATAGCTTTATATGTTTGAGAGAAATGTTAATGCTAATTAATAAATACAGAAAGTAAAAAGTCTTCTAATTTCCTTTTCTAATTGTTTCTTATCTACATACATTAAATTAATATATAAAATCTTGCATGCATCCGTACCTCTCTTTATACATTTATACACATTAGTAACAAGAAATAGATTATATGAGTTGATATAAATATATAGTGGGTTTGTTAATTGATGAATTAATTCCACTTGTGAATGTAATTTTAATTTTTAACTAGGTGAATTTTGTGTGTTTTTTCTTTTTACTTTACTTCTAAATTAAATTCGTTCATGCATTGCAGTTTCGGGAAACAAAATTAACTTCAAAACTGTCCTGTATCTCTGGTTAAGTTTTGAGTTTCTGAAATCACCCAAAAGATCTTTTTCCTGCAAGCTAGCTTTACCTTTCAGCAGATTAACCATGTGATTCCTTGAGAGTTCGATTCAATGATTAGTGGGAGTAAGCCAGCTTCTTGGGCAATTTTGATTTCAAATTTGAAGGCCTCTGACTGTGAGTATTCAAAGTCTCCCGGAAAGCTGCACTAGTTGTAATAGCTACTGCCATAATTTCCCAAGAAGCATTTTTTATCACAGCACCTAATCCTGTGCTCATGTCTTCTACACAGCCTCTGTCCTTGCTAAAGTTGTTTGAGGAGTTTCTGTTGTATGCCCTCCTAGATGAAATAGATTTCTAGCATGCCATTTTGACAACATCACCATAACCATCATTTCCTATTCTTAGTTTATAGATGATCGATGCAGCAACTAGGGTGGCAAAATTACTTACAAACCTGCTAAAATTTGTCTGTATTGAGACGGATTTTGTAATGTTTAAAGCGGATTTGATATATAAAATTAAAATCTACAATGAATTTAAGATAAGTATGGGTTCGATAAAAAATCTTACGGGTATCCACAAATACTCATTTATTTTTTAATTTTTAGAAAACAAAAGGCATTACATTACGTATTGTATGTTTAGTGCATTTAGCATCCATGTTAGGAGCACATGTTGCACACTTAATATGTAGCACGCGTGCTAAGTGTTAGGCGTATAATATTGCATACTTAATATACCCTCTTAACGCACGTGTTAAGTGCTAAACGCATAATATTGCACATTTAGCATGTGCTCTAGCACATGTGCTAAGCGCACTAGGCACCCAAAGTTGCGTGCTTTTAGTATTAGCTCATAACACGCGTACTTAGTGTGTGCTCCTAGCACACGTGCTAAGCGCTTTAAGTTCACAATGGTGCGCACTATAATCTTTCGCTCCTGATATACATGTTAAACGCTAGGCGCACAATATTACGCGCTAGGTGCATAACGTTACTTACTTTTAGCATTTACTTCTAGCACATATACTAAGTATTGCGCGCTTAATGTTTGCTTCTAGCACGTATGCTAGGTGTTAGTGCGCAACGTTGCACGTTTACCATGCGCTATTAGCACACATGCTATACGCGCCAGGCACACAACTTTGTGCACTTTTAGCATTCGCTCCTAATATGCATATTAAGTGCTATGTACTTATTATTAAATCCACTTAAAATTCACGGATAATCTGTTGTAGGTTTGGTAATAAATAAATACTTGATAAAACAAATTTGATATTGAAACTCTAAACCTACAATAGATTTAGGAAAATTTTAATATTTTATTTTTAAAGCGAATGCGAATGTAAATTTAGGGATATCCATCTCAAACACAGTTCACTGCTATCCCTAGTAACAACGCAGATTGCACTTTCCAAAATTCTTCAAATTATTTACTCTCCGCACAAATGTTCAATTTTTTAAGAAAGTCTATTATATTTATACATCGGAGGTACCATATTATTCATATTACGAACTAATAATGTTCTATCATATATTTATTTTTTGTTGAAAATTTACTAGATAAATTGTTAGTTACAAAAAATGAAACTACATGTCTTATCAACATGGGAAACTATATATTACCGTTGTTATTTTTTATATTACCCATAAATCTCCTTACTAATCATAAAAAAAAAGTCTTAAAATCACTTGTGGAGTTTGAATTTACTAATGTCAAGAAATTTGAGTAATATAAAATATCAAAGAAATTTTTTTAAGTAACGTTAAATACATTGGAGGGATAAATGATCACCACCCTCCTATCATCACTAAATGATTGTAATACTTTCGATGTATATTGAAGTAAAAAACGACACCAGCAAATATATATTTTCATCTCTTCTTTAGCCACCCTAACATAGTCAGTGCCTCCACTAAACACCCATTTCTCTAAACATATATCAGGCTTATGACTATGAATTTGAGCACCTCCTAAACAGCCCTCCAATTACATCCTTGACGTTGAGTTTTTAAGAATTAGACAAAATTGGTTAATCTATGACCCATATGTTGGTTTGAAAGGAAGACAGAAATGGAATCTCATTGTTGAGTCCTTAGTCAAACAAACAAAAAAAAAGTATTTAAACCAAAACTATTAAACAAATCATTGAATTATATTTAACACTAAACGAAAGCTAATAAACAATTTAAGGCAAATTATTATATTATCAATCGGGCCAATGAAATAAAACATTGTAAACCTGAACTATAAAATAAATAAAAACTAAATTATTTTGTATGATACTATGTCAAAGTTCATTTCAAACCTATACATAAAGACTTATTGTGTCATATTGTGCCAAATTATTTATACTTTCATAGGTTAATTTGATAACTTGTCAAACAAAAATAATTAAAAATATTATAATTTATAACATATTCCAACTAAGTAGTGCATGTGATTCGTGTGAATAAAATATAATATTATTCTTTCTTAAAGTACAATAAGCATAATATTTGAGGATTATGTAATGTGTTTACAAAATTATAATGATTATAAACTTTAAATAGCTAGGTGTCTAAATGTGAACTATTTGTTTAAGGAGGTGGTCTTGAAAACATAAATATATAAATCTTAGATGGCATGCAACCGATGATTTGATGAGTATGATCTGATCTTTGTAAGATGTGTGTTAGGAAATTAACTCATTTTTCAACAAAAGTTTGTATCCTTAATTAAGAAGGTTTCCTTATTAAGTTTATCGTATTTAAGGTTATTTAAGATGGAGTTCAATTTGTATTTAAAAAAAAAAAAAACCTACTCGCAGAAATAAGTTGCTATAAATAGGATGGTTGAGTCACTTATTTGATATATGTGGTTTGCATTGTCAATCTTTAGAATAAACAGTTTTTATTGAAATGGAAATAATAAGCTCTATTGAAATTTGAGTTTAAGGAATTGTAACAATTTTTTATATTGTAAGTTTTTTTTCTCCATTTTTTATAATCATGATTTTTCTCTTATTTGGAAGTTTTTTTTGTTAGAAGTGCCCAAAAAATATAATTATTTGTATTTAGATATTGCTGAAGTTTTTTGTTAGAAGTTTGCTCTAAAAGTATGATTATTTGTATTTAGATATTACTAAAAAATAATTAATAGAGGTTATTTATTAAATATTATATCTACAATTATGATTGTTTTTATTCAAATATCATGAAATTCCTTGATTATTATATGTAATTTTAAACTTAGTATATAATAGTTATATACGAGAGGATTAAGTTTAAGTGTAATAATCTAAACTTGTCCTTAATTTGTATGAAGACGAAAATTTTATTCTAATAGACTATAAGTGCGGTCTATTTATACATTATATACAATGATTTTATTAGAATCATTCTATGTATTGACATAGAAAATGGAGGCATTTTGTATAATGTTGATTATATGAGACTGGACCACGATAAAATTAATTCTCTATTAATCTTCATTAGTAAAAAAAAATTATTTTATCATAATATAATCACATATAGATTAATCTTAATCCTGAGTAATTAATGAACTCATATTCATTAAGTTATATTTATTAATTTACAAGAAAAAGACTGTAAAGATTTTTAGTCAATTACTAAGTATTTTATAAATGTAACAAAGTGGATGGCTATGAACATTTCTCACAAATATAGAATCCACTCATTCTGAATGGAAGTTAGATAAGTAAGTTCCCTTGATAATTGATTCTGGTCTTGGACATTATGTGTGCTCGGTTTTCTTTAAGAGTTAAAGAAAATAATAAATTTGTGAATTTCACAAATTAAATGTTCAAAAGCTGATCAATATGGATCAAGGATAAAGATGTAATTAGAGAGGTTAACAAACACTCGACTTAGCTCTAATTATGAGCACTTGTGGAGGATTGATCTATATGAAATGATTATTAAATGGACAAAGACAATTTTCTGTTTATAATTTATCTGCAAAATTAAGAGTTCATCTTTATATTTTTAGTGGAGTAATATAAAGTTAATAAATAAAATCATGTTGATTAAAGAATTTAATCAAATGATTTAATTTATTGGAGCTTAATTTTGTAAGTCCCCATGCTGGCTCCATAAACACTTAAATGGACTATTGAATTAATTATTAGATCTAAAATTTTAATTAGCCCAAAGTATAATTTGATTAAACTTATTAGGACAAATTATTAACCCGTGTTTAATTTGATTAAATTTGTTGGGCTCAATCAATAATAATTATAGAATTAAATAAATAATTAGATTTTTTATTTAAATTAATTAATTAGATTATTTAATTAAATTGAATAATTAGATAATTATGAATTATCTAAATTATCTAAATTAAAATATTATAAAGATGTTATTTTATTCTAATCCTATTAAAACTAAAAGTTTTGATAACATAAGGATTCTTATACTATAAAAGGGGTTTTAGAATCACTTTTATGTATTCTTCTTCGTTAATGCTTCTTTTGAGCTAAATTTTTCTAGAGAGAAAAATTAAGAACACAGAATTTAGATCTTCTGCAATTTATTAACTCGCTCACACGAGTAATCCATTAATGAGAGATACAACGTGAAAAATTTGCTAGTATTGACTGAAAACATCCGTGGACATTCTCAATTAAGGTATTTTTCTTATACCATCTTGTTGCTAAATTAAAATAGACAAAAAAAAAATTTAAATCGTTCCTTTAATTAGTATTAGAACCAGGCTCATGTCTATATTAATTTAGCAATTGTAAATTTTATTTTTGTGTTCTTGATGGTTAGGCACATATTAATAGTTGTATATATTTTTTCATGGGATGAATGGTTATAAATGGATTGATGGTATTGATCGTTAATTATATGGTCTTTTGAATTTAGAATTGATTAGATCATTTTTTGTAAGCCATAAAGGGCATAGAAAATTTGTATTTCTTAATTTTGTAATTATAAAAAAAGGGTAAAAGAATTGTTATTAAAACAAAAAGAGTCCAAAAATATTTCGTGAACAATGCAAAATAAGAGAAGCATAGATGAAGAATAAGAAAAGAAGCGGGGCGATTTTTGACTTTTTCTTCAAATTAATAAAAAAAAGGGAAGAAAAGTGGCTCCCTTGGAAGGAGCCACTGATGCTGCCAGAAGAGGCCTACCAAAGAGGCATACCTCTTTTGTTGGCGGGTAGGCATGGCCCTATGCCAAACCAAGGCCACTAGGAGGCGTGGCCCATATGCCATGTGAGGCCTGTTAAAAAGCAGGCTTAACCTTGGGCCAGGCCTGCGGTTGGACCAAATAGCCACTGCTTAGAGCAATTGGTCAGCTTTTTGGGCCTACCAAAAGATAGGCCCAATAGCAATTAAAAAATATTTAATTATACAAGATATAATAAAAGTTTTTAAAGGATAATAAAATATAATTATATGAGATATAATTATATTTTATTAGGACAACAAGGACTACTCAAAAGAGAAGAAGTTATAAGAAATTCAAGATTGTCTTTTAATTTTTGTATTTTATTTTATTTTTCTAGAAATCCAAAAGACTCGGTCAACACTATTATTTTATATTTTATTTTATGCGATAATTTATGTTATAAAATGTGTCCATACATTATAACATACCATTTAGATTTAAGAGGTGCCTACTTAATGCATTATAATATGCTGTGAATACATGTGTCATTATTTTATTTCTCTATTAAAATACTTTTAGTTTATATTTAATAAATTGATACATAGTAATACCAATTTATTATTAGACTTATTTAAAATAGTTTTAATTTGTCTAATAAGAAATTATTTTTTTATTAGATTAAAATTAATTAATTTCATAATTTGTATAAATAATGTAAATTATATTTAATTTGATTAAATTTGATAATTTCACATTGGACTAACTAAGCATATTATAATAAATAATTTATTAAAAATTATAAGTCATAGTTATTCATAATTATAAGTGTTAATAGAATTAGATTCTAGAAACACTTAGAATGAAACCTAGTGATGAAAAATTGACTAGCATTAATAGTTTTCACTAGGATTATAAAATATGATATATTTTATAAAATAAAACCTTACAATGTAAAATAGTAAGTAGGAGAGGGTTAAATGACAATTTGACCCATGGTCTGCATCGTTAGTTTAACAACGTGAGATTTAAGTGGCGCCTTATAACGACTTTGTTTTCGTTTTCCTTACGAAGGGTGTCCATTTAAATCAATATTAAGGTTAACTTCTAAAAAATAGGATTCTTGAATGTATGTCTAGATTGACCTACCCTACGGCGGTAACTTTGGAGTTAAGTTTGAGGAATCTAAAATGATGCGTCACACTTATATAAATATAATTATATAGATAATTATATTTAGATCAAAATAAACAGTAGTTAATTAATGTAGAAATTATGAAATAACTTGAAAATATTAATTAATTGAGATTGTCTCAGTTCAATTTAAAATTGATTTGACCTACCCTACGGCAGCATATCAATTTAATAGAATTTTTTCTAGGTTTTTACCTCTATTCTTTTGCATCATGCATCATGTTTAAAGTGTTATACCATAATTGTAATGATATTAGAGTATGAATGATTTAGTTCCTTTATTTATTATTTTTAGCAAAATGACAAATCCTTTGTTCACAATATTATTCAATGACAAATTAACCGGCGAAAACTTTATAAAATAGAAAAGTACAATGAACATCGTACTCATTTGTGAGAACCAAAAGTTTATCCTCATGAACGTTGCCCTCCAAAGCCTGCTCTTATCTTCACAAGAAGCAAATGAGCAATATGATCGTTGGCTTGATGCTAACAAAAAAGTCAGCTGGTACCTATTAGCAGGCATGTCTAAAATGCTTAGGAGTAAGCATGAGAATATAAAAATTGCAAAAGAAATGTACGATTCACTTCAAGAAATGTTTGGGCAGCCTTCTAAGAAATCTCGGTATGATGCAGTGAAAGCCGTTATTAATGCTAGGATGAAGAGTGAAACCTTGGTTCGTGAGCATGTACTTAAAATGATTGCTCATTTTAACAAAGTTGAGATTCACGGAGTAAAGATAGATGAACGTACACAGGTAGGAATGATCATGGAAACCCTATCTCCGAGTTTTCTTCCATTTACGAGCAACTATTTCATGAACAAACTTACATTTAACGTGACTCAGTTGCTCAATGAGCTCCAAACCTTTGAATCCATTAATATTGGGAAACAAGAGAAGGAAAATATTGCCAATAAAGAGGCTTTCTCTTCCAAGAACAAAAGGAGGAATACTTGAGGAAATGCTCATCAAAAGGCAAACTTAAAAAGAAGAACAACAATAAGAAGAACAAGAGCAACAAAACCAAGGCAAAAGAAAAATGTTTTCATTGTCAAAACTCAAAAGGAAGGCCACTAAAAGAGGAATTGCACCCTCTATCTAGAATAGCTCAAGAAGAAATAGAAAGGTAAATATGATTTTCTTGTTCTAGAAGCTTGTTTAGTGGAAGATAATGAATACCCTTGGGTAGTTGACTCCGAGGCCACTAATCATGTTTATTCTTCTTTATAGATAATTGATTCTTCTCGGACATTGGCAGATAGCGAGTTTACAATACGAGTGGATACTGAGGCCATTATTTTAGCTAAAGCAATGAGAATAGTTAGGTTTAAGTTTAAGGATCATTTTTAATTTTGTAAGAAGTTTATTATATTTCTGATTTTAGATGAAATTTGATTTCTGTCTTTAAATATTTAGAACATTGCTATTCTATTTCTTTTAATAATAATTCAATTTTTATTTCCAGAAATGGTTTGAATATATGCGTCAATAATTTAGAGAATGGTCTTTATATCATACGACCAGAAATACAGACTGTCACGCCCCAGACCCGAAAGGTCTGACACACGACATCACTTACATTCATTCAATAATACTTAAACATTCATTTTAATTTCTTTCAGAATTATAGCAATTGAATTATGACTGGGACAATTAGTAAACCGGAGATACGCAGAGATTAACACTCTACTACGTCACCAGTAGCAACTTTGTTACCAGAAGCCCAGAATATATTCATTGCAAATTCTTACTTAAAATTAATCCATTACTACACTTGGTGAAACTTACACTAAATCCAACCACACACAATAAAATAATACATAAGTATTTATTCAATAGGGACAAATCAAATATCTTATCCCACGTGTCCCCAAATGAAACACTTAGCAACCTAACAACTTAGGGAACCCAAGGAACAGCAGAAGCCTTGCCAAATTCGCTAAGCACACATGTACCTTATTTACCTGAAATCACCATAAACTATAATGAGTATAAAACTCACTAAGCAAAATAGTTTTTCATATATCAAATACAAATACATATATGTACACAATGCATATGTATGATATGCTGTGATCAATCAAAATCATAATCTTATCAAATCACATGTCATGTAAGCGCTTACACATTCTTTCAAAACATATAATAGGAATACTATCACTCAACTACTACTTAGTAGGACTTACACATCACATATCACATAATGAGCCAAATGTCACTCGTAGGTGATATGCCGTATGAGAGGAATAGTACAAGTGAGGTTTTAAATAACACATATATAATGCTCATGCCCGAAGGTAAAAGGCAAACCCTCACCCTGATCATCGATGAGTCCTCTCACATGCACCAATACGCCACCACATGAATGTGATGACTCAATCTTCCTTTAGGTACCAATAAGATCCTCCCTACATACGGAACACATAACATATACCAATCCCGAAGGAAAGGCCACACATAAAGGCTCCACAAATCACATAAGATGCCTACTAAGTCAACAGTGAGTTCAAGCATCCTCAAAACAAAATGTTTCTCATGGACATATTACACTTCAAAAGCTCTCTTTGTTAAACAAGTTTCATTTTGAAAGCTCACTTTCAAAAATACATATATGTCATGTATGTCCATGCTCACATTCATAAACACATGCCTTCACGTTTCATATCAAAATATATTTTGAAATAACATAAACATATTCTTAACCACATTTACAAAATCATTCATAACACTTACTACGTTTATTGTGATTTCAGTAAAAAAGTCTAGTATACTTACCTCTTAACACTTTCAGCTACAAGGTTTAAATCTCCTTAACCTATCAATGGAGATTAATCCTTTCATAAGCCTCAAAATTCACGCAAAATACTTTAAATAGCTTACAAAATTATACACAATGCATTTATCACATCAAATTGGTCTAAATACTTAGTTTCTCAAAACCTGTCATTCTAACCACTTACACTTAACAAAATTTTCTAATACATCAAATGATGTCCAATCACTTCAAAATCAGAATATATCATTCTTGACTTATATATCCTTCTTATATATGAATATTATATCAAAATTCCTACACAATCCATTCCATACATACCATCGAATCCAAACTACTAACCTGACAAGATCAAGATACTTACTGCACAGTATTCAATCTCCTAATTTTATAAAATCATATACTAACTCAAAAATTATAAAACTACTACATAATTACTCTTCACACATATCTCAGTCCATGATAAATATTTCACTTCCAAATCACTACCAAAAGTATTTTAAAACTATTTTATTCCATGGCTTTAAAACTCTGTTAATCAAATACTGCAATGAACTGATACACTTTAGAAAATCATAACACTTCAACCACATTGATCTAAATTCTCAATTCCGAGTATATCATATTAGACATATAAAATTATCATATTCCACAAATTAGTAATTTTTGAAGATCATTCAGTAGGACAAAAATTATTTTTCACTTTATCATACTGTTCACATAGGAAATTTTTAGAATTTTAGGGTCATTTTGGTAAATTCACAAAAAAAATTCAATTTCTGGAATTTTGAATCGATTCAAAGTCTCAGATGATTCTAAATATGTCTAATTTCATATACTCAAAATTCAAAACCAGAATCAAATCACAAAAATTTATAAAATTCTTGGATTAAGAGACTATCAAGCAGAAATTCTACAATCCATCATAATTTATCATATTATCTTATAGATCATCATCAATTCTCAAAATATCATACGAAATACACATCAAATTCTCAATTATACATATTTCCAGAAATCAAAACGTAAAGAAATTAACATAATTAACACCAATAAATTGAGAAATAGTTGTGATATACCTCTTAAAATCTAAAATTTCAATTTCTTCTTCTTTTTCTTCTCCTTCTTCTCTTTCTCTCCCCTCTTTTTCTCTCTTCTCTCTCTCTAAAAGAGGTAGCTCTACCAAAATGATAGAATTAGGGTTTTAAAAGTGTATTTTTATACTAAGTGGCTAATGTTTGGTATTTATGAATTTACCCCTAAAACTTTCAAAGTATTACAATTTGGTCCCTAAAATAAATCTAAAATCTTGCAATTAAACCCAATGCTAATAGTATGACCTTAACCTATACAAACACTACGAATAACAATATATAAATCAAGTATCACCAACATACAAATAAAATACGTATATTTATACATATATAAATACTTATTCTTACCAGTCGTGGATACTGGTTACTACACAGACACTGCTTAATGCTGAAATATTCAAGCTAGAACAACCAAAACCTAAGAAACAAAATATTTTTCCTGATGATGAAACATTTATTTGGCATCTTAGATTAGGTCATATT
The DNA here is from genome assembly GCA_946807835.1 of Ailanthus altissimus. NCBI lineage: Eukaryota > Viridiplantae > Streptophyta > Magnoliopsida > Sapindales > Simaroubaceae > Ailanthus > Ailanthus altissimus. Next base: position 7,061,023 of record OX327690.1, on the reverse strand, counting down.
AACCTAAACAGGATACAACGATTAGTAAAGGACGAACCCTTAAATAGTTTAAGGATTGATACTTTACCAGTTTGTGGATCTTGTCTAAAAGGTAAAATGTCTAAAAGATCTTTTATAGAAAAGGGCAACATTGCCAAAAAAACAACATTTAGAATTAGTACATTTGGATGTATATGGTTCGATTAATGTACAAGCTAAAGGAGGATATGAATATTTCGTCACTTTTATTGATAATTGTTCTTGCTATGGCTATGTATATTTGATACATAAAAAGTCGTAAACGTTTGAAAAGTTTAAAGAATTCTGAGCCGAATCCAAAAAATAACTTAATAAACCATTAAAAGTATTTCGATCTAATCAAAGAGGTGAATACTTCGATGCTGAATTTGGAGATCACCTAAAAGAGCATGGGATCAGATCTCAACTCACTGCTCCAAGACACCACAACAAAATAGTGTTACCGAAAGGAGAAATAGAACGTTACTAGACATGGTAAGATCCATGCTTAGTTTCTCATCGTTACTCGCTTCTTTTTTAGGATATGCATTGCAAACAACAATGTATATTCTTAACATAGTACCATCTAAGTCAATCCCTAAAATACCTTTAAAGTTATTGAATGGTTGCAAGCCTTCTTTACTACACTTTCATATATGGGGGTGTCCAGAACACGTGCTAAAGGGAAGGACTGAGAAGTTGGAACCATGTTCAGAATTATGCCTATTTTTAGGCTACCCCAAAGAGATAAGAGGTGGTTTCTTTTATAACCATCAAGATAATAAAGTATTTGTATCAATAAATGCTACTTTTCTTGAGGATAACTATATAAAAGATCACATACCTCGAAGTAAAGTTGTTATCGAAGAACTACTTTCTGATGAAATTAGACCTCAACAACCAGTAATTGTTGTTGGTTTATAAAGTCAACAAATAATGCATACTCATCAAAATACACCACCGCCATTTAGTCACAGTTAAATGGTAGTAAAACCATCTATACACTACACTTTAATTGGAGAAGCACAAGTTGTAATTTCCGATGATAGTGTAGATGATCCATTGACATATAAACAAGCAATGGAAGATTCCGACAAGGAGAAATGACTTGAGGCCATAAATCTCGAGATAAGGTCAAGGAGAAATGATTGGGTGCAAATGGGTCTACAAAAAAAAAAATATGAGTAGATGGAAAAGTGGAGACTTTCAAAAAAAGGCTAATGGTAAAGGGTTATACCCAAAAAGAGAGAATTGACTATGGGGAGACTTTCTCGCCAATAGCCATGCTAAAATGCATTCACATTCTTTTATCCATTGTCACTTATTTAGATTATGAGATTTGGCAAATAGACGTCAAGATTGCTTTTCTGAATGGAAATTTTGCTGAAACCATTTACATGGTTCAACTAGAGGGATTCATAATACAAAATCAAGAGCAAAAGGTTTGCAAGCTGCAGAAGTTTATTTATGGGCTTAAGCAAGCATCTAGATCTTGAAAAATAAGATTTTATCAAGCTATCAAGTCTTATGGCTTTGAGCAAAATATTGATGAAGCTTGTGTATACAAATGTATCAATTAGGGCAAAGTGATTTTCTTAGTTCTTTACATTAGGATGTTCTTCTCATTGAGTATGATAAAGAAGTATTATCAGATATAAATAAATGGCCAGTTAAGTAATTCCAAATGAAATATTTGGGAGAAGCAAATTATGTTTTTAGAATTCAACTCATACGAGATTGTAAGAACAAACTCTTAGCTCTGTCTCAAGCATAGATAAGATCCTTGTAAGGCTTTTGATGTAAAATTCTAAAAAAAAATAATTTACCTTCTCGTCGTGGAATTCACTTGTCTAAGGCACAATGTCCTGAGACACTTCAAGAAAAAGAAGGTATAAGACGGATACCTTATGCCTCTATAATAAGCAGCCTAATGTATGCCACATTGTGTACTAAGCCCGATATTTGCTATTCGGTAGGTATAGTCAGTCGATATCTATCCAATTCAAGATATGATCACTGAGTTGTGGTAAAGCATATTCTTAAGTACCTACGGAGAACAAGAAACTATATGCTTGCTTATTCCAGTAAGGATTTGATCCTAATCGGATACATTGATTTTGATTTTCAATCTGATTTAGATTCTAAAAAATCAACGTTTGGATCAGTGTTCACTCTTAGTGGTGGAGCCATTGTGTGGAGAAGTATAAAGCAATCATGTATTGCTGATTTAACTATGAAAGCTAAATATGTAGCAGCTTGTGAAGCAACCAAGGAAACGATATGGCTCCACAAATTCTTATCAGATCTGAAAGTTATTCTGGATATGGATAAATCCCTTATGCTTTATTGTGATAATAACAGTGCTGTGGCCAATTCCAAAGAACCAAGAAGTCATAAAAGAGACAAGCACATAGAAAATAAATACCATGTGATCAGGGAGATCGTTCACCAATGAGTTATCATGGTAAAGAAAGATTAGGTTATTAAATAATTATGTTTATCCTTTTAAGAAGATTCTCTCCGTTGCTAGTTTTAAGAGTTACTTAGAGGATCTAGGGATACGAGACATGTCTCACCTGTTTAGGGAAAGTGGGAGATTATTGGAAGTGCGCCTTAAAAGTATGATTATTTGTATTTAGATATTGCTGAAAATAATTAATAGAGGTTATTCATTTAATAGTATATTTGCAATTATGATTTTGTTTTTCAAATATCATGAAATTCCTTGATTATTATATGTAACCTTAAACTTAGTATATAATAGTTATATACGAGAGGATTAAGTTTAAGTGTAATAATATAAACTTGTTCTTAGTCTGGATGAAGATAGAAACTTCATTCTAATAGACTATAAGTGCAATCCATTTGTACATGGTATACAATGGTTTTATCCGAATCATTCTATGTGTTGACATAGAAAATATAGGCATTTTGTATAATGTTGATTATATAGTACTGGACCACGATAAAATTAATTCTCTATTAATTTCTATTAGTAAAGAGAATTTATTTTATCACAATATAATCATATATAGATTAATCTTAATCCTAAGTGATTAATGAACTCCTATTCATTAAGTTATATTTATTAATTTACAAGAGAAAGACTGTAAAAAAATTTCAGTCAATTACTAAGTATTTTATGAATATAACAAAGTGGATGGCTGGGAACATTTCTCAGAGATATGGAATCCACTCCTTCTGAAAGGAAGTTAGATAAGTAAGTTCCCTTGATAATTGATTTTGAACTTAGACATTATGTGCACTCAATTTTCTTTAAGAGTTAAAGAAAATAATAAATTTGTAAATTTCATAAATTAAATGTTCAAAAGAAGATTAATATAGATTAAGGATAAAGATGTAATTAGAGAGGTTAACGGACACTCGACTTAGTTCTAATTATGAACATTTATGGAGGATTGATCTATATGAAATGATTATTAAATGGACAAAGACAGTTTTCTGTTTTATAATTTATCTGCAAAATTAAGAGTTTAGCTTTATATTTTTAGTGGAGTAATATAAAGTTAATAAATAAAATTATGTTGATTAAAGAGTTTAATCAAATAATTTAATTTATTAGAGCTTAATTTTATAGGTCCATCAGGTCCCCATACTAGCTCCATAATGTTGAGATTTGTGCTCATGTGCCATCCTAATTTTGTATGAATATTGTATTTTCATACTTATGTAATAAATAAATATTTCATTAAATCGTTAATTATTTTTATTAAGGTGAGATACTTATAACATTTCGAACATTGTATTAATCTAAAGAAGTTTAGATCAGGTCTAAAGAGTTAAAATCTTGTCTGAAATGGGATAAATACCTGGGAATATACTTGCAATGACATAGTGGCAAGCGTTGTTAAGAAATATCATTGTGTAAATATGTTCTCAAATTAAATGTTTTTGATCTATTTCCACCGATGCAGGGTCTATTGAATGGAACCGATTAATATAGATTAGTGTATGTCTATGTCTGTATAATCTAGATAATTAATTTTAGTAAACCATGAGCTTAGTGGAAGCTCGTATAGATATACATGTATTTATTAAGGACTGGATACTGAACCAAACTCAATAGATTTTTCATAAATCCGTCAGTGGAGGGTCTTCTCGAGTTAAATAGTATTCGTGGTCCGTAGACTTGAGCACTACGGTGGGCTTATGAGTGATCCACCATACTTAGATTTCACACATGTCAGAGACCTTTCATGGTCTGACTGTTAGGTGTCGCTGAGTATGGTCCGATGCTTATGGAGTCCGGTGTATGTAGATATGGGATTCGTCAGCTCATATAGGTGAGTTAAATATCCAGATGCTCTAAGGTTGTATTTAGAAAGTCTTATGGCCATAAGCATTTTACTCGAGAAAGAGTTTCTTGTGGAGTAATTAATATTGCAAAGGAATTTGCATATATTATTTATTAGAATACGAATCAAAAGAGATAAGTGTATGGTTGAGTAATAGGAGATTTGATGCTATTGTTCTATGTCTCAATTATTCCATAATATTAATAATGGAGAGATTGTACGAATATGGATTAACCTCAACTTATATAGTTTAACTCGCCATTTTGTATAATCCATAACGTGTATGGGGGGCATCAGTTATAGACTTATAAAAATATTTCATGAGGCAAAATAGGTGTGGACCTAAGGAGTCTCACTATATGAAGTGTACTCGTTGAGCACGTGGGTAGCACATTGAATTGTTCAATCTGGAAAGTTTTTAAAAAATATGAATTTACTTTAGAGTCTCTCGAAGAGTAGATAAGGTTTAATTGTTAAATCTGAAATTGCGTCAAGTAAGACTTGACACTTTTATTTACGTAGTGTATGTCTCAAATTGTGCCAATAATTTATATGGGTACTAAATTTGGCATTGGTAGATATAGCTACTATTTAAATAAATTAATTATTATTTTGTTTAAATTATATTAATTGATCATTTATTTATTTCAATGTCTCTTGAAAAATAGTTAAGGTTTAAGTGTTAAGCCTAAAATTGTGCCAAGTGAGACTTAACACTTTTTTTTACCTAATATATATCTAAAATTGTGTTAATAATTTATATGAGTACTAAATTAGGCATTAATAGATATAGTTACTATTTAAATAAAATAATTGTTATTTTATTTAAATTATATTAATTGACTATTTATTTATTTCAAAGTTTCTTGGAGAATAGTTATAGTCTAAATGTTAAACTTAAGATTATACTAAATGAAATTTGATATTTTTATCTATTTGATATATACATCAAATTGTGTCAATAATTTATATGAATACTAAATTGAGTATTAATAAATAAAAAAAATACAAAACATTGTCGCCATTTATTTCTTTATTCATTTGCATGTATTTTGTCATTTGTTCCTTTACGAAAGATATATCCATTTCTGCCATTTGTTTCTTTATTCATTTGCATGCATGTATTTTGCCATTTGTTCATTTATGAATGAATATATTAATTCAATGTATTTTGCCATTTGTTCATTTATTGAAATAAGTGTTATTTTTATTTAATTTAATATTTATTTAAAAAAAAGAAAGTTATTATTTTAGTTTGAGAAAGTCCACTATCTTTCCAACTAGATTTGTTAAAATCATACTTTGAGGGTGAGTCCCTTAATTTTATTAGTGTAATGAGATTATTTTAATGTGTATTAATTCCGTTGTGTTGTATATGAGATATGTTATTATTAGATTATTTCATGTATATATTTTCGTTACGTTGCATATGAGATATGTAATATTTAAATTGTTTAAAATGTACATATTCACCTGTAGCATGTTACAAACGCACATAACACCAACACATGAACACTTAAATGGACTATTGAATTAATTGTCTAAAATTTTAATTGGCCCAAATATAATTTGATTAAACTTATTATGACTAATTATTAACCCATGTTTAATTTGATTAAACTTATTGAGCTCAATCAATTACTGGTTCAATTCATAATAGTTATAAAATTAAATAAATAATTAGATTTTTTATTTAAATTATTTAATTAGATTATTTAATTAAATTAAATATTTAGATAATTATAAATTATCTAAATTATTTAATTAAAGATATTATTAGATATTATTTTTATCCTTTTAATTATCTAAATTAAAATAATATAAAGATATTATTTTATCCTAATCCTATTAGTATTAAGAGTTTAGATAACATAAAAATTCTTATATTATAAAAATGAGTTTTAGAACCACTTTTACGTATTCATCTTCATTAGTGCTTTTTTTGAGCTAAATTTTTTTAGAGAAAAAGATTAAAAACACAAAATTTAGATCTTTTGTAATTTTTTAACTTACCCACACGATTAATCCATGGTAGGAGATATAGCGTGAATAATTTACTGATATTAATAAAAAACATCTGTAAAAATTCATGATCAAAATATTTTTTTAATACCATCTTATTGTTAATTAAAATAGACAAAAAAAAAATTTTAAATTTTTTCTACATTTTTTATATAAATATAGTGTTGTGTGATTGTTATTTTTTTTATTCTACCATTACTTTTTTAATATGTTCCTTGTAGAGATCGTGGGTGGGATAAAAATTTCCAACAAGGTTGCATCGAAGGCTGGTTATAATATAAATAAATAAATTAGTGTAAAGAGTCATAAAATTTTCTAAAGGGTAATTTAGTAACTCTATTTATACAAAACCTATTAAGAACAAAATTGTAAATATAACTCAACTCTCATAAGCTCCCTTTCACTGTAAAAAGAGTCTATAAAGTAAAAGCCAATCAATACAATTTATTTATTAAAAATCTTTCTTTATAGAAATTATTAACTTTTTTTTCAAAATACTCTTAACTTCTCTCTATTGATAACCTTGTAAATCATAGATTAATGGAGCTCAATGATCCTCTATGTTCTGTGAAAAATTATAGCAATTGAGTGGATGATCCTTGATTTTAAGCCAAAATTAGTATGAACCCATAATTTATAATCTATTCTAAGCATGAAATTCGGATTTCTAGGGTTCCAACAGTATTTGATGACATTTGCTCTTTCAACAAATATAGGTGCGTATCATTTGCCTGCTATAGCATTTCGGCTTTCAAGGAAAACAATAAATTCTAAACCTGCAAAAAAAAAAAAAATTACAGCAATCACTTCATGTCATTCATTCATACTTTTACGAGCTAATTCTTGATTATTATATTATTCTCACTCTAGCTTTTGACTTATCACTACAGTTTCGTTCTTCTTGGATCGGAAAAGTGGGAAAGCAATTGATTCTTATTCAAGAAATTATTATTATTATTATTCTAATTTCTTAATTCGAAAAGCATGAAGCAACTGATTGTTAATTTAAGTATTATTACTTTAATTTCTTGATTGGACAAACGTGATGTAACCATGATTTGTTGTTGGTAATTGGTTGCGGCCTTAGTTAAGATCACGCGATCAGAACAAGCTTTGATTTGTAACACAGATGGTAAGATCTAGCTTTCAAGTTTGTAGCTATGATTTGATTAAGATTAGGTTATTAAAAAAGGTAGTTACCTACTATTTTAATTTTATATTAATATTAATTATTTAATATTTATATAATAAGTATTTAATTAAAAATATTAATATTAAAAATATATATAATAAGATGTTTGTAATATTTTAAATATTTTATGATTTAAAAAAATTTAGATCTAATTTAAAAAAATTTGGATTAGTGTTAAAAGTTAGTTGTGCTGAAAATTATAATTGTTAAAAATTAATTCTGTTAAGAATTAACAAGTTATAAGAATCAATGAAATTTAAATAATTAGAGTTTTATTTAAAATAAAATAAAAACTCGAGGGTATACTAGCAATGATATAGTTATAAATTGTTACAAATAATACTAAAAAATGTTATTGTGTAAGTATATTCTCAAACGTAATATTTTTGATTTATTTTCATTGATGCAAGTCTGTCAGTGAAAGCTTTATAAATCGGTGTATTTTTATATTTAGATAATTCATATGGTTAGTCTTAGCAAACTATGAACTTAGTGAAAACTCATATAAATATGCAGGTATTCAGTGAGGAATGTGTACTGAACAAGCTCAATTAGGATCTATAATAGACATCTTATAAAGCAGTTAATTGATAACCCTCTCGAGTTAAATAATATTCGTGGTTCCTTGATTTGCCACCAAGATGGACTTGTGAGTGATTCACTTCAATTTAAAAAGTTCTCGTTAAATTGAAATTATTTTAGAATCTTTCGAAGAAATGATAAAATTTAAGCATTAAAATCTTAACAAATAAAATTTGTCACTTTATTTTTTTTATTAAATGTCACATATCATACCTAAATTAATAATAACACGACATATAAATAATTTTTTTAATTTTTTTAATTATTAAAATCATTAAAAGTAATAACTTGGTCAAATTTTAACTTTTGGCTAAAAATAATCATTAACTTATTTAACAATTAAATAAGTTAATGATTATTTTTAGCCAAAAGTTAAAATTTGGCCAAGTTATTGCTTTTAATCACGAGGTGGCAAGTTTTTAAAAGTTAAAAGGCCACCGAGTTACCTTTGATTCAGCCATTTAATTAGTAAATGAGAAATGATTAGTCATGTTTTCTTATAGTATGAGGTGGTTTTAAATTATGTAATAGAAATGTTCAAATGGCCACTCATCTTCTTAATAATCGGCCAGCACTTGTTCACTTGTTATTCACCTTTTAGGTCAGCATAACAATCATGCTTAGCTACCAATCCTCTTATAATTGGCCGAATTTGTGACAAAGATGGCTATAAATAGCCATTCACAATTCATTTGTTAATACAAGTGAATGATAAGTGAGAAAGTATTAGATATAGGGTCGAGAGAAATGAGAAAGAAGCAAGTGTTGCTTTAAGCTTTTAATTTTGACAAGTAACAAGATTATTGTTTTAATTTAAAAGATTTTGACGAGTTTTAAATTAGAACTATATAAAATATATTTTAAGAATAAAGTTTTTAAAATTTTATTAATATAATAAAATGCTTATTTAATATTTTATTATATTTAATTATACATGTGTAATGTATAATTAAAAATTAAAATATATACATTCATCTCATATACGGTGCATTTTTACAGACAATCAAATTTGATCTCAAATCATGACCGTAATTTGATCCACATGATCGAGATCTAAGCTGATCTGTAATCTGCATTATCATTAACCATCGATCATCTAGTTTGCGATTAATTGTAGAACATTTTAATGGCCACGATCATTAGTAATTAATCATCTGACTCATGATGTATTAAGAACGGTTTGATTTGTTGTGAACTAAGCCCTGAATTTGTATTTTATTTTTATATAGCTACATGACCATAATCCTACAGACATGATCATTATTTGTTAATCACATGGCTCATAATTAATTCTGGGACGGGTTGATCATTTTATTCGTTATTAATAAATGGCCATGATCCTTTTCAAAGAAAAAAAATTATAAAAGGTTATTTGCTTTGATTCGTTTATCTCATTATTTTATTTATTTAATAAAAAAAGAAAAAGAGTCGTAAAAAATGATTTGACATGACTCTTTTATTTTATTATCTAATATAGGAAACGGAATAGTCATCACTTAAGTGTGATCATCTTGTGCCACGTGGTTGTTTTTATTTTATAAAATAATTTAATAATTTAATTAGGAAACGGAATAGTCATCACTTAAGTGTGATCATCTTGTGCCACGTGGTTGTTTTTATTTTATAAAATAATTTAATAATTTAATTAAAAAATAAAAAAGTCATATGATATGACTCTTTTATTATATTATTATTGAGATAAGTTACGGTTCAATCAGCTGGGTCATACAATCAATGATTTGAATTGTCAATTTATGAGTTTAAAAATCTAACGGTTGAATGTGATTCGGTAAGAATACCGGTTGATAAGTTCAATTACATATAAAAGTGGGATGAAAAGCTTGTATGAATCTTTGAAATTTTTGTAATTTATAAAAAATATCCAATTATTTTTTGAAAAGGACGGTTTTATTAGATGAATATTTTATGTCAAAAAAATAAATTTAAAAAGAGAAAACACAAATTTAAAGAGGAGGGTTCGGTTTGAGAAAAAAGATTTAAAATTACAAAATAGAGGGGGAGAAGGAATAATAGAAAAATTGGCACTGTACTTTGTTGTGTTCTTCGTGAGGATGCAAGTGAGCTGTGAAGACTTTTTATTGAATCCATTTGTAAGAAACAGTGAGGACTTCAGCCACCAAGATCAAAGGTTGTGGGTGGTTAATATAAAAGAAAATTGTGAAGTCATTGTTTGAAATCTAATACGCCATCGTCAACTAAAAGAGGTAAGAATCAAAATTTAAATATGTATTTAAGATATATTACATGCATGGCTAAATTTTAAAAGTTTTGTAATAAAAAAATAAAAAGCATGAAACAAATGAGTGAAATTTTTTATTTTTGTGACCATAATAAAAGGTTAATATTATGGTACACTTTCAATGAAAAATAGATATAAATTTATTTGTGGGTTTTATTTTTTATTTTTTGTTTTGTGTAAAATACATAGAGAAGTTCATATTGTGTTTTTGGTTAAAGTAAATGTGTTAGAATTAGACAATTGTGTTGTAAAAAATGAGGTTGTTTATTAATTGTTGATGTTTTTAATTTATGCGAGTTAATATAATAACAAAGGCGAAATATTATAATACGTGAAAAAAAAATTATGTAAATAAATTTTTTTTTTTGTGATGGTTTAGAAATAGTTGGAGTAACAATTTGAAAGTCTACAGTGGGCAAATTGAACTTGAAGATTATTATGCAATATATAGTGGTTTATGCTAAAGTAAATGATGAGAAGTATCGTTGAGCTGTAGGTGATACTTTCAGTTTTCCAGTATTAGGTGAAGGTTAAATATAGTTGGTCATATAAGTTATAATGATATGATTTAGTGAAATATACAAATGGTTATAAATATATAGTAGTTGTAATTGTTTGTATTTGAGATACTTCCACGTATAAGCTTAAAAATTATTGAGATTGTATCAAGAAATATGACAATCAAATAATGATTGGGGAGCTCATTTTAGTAAGAAAAGAATGCAAACAGAGAAATGAAGGATACTGTAATGGTAATTTATATCGTGTTTTGAATGTAATTTATTTGTGTATAAGTATATATCGTTGTAGGTGAAACAATATTTCAACAACAGCATAAAAAGATAGGACGAGGGATTACAGAAGCATTACACGAAATAGAGGAGGTCACACATTTTCAAAGGGAGGATGTGTGGGTTGAAGAAACTCGTGAATTAATATCACGGCGTAAAAGTCGGTAGTGTCATTAGTATATGTAACATGTACATGTAGTTAGAAGTAGAAATGCATTTTATTTTGTTATTATTTTTTGCATTGCAATAGTATGTAATCAAATAAATAATAAAAATAATTTTCATTAAACAAATTTGGCAATGTGTTAATGGCATGTGTAGAAAGAAGAAAGCAAAAGGTGTAGAAGAATAGGACATGGCGATTAGTTGTGGCAATGTGAGTTACACAAAATTAGCTAATGTCATATTAAAAATAAAAATGTAAATGCATGAATTAAGGAGAACATGAAACGAAGGATTAATGATGATTAATAATGTAATGTCAGGAAAGAGAACGAGTGAATGTAGAATCTACATATAATTGGGGAGAGGATTATATGTGGGACTTCAAATAATTATGCTATGAAAACAAAGGCGGTGAAGGAAAAAAGTAAATGTATGACCTTATACACAGGATATGCCTCGGAACGGTTTCATTATTTGGTGGGGTCAATTACAGAAGAGCAAAAGCAAGTTGTGCGCGACGTTGGTTTAGGGAGTTTGCTAACAATGATTTGTGGAAGGCTAAAGAGATCGTTATACAGGTGGTTAGTAGAAAATTTCAGTCTTGAAAATAGTTCGCTATCAGTTCATGGTCAGATGGTTCAAGTGAGTAGCCATACATTCACAGAGATAATGGGGATATGTGAATGAGGTACGAGCATGAGTTTACATGGTGCAGATGATGTGAGTGTTAAGGTTAGACAAAGATTAGATGCAAATAGTTGTGGAGTGAGCATAGGTAAAGTGGAGAAAATGTTTGAACAATATGAAGGAGCCGATGATTTATTCAAGGTATGTATTGTATAACGACAGCAGTCAATTACTTGTGAATAAGATTAATTTGTAATATTTTGGGTGATGTAGTTATGAAAACAATGGGCAGTGGATCATATTGTAGGGAAAAAGTGGTTGGAACTGAAGTTTGTTTCAAAAATGTATACTTTGTTTAAGTTTAATATATAGGACTTACGTCATATAGTGCACAAAATTTTGTATATTTTGACTAATAATATATCTTATTTTTGTTGTTTATGGTTTAGGTTGCGTTTAGTTTATACGCGATGGAGATTATACTATGTCCACCACATGGATCATTCATATTATGTTAGTTCTTGAATCCTTTGGTGACAGTCTAGAACTTGAAATCTCTAAATTGGGCATCCTTTTGTGTTGGGCAACTGGCAAAGGGAATATCAATGTATAAATTTATGAAGTCTCGATTTTTAGGTGGTTATTTGCTATTTCTTCAGGTGTGTGATACTTTTAAATATGGTAGCGATGATGTATTTATAAAATTGCAGTGAATATACATAAAATAAAAACTCAGCATAATATATATAACAGGTGTATGATACTTGTAAATTTGGTAAAGAATGATGTATTTATAAATTTGCAGTGAATGTAGATAAAATAAAAATTCACCCTAATGTATGTAGTGCATGTAGAAACTTGAAGCGTGTTAATGTATATTGGTTATGTTTGTGTTGCAGACATTGTACTTCAATAAGATTGGTGCTTTGACATTGAGGTGGACAGAACTTTAGTCCATTTGGTTGCATGGAACGAAGGAAAAATGAAGCTAATAATGCGATGGATAAAATTGTGCAGCAACATTAGTAGCAACAAGGTAAAGTTTAATTAGCAGTAGCTATTATAAAATTCAAGGATGATGTATGACTGATGAATGTGATATACATAATTGGAGCATTCATTTAAAAGTGTTTACATTTGACGTTGTCAGATATGAATTTTTCACAGCAAGAATAGTAATAATTGTGCCACGTGTGGCTTGCAAAATAACCCACCGGGCAGTAATGTTGATGAAAAGCATAAAAGGTTTAACCAATCAGTGATAACAAAGCTGGAAGGCCTAACGGAAGCGGTTACGAAGCTGACAGCATAGTGGCCGCAGTATAAGAATTCAGAGCACGGTTATGAATTTGACAAGAGAAGTGAATTTGACAAGAGAAGTGAATTGAAGATGGTTACGAGTTTGGTGAGACGGTTACCAATAAACGATGGCCACTTACATATATACAATGACAAGTATCCTGAACAGGAAGATGAAAGGACGAATGATGTTTATAGTGACATAGCCTAAATAAGGGAAGTAAAGAGATAGTGAAGCTGCAGAGAGGAGAGGCAGCAAAAGGTAGTTTTCTATGCATTTAGGTTAAAACCGCCGTTGACACTTGAACGTTATTTATATTAATAATACTCACAATGCTGGTAAAGAAAAAGATAATGGGTTTGGAATATGTGCTACTAATGTTGAGGGAAATGCAACTGTTACTCCTACATATAATAGTTTGCACGTGCTAAGTAGTGATGTGAGGACTGAAAGGGAATGCAAGTCGGCAATGACCATAAGCACTCCCGTTGAAAACACAACTTTCAATTGTCCGCCAAAATTCCTTGTAGATGTGGGTGAATTCGAACCGGTTATTATGGTAATGATATGGTTTTATGTAACAAAACATGTGAAAGTTGAAATACGTTTAAATTTAGTTTTGAGTACATAAATGAATACGTGTTTTCTTGAAATTTGTAGGCATCAGAGTACAGCAAAGCAAAGAATGAATGTATAAGCTTGCCATCTAAGCGTAGCCTATATGAAATACGATTCAATATTAAGGTTAGATGTTTGCATCACTCACCCTATGAAATGGTTAACTGTAAAGATGCAATACCACATTATTAGGCGGGTCCTTTTAAAGTATTAAATCCTGTTAAGAAGGACGAGTTACAAGTGCTTCTTTACATCTTCGATGAGGAGCTTGACAGAAGGTAATTACACATCATGTAGTTGCCTTACGTGTTCATAATTAAAAACATGTTTAATGATTATGTTAGCATACATAATTGACATTAAAAAAATATTGCATGCTAGACTATAACGTGATATGGTGTTTGATTACACGTGTTTTTCATTTCGAGTAGGGAAATATTGGTGCACATAGAATTCTATGTTATAGAAAAGGGTAGTATGCTATCGCTGAAGCCTGAGTAGTGGATCCACAACGATGTAATCACTGATATTAGAGATTTCTGTTATGGATAAATTGAACCATTAATTTAAATTTTGTTAAACTGTGTTCTGGGTTTGATAGTTAATATTTACAATGTTTGTTTCTTGTAGATAATCGGGACATTTGCAGACTTTAAGACAAGGGAAGAGAACATAAAACATGGTATTGAGAGACGGAAGTGGTTTTACCAATGCAATACAGCGTAAGTTGAAGTTTCAACAATTGTTGAAGCCTAATATAGTAATTATAAATATGTAACCAATTAATTTGTTGACCATAAATTGTACAACAAAAAGTTTGTTCACAATGCATGACCAAAGGGCCACCTTATGAAAGTTCTTCAATGTTCTGCAATTATTTCATGACTGGCATTGGGACGTGCGAAAAGGTTTGTATGTACACCGCTACCAACATTTATTTTTGGCAATCCCTTTTGTGTGCTTGGTATTAGTGACATCAACATATAGCACCTAAGTCGTATAATATGTGCATAATTTTGTGCCTCTTAATTTTGACAATGATCATTGGTATTTACTCGTCGTGAACATGTGTGATCGTACAGCCCACATATAGGACTCCCTACACTCGGGTAACCAAAAACGTGCAATGCTTGAACAATGTGGTAAAATGGTTTGTATCCCTTAATGCGTGTCATTTATTTTCATATGCATATGTTAGTGAGTGTTGTGTTTTCTTATTGCGAATCACATATGTGAATTTAGATTGTCATGGTGTGTCCTATTAAGTTTGTTTGATGTTATTGACAATTTGTACATTAAGTGGACATATGTTAGCAAAATAAATTGTAATTTGCATTAAGCTTCTTAAATATCAAATTGGCATGATGATTGATAATTGTGTGTCAACAGTTTGTGCAGTATTATCAATGGCTAACGCTTGTGGACAACTAAGTTCTGTGTTATAAGCATAGATCATAAAGTAAAACTATCTTAGTTCTTTTTTTTTCCTGTTGAATGCAACCAATGGCGTCAATTAACAAGTAAGCTGGAAGTGATTAAAAAAAATGCGGTTGATTAGTTGTATAACTTCATTAAAATTGCTCAAGTCAATATGTGGTTATTAATGTATGTTGTGGTTGTTGTGTTCACAGCTCCGCTCACTAGATAGTGTTGTGGGTGACATGGTGAAGGATTATTATGGGAAAGATTTCAAGTTTGTAAAGTTTACAGTTGGCCGTAAAAAAATGATTACCTGCACAGGCCAATGCAACAGATTGTGGTTACTACATTATGCAATATATAGACAAGGCCACAAACATAGTCACTTCTTCATATAAGGTACATGCACTTGGTGATATTATTGAAGGGCATTGTAAATGATGTGTATTAATCTAATCTGACACTTCTTTACTATTTGTTAATCTATTATGGACGATCATAATTGTAGTTGTTATAAGACAAATATTTATATTAATTTGGTTAACTTTTGCACATGCGTGGTAGCATGATTCAGAAAGGGTACCCTGCAAAACTGCACTTGATTTAGTGTTGTCATAGTTTAATCCTCTTAGGGAGTTAATGTTAGATAAAGCAAGAATGCGGTCCAAGCAGCAAGTTAGTGGAAATGTGGCTGCAAAAAAAAAGTTTGTTAGAAGTTGTGTCCTTACCATTGAAGATGCAGGTGAGCTGCCAAAACGCGTACGTATGTGTCAAGGCATAGTGCGAACAGGCACAGGAAAATGAGGCAACTCTGAATTTTGATAACTGTGTGTTAATGGCTTAGGTAATCCCAAAATGATTTTGGCGCATAGTTCTTATGATTTGAGATTGTGAGATGTAAATTGCTAAAAAATGTACTGACGCATAAATCTAAGAGTTGGTGTTCTTTGTTTTGTTAATGATTTAGTGGATTTGCCTTGTGTCTCCTTCAGAGAAGTTGTTCAATTGTTTTTTAGTTACTTCTATGTACTTAAGTGTTGTCACTTTTTGTGAAGGTAAATGAACTCATAGTACTCCCAATTAATATTCTTTGAAATTTTAATAACATTTGACATAAGATTTTTATTTCATAAATTATTGTTTACAAATTGGGGACTTATTCATTTAGTTTTAAAATGTTAGGTGAGAAAAACAGTTTCACCTATTTGTGGGTGAGAACACACTATTATATTTGTGGTTGAGAGGCGCAAATATTAAAAGGAATACAACGTATATAAAGTTGTGGATTTTTTTATTTCTTGTCTTTAGATATTTTATATTAATCATGGTTATTTAGCATGATTATAAAATATCATTGCCAAGTATTATATTATATTTTTGTGATGCCAAATGTGAATTCGGTATTTTTTTATCAATTAGAACACGTTATTTTGTGAGAACACGCCTTATGTTAAGTGGGGTATAATGTACAAAATGTTGTGGATCTATTTATTTTTTGTTTTTAAGTAGTTTATATAAACCATGATTATTTAGCACAATCATAAAATATAATCGCCATGTATTTTATTACTTTTTTGGTGCCATTAAATGCAAACTCGAAATGTTTTGTATAAGTGAGAACACGTTAGTATGTTTGTGGCTAAGAGGCACAAAAAGTGAGAACACACTCCATGTTAAGATGGATACAACGTATATAAAGTTGTGGATCTATTTTTTTTTTTTTTTATATACTTTATATTAACCATAGTTATTTACCACAGCCATAAAATATCAATGCCATGTATTATATTACTTTTTTAGTGTTGCTAAATACAAAGTCGAACTTTACTTGTATAAGTGGGAACACGTTAGTGTATTTGTAGGTCAAAGGCACAAAATGTGAGAACACGCTCTATGTTAAGTGAGATAAAACGTACATAACCATGATTATTTATCACACCTATAAAGTTGTGGATATATTTATTTTTTATTTTTAGATACTTTATATTAACTATGGTTATTTACCACACCCATAAAATATCATCGCCATGTATTATATTATTTTTTTGTGCTGCCAAATGCGAACACGATATTTTTTCTTTGTAGGTGGGAACACATTGTTATAATTGTGGGTGAAAGGCGCAAACAGTAAAAATATGCCTTATGTTAATTGGGATACAACGTATATGAAGTTGTGGATCTATTTGTTTTTTATTTTTATGTACTTTATGTTAACCATAGTTATTTACCACACCTACAAAATATCATCGCTATGTATTATATAACTTTTTTGTGTTGCCAAATGCGAACACAATATTTTTTGTATAAGTAAGAACACACTGTTATAGTTGTAAGTGAAAAGCACAAAAAAACACGCCCTATGTTAAGTTGAATACAACGTACATAAAATTGTGGATCTATTTATTTTTTGCTTTTAGATATATTATGTTAACCATGATTATTTACCACATGTTCCCACTAAAATATCATTGCCATGTATTATATTACTTTTTTAAGCACCAATAAAATATACTCTCCTATATTATTGTACACATCTTGAATGATAGTTGTAAAATCATAATTTATTTATAAGTGGAGATATCGCACTACATATTTTGGTTATAGGGGTAAAAATTAGTAATACGCCCTCTAATAAGTGAAATATGATATACATCACGTTTTGCATGTAAGTATGTTTTTTTTATGCCTCGGCGCTACAATTTGTTGCAATCAATTGTTGCCATCTTATTTAAAGATACAAAAAATATAGCGACGTCTATGAAAGATTCTACCACTATTGGCCTTTTAACTCTTGTTATTAACTTTATAACCATTTTGGAATGTAATTATTTGTTGAAGCATTAGTGATATATTAACTAATGTAAGAAGTGCAATAGGTATGATATTAAGTACAATCTTCTTATGAACCCATAAATCATGCCTAAATATTTTACATGTTAATAATGGTTGACTTAATTTTAGGCTTATCCTGTGAAACACTCATTGTAAATGAATCGTCATGTGAAGCATTTTTTGTCCCAAGTATATAAGTTATTCTACTTTCTAAGCATATGACGGTGTAGACTCCTCTCACAATACATTACAGTGTACATAGTAGGCAGAGTCACTTGTACAAAAAATTCACAACCCAAAAAAATATTGTAAAACGTACAAGACATTAATAACATATACTTAGGTTAACTAGCATGCCACCAAGCGATCAACTGGCCAATGCTGTCCGAGCCAATATTAATCCCCTATCTTATATGTCAGCCATGCATTTTTTTGCATAAACTGTCAATTGTCTATGCACAGTTATCATTCATCATTAAATTTTAATATTTATTACCAGCCATAGGGATACAACATTTGTGGTTTATAATTTATCATGTATGTAAAAAACGTGTATAATTGTCAATCATTTATAACAAACTAACTACAATACACATTGACAATCTCATTCATATATGTGATACAAAATATACCCCATATTAAGGGAAACATACCACATTGTTGTATTGTTCAAGCATGGATCTCTTCCGATGACCCAAGTGCAGGGAATTCCAAATGTGGGCTGTCTAAACATGCACATTCACAATGAATAAATACCAATAATGGCTATCCCAATTCAGGGGCACAAATATTTGCATATATTATATAACTTCATTAAGTGCTACATGTTGATCTCACTAATATCAAGCATATAAATTATCATGACAAATAAATTGTGGTAGCGATAAAATATATACAAACCTTTTCACACATCCCAATGCCAATCATAAAATAGTTGCAAAACATTGAAGAACTACCATAAGGTGGTCCTTTAGTCGCGCATTGTGAACATACTTTTTGTTGTACATTTCATGGTCAACAAATTAATTGGTTAAATGTGTTTACAATTACTACATTATGCTTCAAGAAAAGCTGAAACTTCAACTTACACCGTATTGCACTGGCAAGAACCACTTCTGCCTATTATTACCATGTTTCAGCTTCTCTTCTCTTGTCTTAAAGTCTGCAAATGTCCCGATAATCTACAAGAAACAAACACCGTAAATATTTCTTATCAAACTCAAAACATAGTCCGACAAAATGTAAATTAATTAATTCATAACAATAATTTCTAATATCAGTGATGAATTCATAATAATAATCTCTAATATCAGTGATTATGTCACTGTGAATCCATTGCGCAGGCTTCAGCGACGGCATACTACCCCTTTCTATAACACAGAATTCGTGCGCACCAACTCCTCTTTGCTCGCAATGGAAAACATGTGTAATCAAACACCATATATTGTTAAAATCAACCATGGAATATTTGTAAATATATTAATTATGTAATCCTAATCATTAAACACGATTGTCATTGTCAACATGCAATGCAACTAACTCAACTATTATTACCTTATATCAAGCTTCTTGTCAAAGCTATAAAGAAATGCCTTCAACTCAGTCCTCAAAAATAGGCTTTGGTACTTTGAAAGGACCCACCCAATAACGTGGTATTGTAGCTCTAAAGTTTACCATTTCATATGGTGAGAGATGGAAACAATTGGACTTAATATTAGACCACATTTCATATGGGCTACGCTTATGGGGAGCCTGCAACTTCAGTATTTGCTTTGTTGTGCCCTTGTCCCTACAAAATGGAAGGAAATACATATTCAATTATGTAATAAAACCTAAATTAACGCATTTTAAACTCGACATGTTTTATTATCGCAAACCAAAATCATTACCACGATAACTGCTTCAAATTCTGTTGCATTTACACAAATATTCGATGAACAAATGGAAGTCTTGTATTCGATAGCAGCAATTCCTATGGTTTGCACCTGCCCATTGCCCCCTCTCACAATGTCACTGCTTAGCTCATGCACAATGTTGTGTGTAGGATCAACATGTGCGTTTCCATTAATATTAGTATTGCGCGCCACAAATCCCTCGCCTTCTTTTTCACTTACATTAGGAGTTTTATTACAATCATTAACATTTAGGTGTACGTGGTTTTCAAAGTATTTGTACACACATTACCTTCTGCCGCAGCACCTATTCCCTGCATCTTCAATGTCCCTTTACTACCTTCATTTAAAAAGACGTCGCGACAGCCGTCATTTTTCTCTTTATCTTTTGGTAGTTGATGCTCCTTACTGAATGTATGTAATTGGCCATCATACACTTCAGCATATATTGCATTGTTGTTCCCTTTCACATAACTCATCTAGCCAAACTATAACCGGCCTTCGTGTTCCTAAACTTCTGCCACTCCGCCGTTAGCTTCGTCACAGCTTTTGTCAGGGCTTCTAGCTTCCCAACCACCAACTCATTAAACCTTCTCTGCTCTTCATTAACACTACTGCCTATTGGGTTTTTTTGTACTCCACACAAGCCACAAGCAGTACTACTCTCGCCATGTATAATTCCTATCTGTAAACAAAATAAGGTTATCATCATTAAATTAATTCATTATCTCAATCACAGTCATTAATCTTGCATTATGGAATAGAAAGACACTTAGTGACAACGCAAATTTACCTTGTTGCTACCAATGCCACCGCGTGCTGTAATCCACCACATTATCATCCTAACTTTTCCTTCATTTTATGTGCCAATGGGGACTAAAGTTTTATCCACCTCGATATCAAAGCAACTAATCTTTGCTGGAGTATAGTGTCTGCAGGACATACAAACCGATTATACATTAAAACGTTTACAATTTGTTGATGCCTTCCTCACATTAAGATTAGTTTTCATGTTCTGTACATTGAATTAAAAATTTATTTATCCGTTATTATTTACCCCGGTCATAAGTAACACACACCTGAAGAAATATCAAACAGCCGTCCAACGATGTCGACTTCATAAATTTAAAAGCTAATATTTTCTTCGCCAATTGTTGAACACAAAAGGACGACCAGTTGAGAGATTTTAAGCTCTACACTTTCATCAAAGGATTGAGGAATTGGCATGATATGTATGATCCACGTGGTGGGCAAAGCACCATCGCCGCCACATATAAACTAAAAGCAACCTAAATCATGTACAACGAAACCAAGAAATAATTTTAGTCAAAATATAAAAACATTGGTGCACTATATGATGTTCACCTTCTAATTAAACATAAACAAACTATGCATTCTGTAAACAAATTTAAGCTCAAATCATCTTTTCCTCCATAATTATTCGCTCTCCATTTTGTTCATAACAAGTTCACCTATAATATTATATATTACTCTCATTCACTTGCAAATCACTTTAGTGCAACTGTAGTACATACCTTGAAGAAATCATCGGCACCTTCATATCGTTCTAACATTTTCTCTAATTTACCTATGCTCACGCTATGATTATTTGCATATAATCTTTGTCTCACCTCAGCGCTCAGCTCATCTGGCCCATGCAAATTCATGATTGTACCTCTATCGTGTATCCTCATTATCTCAATGAATATATTATTACTCACATTAATTGTTTGCCCATGCACTGATAGCGAATTGGTTTCTGGACAAACAATTTTCACTAACCACCCGCACAACACTCTACTTAGCCTCCCACAATTCATACTCAACAAGCTCTCTAAGCTATCATCTTCTAACTCTTGCTTTTGTTCATCTGTCATTGCCCCAACCAATCGATGAAAGCGTTCAGGGGTACATCTCGTATCTATGGTCTGATGTTTTGCTTTATCCTTCTCTCATTTTTTTTTTGTAGCATTAACTTTTGCACGTCTACTTCTATCCCATTGAACCTTCTCCTTTCCCCGAATACTTGCAAGTTCTAGAGTCGCTTGTTTCTCGACTTGAAATTGCATTAATTTTTATCATTAATCCTACGTATCATTTTCTCGTAAATTTTAGAATTGTAATTTATTGTTTCCAAATATATGTATATAGTATTATGTAACTCATATTCTCATGACTTACGCCTTTCTCATTTACCCTTACATCACGCTTAGCTTTCTTCTTACTGCATATGCCATTAATAAGTTGCCTCATTCATTTACTGACAATAATAACTATTATTTACCCACAACATACTATTGTAATGCAACAAAGAAAAAAACAACAACAATTGCATTTCCACATCTAAGTACATGTACGCGTTACATCATCCTTGTGTATGAGACATACCCTCTTATACACTTTTCTTTTTCTTCCATCATATCTTCTAGCCGCACATCCTCTCTATCATAATTGTTGTGCTCCTTTAGTATGTTTATTGCTTTTCTAGGTGCTCGTCCTCTCTTCTTATGTCATTGTTCATACATCTTCTCACCTACAATAATAAATATTTCTAATAAATATATCAAATATATTCAAAACACTATATAACTTTAACAGTACAATATCCCTCATTACTCTATCCACATTCTATCCTTATTCAAAGTATAGGTTTGAAGTACAGCAGCCATTTCAAATTTCTTGATACATTCAAAATCATATTTATGCTTGTAAGTAGGCGAATCCCAAATAGAATCAATTATAACTATAACATATATTTTTCATCTATCTCTATGTATCAGTAAACTATATCAATATAACTAAATCGAGCATCTATATTTATCCTTCACCTATTAATGCAAAAAAAAGATTATTTAGTTTGCATAAAAAACTGCATGTTATCGGTAATACAAACTTTCATATTCATAAATGTTGCATGATAATCTTCAGCGCTAAAAATTTTCATCGTACAAGCTTTCAACTATGTACTCCACCCATCTATATATCATCACCATAACTTATTTATTTTACCATCTGTAACACAATAAATCTCCTTCATCTTTTTCTACGTTTCACCTAAATTATGTCAAACATTGTCAACTATGACATTGATTTTAAGTTCTTAAATCAGTACCATTAGCATCCACTAATATAAGACATTATATGAAACGCAATGGTATATGTATATGGCCTTATTACATACATATGTTTTATGGTGCAGTATAAAATTTTCATCTTTTATATTTTTATACTTCTGAAACAATTCCAATTAATATTCTTCTTACGTCTGTATCACAAGCTTTTTATGCTTTTCACATATCTCTTAAGGAGCAAACATTCTATGTGTTCTCATGCTTCTTACTGGCAAGCATCCATATTTTAGCAATATTATTGATATTATTTTTTCAACTATTACAACATTGTAGCTAAGTTATATTATTAAGTCAATTTAAGCCACAACAACAACAACTAATCAACAACATAACAATATTCACAATAAATAAATTCCTTTACACAAATTATCACAACACAAACAAATAAATTCACAACTTTCCTACTTACAAAGGTTACCCAAAAAAATGATTTATATTCAATCAAATCGAATATATATAGTTATCGCTTTCTCTCAATTTCTTAATAATGGCATTATACAGAAAAATAATTTCTTTGTTTCTTATAATTTACAACGATTGTTCCTATCCATGGAATTTGCAATGATATGTATAAAATACAAAACAACAATATAAATATATTATTCTTATAAAGCACCAAAATTTGAAATACAAACTGAATTATTTCTTTTCACACGCCTTAAATTGAAAATCCAACAAATTCACATCCGTCATTACAATTTCCAAACAACATAATCATCTTCCACCAACGACCAACCCAAACAAAAACATAAATATAAGCTTTTTCACCAGAAATTTCACGCTTTTGATCACCTAATCATATCACTTAATTAAATAAATTTGATCTTTCCACAAATAGAGACTACATTTCAACTTAACTTCATCTAAAAATACAACTCACTATCACAAACAGATGGCGCTGGCGTTGCTCAATGCTTGGTCGACAATGGCAACTGCCGCGTGATTCGACCGATGAAGATGAAGCTATTGTTGATGATGAACAATCGAAGATGCGGATAGATTTAGCAGTTAGAGAGATGATGGAATCAATTTACAGAGCACAACAGTAGAAAATGGGTGGGAGACGATTAAGAATTAGGTTTTGACTTTACACTTTATCTTTAGTTTTTCTCCTTTTAGTTTTATGAATTTTTTTTTTTAAATAATTGTTATGGAAAAGCCTAGTATCCGGGTCGGGTTTTCCATCTCTTCCAAAAACATGCCACCGGTCTCCTCTCTATGTTTTTTTACAAAATTGTCAATTTTCCTCCAAACGAAAGTTTTAATGCTTTTATGCCGAATTTTAAATTCGTACAGGCTGAATATCAAATTTTTTCAAGTTCGACTTTCGATCCAAGTCAATTTAACTTAATTAAATTTCAAATTTGTATCAAAATTATAATTTATAAGGGCATTGCAATTGACAATTATATTATAATTATAATACTTAATATAATTAAAATTAAAATTACTTTTTTATTTTAACATTTTACGTAAATAAAATCTAATTTGACTTTACAATTATAACATGTAACATAATTCAAATTAAATTAGAATTATCATTATATCAGTTTACGTAATTGAAATTCGATTTACAACTAAAATGATAATATTTAATATAATTTTAATTGAATTTGAATTTCAAATTAAACTTTTATTTAGAATTATAAATTTTTAAAAAAAAATATTTTAGATTTTAATTAAATATCTAATGTAATTAAAATTAAAATTGTTATTGGCATTATAATATTTAACGTTATTGAAATTATATTTTCAATTAAAATTTAAATTAAAATTCAATTCTAAATTATAATATTCAACATTTTTTGAAATTTATGTTGGTTTTCCAATTATAGCATTTAATGAATTTCAAATTTAAATTTTATTTCGCATGCTAATATTTAACGTAATTAAAATTGATATTAAAATTTAATTTTCAATTATAACAATTAACAAAATTCAATTTCGAATTGAATTTCAAATTATACCATTTTACAAATTTGACAATGATGTTGAAATGAAATTTGAAATTATAACATTTAACATATTTTAAATTTGAATTATATTAAGAGTTATAACATTAAATGTACCTCAATTTCAAAGTAAACTTGAAATTACAATTGGAATTATGCCAATTAACACACTTCAAATTGAAATTGAACTACAATTTGGAGTTATCACATTTAACGTTTTATTAGTTGTATTTGAATTTCCAATTATAACATATAATGCAATTTCAATCGAATTTGAAATTTGATTTATAACATTTAACGTAATTGTAATTTAAATTTTACTTCAATTGTAACATTTAACGTAGTTACATTTAAAATTGACTTTTGAATTTTAACATTGAACGTAATTGGTATTGAAATTCGATTTAAAATTGGAACTATATCATTTAATAAAATTACAATTGAAATTGAAATTGAAATTTAAATTGTAATTATTATATTTAACGCAAGTGAACTTTTAAATGGAATTGAAATTAAATCTTTTTAAGGTAATTAAATTTTAAATTAAATTAAAATTTTAATATTTTACGTTATTGATATCCAAATTCAAATCAAAATTTTAACATTCACTAACCACAAAGTCTTTCAACTATACAATTTATTTTATAAATTCAAATATACTTAACATTAATATATAGAAGATCACAGATAATATTCATATATTGGATTTATATGTACTTTTATCATACATACAATTTTTTATTATAAGAATAATTATTTCATTTTAATAAGATTAACTTGCAGATTTTTAAATATCAACTTTTA
The DNA here is from genome assembly GCA_946807835.1 of Ailanthus altissimus. Classification (NCBI taxonomy): domain Eukaryota; kingdom Viridiplantae; phylum Streptophyta; class Magnoliopsida; order Sapindales; family Simaroubaceae; genus Ailanthus; species Ailanthus altissimus. Next base: position 7,035,123 of record OX327690.1, on the reverse strand, counting down.
ATTGCAAAATCACATTTCAATAACATTTAAGTAATAAAAAAAGGGTCAATTTATTATTTTTCAACAAATTTGAAATTAGGGCAATGTACTATATTTCAACAAACCTATTGTACTTTATAATTAAAATAAACTTGAGGGGACTTCTTTGTTATTGCAGATTATTACCGATTCAGAATCGTAATAATCAATTTAGCCCCTTCATTAACTGTCATTTGGGCATCACTGGTATCATTCGATTATTTGATACATCGGAGGGCCTGCCTTGTTATTGTATTATTTCACATAAAAAAGAAAAAAAAAAGACATCATGAGCGCCCAATGTAGTTGAACAAATGAACCACAGGCCACATGAATCCACCATCTTTCAAATTCATTTGATTATTTTATTATTTAAACAAAAAAGAGATAGTATAAAAAAGGTTATGTATCATGACTTTTTGATTTTATTATTTATTTTATTTTAATAGAAAAAAGAGAAAAGTAACTATTATTACTTAAGATATTTCTATTACTTTATTAAATACTTTATCATTTAATAATTAATTATTTATATTTAGAATGACTTATTAATATTTTTTTTAATATATAAGCTATCTTATCAAAGCACTTTTATTCTTTAAATGTATTTTATCAAAATGTATTTGCTTTATTATTAAAAAAAATAGTAAACATCGTTTGGATCTTATGTTATAATAAAAATGATAATTTATTTATTTTATTTTAAAATTATTTATTTTCACTCATTTTTTTTGTTAAATTTGATGAAATTATTCTTATTGTTAATTGGTATTATTAATAACTTTTACTTTTATTCAATTTAAAAAAAATAGTAATTTTATTAAATTTAATTAAAAAATTGTTAAAAAAAAGTAAAAATAAGTAATTTTAAAAATATAATAAAAAATTGTTACTTTTATTATAATATAAAAATTTAAATATCTATTTTTTATATAAAAAAAATTAATGTTTAGAAAGGCAAACCAGTGGATCAAATTCATGGGCCATATTCTATTCATAATTATTGTTTTACTCATTATTTATTCTATTATCATATATCATAGGCTTTAATACATTAACTAATTTTTATAGGCTATTATTTTATTCATCATAGTTATTTTAGTCATCATATATTCTATTGCCACCATTATATTATTCCAAAATAGAAAAAATATGAATGCTTTAATTATTTCATTATAAATCATTTATTATATTATCCATTGCTTTATTTTATCATTATCATTCATCCTTGATCTATCATTTAATTATTTTATGATTGATATTTCTATTTGTTAATTACTTATGATTATTCATTTGATCAAATGTCGATTTTATGGCAAAATTTGATCATAATGGATTATTGCTTATATTAAATAACACGATCAAAATTTATTTCATTCTATAAATAAATATTGATTTATTTCAATAAGATCATGAACATGAATAATTTATTTCATGATTCAATCTACAACCATTATTCAATCAACACGTGATCACCACAAATTGGTCATGGTGTTATCATGATGAGTTTATTTTTAAGATTTAACAATATTTACATGAGTGAAATTATTTTCACATTATTTCTTATGCTTAAAATTATGTTCCCATTTATTGGAAGTAAGAACATTAAATCATGGCTATTTATGATCAATTTCATATTTAATACATATTTACATCAGTCTTATATAAGTCGTAATTTTCATTTCTTTTATCTTTCAACTTATTTATGACTTCGTTATTCTATAATAAATTAACCATATATTATGTTGAGATTGATTTTTTGTAGTACTAATCTTCATCAATCTCGGAGATGCCGATCTACTATGCACGTTAACCTATGGTGCATGACGATATATGATAGCTTTATGATGATCCGAGCGACTCACAAGTTTGCTTATAAAATTACTTTTTATTCAACTTCAAAATATTTTACTTATTAAATGCACTCATTACATGCAACAATAACATACCAATACTTTCATTACATAATTAAAAAATGACTAATTATATCATAAATTCATGCTAAAAAAATAACTAATTATGTTGCATATTTATAATTAAAAGACACATGAATATGTCAAACATTTATCTTGGTTAAGGTTGTATTAACATCGCAGTTCATCTATTACCTTTCTTCAATTCTTTAAACATTTGTGCATAAGATGTTGGACAAACGCCAAACTCACGATTTTTCCAATGCCAATGAAGTCTCATTCCAATAACATAAGCAAACTTTCAAGGACCCCGATAATATTTATAATCTACAAGTCACAGCACCCCGGGCAAAGTACAACTAGCAACTTTACCACAAATTACTGACTAAGTCTTAATAATGCAGCAAAAGCTCGACACACAAGCTCAATAAATGGAGCAATTCTGTAAAGTCTTTATGCAACAACAAAGCTACCTACAATTGTGAATCTGACTGGCTCAACATCGCATGTCCCCTGAAAGCGTCAACATACTGCACACAATGATGACCCAACTCTACAATTACATATACCATATACCGTAAATAGTTCAACCAGCAAGATATCAAAGTTTGAACGTGTAGGTAACACAACAACCTCAAGTTTGCTTTACTATAAGTTGCAGATTGAATCTCAACAATGTAACAAAAACTTAATGCACAAATCCAACATACGGAGCAATTCTCCAAGGCCTTTACACAGTAGAAAATTACCTTCAAGAGGTTCTCAAACAAAATGAGGAACTGCAAGTCTGATTGGCACAACATCATGAGTCTGTAGTAGAATTACATGCAAGAGGTTCCTAAACAAAATGAAGAGCTACGAGTCCAATTAGCGCAATATTGCAAGTCTCCATATAGTGCCAATATCCTTTACAATGATGATCCAACTCTGCATCCACACATGCCACCTCTAGTAATGCATCTACAAGCAATTCTACCAATAAGGCATTCAAGCCCAAACTTGCAGATAGCATAATAACATCCAGTTCGCTTCTTCACAAAGTCACCAGTGCACTAATTACTAAGCTATCTCTCACAAATTGTTTACCAGAAGAAGCGTTAATAGTATGCGTGCAAGAGATATTTAACGAGCAACTGCAGAGTCACCAGTTTTACACTCCTGGTGCCCTTTACTCTTTTGGTGCATGAAAACTACAAGAATATCTATTCATAGAGGAGACTGAAAATTAAAAGAAGCCACTCAATTTCTATATGCCTCACTTCAGAACCTATGAAGGACACTGACCTGATAAGCCATGTGTACTCATCCAAGCATATTGTATATCTTGCGGACTATAGCGATGCCCTTAAATGCAAGTTGTTTCCTCTCACATTAACTGGCATTGCTATGACGTGGTTTTAGACCTACCCCCAAGATCAATCAAGTCCTTCAATAGCTTATGCGAGTTGTTCGTCAGCCATTTCTAAACAACTCACCAGAACCAAATCATTTTATTCAACTTAGCTACTATGCAACAAAGACCCAAAGAAATATTGAAAGACTATGTAAAGCATTTAGAGAAATGTACATGCAGATCAAAAACCCTGACAATTTCTTTCTTCCAATTACATTCTTCAAAGGACTACAGCTAAACACTTATATCTACGAGGATCTTCTGTGATAACCTTTTAGAAGCATAGAAAAGTTCTTTCACCACATGAAGTCTTTCATTTGCGTGTAAGAAGATTTACTAAGCAAAAATTATAGAATGACCGTGAAGACTATCACTCAATATATTCCTTTTGAAGTTCACAAACAATAGTCTAATACTATAACATATTACAAAATGAGGGCAAGATCTCCCCGTTCACTTAGAAGTCGTAGGAAGAGATCAAGTTTCAATTGTTCATAAACATCTGAGCTGCCCCTGAATACTTAGAGAAGACTTGGATGAACAACAAGCATAAGGGACTATTTTTTAATTTGCCACCTATAAAACCTTCGGTCAATCAGCGAGATAAAACTAAAAGGTGTTTGTACCACAATGATCTGTTGGGTGTGTTGGGTTGGGCGAATTTACTAGGGTGCTTGCATGTGGGTTGTGTTCATCATACAAACAATATACATATCTCATACATACATGTGCACAGCGAAAGATTAAATACAATGAACACAGAAAATAACATTTGATAAACTGAAAATTCGAGATTGAGAAATATCACCAATGAAGCCTTTGGATTAAATTTTCTTGAAGTCCACCATGAAATGAATCTTTGATCAATTCTAGCAATCAACAAGGGTGGGTTTGATTGTCTAGAATGGCAGCATCTTAATCCAGCATATGTGTTTAACTCTTAAACATTTTTCAAAGTTAAACTATTTAACTTAATTAAATTTGTTTTTCCTTTTATTCAACTCTTGAATAAATAAAACAAATCATGTTTTTAGTTATTACATTTAGAAACCATTTATCTAATTTGTTTTGTTGTTCTAACACTTAAAACACAAAACAAACAATTTCAATTTCTCAAATTGAATTGGCTCCTAAAAATGCAAAACCTAAAATCTAAAACATTTATGATTTTCAATTTCATTTCACTTTATATACTAATGCATAAATTCCAAACTAATTTGAATTTCATTTGCATTTCATTTGGTTTAACCTAACCTTAGTTAACAATTAACCTTAGTTAGATTATTTTAACTTAACCTTTAAGTTAATAAATATTTAATTATTCTAACCATAATTAACTAACTTAACCTTGGTTAGGTTAACCTTTACTTAACCTTTAAGTAAAGTTAACTAAATTAACTATATGATTAACCTTTAATCATAGTTATATTAAATCATTTATTTAATAATTAAATAAATAAATATTTATTCTTATTATTTAACAATTAAATAATCATAAAGTAAAATTACTATTATATCCTTACTCGGTTACCAAGTTAACCTAAAGTGGGTCCCACCATTTAACCATATTCTTTAGTTAACGTAACCTTAGTAATTGTTGAATTATACTGTATTGAACAATTCAATACGGTACACTGCCCAAGTGCTCAAAGAATACATTTCATATTGGGACATTCTAGGTCCATACCCGATTTGTCAAATGGAACTGTTCCATTAATCCGTAATCGATGCCCCACACACACGTTACGAATATTACAAATCAGCGTGTCAGACCATACAAGTTGAGGTCAAACGTATACGTATAATCCTTCCATCATTTATATCCTGGATGTGCAGTGATATAGATCAGCACCGTCAAATCCCCATTTGCTCATCCATAACCTTATCTCCAGATTCGTATCTCGATAAATAATATACGCAAACACTTTTACTATATTGTTTAACCCTGTGGGAAACTCTTTTCCCGGGTTTATGCTTGTGGCCACAAGACTTTATGAAATACAACCTCGGAGCATCGGATATACAACTTACCTACGTAAGCTGACGGATCCCTTATCTACGCACACCGGACTCCATGAGCATCGGACCATACCCAGCGACACATAGCGGTCAGACCATGAAAGGTCTCTGACATATGTGGAACCAAAGCATGATGGATCACTCATAAGACCACTGTGGCGCTCAGGTCAAAGTACCACGAATACTACTCAACTCGAGAGGATCTTCCTTTGACGGTGTCATAGGATATCTATTGGGGTCCTCATAAGTCTGTTCAGTATCCAGTCCTGACTGGATACTCGCATGCCTATACAAGCTCTAAGCTCATGGTCAGCTAAGAACAACTATCTAAACCAGTCAGATATAGACATACACTAATCTATATAAAGTGAATCACCGATAGACCCGCATTGGTGATTATAGATCAGGAACATTATCTTTGAGACATACTTACATAATGATATTTCTTAACTCCTATTGCAACTCTTTGCAACTATATCATTACAAGTATACTCTCAGGTCTTTGTCCCATTATAAACAAGGTTCTAACTCTTTAGACCTCGCTGACTCTTATAACCTGCTAACTCTTAACAGTGCTAACTCATAGCATTTATAACTCTCAGCTTTGCTAACTATTAGCTCTGATCTAAACTCCTTTAGATCAGATCTGAACTCTTTCAGATCAAACAATGTCTCTAATGTTACAAGCATTATACCATATAAATGTGATATTAACAATCTTTATTCGAAATGTTTATTGTATAAATATTAACAATTAATATTCATACAATATTGGAATGGCACGTGAGTACCAGCTCCAACATGATCATGGGTGCAACACAAGTGAATGTAGAGCATTAAGGAGACAAATTGAAGATTTGGTGCGTATAAGAGTTCTAGCTAAATACATCCTCAAGAACGATGTATGTTCTTTATCAAAAAATCATAGCAATAAGCAACAAGCCATCTTCACTCCCAACATTACTCTTAGAGAAGCAGAGATCACATTTCTTCTACCAATAAACACATTGTGTATACATGAAAGGCCTGACAATGATGATGATGCCCACCAAAGCAGTAGTTACAGAAAAGACTTTGATAGATATAATGGTGATACTAAGTGGATAGAATGCTTGAAGCTCTCAAAAAGTAATTTTAACCAACATGTGAGTTTCCTCCCAAAACAACTTTGAAAAATGATAAATGAATTCTTTAATCAACTACAAGTTCTTACCATTAGTGATCAACTAGGTAATGAAAATCCTTACTAAAAACAACAACATATCATAAGGCCAAATCTCACAAGTTGAAAAGTCTTGCGAATTAAGAGTTATTAAAGTCTTACAAGGTATTTGTTTACCTAAGCTTACAAATAAAATTGTGAGTCATATTCCAACATATCTCGTTGTATGACTTTAAAGACAAAGAAATAAGTTGCATGATAAAAAGATGACTAAACAAGTCACATAATTAAAATCAAAAGACAATTGAATATGTCGCACCGTTATAATTAAAGACGACTGATTATGTTGCATTATAATAACAAAATATGACTAAGTATGTCGCACCCTCATACATCAAAGATGACTGAATATGTCGCATCCTAGTAATCATAAGATGACCAAATGTGTCGCACTCTTATAATCAAAAGACGACTTAGTATGTTGCATCCTTATAAACAAAAGACGACTAAAAATGTCGCACACTCATAAAGTAAAGACTATTGAGTACATTATACCCTCTATATTTATAATTGAAAGGCAACTGAGCGCGTCGCACATTCACTTTTAAAATACGACTAATCATGTCATACATTCAAAATTAAGAGACAACTAATTATGTTGTATACTTAAAATAAAAAATATGACTAGTCATGTCACATCATCAAATCAAAAGACGACTAATCATGTTGCACCGTTATATTAAAATATTACTAAGTATGATTGCACATTCATGCCTATAAAGCTAACATTTATAGTCATAAGACGACTAATTATGTCGCACTTTCATGCTCATAAGATGACTAATCACATTGCACATTCTACCACATATTTATAATAAAAAGAAAGACTAATCATGTCACATACTTATAATTAAAAAACAACTAAACAAGTTGCACAATTGTAAAAAGATTAATTAAATCGCATATTGTATGCTCATAAGATGATTGAATACGTCGCACAGTTATAATCAAAAGATGACTAATTATGTCGCATACCTAAAAAAAAAGACAACTAGTCTTGTCGCATTCTCATAATATGTCACCTACCTAAAATAAAAAAGACAACTAGTCTTGCCGTGCTCATAACTCAACGAGATTTTTGCATTACTTTCTGCATCAAATAAGATATAGGACTTTGCCAAATAGCATTTACAACTAGTTTTAGAGGGGTTTTAAGAAGAAAAAAGAATCATAAAAAGCAAAGAAATGCACGAGTTATCAAGTCTTGCAAGTTAGTAAATCCCGCAAATTGTCAAATCTCATGAGTTAACCAATCATGCAAGTTGTCAAACTCGTGAGTTATCAAATCACGCAAGTTGTCAGATCTTGCGAGTTATCAAATCACATAAGTTGTTAAATCACGCGAGCTGTCAAAGCATGTGAATTATCAAGGTATATGAATCATAAAAAATCTTACAAAAGTGCACATCTATGTAAAGTTTTCAAATAAAAGTTATTAGCTGCACAAGATGCAAGCTATTCTTTAATCATATCTTGACAATAAATTCTTACGACTAAAGAAGCAAAACAACAAAATTATAACTTACATTGTAATGTAACTTGCTGAATAATCAAAAGATGATTGAGTATATCACGCCTTTAATCAAAAGACGATAGAGTATGTTGCACTCTCATAATTAAAAGACAACAAAGTATGTCGCACTATTATAGTAAAAAAGATAACCAAGTATGTCGTACACTTATTTTCAAAATAAAAAGAGTCGCGAATTGCTTACCTGAACTGATTTGGCAATAGCACGAGTAAATAAATCATAATCAGAAAGCAAAGATAACTTTGCTTCATAAACAAGAGTACGAAGAGCAGATTTTGTAAATCTTGAATACATGATTTTTAGAAAAATAAAAAGACACACGCAAGTTGAAAAATACATGAATTGTCAAATCTCGTAAGTAGTCAAATCACACAAGTTGTTAAACCTTGAGAGTTGCAAGTTATCAACATCTCACAAGTATCTATTTATGCGAGCTTCTAAATAAAATGTTATTAGCAAAAATTATTTGCACAAGATGCAAGATGTTCTCTTCACAATCATATCATGACAATAAAAGTTTATAGATTAAAGCAAATAATAAAATAGCAAATTATATTACAACACAACTCGTTGTATGATTGAAAGCCGACTAAATAAAATTGCACGATTGAAAGATGACTAGTTATGTCGCACACTTATAATTATAAGAAAACTAAGTATGTCACACCATTACATCAAAAAGATGATTAGTCATGTCATATAATCATAACTCAAAGATAATTAGCCTTATCACATACACATAGTTCAAAAAAAGAAAGAGAATATGACCAATTGTGTTGCATATTGAAAGCTAGAAAGACAAATAATTATCTCGTATATTCAAAAGATGATTAATCATCACATGATCAAAATAAAAAGACGACTTAAACAAATCACATGATTAAAAAGGTGACTAAACAAGTTGCACAATTAAAAAGAAAACTAAACAAGTTACATAATTGAAGATGAATAATTGTGTCATACACTCTTAAACAAAAGACGACCAGTCTTGTCACATACTCATAGACAAAAAGATGACTAGTCATGTCGTGTATTCAAAGTTAAAAGATAAATTATTAAACCTTACAATCAAATAAGTAGTCAAAATTAACTATATACATAATTGAGAAAGCAATACATTATATCATACATTCAAGAAGACGGATAGTCATATAACTAAATTCAATCAAAAAGACACTAAATAATTTACATAGACAAAAAAGCGAGTACTCTTATCACACAATAAAAAAAAATTAGAGTGAAAAAATATTCACTATTCACTTACCCTTATGACACATTTTCAATTTTAAATATAACAAATGATAAAAGAATGTCAAATTATATTCATTCAATATCGAATAATATACAAAATATGCTTAGTATGCATATCTTAAAGGAAAACATATATGTCTCTCTATTAAGAATAAAAAAAGAAAAGACAAAAATAAGCAAAAAGTTAGAAAAGCCCTTCAAATACTTCTAAAAAAGGATAAAGAATGTTGCACATATGATTAACATTCAATATACATCTCAAAATATACCCAAAGTAACATTTGATATACATCAAGTATACTTTTGTCAGGCCAAACATAAAATTCATCCAATACATCTCAAAATATATCCAAAGTATACCCTCATCAGGTCAAGTATAAAATTATCTAAATACATTCTAAAGGCATACCCCAAAATATGCCTCAAAACAAACTAGTAAATATAACATCTAAAAAAAATGTTAAAACATGTTCATCAATTAAAGTAAATACTTACTCGCTAGGATGAGTACTAGCGAACCTAGAAATAACAAAGTTTGAAATTAAGAAATGCAAGAATAGGAGACAAATAAAATATCTAAGAAGCATCCTTTAGTGGGACGACTTCAGTAGGAGTATCTTTTTTAGCAGAACTTTTCATTTTCCATTATTTTCCAAAATCCTAAAAAGAAAAAAAAAAGATATTACATTAAATAACAATAATGGACAAACAAAAATAAAGTACAAAATAAACAAAAAGACTCACTAATGCCTTATAAGAAAAATAATCCAATAAAAAGGAACATCAGAACTAGCTCCTTATTATTTAAGAGAATCATTACTACCATGAAACTTAACCTCTAAATCTGAATCATCCACCCTATCATGATTCAGATTATCATTAATAAAAACCAGCTAAATTCGTAAATGAGACAAATGTAAAGCGCTAGTACCAATCAACCATCTTATGAGGAAACCTTTCAGCCAATAAGCCTAAACCTCATCCCTATCAAAAAGTCAATCATAGCACTGCTGCGACTCCAAAAGCTTTAATTTAAAATCTGTTATCTCTTCTCAACTCACAACGAGTTTAGAACTATTGACAACAAAATCAACAGATTGCTTGAAAATTAAATCATCATCAAACTTTTTCTCATTGGTCAAGGCTACAACATTAACGAAATAGCAAATAACTCACTTTAGCTATATGCCAAATCAACAATCAAACTCTCAACAATAACATTATTTTTCTTCATCAAAACATTCTTGATCAGTGTCACTTCAGCTAGATGTCAAATCAACAGTCAAACTCTCAACAATAATATTATTTTCCTTCAACAAAATATCCTTGATAGCGCTGTCACGACTCTAAAAGCTTTGATTTAAAATATGTTATCTCTTTTTAACTCACAACGAGTTCAAAATCATTGACAGCAAAATCAACATGTTGCTTGAAAATTAAATCATCAACAAACTTTTTATCATTGGTCAAGGCTACAACATTAACAAAATAGCAAATAACTCACTTCGGCAAAATGCCAAATCAATAGTCAAACTCTCAACAATAACATTATTTTTCTTCGACAAAATATTTTTGATCAGTGTCACTTCAGTTAAATGCCAAATCAACAGTCAAACTCTCGGTAATAGTATTATTTTCCTTCAATAAAACATCCTTAATCAACGGCAAGCTGAACAAATGCAAGTTTAGACTTAAGCTCTACAATATCCCGACCTCTCTCCTTCAATAAAGCAACCTTTTATCAGTAGCGAGTTAGATAGACGTGAGTTGTGACTAAAGATGAAACGCCACTAACTAGTTGTTGAAAATACAGTGCTGTAAAAATAAAGAAGGGCAAGTTGAGGAAGATGAACAAACCAATTAAACCAAGCACGCTTTAAAAAGTAAAAGTTGAATGAAGAAGAAGAAAAAGAAGATCAAGCCAAATAAATTCTTATTGTATTCTTAAAAAAAAAACTCTTATAACACTAGAACCCTAAATCATTGTACTAAGCCTATTTTACAAAATAATCTTGTGAAATAGATTATTTAAAAGAGAGAGATAAGTGTATGAGACATAAGGTAATTTAGTAAATCCATTTGTACCAAACCAATTAAGGGCAAAATTATAAATATAACTTAACACTCATGGGCTCCCTTTCAATATAAAAAGGGGTCCATAAAAGTAAAAACCAAGCAATACAATTCATTTATTAAAACTCTCTCTCTAGAAATTCTCAACTTCTCTCCAAACCTTTAACTTCTTTTTACTAATAACCTTGCAAATCATAGAACAATGGAGGCCAATGATCCTCTAATCAGCAAGTACTTAAACACTATAAAGGCTTATATAAAAAAGTTTGATGAGAGGATTAATATTAACCTATAACAAATAAAAGGCAAAATATATTAATCCAGTTTAGGTTATGTAAGGCATTGAAAGGCAAGCCAGCCCATATTTCTTATAGATAAGTCTGTTAGAGGTGAGGCAATAAAATGCACTTTAAAAAGGAAAAACAAAAAGAATGGAATGGGTTCAACAAGTGGCTCTAAGCTAGTAAATGAAGATATTGACAATGTTATTAATAGTTGTTTAGGGTAAATCTGGGAGATCAATACATTGCAGAATATCATTTATTATAGTAATTTTGTGATGACATGGCAGGTTATAAAAATGATATGGCCTAGATCTCAGTGTCTTTAAACTTAAACTAGTTTTCTATGTGAAAGCTCTAGAGATTTGAATTCCACGAATTTACCTTTTTGCTTATGAAAACTCTTTGAATTTATGGGTGAGCACCCTTCTCCTGCAAGAAAAAAATACTATGATGTTGAAGTCAGTAATTTATTGAGAAAGAGTGTGTTGGGTTTGTTGAGTGCTTCAGAGACAAATAAGATACTATGCTCGAATGCTTAAAACTCAATGATCTATTATTTGGAACTCAATGGAATTGATTGTTTGAACTCCTAACATTGAATAATATGACTATGTTTATAGCACATGAGTCCAAATTATACTTGAATTAGCATAAACATACCTAATACAATTTAATCCAAGTTTGATTAGAGATTAAGTTTCTTTACAATTCATAATGCAGTAATTAAGGAGAATGATTTAAGTTAAATTCATACACTTTGTGAGAAATTCTTGTTTATGCAAACCATGTTTAATTTAATCTTAATTCGAATAAATAGTAACTTTAATCCTTCCTCACTTCGTCATGCCTTATAGGACCTATTCTTAGGGTCTATTAATCAGCAGGTCGAGTTACCTATTTCAAATAGGCTCTGATTTGGACTAAAATCTACTTGCACAGTTGATTTAGTCCTATCATTTCGAAGTGGGCTTCAATTCAAAGGGCACTGTAGCATAAGCTGATAGGCTCATTTATCCTCCCACAAATGAAGAAAAAGTGATGGCCCAAGACCAAAAACTTAACGGGTGCATTTTTTCACTACCTTTTCAACACGCGACACGTGTTCAATTCGAAAATATAATATTTTCTCCTGTGTAACACTGCTTCTAGTAAATGAGACTCTTCGTTTTCAAGTGATGTCCCAATTTGACAAGGACAGTTTAAAAAAAAAAATACTTCTATTTAAACTTCTGATTATTTTATTTTCATCTTCACAAAAAAGTCCAATTGGAAGCATATAAGCTCAAGCATGCTAATGGAAGAGTTATTAGGAAACCACGAAATGTAGAATTATTGAAAAAAATATTACCCATAAGATATATTATTGTATTTTTTAGAACAAATTTATCAATAAAACTTCTATTTTCTTTTTGAACACTAGTATAAATAAGGTCCATAATCGTAAGCTAACCCAATACTCTCATTATAAAGAAAAAACGAGTCAAGATATTCAAAGCAAAATATTATTAGCGCATAAACAAGACAAGGAAAAATGATATTTGGACCCTTATGTTAGAGTAAAAGTGATAATTTACTCACCCTGTTTTTAAAATTACCCATTTTTACTTATTTTTTATAATTTTTCTGTTAAATTTGATGAAATTACCTATTTTTTAAAATTGAATGAAAGTGAAAGTTGTTAATAATACCAATTGACAATAAGAAAAGGTTAAAAAAAAAAAGGTAATTCTATTAAATTTAACAAAATAAAATTGTAAAAAATGGTAAAAAAATGAGTATTTTTAAAAACAGAGTAAGTAAACTGTCACTTTCACTATAATATGGGGGTTCAAATGTCCTTTATCCAAAAGATAATTCTTATTTAACTCAAAAAAAAAAGTACAAATGAAGGAGCTCGATCATCAAAAACATCAGAAAAGTCACTAGCATGAGAATCATCTTTATCTTCATCTAAAATATGCAAAACTTCATCTAGCCACTAGAGATCAATGTTGGGGTAGTGTTCCTTCAAAAGATGAATATCCCTCTTAAATCATTGCATGACCCTGGAGGCAAAAGAGCACTTTTCAACATTAACAACTGTATTAACACGTGCTTTGGTCTCATCACCCTAAGCCCACATTCTATTATACTCCTCTTTAAGAGCATCAACAAGCTCCTTCATAGATTGCACTTGATTTTCCAAGTACTTGTTATACCTCGTCAACTCAGAGATCTTACTTTAAGTAAATGTTGTACCCCTAACAATTATATCTTAGCAAACTCTACTTTGTTACTCAAGCTCAGAAACACAACTCTCAGCCATCGCTACTTTAATGGCCATCTCTTTAAGCTTTTCCTCCAAAGACTTTACCACCTTATCCTTAAGCCTACGCTACTTCTTAGCTTCGACTAACTCCTTTCAAAAGTTTGAGGACTTCAAATAATCATAAATGCCCTTAAGGATATTTTTCTGGCAAAGTGACAAACTATAGACCGCCTGAGAACAAAAAGATCATTTAAAACATAGAGGAAAAGAATTTGATACAAATAAGATAAGGATACAAATGAATACCTTAGTCACACTCATGAGTGACGTATGGAAGGCAGTGAACTTATCAAGAAATACCTCCATCACACTCTCACACCACAAATTACATTAAGACATTAAGTCAAAGAACTACTGTAAAGTTTTTAGTATCAACAAATTAATACTAAAAGTTGAAGAAACCCTGTTCACCCTAGATTTCGAATAACACATCTTAAAACAAAAAGGAATCTCAATCCCAAGAGGAATCATACTCCTAAAATCTTAGGGTGATTCCTAATTAGGAAAGTAATGATATATTCAAATCCTAAAAGAATTTCACTACCAAGCATAACAACGCATATAAAAAGAAGTTAAATATTGAGGAAAATGACCTTTTTTTAATATTTTGCTTCTTCTTCTTCCACTAACTTTCTCTATAATGGCTATGATTCTACGTACTCTTATTGTAAAAATATTATTCAATAGTATCATATGAGTAAGTTTATCAAGTTCAGTAAAATGGATACAGGCTTACTGAGTTGAATCACTATAATTTTTTGTCTTATTGCATCTTTATGATTATTTTTATTAGTCCTAACCATTGTTCCCAAAACAAACAAATAATTTATTGGCCTAAGATTGCCCAAAATCAAGGATTAACACTTATTTTTTCATTACTTTTACTAAATAAAACTACTAACTAAATTCTAAATTTCTTTCCTTTTTTTCATTCAAGTAAATTTGCAGGAGGTTGAAACATATATCTCTAGCTTAAAATATTTGAGAAAAGATACACAAGTCATTCATGAATATATTCCTAAAACAAACAAACACTTTTATTCTTTGGAGAAAACTTAACCAACAATGAGAGGATATATATAATATACTATTAAAGCAAGATTAATAATTGAGATTGAGAGGTTGATCAACTTCAATCTTTATTTTATAATAAAAAAAAACATTCTAATATTTATTTGCACTTTTATGATTTATATATCCTGAATATTTCATTTTTATGATGTACATATATTTGATATTGAATAAAAAAACAAATTTAGGATTCAAGGAAGATAATAATAAATTGAATAAAATTAAAGATAGGTTTAAATATTGATATAGAGAGTAAATTTTTTTAACTTAATCATATTATTTTATTGAAGATAGTAATTTACTTTATAGGTATTTTAGTAATAAAAAATCTTATTAAGAAGTGGATTTTAAAAGTATTTTAGTGGGTTGAAATAGTCAATCAATAATAAAATAATAAGTAAAATATATAATATTTAAAATAAATAAAATAATCATATTATGTCATGTTAAGTAGTACGAGTGAGTTTGTATATGTAGTTTTATTCTTTATAGTTTTTTATGTTATAGTTCTAAGTTTTAGTTTTGTCTACAAATATAAGGTCAGAAAATTAACACTTAAACTTCTAAAGTTTTTATAAATAAGCTTATCCACCTCTGTGGTTTTAAAAGGAACAAAAAAAAAATATTGTTAGGTGATTGATTTTGTCTATTTAAACGATCAAAAATATAGAAGTACTTTTATGCTCCCACTTAACTAAACTTAGTGACACACGTCATCATATTATTAATTTAAAAAATATTTAATTAAAAAATATTTAGATAAATTTAAAAATAAAAATAGGCGCAACTGCCACCAATCAATAATGACTAACATTAGACGATAATTAACTGTGGATGACCGGTGGTGAATTAACTCAAATTCTACATTATCAAACTTAAAATTTTAAAATCTATGCAATGGTGCAATTAGTTTCATTAATAGAACACAAGAGGAGTGCCAAAACAAAAAAAAAAAGTGGCGCCCATTATATCTTTGCCGCCAAAAAGTATTGAGTAGAGGTGTACTACCAGCTCCATCAACTAGATCAATGATCGATAACTTTGATGGTGGTGACAATACACCTCTACTCACTATGGAGATATAATGGCTGCCAATTTATTTTTTCTTTATGGCACTCCTTCAATGCTGCATTAACAAAAAAATTATACTATTGCATAAATCTCATTTTGATTTAATAATAGAGAGGTTGAGTCAATCTAAAGTTAGTGACGTGTGTCATTTGTAACTTATTATAAAATGACGTGTTATTTTATTTTATTTTAGAAAAAAAGATATTTAAACCCTTGAATATTTAAAAAGGGGACATGCAGACTTAATATTTTAAAAAATATCTTTTACATCCCTGTCAGGTAACTATTTTCGTTAACTTTAACTAAAAGACTAATAAAATTAGTAAAAGTACAATTATGCCCCTATTTTAAGTTAAGGTCTTTTATGCTTTATGTTGACCTGAAGAAGTTGTTCCTCGGATCAACAAGCTTTAAATTTGTTGATGGAGAATCGAACTTTGGGCCTTGTCTGGACTTGATCAATAGGTACAGGCTTAGGTTTCCTATTTCTCGTGAACTGTGGAGAGAGGCCTGCAATGACAACATGCACACAAGCTCAGAGGTGGTCTTATCGGAGTGGGTTCCGGCGAAGACGCTCTGATGCTTAAGTCAGAAAATGGGGTTTTTTTTCTATCTTGCGCCGGATATTTTCTGCTATACTTCTGACACACGCCAGATATCTTTATACTGCCCCCTTGACATCGCCAAATATCTTTCTACAGATTTTCTATCCCCATTCTTACCCCATGTCAGATGTCACCTATGTCAGATGTCACTTATGATGTGCTAAGCATATTCCTCGGGTTTGTCTCCGTCGGTATTTTTGGTTCAAGTGAGGCTTATTTTGATAAGCTCGGGTCAGATTTCGAACAGCTCTCCTTTACTGGTTTGATATTGATGCGGAACTCCCATAATGAACTTATGAAATATAGTTAGTACTTTCTCGATCGTAGTTCCATTAGGGTCAGTATATGCCGAACAGGTTTCATCATTAGCCGACCAAATTCTCTATATCCGAATCAGTTTTATTACTCTATCGGGTTTAAGCTCATTGGCCATTGCTCCTAGGCCTGCCTTAGTTGAATTCTAAACCCTTGAGCTTAAGGGCAGGAAGAAGGAAATTTTTGAGGAGGAGATACTTTATATTGTTAATGCCCATGTCGGCAAATGACAAACCATTTTATTGACCGATCATTTATAAAATTCAATTCTAAAAAATAATACAAAATCCAATCAGATTCATCTAAGATTCTCAGAAACTGTCAACTTTACTCTCTTCCTTAATCTCTCAACTCCATCTCTTTGTCCTCTTCCTTGAGTCTTATTCTTGTTTTAAAAATATAAACATTTTCCCTTTTTAATTTCTCATTTTGTTTCTTTACAACAAATCGATGCTTCCTTCATTTTTCTATCCGTATCCAAGAAAAGAAAGACAACCTACTTATTAGAACCAAATTATGAGCCCACTTATAAAGATAACATCTCGAGACCAGACATAGACTGGGTGAACTTGATTTGATTTAGTCCCCTGACTCATTTAGAAACTTGTTAAATATAAGTTCTTCTATGTTCAAATGGCTATCTAAGTTGCTTAAGTTGTTATTGGACTGTCGTGACCTGGTTAGTTCACCTTTGAATCTCTTAATTGATATATGGCTCAGTATTAGGCTATTTAGTTTAGTTACTAAGTCTAGTTATAATGAAATTGAGAATAGGTTCGAGGTTATTGAGTCGGGTATTCAATTTTGTGTAAAATAGTTATGTCGTGTTCTTTGCACTAATTTTTAATTATGAGTTACAGTTTTTAGAATATAAGAGCTTGAATTGATATCAGTGTCTTTTAAGAAATTTATAGGGTTGCCTAATTATTGTGGTGTTATTGATTATGTTGGATACAAGGTTGTTATAAATGATGATCAAAACCTTCAAGAGATGAAAGATTAAGGGAAGATAGTATTCCAATACAAATGAAAAATCAAAATCTTTTAAAAAAGCAAAGCTAACAATTTCTCTTTAATCATTTTGTACTTTAAGGTAAAACTAAGTTAATTTAATCACAACATGACATATGGGTCTAACTAGACATGCGGGTCTAACTACACATGCAATGTCATGTTTACTTATTTTAAATTTTGATTTTAGGCTAAAATATTAATTTTACTTTTTTCTTTAGTTAAAATTAACAAAACTCGTTACTTGACAAGAGTGTAAATGAGATTTTTAAAAATATTAGGGTCTGCATGTCCCTTTTCTGAAACTTTAAAATTCTGGATACCCTTTCTCTTTATTTTATATTATAACAATGTATCATTTATATTTAAATAAAAAAATTGACATGTGTTGTCCTAATTTGTGATGTGTATTCTTTTAAGAGAAAACATGAATTTGTCATTTTGACCCTTTGAACAAACAAAATCTGTCATGCAGTAGGTGTCTTTTATCCCTTTTGATATCAAAAAGATGAATAAGTCATTTTTTTTTAAAATTTTAGAGGTTTAAATATTTTTTTTCTCCGTAATGTTATTATGTATCAGTTTCATATTCTTAAACATCTAGTATTATATTGCATCTAATTATATTGCCCTAGTGGCAATGCTTGTGCACTTCAAATTCTAGGGGAGCCTGAAAGTTTAATTTATTTTTTTAATTTATAGTTGTATGTGAATTCAATTGTAAACAGTTTTTATTAACAAATATTTGTAATAAGATTGAGATGTTAAAAAAAAATCTTGTATTATATTTACAAATTTTACATTATGCTTATAAATTGATATTCATTTCTTACATTTTAACATAGATTTATAATTTTTACTTTTATAAGTATTGTGTTATTACTTACATATTTTGCTTTATAACTTTTTTTTCGTGGTTAAAATTTACATGTACAATATCAATTTACAAGTTATATTTTAAAATTACGAGTCTTCTGTTACAATATGTTAAATTTTGTGTAATTTTATATTTGAACATTGATTTTATAAACATGTGCTTTCTTACAAAATTTTTCATTCTATTTATTAATATTTCATGTTCTTTAAATGATTTATTTTACAAATTACAATCTTCGTCTTTTTAGCATCTATTTATACATTTTACATGCTATTTACAATAAATTATAATTCATAAGTAATAAATAATTTAATCATATTTTTAAACTTACATGTATTCAACTATTATATTCTTGGCCTTCTAGCATAGTTCGGTTAATTATGAATGCACTAGTTATTCACGATAATTTGAGTTCAAATAAAAATAAAAGTTAAAGATTAATATTTCGTAAATGAGAAGTTTCTCATTCCCATCCAAATCTCTGAAAAAAAGCAAATTACTATATTCTTGGGATTTATAATTTTGTTACTTCATTTATTACCTTCATTTTATTATGCTAAAGTTGCAAATGACATTAAATCAAGTTATGTGTTAAAATAATACACATTTAAATTACGATATACTTCTCTAAGTTTAATCTACAAATTGATTTTAATCTTATTTCTTATTTGTAATTTAAACTTCAATTTTACATTAATTTTTTTACAAATTATTTTATAAAATTAAATGAAGTATTAAATATTCCAAAACCTAAGAAGTGGTGCATTCATTTAGTCTCAAATATTTGTTTGCCTAACATTTAAAAATAAAAAAAAATAAACAATTAAGTATATAACAATGAGTGATATATCAAAGACTCTATGCCAATAAGAGTTTATCTAAAAGTTGCCAAAAATTTAATATTTGTATAAATCGAATAAATCTTTTTGTGCAAAAATTAATGCTAAGAGTGATATACAACTAATAACGAATTATATAACAAACACAACTTATTATAATATATTTTTTATTTGAAAAATAAAATGTTAGTAAAATAAGATTGAAAGCAACAAAAATATTATAAGAGCATCAATTAATATTAATTAAATGAGCATTATAAATTCAATATATGGAATGTTGAAATATCACTTTGGTTAAACCTTATTTAATCAAATGAAAATACATTATTTATATTTTTTTGGGACATGAAAAGGAAGATTCGAACTTAATATCTACTTTAATGAAGAAATGAATGCCATTTAAACAAGTGCAGAAGCACATCACATTAATAATCCGTTATTAATTTATGATCAATTAACATTGTCAATATATCTTACTGCATATACAAACTAATATACTTAATTTAAATAAAATTAATATTTTCTATTATTTACATGATTTTATAATTTGATATCAAATTATAATTTAATTAATAAATCTAATTAATCAATAAATTAGAGTAAACTTGTTTCATTAATCCAATTGTGAAGCCATGTACCATTTACTTTTTTTTTTTTGTTCCTTAATGAAAATGATGAGATAAGACAGATGATCCATGACATGTAATTATGTTAATTGGGCAACAAATCAAAATTTAAAAACCGCTCCCAAAGCGGGAAAAGGAAAGCCCAAATCATTTACTAATACAAATAAGAAACCCAGTTCATTTCAAAAGAAAGGAAAAAACCTAGTTTTCACTTTTTCACATATTTCCTTGCGTTTGTTCTTGAGTTGAAGATCAGCGATTCAACTTGGTGTTGATTTTGCTACATAAATGGCGGAGAAGAAGAGCAACAGAAAACCGCTAAGCTTAAACGACAGCCATTATCGTCTTCTTCAAGACTTCGCCACTCCTTTTAAACCCCCCAACAATAATAATCTCTCCTTCTCTGGTAGAACCCCAATTTCTTCTTCTTCTTCTCTTTAATTTCGGGTTTAAAATTAATATATTAATTTTTGTTTTGATGTTTATTTATGTATTGATTTCCTGTTTAGAAGATGAGGAAAAGCCGTCCCTGGCAAAACACACAGCTCCTTCCAAACCAAACGACGACGTTTCGGATAGTATACTTCAGTTTTCTGGCATCACTCGTTTCGATTCTCCTCTCGGTAAATGTTTTGGCTCCTTAACGTTAATAATAGTGAGCTTTTAGTTATTTTTATTTTTATATGCCTTTACACTTAATATTGGGTAATTCCGGGAAAGTTTTGTGTTAATTTTTATTTTCCCTTCTTGGTACGAATCTTCAGATGATAACAATCTGAACAAGGTGAAAACAGAAAGTAGAGTCGATGTTTGCAGTGTCTTATCTCAAGGCAGTGATCATGTCGAGAACAAAGCAGGAAACGGTGAGGAAACCAGTTTTGGATTTTGATCATACGTTTTCCACTGTTTTTATTTGTTTCATTTGGCAATGTTACTCGTTCAATGTTGAAATTAGAATGTGATACTTGTAACATATTATGGGAAACTTGTACTTGTATTACATTTCTTAACAACCGTTTCCACACAAGTCCCACATTACACTTAATGTAATGTGTGTGAATATGGAAATATTTTTGTCTGATATTGATTTTCTTTTTCTTTTTTTTTTCTGAATGAATCTTTTCAGACGAAGAGAAGCAAAGAAAGATTAAAATTGAAGGTAGACGCCGTCTTTGCAAAGTCTCATCTCGAGATGTTTGTAACACTGAGAGCAGAGCTGTTGTTGATCATGATGATGAACCTAACTTTTCAGATATTACGGATTTTAATTCACCTGCTAACAATGAGAGTGAGAGTGACATTTGTAAGGGTGGGAATGAATTTTCAGACAGTAACAAGCCAATGAAGGTGAAAACAGAGAGTAAACTTGATGTTTGCAGTGTCTTATCTCGAGGCAATGATCCCGTGGAGAAGAAATCAATGAAAGGTGAGGAAACCAATTTTAGATCTTGATAATATTTTCTCCACTGTTTTTGTTTGTCAGATTTGCTATCTTAGTTGTTCAGTAATGTTATTTGAGTGTGATACTTGTAACATGTAGCATGAAATAATATTGTGTATTAAGTTGACGTTCAATAATATAAGTAATGAGGCTTCATTTAGCAAGTTTTCCGATACGTGTGACACTTTTAATGTATTTTTCTATGAGACAAAAAAGAATTTGTTGTCTAGATATCTGTGTGAATATTGTATATTTGTTGTCTTATATAGGTTCCTTTTTCCTGAATGAATCTATTTCAGATGAAGAGAAGCCAAGAAAGGTTAAAATTGAGGGTAGACGCCGTCTTTGCAAAGCCTCATCTCAAGATGTTTATAACACTCAGAATAGAGCTGTTGTTGTTGATGATGAATCTAAATTTTCAAATATTGCAGATTTTGATTCACCCATACAGGCTAAAAATGTGTGTGAGAGAGATAATTATGAGGGTGGCAATGAAATTAGGGATATTCTAAATGATTTGAGCTCAAGGCTTGAGATTTTGTCCATTGATAAAAAGAGAGCCCCTAAAACTATAGATCCAGTAG
Organism: Ailanthus altissimus; assembly: GCA_946807835.1. Lineage (NCBI taxonomy): Eukaryota > Viridiplantae > Streptophyta > Magnoliopsida > Sapindales > Simaroubaceae > Ailanthus > Ailanthus altissimus. The sequence goes on along the minus strand of OX327690.1, from coordinate 7,012,670 downwards.
ATGATATTATGGGGTTTGGTAAAAATAGAGATTTTAGTCAAGGGAGCAAAGTTCTTTTACCTGAATATGCAAGTGCTGAGTCCTCGTTTTCTCTTACATCTGATCTTTCTGATTCCTCATTTGGTGTAACTATGGATAATGTTGGAGGTGTTGTTGAGAGTGTGGCTAGTGAGTATGAAGAGTTCAGGGGTGATATTATTAAGGATGAGGGACATGAAACTGGGAAAATTGGTGTAAGGCTGAAGAAGAATGAACCTGGATTGGATGATCATAACCTGGTCTCTGCAAAACAATCATTTGAGTCTAATGTTGATGAAGAAGAGGATGGTGATTCATGGGGTGAGGTTGAGGGTGATGAGCATACAAGTAGAGTACATGAAACTAAGAAACATAGTCAAAGGCAGAAGAAAAATGACCCCAAAAGAGTGCATGGGAGACTAAGGTCTGTGGGTCGGACTTTTGTGTCTCATGGTAGAGAAGAGGACAATGATGATGATTGTGTAGTTGTGAGTGGAAAAGTGGTGGCTAATAGATCAGAGAGGTATGGAGGTAATTTCGAGGAGTCTGCTCACTCTGGTGTGATCAATGTTTTGGATGATTATGAAGATGATTCAGTTTTGGAAGATAAAGGTTCCATTACTTTGAATGGACCAAGGTCTACTTACATGCTGCCAGGTAAAGTTGGAAAAATGTTGTTTCTGCATCAGCGTGAGGGGTTAAGGTGGCTTTGGTCTTTGCATTGTCAGGGCAAGGGTGGAATCTTAGGGGATGACATGGGTTTGGGGAAAACAATGCAGGTAAGAAAATGTGTGCAAGGTCTTTTGAGATATTCTAATATCATAATGTTTGCTGCAAAAATCTATTTGCTTTGATTTGCCTCCTTTTACAGATATGTGGTTTTCTGGCTGGTTTATTTCACTCAAGATTAATCAAGAGGGCATTGGTAGTTGCCCCAAAAACACTGCTCCCTCATTGGATCAAAGAATTATCTGCCGTGGGACTTTCTGCAAAGATTAGAGAGTGAGGCTATTTTTATTGTTATTATTATTTCAATTTCTGTGATATTTGATTACAATTTTGGAAAGAAATTGTCTGTTTATAATGTAAAATAACTGTTTAAGTTTTCATGCAGATATTTTGGGACTTGTGCTAAAACTCGCCAATATGAGCTCCAATATGTGCTTCAGGTTTTAGTTTTTCCATTGCTTATTTTATCTATCATAGCCATTCATTAATCACTGGTTCAAAAGGCTAAAATATGAGATGCTAGAAATGCATGTAATGTCCACATATTAGTGAGATTAAAATCTCTACAGCAAGATAAGAGGCAAGAAATGCCCATAGGTACTTCTAATTGAAATTGGAACGTGAAGGAAGTTGAATCAATTAGTGTTTTATTAGATGAGGTTTCAGTTGATTTAGGCATGGTCTGAAAGCTCAAATTAGATTAACATTGGTTGCTTTGAAAGCTGAATAAGTGTGATGGAGCTGTTTATAACATTGGTTCTTGCAGAATTGTTACAGAGGAATTGTATTTTATTTGCGGGCATAACACTAAGATGTCCCTCTCTAATCTGCATCTTTTGTCTCCTTGTAGGACAAGGGTGTTCTTCTAACAACTTATGATATCGTGCGGAACAACTCAAAATCTCTAAGGGGAAACAGTTACTTTAGAGATGACAGTGATGATGATGATGCCTTATGGGATTATATGATTCTTGATGAGGTGGATGTTGTTATCCTATTTGTAGTTTAGAAATTCACGAACTTTTATTTGCAAAATCATATTCTTTCCTCTTAGTGCTTTAGCATCAGAACTTTGTTTACTTTGACGGTAGTAAACATATTTACCATTGTAGGGGCATCTCATAAAAAACCCTAGCACGCAGAGGGCCAAAAGTTTGCTTGAGATACCAAGTGCTCACCGTATAATCATAAGCGGCACTCCAATTCAAAACAACCTTAAAGTATTATTTCTAACCTTTGTTCTTATTTTCTATAGTTATACTCTATATACTTCAATTATGATTTTACTGTATTTGAGGCAAAGTAGATACATAATGTTAAGTTTTTTCCATTACTAGGAATTGTGGGCTTTGTTCAACTTCTGTTGCCCTGAGCTATTGGGTGACAACAAATGGTAATTACATTCTTCAATCTTTATTTTGCTCAAGTTTGTGCTTTTTTGTGGCTTGAAGCTCTGAAACTTTTATCAGGTTTAAGGAAAAATATGAGCTTCCCATACTTCGTGGAAATGATAAACATGCTTCTGATAGGGATAAGCGTATTGGTTCTGCTGTTGCAAAGGTGATGGTTTTATATGTATTTTCTTTTTTGAAACATCATGACTTGGAAGCCTTGACTCTCCTTTTATTTTTGGCAATAGTATGATGTTAAAAGGAATTTGTTTTTTTGGGTTTGCTTGTTGTGGCATGTTTCTTATGTTTATCTGTATTTATTTAAAATGCCACTTTGCAGATATGAATATATATTCTTATTCTTTTTTTTTTTTAAAGTTATATATTCTTATTCTTGACCAAGCATATCTGTTGCAGTTCGTTTCAGTAAATGGAAACTGGTTCATGCCAAGACTTTTCACGGTCTCTCTCAAAGTTAATTAATTTTTTTGTGTTGTTAATCTAGATTGCAATGTCATGTGTGTTTAACTACACAAAATCTCAGAGATATGTTAATTGCAAAGCATTCTTGTATGTCATATGAATGTACACCCTCAGGTCATAGGTTTCTAAATGTTTTTTTGTTCCCTTTGTGGTGGTTCTATAATCACTAAGCAAATGTTATTTGAAACCATTAAGGTCATATACATGATGGATTTATTCTATGTTGAAGATGCGATTACTACTTTGAAAGTAAATTTTTCTTGGTATCAATATATTTTCTTATGTGTTTTACTTAGTGCCCTTTCTATTATTTCATATTATAAAACATTTGTTCTCAACTCATGTTTCATGTTTTCATCATTTTATGTTCCTAAATAGACTTCTCGAGTGAAGGAAAATGTTTAACATTTTTCCCTTTTTGTTTAGGAGCTACGGGAACGCATTCAACCTTACTTCTTGCGTCGCTTAAAGAATGAGGTGTTTCGTGAAGATGATACCACTTCAAATGCCACACTTTCTAAAAAGAATGAGATCATTGTGTGGCTGAGATTGACTAGTTGTCAGGTACATTTTGTGTTACACTGTCTACATTTTTATGTTTTCCCCTTATAGTTTCATCTCAATTATCTTGTTAATCTCATAGTTCTCTCTTCTTCGTCAATGTAGCGACAACTTTATGAAGCTTTTCTGAAAAGTGAGCTGGTTCTTTCAGCATTTGATGGCTCACCATTGGCTGCACTTACGGTACCTTTTGTTTAGTTTTTACGTTTTTTGAGTTTCTTCTGTCTCTTCCTTTTGTTTGTTTTTCTGAAACATTATTATTCATATTTCTTAAAATGCTTTTAGAGATATTTTCTTTTGCATTATTCAGTCTTTTTGTACATCTTTCTTTTTACCTTCTACTTGCTTCCTGCTAAGTCATCTTCTTTTATTTTTTGCCTTCTATTTTTGTTTGCAAAATCCTTGTGATGGGATGTTGCCAGACACTTTTCAAAGTCTTTTTATGCCATTTTAATGTTTTGGTTGTCTTTAATTTTCAACAAGAAAGTAAATAGTTCTTATTGGCTTTAAACCAGATTCTGAAGAAAATATGCGATCACCCACTAATCTTGACAAAGAGAGCAGCTGAAGATGTCCTAGATAGGATGGATTCAGCTCTTAATCCAGAAGATGATGGCCTGGCAGAAAAATTGGCAATGCATATTGCAGATGTTGCTGAGAAAGATGAAATTCTTGAGCAGCATGACAACGTCTCATGCAAAATATCTTTTATATTGTCACTATTGGTTAGAGATGCCACTAATTTACTGATTGGTCTAAATATGCTCTATGTTTGCTTAAGTTTAATTTTATTTTAATGTTCTTTCACAGGATAAGTTGATTCCAGAGGGTCATAATGTTCTTATATTCTCACAAACTCGCAAAATGCTTAATCTTATTCAGGTTTGTTCTAAACTATGGTTTCTCAGCTTCTAAACTTGGAAGCATTATGATATTTTGCTATGATAATAGGGTAGATTGAAATATTAAAATATTTGAATTATGTGTGCATTTGTGGCATAAACCTGCACATTTGTGGATGTGGCATGATATTTGATGAAATTCGCTTGCAAATCTCATTCTATATTCTTATACTTATTGAAGACGCACTCTATTACAAGTTCCAAAGCTAGGAGACTTCTAATTCTGACTAGGTACTTGTCTAGGCTGTATGCACCTGTCTTGCTTTCTTTTGAGCCAAAAATGGTTGCAATTGTCATGAAAACCTAGGTGCCATTATTTGAATACATGTTTCAAGAGTTGGATATTTTGAAAGTATTGGTTTGAAAAACTTGTGAATGATTGGCCTGTCAAACTATTGGTTGATGTAGATAATAATATCAACATATTCTCCATGCAAAGGTTATGAAAATTTATTGCTACAATAACATATGCCATAGCACTAATAGGTAGGATATTGTGAGGATGGTTAATGTAAAACGTTTCCCCCCAATTTTTCCATGGATAAATTTTTTTTATTCTAAAGAAATATAGATCGATAGATCAACTACAATCTATTCTTTTTCTTTTTCACTCAGAATCTTAATCTTTTACTTTTTCTGTTATGTGAAAATAACTCATTTATTGCAAACTTAAAAGTTGGAAACAATATAAGAACTAGGGTGAAGTTTTACATATTCTAACAATTCAGTTGAATTTGATTCGCAAAAAGTAACCTAGGTCAGAAATTGAGGCATCCCATTAGTTGCAGATTCTATTTGAAATTTATTGTACATAGAGATAATTTGTTCTTGATCTTTGATTTGTTCATAGGAAGCTGTTGTTTCCAAAGGTTACAAGTTTCTACGCCTTGATGGTACCACAAAAGCTAGTGACAGAGTGAAGATTGTTAATGTAAGTTTATAACAAGTCGATAATATAAGAATAGTTTGCTGTTGTATTAATGCTTTACTGCATATTTTTTTTCTTATTTTCAGGATTTCCAAGAAGGTGATGTAGCTCCTATATTTCTTTTGACATCTCAAGTTGGGGGTCTAGGCCTCACACTTACTAAAGCAGACCGTGTGATTGTGGTGGATCCTGCTTGGAATCCAAGGTGCCTTCTTATGTCTCTTTTTCCTTTTATCACACTTGGTAATTTATAAACACATGATTGTTCTAAACCTCAATATGAAGGCTTGCAACAATTATGAAAGGCTTTGATGTGCTTCTCTATATATTATATAAATCATTTAAAGTTCATTTTGGAGTGAATGCATTTGGCCATAAAAAATTTCACAAGTTCTGTTTTTACTGGGTTCTTGCTTAATAGGTATTTTGTTAAAATCTTTTCTATAAGTGTGTCAACCTCAATGTAATCTTAGTTTGCATAAATTTTTAGTGAGTGCTATATCATACAGCCATAAAGTCTATCTTGTTTATTTCTCTATTTAATTTCTGACATGTTTATGTAAAAGAAGAAATTTGCCATCTATTTTATTTTGATTGTTTTGGGGTTCTCTTGCAAAGAGAGATTTATTATCCATCACATTTTTTATTATTTGTCAGTTAGTTGTTTAAGACATCAATGCAATGTCATCTACTATGTGCACAATTCTTCACTCATCAGCAGGACAAAATGATGTTAAATTTTCATTTGGTCAAATCTTTCAAAAAGAAAGGATTGAATATTGAAGATGGGTAAAATTTGCTAGAATGCCAGACCAGAGCCTTTTTGCGACTATCATGTGTTAGGGAGCTTGAGGAAAGTCTTTTTCTCTGCTCCCTAGAATGTTGAAGGGAAGAAAATCTTTGACTGGATCACTTCTCAAACATTTGGCTTTCCTCATTTGCTTATCCACAAAATATTCCAATAAAAATGTGAAGGAAAATAACCTGTCAAAATCTAAATGCATAGAGCAGAATTATTCCAATAAAATTGTCAAGGAACATAACACATGTCAACATCTAAATGCATAGAGCAGAGGAAATCATGTCCATATCTTTGCAATAGTTGATAGAGAAGAGAAAAAAAATTTATTCTATTATATAGCCTTTCTTGAAGTTCTGAAGAGAATATTCAAATCTAGATCAAGCATGGTAAAAGCTTTTGCCTCAACCTATAGTTAGCTACATTAAGATTATTGCTTAACTGTAACTGCAGCAGTAGCTTGTGATAAAATGAAAATACCCATTGTGTACCGGTCTCTAAGATGCCACCTCCCCTTTGCAATAAAGTTTCACATGTTTAGGAATAGGTTACCCATCCAAAACCTGCCTTTGTGGTAAAAAAAGCTCTTCAATTTTTGGACCCAAAATAATGCAATAAGAAAGAACAGTAGGTCAGGAACCAGAATCAGTTGAAAAGTTGATGTGTTAATTATGGTTATAATCTGATGGTGGCTTAGTGAAGCATGTGGTTAAGATGTTATATATCCATAGTTAAATATGTTTATTCTTATCCTTACCAATGGTAACTGTCAAATTTCTGATTCATTTAATAAATATTTATCCATGCAGTACTGATAATCAAAGCGTTGATCGTGCTTACCGAATTGGGCAAAAGAAGGATGTTCTTGTGTACAGATTAATGACATGTGGAACCGTTGAAGAAAAGATATACAGAAAGCAGGTTAGAGATTTGTTTTTTGTTTGGGTCTAGTGGTACAGAAATTTCTCTTTTGTCAGCTCATATTGAAATTCTAAAGATGTGACATGAGCTGTTGAGACCTCATTGCTAAAATTTAATATGTTGCAACAAGTTGTAAGCCCACATGAAGCGAGAACTACTTAGAGTCATCCCAATGTCTTCAAGGAATATTTATTACTGTTGAAATGATTTAAATAGCCTCGTCTTTACTTAAATAAAATGTGGCATTTATTTGAGGGAAATATGAGATTTTTTTAAAGATAATTTATACAATCAAGTTGCCTTAAGATGATATAGTCTCATGCAGTTTCCTTCAAGGAGAATACCATAAATTTGATTGTTTGCATGTTTTTTGCATTATTAATATAATGGCATAATTGTGACTGCTCAAAATTTGTGGTTTAGATATACAAGGGAGGATTGTTTAAGACAGCAACTGAGCACAAAGAACAGATTCGGTACTTTAGCCAGCAGGTATATGCAAGAAAAGTTGAAAATTGTGCTTTACTGACTGGATTTCCAGTTGTTCATAATGCTTGTGTTTTGTCCTTTACATTTTTCAGGATCTTAAGGAACTTTTCAGTCTTCCCAAACAGGGGTTTGATGTTTCTGTCACCCAGCAGCAATTACAGGAAGAGCATGACCACCAGCACATGTATTGAAACCCATAGCAGCATTTATATTCCATGAAATCTTTACCTTTTAAATTCCCTTTTGCATGCCCAAACTGTGTGGCTCTGTGCACTTTTGGCTTAGTAAGCAGAGAATAAAGTTAAGTGGTAATGGTGCCATAAATATTTTTGGGGTTCTTACCTCCTGCTCCTTGTAGCATTAACAGAGTGCTTCTTCCCCATGCTGAGCCAAACAAAACAGCTAAAGGAGCAACGATGTGATATAATCAATAAATTATTTTTATTATTCAGTTAAAGAACTTTTATATTATATTGTTTATTATTCTCACTATTTTGATCTGCTAAAATACAATATAAAAGTTTTTTCTTTTGCAATATGTACGCCTTGATACATTATGACTGTTGTTTTACATTATTCATTTCACTCGATGGAGTTGTTTGGTTTTATGGGTCTGTATTAAATACATGTCATTTTTAACACAGGAGCTCCACTTTATTCTTATATCCTGATTGCTCCTTTTCTCAGGGATGAGTCCTTGGAGTTCCACATAAGGTTTCTTGAATCTCTAGGTATAGCAGGAGTCAGTCACCACAGTTTACTTTTCTCCAAGACAGCACCAGTGCAAGTGGTGCAGGAAGAAGAAGAAGAAGAAGAGATAGGGTGAAAATTCCATCTTTTTTTTCTTAGCTAATTTGGTGCAAGACAGTAGCTCATTATGTTAATGTTATGTCTTGCTGTTGACATTTTGACTTTCGAAGCTCTTTTTGTTCTTATTCTTCTCAAAACATGTTTTTTTTTTTAATTTCTTAAAACTGAAATTTTGATTTACATTTATTATTTTGTCTGCATATGTGTGTGTCTGCGCATGCTCATGTATGCAATTAGTAAAATTTGCTTGATGATACATACATTTTCAACTCCATGATCCTGAAATTCTAAATTGAGTTAATGTGTTTTCTGGGTTGCATGTAAATAAGCTGCAGTATAATTATTATCTTATTTCTATTTCTCTTGTTTTATACTACCAAAGGAAAGTAGGTTGTAGCTTTTTTGTCAGACTTCTCATGAAGATGATGTTCAAAACCATTAAGGATAAAAGTAAATGGTCTAAGGTGTTTGAGGACTTAAGTCTTATCATTGCAACTTAAAATATGTATTTGTCTATGTATTGACCATCTGTCTTACTGTTCCACGTGCTTCTTAATTTTGGTTGCAGGAGAAAAAGAACTACATTTGTTGGAAATTCATCATCTAGTGGTTCGCTTGAATGTAACGTTGATGGGTACTGACATGAAGGATCTTTTGCCTTGTTAAAGAAAATAGTAAATGTATTTGTCATATTTTCAATAGCATGCTGTTACTAAAAGTTTAGCACTTCTCACAGGGCTGAGTATGCTTTCAAACCAAAAGATATAAAACTGAACCAGAAGTCTTCTTCCCCAAAAAGTGTAGCTAAATTGACAGAGTCAGAAATCAAGGCAAGAATTAGTCGGCTGTCACAGATTTTTGCAAACAAGGTATGGTTTTATTTTAACTAGTAAAGTAAGTGTAGAATGTCTTGATGGTTTAATAAACCTGTTTATTTGAAGAAGCGGGTGAAGATTTATTTGCTTGAATCACTAGCTATGCATTCCAGCCTTTTTTATTTCAGCCATATATTTAATAGTTGTATGAATGTTAGCCAATACAAAATTTTAAAATGACCAGTTGCTTGGAGATCCATACCCAAGCTAGGGCATGGTTAGCTTGTTTTGTAGCCACTACAATTATAAACATTATTATTATAGATGTTCAATTAACACTCCCGAAAATGTTACTCCTCTCTGACAACTTCTATGAGTTATTTCCTTCATGCACCCCCACCAAATTGGGTACAATACTTATTTAGTAAAAATGAATTCTTCAAAGTGAATAAAATTTTGGGGGAGTGCATGTGTCTGCCTATTATATTTTTAGTTGTCTATTATCATCAGACTATTTTTGTCATCACTGTTTCATTGTTCTTTCTAAAGATACATAACAGGGCTGAATCGGAAGTTGAGTGAATGAAAGTCGTGACAAGTGTTCTGTCACCATTGTAAGAATGAAGCATTATATGCTCGTTGATTAATGTATATTTCCCAAATACTGTCATCCTGTGTAATTCTGCTAGCAACGAAGTCAACTTGTAGTTTGGTTTCTGTCTAGTTTAGATATTCTCTTAAGGTATTGTTATTTGAAAACAATGACTATGCTCCCCTTTCCCGTTAACTGCTCGTTCTTTCTGAAACATCGTTGGCAGGGTACAGTAGAAAGATTACCAGACAAGGGAGCAAAATTACAAAAGCAGATTGCTGAGTTAAATTCAGAGCTTAACAAGATTAGAATGGAGAAAAGAACTGAGCAAGAAGTCATTGATTTGGATGACGTTACGGGAAAACTCCAAAGAGTGTTGAATGTATAAGATCATTTTGGCTCAGCAAATTATAACTCTGGAAAGGTGATAAGTGATTTATGTTTTTGGTAGACAAAATTTACATCTATTTTACAAAATGTAAACAATGCTGTTGTATATGAGAGTGCTTTCCCAATTGCCTTTCTGGAGGCATTGGAATAAAAATGTACCCCCCCAGTTCGAAAACATGAATCCGATGATTAATCATTAGCAGTCATTTTGTAAAATGAAAAGGTAGGCAGTGAATTCAATGATCAAGAAGCTACTAGCTCTTGGTTTTTGCTCATCATTTCTTGAAACTGAGTTTTGAGCCCTATCCTCTTTAGGAACTTGAGGACTCCTCCCCCAAGTGGAGTCTTAGGAGAATGTGAGTGAAAGAAAAAAGAAATGTTGGTGTTAAATTGAGAAGTGGAGAATGCAAGAATAGATAGAATTGATTTGTTTCTAATATTTGAGTTAATATAATTGATGGTGATTGAAGGGAAATGAACATGTAGGAAATTGATGATACAGTTTTTCAAAATTATAGTAGTGTTAGGTTTGTAAAATATTATGTGAGCTAGTGGGATTATGAGTTATTTCATGATATTATTCTTTGAGTAATTAGTTCGGCAGAGATGGACTTAAGACTCTTTATCCTGTTATATATTGTAATATAATTTTTTATAATATGTGAAAAAAAATTTAAATTAAAAATCTACAAAATTAATGTACTTGATCCAATATGTTAGTGTTTTCTTTTATCATAATATAATTATTGAATTAATTTGTAATAATATTATGATATGTTAATTATAATATTAAAATTTTGTGAATATAAGTTAGCGGTGGTACTATTCTCTTTCCCAACTTGATACAATCCATTTTGAAATTTTAGATTTGGACGGGAACAATTTTGAGAATGTTCAGGATAGAATTTTCTATCGGGTCGGGTCAGGATTGAAAATTTTTTGAATATGTTAAGTTACATTTAGAAAATTTTTGAACGGATCGGGTCAGATTCGAAATTTTTTTGATTTATATGATTTTAAAAAAAATTATTTAAAATCAAAATTAAATTTAGAATTGGATTAAAAAATAATCAAATTATAACATTTAACGTAATTAAACTCGAAATTAGATTTGAAATTATAATATCATAATTGAAGTTGAAATTGAATTTGAAATTATAATATTTAACATAATTAAACTTGAAATTAAAATTAAAATGATAATATATAACATAATTGAACTCAAAATTGAATTTAAAATTATAACATTTAACGCAATTAGATTTAAAATTAGATTCAAAATTAATTAAATTATAATATTTAATGTAATTAAAATTAAAATTAGATTTAAAATAATAATATTTAATATAATTAAAATCAAAATTAAATTTAAAATAATAATATTTAACATAATTAAACTCGAAATTCGATTTATAATTATAATATTTAAAGTAAGTAAAAATTAAAATTAAATTTGAAATAATAATATTTAACATAATTGAAATCAAAGTTGGATTAGATATAATAATATTTAACGTAATTAAAATCAAATTTAGATTTAGAATATAATATATAACCTAGTTAAAATTAAAATTAAATTTTGAATTATAATATTTAAAATAATTAAAATTAAATTTAAAATTATAATATTTAATGTAATTAAAATTAAAATTAAAAATTATAATATTTAATATAATTGAAATTAAATTTTTTTATATAAAAAAATAAAAAAAATTAACTTGATCTAACTCAAAATAAAACTACGTCGTTTTATCATTAAAAAAATTTTGAAAATTCCCGTTCCAACCCAAAGAGGATCTGAAGCTAGACACTTTTCTTCGGCTTGATTGGAAACAGAAATGGTTTGAATATTTCCAAAGTCGACCTGAATACAAAAGTGTGCACCCCTTAAGTTAATGTCTAAAATAAATAAATAAAATAAACATATATTATGAGTTATTTCATGATATTTAGATATACTCTTACAATATTTAAGCTTACAAATTGTGCACGCGCTCAAGTAGTATTTGTTATTCTTTCTCTGAAATTTAAATAAGTCTGAATTTAGCAAAAATATTAATAGAACTAAATGCATATGTATCTGAATGATATATATCGTTTGACAAGAAGTGATAAGTTGTTTATTTTTATAAACAAAGAAAATGTATGCAATATAATATTATGACATGTACATCCTTGTAAGTATTACATATTCTTGTATTTATATATTATAATACTTATAAATTAAAAACTTAACTTGTAATTCCAAACAAACAAAATTTATTTGATTCTTTAAAATTTATTTGCAGATAAAAGTCACAAAATTCTACTTTTTCTTCGTCCAAACATAAGTGTCTTACATTTAAAGTTGCAAAAAACTTAAGTGCCTAAAAAAAAAAGAGAAAGTAAAACTCAGAATACACATAGAATCAAATACCCCAATTGCATTTCTTGTGTGATTTTCATGTAAGTAAACTCGATTTCACCTTGATCACAAACTCCAACTTGAATTTTATATGCTTGCATGTTGATTTTTTATATATGTAATTCTTTCTTTTTGATATCGGCCCAAGTTTTATCCTTGATGTAGTTTATAAAAGTTCCTTTTATAGCCTATAAGAATGTCTATTTTAGTTCATAAGATGGCCATTATAATTTACCAAAAAAAAAGTTAATATAATTCACAAGAAGGCTCGTTGTACTACAATCAAGATTTTGAACCATAAGAAAATGACCTTGGTCCAAAGTTTTCGATTTCCAAAATTTTGCTAACCACCAAAATTTTTAGAGATAGAAGAAGTTGTTTATTCATTATTAATTGAAGATTTGCATTGTCCTTATTTTTTATAACCCTGTAAATTTAAAGATTCTCAGTATAAATTTTATTCCTACAATATTAAAATGAATCTAAAACAATAAGATAAAGATTTGTCATAATTTTTTTTAAAAGTCTACAACTTAATAATACATTGAAGCTTCCTAAAAAAAAAGCTAATAATGAAGTAGGGGATCCTTTTCGAGACATTTTTTGGACTTTTTTTTTTTTAACTCTCCTTAGATTAAAAAGAAGTATTCTTTTAAGGAAATGAAGAACCCTAAATCCATTAACGTGGACAAATATAGTGTCTAGCATAATGCCCTTTTTTTATTACTTTTTTAAATTATTTTTATTATTGTTGACTAAGTATTATAGGATCATTACTGAAAAAAAAAACTTCGGCGTAATTAAATTTTATCTATAATTATAAGAGATTTTTAGAACCTAATACACATTAAGAGTAATCATCATAATTTAACTCTTTTAGAAATTTAATTATTATTTTTAAGAAAATAAATTAAACTCGGTGGTTTAAAATTTTCCAAATTACGGGTCAACAATAATATCTCCACAATTATTTTTAATTTAATCTTCAACCTGTGTGATATCTTGAAAGTCATTGCATGGTCAAGAAATGTTTTTGAATACATCAACAACTAGAATAAATATATTAAACCTATCATATTTTGCTATTATCAAAATTATAATTCTAAAAACCTCAAGGGCTAGCACACTAGATTCTAATTAAACATCTTTTTTTTTCACTTGGCGTATAACTAAAATACTACAAAAAGGAATAGATATGGTGATACGATTTTAAAATATACAATGTTATAGCATTTTAATATAAAAACTTATCCAATACACTGTTGCCTTTTTTGTCTTTTTCCCGACTGCTTATTTCTTCACTAGAAGACAAGTAAATTATTTTATAAGACAACAATACCAAACTGGCTTTTAATACGAGAAAGCTTATTATTATTATTATTTTCTTTGAGTAATCTTTATTTATTTTGCGGCCTTCTTTGTATAGAGTTATTCCTACAGGAAAGTTCATAATGTGTGAGAAAAGCAAATTCAATCGGAGGAAAAGAATTTACACCCTGAACTTACAAAGAAAGGGAATCCAAAAACTCTGACTTCTAATTGAAGAAAAGCACAATGGAGCTCCATTGTTGAAGAAGCCCACTCTGATCAAACCAATTCTGGTTCAGCTCTGTACATCACATTTGCTTAAAGACATTACAATCTGACTCAAACTAAATGCTTATGCGCCTATCTATATTCACCACTTCAAATACAATTTATGGCAAGCAGTTGTTATTTATGCATGCCAACTGATGGCATTCTGATTGAGAAGAAACCAGTGAAGAGACTGCAACATGACTTCCAAGTCAAGGAGGGGGCAAAATTCTTCCAGCAGACCTCTCTTCCATGACCCAATTTTTAAGTGATTGAGCCAAAAATTAGGGATATAACCAAAAGCAATTGAATTTACACGCGAACAAGGGTAAAAGACCAAACATGATTAGTCAAAGCTTGATGTGCGGCTCCATCTCCCTTGCAAGTAATCCTCTACTGAGATGGTTTGCTCAGTGCTGCTAGCAGAAAGTGAATCATCATCCAAGTCTAGAAATGCAAGGGTAAGATGCGATTGGATATTAGTAGGGTATGCTTCCTCTTCCCCATCGATGATATCAAGTTCTTCTGATGCACTCACTTGTTGCTTGGCCCACTTCGTGGCTTCTTCATCACCTTGAAGAAGCTTTAAAACCTGCCATGATTAATAAGCAAAGACCCATAAGAAAGGCGTGAAAACTAAGAACATAAAAGAAAATTTCTTTTATATGGGAAAGATATCATACAAGGTTTATTTGAGGCCGAAATGTGGGTGCTCGTTTGATGCAAAGCGTTGCGGCTAAGACCATTCTCTCAATCTGATCATTATTAACATCACAGTCTAAAATTGGATCTAGCAATTGAGAAATCTTGCCATCCTTTAAAATTGGCTTTGCCTACATATCATCATCAATTCTGTTATTAGTTACTATATATCAGACAAGGAATTTCAGAAGATGGCCTATCAGAATACCTGATGCTGAGGTTTAACCACAATGATAAACTTACCCACACAACGAGGCTCTCTTGCCCCTTTGGGCTTTCACTATTAATTGGCTTTCTACTGGAAAGAAGCTCCAAAAGTACTACACCAAATGCATAGACATCAATTTTGTCACTCACTTTGCCATGCATGAAGTATTCTGGAGCCAAGTAACTGCAAAAGAAAGGAAATGTTACATTAATAATCTTAAGGGAATAATGAACTGGGGAGGTTAAAGAATAAATTACACACCCAAAGGTTCCCGCCACATCAGTGCAAGTTATGTGGGATGAAGAAGTTGATAACCAGCTAGCAAGTCCAAAATCAGAGAGCTGAAGAACCAAAACAAAAGATATTGAGTATGAAAGCTTGAGCTAATGACAAGAAGCATCAGAATGCAGAATATTATGACATATAACACCTGTGGTTCAAAATCATCTGATAGAAGAATGTTGGAGGATTTCACATCCTTATGGATCACGGGTTGGTCACAACTATTGTGTAGATAGTCCAGTGCCTCAGCTACACCCACAGCCACCTTATATCTCTCCCTCCAACCAAATGCATTTCCATCTTTCTTATTACCTTCATCAGAAAGTAGGCATCAAGTGTTAAGAACAGCATCAGTAGAGTATATAATACAACTGTACAAGTTGATCTAATCCAAGAGTAAACAAAGTATGTACCATGCAAGTTCTCTTCTAGGCTTCCTCTTGATAAAAGGTCATAAACCAAAAGTAAATTATTGTCCTCAAAACAGAATCCAAATAATGAGATTATGTTCTTGTGGTGTAATGCTGTAAGGATCTCAATCTCTGAAACAAATTCCTTCAACACATCCTCGGATGGCTTCAAGACTTTTACAGCAAGTTCCTTGCCATCTGGAAGACACCCTCTATAAACATGACTATGACCACCTTTACCAACCATATTTTCTGAAAATTATAATAAAACAGATAAAAAGAATTATCAGATTCATCCAAATCAAGTTTGAACTCAAAACAAATTATACCATGGAAATAACACAGACCAGGCAGGAAATTTGATGTTGCTGAAAGAAGCTCCTGGTAGCTGAACAACATACATGTGGATGAGCATCTCTCATGTAAACCCTCCAACTCTTTAGGAAGGCCATTATAAGAGGAAAGAGGAGAGCAGGCGGCCTCGTGCTCAACAGGCACAATTGCACCACTCTCTCCGCCCAAGTTGGAATGTTGATCTCCATTTGTGCTAGCAGAATTATTCTGCTTATGATCAGGATAGACAACAGCAGTAGTATACCGGCCTGGTAGTCTAAGTACCCACTGAATCAAAGATGTCTTCTTCGCAGAAGGTTTCTCAGACTGATGTTGCTTGGGTAGAAACACCCGACGAAGGAGTGGCCAACCAGGTTTTGACCTGGGAAATTCTCCAACGATAAGGTCAGTTGAATTTGAAATGGCCTTGCTGCTTTGAACTGGAACCAATGCTAATGAATTATCTACACTCTCATCCCCAGCTGACTCTTCAAAGAATTGTGTGCTAGAATCACAACTAGTATAATCCTTCTTTCGGGCTTTCCTCTTAAAATTTGAATCTGACTTTTCTAAGCACTGTTGACATCCTCTCTTAGATTTCTCTTCCCCTGGAACAACAGTTCCATCAATAGGAACTTTGACATTCTTGCTCAGAGATCGAACAGGATTCTTCTGTCGATTATCATCTGTTCAACCAACAAACAGAACTAAGAAACCAGCCAAAACAACTTTTTTTTAAAAAAACAAAAACGAGAAAAAAGCTTTATTCTTCAATCAAAACAAAGCCAGAAGAGGATTAAAATGACAACCTTGTGAATTATCAGTATTGGTATCAGTTGCTTCTCTCTGGAAAACAATTTTGCCATTATCAACAGCAAAAACCCAGAAAGTTTTGGACAATTTTCTTGCACAATACTTGGCAACAGAGACTGATGAGCGGATAGTATGATGAGTCTTAGTTGTCCCCACAATTACCTTAGCTGCACCATGTGATTTCGCTTCCCTTACTAGAACTTTCTTCACTGATCTCCCCCTACACACTTTCAGCTTCAAATCAACCTAAACAAACTCATCCACTTTCATCAACCTTCCAAAATCAAACCATATAAAAAATAATGATAAATAATAAATAAAAACAAAGGGAAAAAAAACAACATTAAAATTTTCATATAACTTATTTAGTTTACTCCATTTTGGTCCCTCAGATACAGATAAATCGTTAAATCAGAATCTGAGAAAGAATCATTATATCTTGGTAAATGCGAAATTGTAACCTGCTTGAGATTGCAGAAACCTTCATAGACAGCTAGCATAGAATCAAAAGTCTTCACCAGAGACAGAAGCGAGCCTGTGCTCTCTGCAAAAAAGACAACCGCAAATCTCACATTATTTACAATCAAAAACCAGAACAAAGAGACGGAAATTCTAGCAATTATGAAAATGCAAATGTTACCAGTAATGGTGTCGAGAACGTGAACAGCAATGACACGGTCACCGGGCTGCGCCACCTTCACCAACGCCCACGTCAGCAACTCCTTACTCTCCCCATCCAACTTCACTCCCACCACCACTACTTTTCCCCCCTCACCCCCACCCTTACCGTCACCGTAGTCACACTCTCCGATCAACCTCATCTCTCAAAACGCCGTCGTTTTTCTTTTTTTTCTCCTTTTTTTTTGTTTGGGTTTCTCTCTTAACTCTCACACACCATATTCCGCTTCTTGTTGTTGCCAGTCGGAGTCAGAACAGAACAAGGAGGAGATTTTAGTCTGTTTCTGTTTTTAACTGGTTCGGAGCGATGTTACGGTGTTCTCCACGTGCTGTCGAGTTATGGTGCTGCGGTTTAATCTACACCGTTGGATATGTTGACTTTTGTAGCGTCGTGATGTGTGGATGCTGTTTGGTGGAATTACCAAAGAGGACATAAAAGTTATGTCCAAGTTTCAGAACTAAATCAAGAAAAGGTAATGACCAATGATTATATAGATTTTATCCTATTTTCACTTTATATATTCATGGAATTATTATTTAAAAAAATTTCCATAATTTCCTTTGCTAAAATTTAGTGACTTCTAAAGTGTATTGGGAATTACTTTAGTATTGTCCAAATAGTCTAAATTTTTACAAATCCTCAATAGTTATCTTTTAAAAATAAAAAAAGAATTCCTATCTTTTTTCAATAATTTACAATTTCTACTATATTAATTCAAAGGTTTTAAATAGATATATAACTAAGAATCCATCTCTCTCCAAGTCAAAGTTATATAAAAAAAATCCATCTCTCTTCTCAAATTATAATATCCTAAGTTTTTTATTTATTTATAAAATTTACTTCAATATTTTTAAAAATAATTAAGTTACCATTTTTATAAAAAGAAATTATTATTTTATATAATCACATAAAAAATAATTTATTGATCCAAACAAATACGTTATATTAAAATAAAAGATAAATAAATAAAAATATTTTTTATGACATTATTGAATCGAACATAATTTTTCTTTCTTTTTTTTAAAATGAGACTTTTTCAATTGAATTAAATTTTAATCTATTAAAAGGTGAATAAGGTCTCAAATATTGAGAGATATATACAAAAACAAGTCGGATTATATCTATTCTTAATTTTAACTAGAATATAATAACGTAAGGATTCATATGTAAATATAATATATATTTAGATACGCTCAAATGACCCCTTCTCATAATGAGAATATATATAATCTTATTTCAATCTACTCAAGTATGAAATAAACTTATAATCATGAAATCAATTTGATTATCAAATTATAGATTATAAGTTCATAACCTTATCTTATTACAAATATTTTAATGGTTTAGATTGTTGTAATTTGAGATTATATTTAAAATGGGACACATTTTTTTATTATTATTGGGACAAAAAAATCTCTTTTTATTTTTATTTTTTTTACTTTAATTGACTTTAACTTTACTCCCCACCATTGGAATATATATTTATGGGATAACATAGATAGACCATTAACAATTTGTATGTTTATTTTTTAATTAAAAAAAAGTTATATCTTATTTCAAATTAAAATTTTAATTTATTTTTATTCAAACATTAAAATTAAAAAAAAAGAAAAAGTATCTTAGAACAATCTACTTCTTTAAAGTGGCGCACAATTAATACACGCTGGCCAAAACTTTAGGCGACCTTTATCATGCTCATGGTAATGGCCTAAATGTCATAATGAAATGAAAGATTATATATGATGATCATCGAATATTTTTTCTTTTTTTTTTTAATTAAACCTTCTTCTTCTTTTGTTTTCAGGTCATGATCATGTTTATTAAAAAGATAATTTTATGAAGGCATGTGTACGTGCACTTTCATTGTTTTTTTTTAAAAAAGAAGGAAAATGTTATTTGTTTTTGCTATTATTTAAAAAAAAAAGACAATTTAGTCTTTTTTAAAGACGTTTTTAGCTATTTTTTGTTATTATTTTTATTCTCAATAATATATGTATTAAAAAATATTGAAAATTAAATTAGGAACAAAATTGACTCTTTTCTTTAAAAAAATAAAATGATCTAAAAACACGGCTAGGGTCATAAATATTTAGGATTGAATGAGAAAGAAAAAAAAAACCCTTTTTAAAGTAAAACTAACATCTATTATCCAATCAACAATTCTCAAAATTATTAGTTAAGATAAGTAGCAATTAAAAAGATTAAAATTTGTAAAACTGAAAAATAGTTTAAAAATTAATAAAATGTAAATTTTAAATAATGTTTTTTAACTTACGAAAGGGTTAATTTATTATTTTCTAGATTTTCCTCAAAGTAAAATTCATTAAAAATTAAATAGGTAATTCATATTAAATTATTTATAAACAATTGAATATTTAAAATATAATTGTTCTACCATTTCAAAATTTTGTCAAATCATGATTATGTTTGTCAAGAACATCATTGGTTTAAAAAAACAAATGTTGTAAAATACTTGATTAATTTTAACCCGTTTTTCCGTCAAGATAAAGATTTCATATTGTTGATAAAATGGAACATAATCCCACTGTTAATAAACTAATTAGTATGAAATGATATAAAAATTACAATAATTTTACACTTATAAAGTTATGATATAAAATTTATATTCTAGCAGATATTATATCTTATGTGTTTATTATTAATTGATACTATATAACTATTATATTTATTAAAATTTTATGATTTCACAATTTTGTTTGGATAAAAATTTTGAAGAATATTAAAAAAGAGAGTCACAAGAAGACAATGACGTATCAGACACAAAAGAAGAAGCGAAACAGAACTTAAAGATACAAAAGAAGACAAGAAAGGTAAGAATTGAAAATTCAAGCCCAATGCTGCAGCGCCACGACATTGAAACCAATGAGCACATCATTGTAGCGCTAGCCAGTCAGCGCCGTGACGTTGAGTCTATTTCGCGTTAACGCCGTAGCGTTGGCCACCCAGCGTCGCGGCACTAGATACGAGGAAGTCTATTTTAGTTTGGATTTTTAAATTTTAAAAAATTTTGGACTTTTAAAACACGTGAACTCTTATTTTAATTAAGATTATGGTTAGTATACATAAAATAATTCTTATATAAACCCTTTAGTTGAAGAATCAAGCATTAAGAGAGTCTCTAAGAAAGAGAGAAACTAAATAGATATTAAGTACTTATGTGCGCTAAAGTGCAATAATTATTTGGGTGTTCATTGTTCGTGGGAGAGTAAGAGTATACTAAACATTAGATCTTTTTGAGAGTTCTTCATTGTGTTTTTTTGTAAATTCTCTAGGGAGTTAATAACAGAAGTTAGGATCCTTAAATTTACAGTGAATATAGAAAATTAACCGAACCATGTAAGTGATTGTGTTGTGCTCTTATTTATTTACTTTACATTCTTGATATTTTTGCTTCATATTTTTGTTATTCTGTTGCACAAAAAAAATTAGAATTTAAGATTGAACTTGATTATAGTATTTTGCTTAAAACTAATCTCACAGAGAAAATGGTGATTCCTCAACAATATTAATAAAAATAAAAAAGTTTATAATTATATAACATGTGATAGTTATTAATTTGTAATACATTAATTAAAATATAATACTTATATCATAATTTTATAAATTTAGAACTATTCTAAACATACATAAGCCTTTTATTTAATCAAATAATCTAAATTCTTGAATTCATTAAAAAAGAAATATATGTTTAAGAATACCTTTATCATTGAAAAAATTATATGTTTTATGCACATGCAATTGTGATCTAACAATAAAAAGGTTCATAATACATTTTCTCTTTTAATCTTATGAGAGAGTCTCGTTTATAAAAAAATCACTAGAAAATAGAATGATTATTTTTTTTATTCTATTGCTTCTATTGTCCAACAGAATATTAACCGATAAATTGTACGAGCTAGCGAAACCACCAAATTAATTTTCATAAAATTAATATATAATACAAATTTTTAATAAAAATGATATATATTTGTAAAAAGAAAAAAAAAGACTTTAAATTTGAAATTAACAAAAATAATGTTGAAATATGAGATTCTCTTTATAGAAGGTATTATAGTTTGAATATTTTTTGTGGAATAATTGTCAAACAAATATATTTTCATGGATGAATTTATATGATGGAGGGGCTTTTAATGAAACAAAGACCTACAAATGGAGCTTTTCTTGCATTAATATAGCATTTAGTAACCCATTTCTTTAATTTTCTTTTTGACTTGCTAAATTACTAAATAGACCAAATTACTTTAGTGATAAGTCATTTAAGATAAAGTTAATTAATATTATTAATTAAAAGAAAAAGACTATAGATGCCAAATATCTAAGTCATACTCAAAGGATATAATTTGATGCTTTTTGCTAAAAGTGAGACGATTCTTCTTAATTTTCTTTTCACTCACGCATCTATTTTCTGAATTGATTGGAAAACAAGTAAAATGCGAATTTCATGTTTTTCATTTTTTGTGAATAAAATGAAAAATTACAACAAAAAAAATTTGTTTTCTAAAAAATGTTAAATAATATTACATAAAATTTCTTTATTAAATAGTTTTTAAAAATTGAAATTTCATGATAGAAACCGAATACTACATATATATTAAGTATTTCTATTAAATATATTTCCATGTCCAAAAAAAATCATATCAAAATTTTGGCCCTCTAGTGGGGCATGATTGACATAATTAAAAAAGAGTATGTATTGGAACAAGAAATGAAAAAAGTGTAACTTTGGAATTAGCATATTTTTCAAAAGTAGAGCATTGCACGCGACATCATTGTTTGGTTTGGCGTTGGCCAAACTTTAGCATTCCAATTGATTCTTTCGATGATGCTATCTTATTTATAAGTTTCACTCAATTATACAATTAATGTATTAATGCAGCAGCAGATTTAATAGTTGTTAGATTTTATCTATGACTATTGAGAAGAGAAATCAATTAATTGATAATCGATTATTTTTATTGCACACAGAGTAATCTTTGATTGATTTGAATATTGCAAGTTTTTTAAAACTTTTGATGTTATTTTAAGGTGACATTTATTTATTTTAATTAAAAATATAAATAAATTTGATCTCAATAGAAATTTGAATATATTTGAATTCATAAATTTGAAAGACATATATATATTTTTTGTTTTTTTACCTTTAAAAGTAAATATTTAAAATTAATATTTTAACATATATAACCTTTTACATATAACACGATGACAATTAAAAATTGCTCTTTTTTTATACGTTGTATGTGTAATTAGACCAAGATGTCATTGTTCTATTTAAATTAATGAAAAAAAACTAATGAATTATGATAAAATTTAATATTTTTGATCTAGTTAAAAAAAAAGTTATTAATTAGTTAAAACTTGATGGACTAAAGAATCCGTATCCCTAAAGTTATGAATATATTAAAAATTATTAACATAAACAAGTGTAGAGATCTTTGTAGGTGTCATTTAGTTTAATTAGTAAAATTAATTTGTTATGTCACATTACGATTATTAAATGGGTAACATGACAATTTTTCGTAAAAATAATACTCTATTCACTTTTTATTACTTATTTATAACAAGATGAACTTGCCCTTAATTAAAAATCGCACATCACTACTTTTACATAATATTATATTATTTATTTTGGGTTTAGACTTGTATAATTTTATTTTTAAGTTTTTCTAAAAGATCTCCTACCGTTGAGAACTAGTTTTATATATATATATATATATATATATATATAACTTAAAAATTTTATCTAATAAAGCCATGTGAAATTTCAATACTTAACTCTTATTTCATCCATCTTAACCCATTATCTATACCCTTAAGAATTTTGAATATCGAGTATTACATATATTTAATACCTATTAAATTTATATTTGATATTGTATGTGGTACAAGTTATGGATTCTATTTTTTAAATTTATCAAATTTTATATAATTTAATGTATGTATTAAAAAAAAATTAATAAAATATTTGAAACATATAATAAAACAACAATATATAAAGAAAAAATTATTGTCTTGTAGCGTTATGTCAAATACATTATAGACTACAATCGTCGACTTAAATTTAAGAGACTTGACTAAGAGAGAGATCTATAAATCTTACCTCAAATGTATTAGAATTAAAAAAAACAAAAGAAAAAAATTAATTAAAGTCTAGCACTAATTTTTATATAGTTGTATAGTAAATAATTTTACTCATCTATTAATATTTGTACATATATATATTAAAAATATTATTAATACAATCAATAATATTATATAATATGACTCCTGATATAAAATTAAAAAATTATTAAGATGTTAACAAAAATTATATATATATATATCTATTATGATTCGTTTGGATACAAACAAAATTCTTAATAAAAGATTATCCCAAATTGAATCTCTACTACTATTTAGGATAAAAAAAACTTATTCCATTTAAGGCGGAAAAATTTATCTATTTTATAACAAAAAAAAATCTATTTTAATGTAAGAGAGGTCAAAATAATTCTTATCAATACAGAATAAAAAATCTCGTATAAAATAAAAAAATATATATATATATTTATTTTAATAAATTATGTAATTTATCATATGATAAATAATATTTTTATATATTTAATAAATTTATAATTTTTTATAACTATTACATAATTAATATATTATAAAATATTATTACATAACTAAAAATTTTATTATATAATCTCTTGAATCAATTATATATATATATAAAAGTGATCTTCTATTTTATTTGATTAGATCTATTTAATTAATGTACAATTTTAATATTTTTAAAAATCCAATTATATACTATTATAGTCTAGTCTTCATTAGACAATCCACGGATTTGACCATTCAAAGTTTTGATGGGACAACTAGGAATAAATTAAAAAAAGAGCAACCCATGGAAGCGGCAGTTGATCCTTTCCCTGGCCTGTTTGTCCTTTCTGTTTACAACTTGAGCTTACTTTTTTCGTGTGCTTTTGCCTGCTAAAGTGAGTGATGGGTGGATGCTTCATGGGCCTTGTTTCTTCCACCTTCTGACTGCAAATCTTAATAAAAATGCTTGGCCACATTGTCAATTTTATACATTTTCAATCTTTGATGCTTTTCATTGGTATTTTGTTTTTTTTCAATTGAAGAATATTTGTGGCATTGTAAAAACCTTCAAGCTGTGAAGAGGACTTAAGAAGAAAAAAAATGCTCATTTAGTATTGTATTAAAGGAAGATGCATATGATTATATATATGTTAAAAAATTTGAGATGCATGTCAAAAATATATTGTGCAATAAAATAAAATAATATAAATAACATATACATATTATAATTTTATTAAAAATAGTATAAGAATCGTATACATATATTTATAGACAATTAAGTAAAGATTGTTGAACTTTAAAATTATTTGAACTCACAATGAAATCTTTTATTGAACAATTCTATACTCTAATATTTGATGAAATTAGAATAACTAGAATGATAATATTTGTTCAAATTTTCAACAAAGATTCGAGCTAACTTCAATATTTAAATTTGTTCTAGCATCAAATGCTTATAAATGATGTTTTAAAACTAAAATGCAAAATTTTAAAAGTTATATTTTTCTCTTTCAAATTTCACACTAATTTTTGATTTCACAAATCAATTCTCCAACATATGAAAAATATTTCATTTATTATAAGAAGTCAAAGGCTTTTTAAGTGGCCACATGTCTACTATTAAGGCATGTGTTACCATGTAATGTCATACATGAGTGACAAATGTCACTTATCTATGTAAACACTTTGCATGTATGATATTTGTTATATGCAACTCTATGTATGCTCCCATTTATCATATAAATGACCATGCATAGATATCATGTATGCAATTTACTTTTTTCATACATTAGGGACCTAACATTTACAAACTATAGTTCCCACTTTCTAAATAAGTTATAAAACATATCTTATTTTTCGAAATCTTTTCTAATTGATCCGTACGATTCATCCCGCTATCCTAATGCTCAATAAGTATACTTTATATTGTGAGACTCTTTAGGTTCACACCCATTTGTCTTACAAAATAATTTCGTAAATCCGTAAATGATGCCACACATACACGTTACAGATATTACAAAACGGCACGTTGAACCATACAAGTTAAGGTCAACCATATCCGTATAATTCCTCCGTTACCTATATCCTATAAAGAGTAGAGATATAGATCATCATCGTCAAATCTCTATATGCTCGATTATAAACTTATCTCTATATTTATATTTTCGTAAATAATATCTACAAACTTCTTTACGATATTGTTTAACTCTATGAAAAACTTTTTTCGGGTTTTATACTTATGTCCACAAGACTTTCTGGAATACAATCTCTGAGCATCAAGATATACAACTCACCCATATAAGTTGACAAATCCCATATTTAAGCACACCAGACTTCATGAGTATCAGACCATACTCAGTGACACCCAACGGTCAAATTATAAAAGGTCTCTAACATGAGTAGAACAAAAATATGGTAGATCACTCATAAGTCCATTGTGACACTCATGTCAAAGGATCACGAATACTACTCAACTTGAGAAGATTCTCCATTGACAACTTTATGGTATGTCTATTGGAAGTTCTCGTGAGTTTGTTCAGTATCCAGTCCTTACCTGTATACCTATACGGACTTTTCCGCTAAATTCATAGTCTACTAAGGTTAACCATCTGAACAATTCTTAATTCGAAAGGAATACCGATCAACCCATGTTGGTAACCATGAATTAGAAATGATGTTTTCAATAACATATTGTGTAATGACATTTATTAGCACAATTTGCAACTCTTTGTAACTACGTTATTACTATATTATTCTTCGGTCTTTGTCCCTATTTCAGACAAAATTCTAACTTTTTAAAATTGCTAACTTTAGCATTGATATAAACTCTTTTAAATCAGATCTGAACTCCTTTAGATCTATAATATTTAAAAAAATTACAAAGTTTTTACTATATAATTATATATTAACGATTATTATTAAAATATTTATTGTATATGTTAACTATTTTTTTTAAGCACCACCTCCAATAATAATATGTTAACTATTTTTTTAAAAAATAAAATAAAAATTAATAGTACCTTTCAATTTTATTAAATCATCATCTACTTGCAACTACATAATTCGATCTTATAAAGCATTAATAAAGTTATTTTGGTGGATCGATTAGTTATATAATACAGCTATTATGTGAAAATTTATTATTATTTTTTTTCATTCATACTACAATTTTTTTTATAACACATTCTACAGTTCTATTATATATGTGGAATTACAATGAGATATGTTTTTTTTTTTTTTCAAAAAAAAATTTATAACCATTAAAGATTCAACAAAGCTAAAAGTAATTAAGAATCCCCAGATCATGATTCATAATATAATAGAGAATTGGGTCAAGCTACGGAATAACCACCCCCCCCTTATTATTTGGTTAAATGTGAATATACACATTAAGAACAAAACATAACAAAATATTCCCTATATTAAAATAATAAATATTAAGATAAATATATTAATTGATATAAAATAATTAGCACTATACTATTATTGTTATATTAAAAAAATATATGTAACATTAATTTTAATTTTATAACACAAAATAAATATTATTAAATTTAAATAAAATTTTAAGTATACTTACAATTTCAATTTCTTATAATTTCGATTCTAATTTCAATTTCAATTACATTAATTGTTACAATTTTGATTTTGATTTTAATTTTAATTTCAATATCAATTATGTTAAATGTTATAATTTTAATTCTAATTCTAATTTCAATTTAAATTTAATTATGTTAAATGTTATAATATCAATTTCAATTATATTAAATATTATAATTTCAAATCCAAACTAATTTAATTTTAATTACGTTAAATGTTATAATTCTAATTCCTTATACATATATTCAATTACGTTAAATGTAATATTCAATTACGTTAAATGTTATAATTTTAATATTAATTTTAATTACGTTAAATATCATAATTTCAATTTCAATTATGTTAAATATTGTAATTTCAAATCTAATTTCGTTTTCAATTATGTTAAATGTTATCATTCTAATTTCAGTTATAATTTTAATTTTAATTACATTAAATATTATAATTTCAATTCTAATTATATTAATTATTATAATTCTAATTCCAATTTCGATTTCAATTACATTAAACATTATAATTTTAATTTTAATTTTAATTTCAATTACATTAAATCATATAATTCCAATTCCAATTTCAATCTCAATTATGTTAAATGTTATAATTTTAATTCTAATTTTAAATTCAATTTTAATTACGTTGATTGTTATAATTTCAATTCCAATTTAAATTTAATTTTAATGATGTTAAATGTTATAATTCTAATTTTAAATTAATTTCAATTACGTTAAATATTATAATTTTAATTTCAATTCTAAATTCAATTTTAATTACGTTAAATGTTATAATTCTAATTTCAATTTTAAATTAACTTAAGTTAAATTTTATAACTGCAATTTTAATTTTAAATTAAATTTTAATTACATTAAATGTTATAATTTTAATTCTAATTTTAAATTAAATTTCAGTTATGTTAAATGTTATAATTGTAGTTCAAATTTTAAATTCAATATCAATTACGCTAAATGTTATAATTCATTATAATTTTGATTTTACTTATGGCAAATGTTATAATTCTAATTTTGAAATTCAATTTCAATTACGCTAAATGTTATAATTCTAATTTTAAATTAAATTTTAATTATGTTAAATGGTAAATTTTCAATTCTAATTTTAAGTTAAATTTCACTTACGCTAAATGTTATAATTTTAATTTTAATTTTAAATTATATTTAACTTACGTTAAATGTTATAATTTCAATTCTAATTTTAAATTCAATTTCAATTACGTTAAATGTTATAATTCTAATTTCAATTGTAAATTCAATTAAAATTACATTGAATGTTATAGTTCTAATTCTAATTTTAAATTCAATTTTAATTAGGTTAAATAATATAGTTCCAATTCAATTTTAATTTGACTTACGTTAAATATTATAATTCCACATCCAAATCTAATTTCAATTACATTAAATTTTATAATTGTAATTCTAATTACATTAAATTTTATAATTCCGATTTCAATTCTACTTTTAATTTTAATTACATTAAATTTTATAATTCCGATTTCAATTCTACTTTTAATTTTAATTACATTAAATTTCATAAATGCAATTCTAATTACATTACATTTTATAATTCAAATTTTAATTCTAATTCAAATTTTAATTACATTAATTATTATAATTCTAATTTTAATTTTATTAAATTTTATAATTTCAATATAATTTCAATTTTATTAAGTTTGTAATTTTAATTCAAATTATATTAAATATATTCTATTTTACCTTTTTAGAGTAACCATCCATATCCATGGTTGTATATGACATACTTCTCATTTTAATAATATATTATATCTTATTATTTCTTAAAAATATATATTAATTAGGTTTGGATAAGGTAGAACATCATATTAAAGAGAATGATTGGATAAAATTAATTGGGTTTGGATAAAATTAAATTAAATAACATTCGAGTATTATAGTAGTTTTTCATAATTAGTGTAATATAAAATTATAATAGACTAATTGAAATCATTTTAAGAGAAAGTAAAAAAATTAAATACTCAATTAAATAATTTTAATTTTTAATTATGTTAAATAATACTAATTCTAAAACAAATTTAAATTACGTTAAATGTTATCATTCTATTTTCTTATAAAAATAAATTACGTCAAATGTTATAATTCTAAATCCATTTTCAATTTCAATTACGTTAAAAATTATAATTTCAATTATAATTGTAATTTCACTTATGTTAAATAATTTCAATTCCGAATTCAATTTTAATTTCAATTACATTAAATGTTATAATTTCAATTCTAATTTAATTTCACTTACGTTAAATATTATATTTCTAATTTTAATTTTAAATTCAATTTCAGTTATGTTTACGTTAAATATTATATTTATAATTTTAATTTTAAATTCAATTTCAATTATGTTAAATGCTATAATTTTAATTCTAATTTTAAATTCAATTTCAATTATATTAAATATTATAATTCAAATTCTAATTTTAAGTTCAATTTCAATTATGTTAAATGTTATATTCCAATTCTAATTTGAAATTCATTTTCAATTATGTTGAATATTATAATTCTAAATCCAATTTAATTTCAATTAAGTTAAATGTTATAATTCCAATTTCAATTACAATTACGTTAAATGTTATAATTTCAATTTCGACTTCAATTATATTAAATGATACAATTTCAATTCTAATTTTAATTTCAATTACATTAAATGTTATATTGTGTATCCAATTTCAGTTACAATTACGTTAAATGTTATAATTTCAATTCCATTCCAATTCTAATTTTAATTATATTAAATATTATAATCTAAAAAAAAATTGATTTGTTATATATTTTAGAAATTAGAACTTAAAAAGTTAAGATGGTCCACTACATACCTTAAAAATTATAAAATATCCAAAATATAAATACACTCTAAAAAAATGCTAAAACCAACCAAAATCCTCAATATTACCTAATAGGAAAAGATTTTTTTAAAAAAAAAAAAGAATGCCAAAACACAAAAGACATTGTACCAGTTCAGGACATGGGCTAATGATAGGGGTTAATTAAGTATAATATTTTTATATTTTAAAGTTAATATTTGTTTGTTGAGTGCACCTTCGGTACATCCGACTATTTCAAACAGTCGGATGATGTCAGCTAACCCCCTCAATTAGCTAACAAATGGTAGCCAATGGAGGAGGTTAACCCATTATATTAATTATAGTTATTTAATATACCTATATAATATCATCCTTTTATATTATGTAGCATTTTTTTTTATGATAACTGTTAACTAACAAATTATGTATATGTGGGGATATCCTAAATCTTTTGTTGGTGAAATGGGTAAAAATGCATGCTATGTTAAGTGGGATAAAATATACAACAAGTACTTGATGTATTTTTTTCTATAACATAATATTAATCATGCTCATTTAGGACACCAATAAAATATCATCCCCTTATATTAATGTAACTGAAATTAGAATTGATTTTGAAATTATAATATTTAATATAGTTAACATTGAAATTGAAACTGGATTTGGAGTTTAATCGAATTGAAATTGAAATTTGAATTATAATATTTAACGTATTTGAAATTGAAATTATATCATTTAATATAATTGTAATTGGAATTATAATTATATCATTTAGTGTAATTGTAATTGAAATTAGAATTAGAATTATAATATTTAACGTAATTAAAATTAAATTTAAAATAGAAATTCAATTATAATAATTAACCTAATTGAACTTCAATTTAGAATTAGAATTATAACATTTAATAGAATTTAAATTAGATTTGAAATTGTAACATTTAACGTAATTAAAATTAAAATTTAAATTGAAATTTTTCATTGAATGTTATTAAAATTGAAATTATAATATTTAATATAATTAAAATTAAAATTATAATATTTAAAGTAATTGAAATCAAAATTAGAATTGAAATTATAACAATTTAAATAATTTAAATTAAAATTAAAATTGAAATTATAACATTTAACGTAATTATAATTTAAATTAGAATTGAATTTATAACAATTAACACAATTGAAATTGGAATTAGAATTGAAATTGTAATATTTAAAATAATTTAAATTAGAATTGAAAGTATAACATTTACTGTAATTAAAATTGAGTTTAAATTAGATTTAAAATTATAACATTTAACGTAATTAAAATTAAAATTATAACATTTAACGTAATTGAAATCAAAATTATAATATTTAATAGAATTAAAATTAAAATTAATTAAATATTGAATGTAATTGAAATTAAATTTGAAATTATAATATTTATCATAACTGAAATTGAATTATAAATAATCATGGTTAATATAAAGTACTTAAATTAAAAAAATATATTTACAACTTTATGTAAGTGGGAACACATATTTACACGTATTTACATTCATAAAATTGGAACCCTTATATTAAATTAAATATTTTTAATGGTAATCAACAACGTGTTAAGAATGTAAAAGTTGAGATATTGACACTTTTCTAAATGAAAACAGTAAATAGTAGGAACATGTTGTATATTAAGTAGTAACATTTAGTATGTTAAGTAGGGAACACATAGTATATTAAGTGAGAACATTTAGTAGATCAAGTGTGAATATTTAATATATTAAGTGGGAACACATAGTATATTAAGAGTTTGAACATTTAGAATATTAATTGAGAACATTTAGAATATTAAGTGGAAACATTAAGTATATTAAGTGGGAACACATAGTATATTAAATGAGAACACGTAGTATATTAAGTAGGAATACGTAGTATATTAAGTGAGAACAAGTAGTATTTTAAGTGAGAACACGTAGTATGTTAAGTAGGAACACGTAGTATATTAAGTGGGAATATTTAAAATATTAAATGAGAAAAAACAGTATGTTAAGTGGGAACATCTAATATATTAAGCGAGAATACGTAGTATATTAAGTGAGAATATTTAGTATGTTAAGTGGGAACGCGTAGTATATTAAGTGAGAACATTTAGTATATTAAGTGGGAACGTGTAGTATATTAAATGAGAATATGTAGTATATTAAGTGTGAGCATGTAGTATATTAAGTGAGAATATTTAGTGTGTTAAGTGGAAACAAGTAGTATATTAAGTGGAAACACGTAGTATATTAAGTGAAAAGATTTAGTATGTTAAGTGAGAACATGTAGTTAATTTAGTGGGAACACGTAGTATATTAAGTGAGAACATTTAGTATATTAAGTAAGAACATTTTTAGTATGTTAAGTGAGAACATATAGTATATTAAGTGAAAACACGTAGTATATTAAATGGGAATATTTAGTATGTTAAGTGGGAACATGTAGTATATTAAGTAGGAACATTTAGTATGTTAAGTGTGAACAAGTAGTATATTAAGTGGGAATACGTAATATGTTAAGTAAGAACATTTAGTATGTTAAGCAAGAATATTTAATATGTTAAGTGAGAACGTGTAGTATGTTAAGTGGGAACACGTAATATATGAAGAAATTTCTCACTTAATATACTACATGTTCCCATTTAATACACTAAATGTTCTCACTTAATATATTATGTGTTCTCACTTCATATACTACGTGTTCTTACTTAACATACTACTTGTTCTCATTTAACATACTAAATATTTTCACTTAATATATTACGTGTTCCACTTAATAAACTACGTGTTCCCACTTAACATATTAAATGTTCACACTTAATATACTACGTGTTCTCACTTAATATACTACGTGTTCTCATTTAATATACTAAATATTCTCACTCAATATATTAAATATTCTCACTTAATATATTACGCGTTTTCACTTAAAATACTACATGTTCCCACTTAATATACTATATGATCCCACTTAATATACTAAATATTCCCACTTAATATACTACGTGTTTTCACTTAACATACTAAATGTTTCCACTTAATATACTACGTGTTCCTATTTAATATACTACTTGTTCCTACTTAACATACTAAATATTCTCACTTAATATACTACATGTTCTCACTTAACATATTATATGTTCCCATTTAACATATTATGTATTCTCACTTAACATACTAAATATTCCTACTTAATATACTAAATGTTCCCACTTAATATACTACGTATTCCACTTAACATACTATATGTTCTTACTTAACATATTACGTGTTTTCAGTTAATGTACTAAATGTTTTCACTTAATATTCTAAATGTTCCTATTTAATATACTAAATGTTCCCACTTAATATACTAAATGTTCTCACTTAATATACTGCGTGTTCTCACTTAATATACTAAATGTTTTCACTTAATATACTAAATGTTCTCACTTAATATACTACATGTTCTACTTAACATACTATATGTTCTCACTTAACATATTACGTGTTCTCACTTAACATGCTAAATATTCATACTTAATATACTATGTGTTCCCACTTAATATACTATGTGTTCCCACTTAATCTACTACGTGTTCCCACTTAATATATTAGATGTTTTCACTTAATATGTAATAACCACTTATCCACAACCAATAAGAATAAGTACTTATATATATAATATTCATATTTTATTTGTATGTGGATGATACTTAATTTATGTACTGTTATTAGTATTATTTGTATAGATTAAAGACCTACTATTAGTATTGCGTTTATTTGCAAGACTTTAAATTTATTTTAAGGACCGAATTGTAATACTTTAAAAGTTTTAGGGGTTAATTCGTAAATACTAAAAGTTAGCCTCTTAGTATAAAAATACACATTTTAAACCATAATTCACTCATTTTTTGGTAAAATTTTAGGCTCTAAGAGGTACATCATAACTCTTTCTCAATTTATTGGTGTTAATTAAATTAATTTCTTTAAGTTTTAATTTTTGAAAATATGTAAAATTGAGGACTTGATGTTGATTTTGTAAGATATATTGAGAATTAATGATGATTATGTAGATAACTTGATAAATTATGATGAATTTGCAGAATTTATACTTGATAATCTCTTGATTCGAGAATTTTATAAATTGTTGTACTTTGATTCTGGTTTTGAATTTTAAGAATATGAAACTAGACATGTCTAGAATCATTTGAGACTTTGAATCGATTGAAAATTTTAGAAATTGAATTTTTAATAAATTTACAAAAATGACCCTAAAATTCTGAAAATTTCCTATGTTAACAATATATTATAGTGACAAATAATTTTTGATCTTCTGAATGATCTTAAAAAATTACGAATTTTTGGAATATGATAAATTTATATGTCGAATATAATATATTCAAAATTGAGAATTTTTATCAATTTGATTAAATTATTATGATTTTCTAAAATGTATCAGCTCATTGTAGTATTTGATTAACAAATTTTTAAAGCTATGAAATAAAATAGTTTTGAAGTGAAACATTTATCTTGAATTGAGATATGTGTCAAGAGTAATTCTATGGTAGTTTTATAACTTTTTGAGTTAGTATATGATTTTATAAAATTGGGAGATTGAATACTGTTTAGTAAATATCTTGATCCTGTCAGGATAATAGTTTAGATTTGATGGTGTTTATGAAATAGATTATGTAGGAATTATGATACGATATTCATATATAAGAAAGATGTATGAGTTAAGAATGATATATTCTTGTTTTGGAGTAATTAGACATCATTTGATGTATAAGAAAATTTTATTAAGTATAAGTGGTTAGAATGACAAGTTTTGAGAAACCAAGTCATTAGACCAATTCAATGAAATAAGTACAATATGTGTAATTTTGTAAGCTATTTAAAGTATTTTGTGTAAATGGTGAGGCTTATGAAAGAATTAATCTCCACTGATAGGTTAAAAAGAATTAAACCTTGTACTCGAAAGTATTAAGAGGTAAGTATACTAGACTTTTACTAAAATCACAATAAATATGGTAATTATTTATGTATAATTTTATAAATGTGCTTAGAAATGTGTTTATGTTATGCCAAAGTATATTTGATATGAAATGTGAAAGACATATGTTTATGAATGTGAGTATTGACATTGAGTGTGGACAAACATGTTTTTATGAAAATAAGCTTTTAAAATGAAATGTGTTTAATAAAGAAATTTTTTGAAGTGAAAAATGTCCATAAGATACGTTTTGTGTTTTAAGGATGCTTGAACTCACTATTTACTTAGTATGCACCTTATGTGATTTGTGAAGCCTTTATGTGTGACTTTTTCTTTGGGATTGGTATATGTTATATGTTCCGTATGTAGGGAGGATCCTATTTGTACCTAAAGGAAAAGTGAGTTATCACATTCGTGTGGTGACGTGTTGGTGCATGTGAAAGGACTCACCGATGATTAGGGTGAGGGTTCGGCTCTTACTTTCGATTATGAGCGTTATATATGTGTAATTTAAATCTTATTTATACTATTCCTCTCATATGGTATATCATCGACGGGTGACATTTGGCTCATCATATGATATGTGATATGAAAGTCCTACTAACTAGTAGTTAAGTAATGATATTCCTATTATATGTTTTGAAAGAATATGTAAGCGCTTACCTGGCATGTGAATTGATAAGATTATGATTTTGATTTATCACGGCATATCATACATATGCATTGTGTATATATATGTATTTGTATTTTGATATATAAAAAATTAGTGTACTTACTGAATTTTATACTCATTATAGTTTATGATAATTTTAAATAAATAATGTACATGTGTGCTTAGCAGATTTAGCAAGGCTTCTGCTGTCCTTTGGATTCTCTAAGTTGCTAGGTTGCTGAGTGTTTCATTTGTGAACACATGGTTTAAGATATTTGATTTGTCCCTATTAAATAAATACTTATATATTATTTTATTAGATGTGGTTGTATTTAGTTTATATTTCACTACGTATAGTCATGGGTGAAATTTTGTGTTGAACTTATTAGAAACTTGTTGAGGATTCCTATGTTGAATTTAAGTTTGAAATTTTATGTAATATTAATTATAAGTGCACATTATTGAATGAGTGTAAGTTATGTCGTATGTCAGATCTTTTGAGTCTGGGGCGTGACATAATATACTAAATGTTTCCACTTAATGTACTACGTGTTTCCACTTAACATACTAAATGTTCTCACTTAATATACTACATGTTCTCACTTAATATATTATATGTTCTCACTGTATATATTACATATTTTTATTATTTACTGTTTTTCATTTAGAAAAGAGTACATATCCCCACTTTTACATTCTTAGCGCATTGTCGATTACCACTGAAAATATGTGATTTAATATAAGTGTTCCAATTTTATGAGTGTAAATACATGTTCCTACTTACATAAAGTTGTAAATATTTAATTTTTTTCATTTAAGTACTTTATATTAACTATGATTATTTATAATTCAATTTCAGTTACGATAAATATTATAATTTCAAATTTAATTTAAATTACATTCAATATTTTATTAATTCTATTAAATGTTATAATTTTAATTTTAATTACGTTAAATGTTATAATTTCAAATCTAATTTAAATTTAATTTCAATTATAGTAAATGTTATAATTTCAATTCTAATTTAAATTACATTAAATATTATAATTTCAATTCTAATTCTAATTTCAATTGTGTTAAATCTTATAATTTTAATTCTAATTAAATTTCAATTACGTTAAATGTTATAAATTTAATTCTAATTTAAATTTAAATTATTTTAATTGTTATAATTTCAATTTTAATTTCGATTTCAAATACTTTAAATATTATAATTTTAAATCCAATTTTAATTTCAATTACAATTACATTAAATGTTCTAATTCTAATTATAATTTTAGTTACATTAAATGAATAATTCCAATTCCAATTTTAATTT
This sequence comes from Ailanthus altissimus, assembly GCA_946807835.1. Lineage (NCBI taxonomy): Eukaryota > Viridiplantae > Streptophyta > Magnoliopsida > Sapindales > Simaroubaceae > Ailanthus > Ailanthus altissimus. The sequence goes on along the minus strand of OX327690.1, from coordinate 6,975,942 downwards.
TAATTACGTTAAATGCTACAATTCGAAATCTAATTTAAATTTAAATTTTAATTCTATTAAATGTTATAATTTTAATTCTAAATTGAAGTTCAATTAAGTTAATTATTATAATTCGAATTCCTATTTTAAATTAAATTTTAATTACATTAAATATTATAATTATAATTATAATTGCATTAAATGTTATAATTATAATTCCAATTCCAATTCCAATTACAATTATATTAAATGATATAATTATAATTCCAATCTCATTTATAATTACATTATATGATATAATTTCAATTTTAAATACGTTAAATGTTATAATTCAAATTTCAATCTCAATTCGATTAAACTCCAAATTCAGTTCTAATTTTAATTTCAATTACATTAAATAGAGTGTTGAGGGGCGGTGGCAGTGTATTTATATATTACTAACTAATTAAGATTATTTATTTATACAAATATTCAATTATTTATAAGTAAGGATATACTCACACTTCAGTTGGTGAAACAATTAAATACTATGAACATTGTCTGAAGAAGTGGGAACATACATCAAATGGTCATTGCATACCTACAACTTAATACATAATCAGTGAAAGTGGATAAATAAACTCTTGACACGGAAATTGCAACTCTAAATTTAAGGAATCCCAACAATAATGTATAATATTTTTACCTTCACATATTCTGGCAACAAAAGGTGGGGATATACTTACATGGGAGTTGACGACAGTTGCAAATATTACACGATAAAATGTAATGTAATTGGAATTATAAAATTTAATATTTGAAATTATAATATTTAAAGTAATTAAAATTAAAATTATAACATTTAACATAATTGATGTTGAAATTAGATTTACAATTTGAATTATTTAACGTATTTAAAATTAAAATTGAAATTATAACATTAAACAAAATTAAATTTTAAATTGGAATTAAAATTATAACATTTAACATAATTAATGTTGAAATTAGATTTACAATTGAAATTATTTAACGTATTTAAAATTAAAATTAAAATTATAACATTAAACAAAATTAAATTTTAAATTGGAATTAAAATTATAACATTTAACATAATTAATGTTAAAATTAGATTTACAATTGGAATTATTTAACGTATTTAAAATTGAAATTGAAATTATAACATTTAACAAAATTAAATTTTAAATTGAATTTAAAGTTATAACATTTAATGTAAATGAAATTGAATTTAAAATATAAAATAGAATTATAACATTTAACATATTGAAATTGAAATTGTAATAATAACATCTAACGTAATTGAAATTAAAATTGGAATTGGAATTATAACATTTGACGTAATTGAAATTGAAATTAAAAATATAATGTTTAATGTAATTTAAATTGAAATTAGAATTAGAATTATAATATTTAACGTAATTGAAATTAGATTTAAAATTAGAATTTAAATTATAATATTTAACGTAATTAAAATTAAAACTGGATTTGGAATTATAATATATAAAGTAATTGAAATTGAAATTGGAATTAAAATTATAACATTTAACGTAATTAAAATTCAAATTGGAATAGAAATTATAATATTTAACGCAATTGAAATTTGAATTGAAATTAAAATTATAACATTTAACGTAATTGAAGTTGAAATTATAACATTTAATGTAATTTAAATTAAAATTTGAATTGAAATTAGAATTATAACATTTATAGTAATTGAAATTAAAATTAAAATTAGATTTGAAGTTATAATATTTAATGTAATTGAAACTTAAATTAAAATTAAAATTATAACATTTAGCGTGATTAAAATTAAAATTGAAATTATAAAATATAATTAATTTAATTGAAATTAAAAAATAAAACTATAACATTCAACAAAATTAAAATTGAATTTAAATTTTGAATTAAAATTATAAGATTTTTCATTTTTTGAAATTGAAATTGAAATTACAACATTTAATTTATTTGAAATTGAAATTATAATTATAATATTTAATTAGTTCAAAATAAAATTGGAATTAAAATTATAACATTTTACATCATTGAAATTGAAATTAAAATTATAATATTTAACATATTTGAAATTAAAATTAAAATTATAATATTTAACGTAATTGAAATCAAAATTAGAATTATAAAATTTAACATAATTGAAATCAAAAATAGAATTAGACTTATAACATTTAACGTAATTAAAATTAAAATTAGAATCTGAATTATAACATTTAACATAATTAAAATTAAAACTAAAAATAGAATTATAGCATTTAATATGATTGAATTTGGAATTGGAATTGGAATTGGAATTGGAATTGAAATTGGAATTATAACATTAACATAATTGGGATTGAATTTAAATTTGAAATTAGAATTATGACATTTAATGTAATTGAAATTGAAATAATTATAACATTAAGCATAATTAAAATTGAAATTAAAATTATAACATTTAATGTAATTGAAATCGAAATTAGAATTAAAATTATAACATTTAACATGATTGAAATTGAAATTGAAAATAGAATTATAAAATTTAACGTATTTGGAATTGAAATTGGAATTTGAATTATAACATTTAATGTAATTAAAATTGAAAGTGAAATTAGAATTATAGTATTTAATATGATTAAAATCAGAATTAGAATTATAATATTTAATGTAATTAAAATTGAAATTAGAATTAGAATTGAAATAATTATAACATTAAATATAATTGAAATTAGAATTAGAATTAGAATTTTAATATTTAACGTAATTGAAAATGAAAATAGAATTAGAATTATAACATTTAACTTAATTAAAATTGAAATTGTAATTAGAATTATAACACTTAATGTAATTGAAGCTGAAATTACAATTGAAATTAACATTTAAAGTTATTGAAATTAAAATTATAATATTTAACATAAATAAAATTGAATTTAAATTTAGAATTTATATTATACTATTTTACGTAATTAAAATTAAAATTAAAATTATAACATTTAACGTAATTAAAATCAAAATTGGAATTGAAATTATAATATTTAACGTAATTGAAATTAAATTTAGATTTAAAATTATAACATTTAATATAATTAAAATTAAAAATTGGAACTGAAATTATAATATTTAATATAATTAAAATTAAAATTGAATTTGTAGTAATAACTTTTTAACATAAATGAAATTGAAATTAGATTTTCAATTGGAATTATACGAAGCAATAAAATTGAAATTATAACATTTAACGTAATTGAAATTGATATTGATATTCGATTTTAAATTACAACATTTAACGTATCTGATATTTAAATTAGGTTTAAAATAATATCATTTGATGAAATTGAAATTGAAAATTGATTTTGAATTATAATATTTAACATAATTGAAATTGACATTGAAATTGAAATTATAACATTTAACAAATTTGAAATTTGAATTATACCATATAACGAAATTGAAATTGACATTAAAATGAGATTTGAAATTATAATATTTATCGTATTTTAAATTAAAATTATATAATATTTAACGAAACTCAAATTAAAATTGAAATTATGTTATTTAACATACTTCAAATGAAATTGAATTATGATTTGAAATTATAATATTTAATATTATTAAAATTAAAATTATATTTCTAATTATAACATATAACAAGTTAAATCGAAATTTAAATTGGATTTATAATATTTAACATAATTGCAATTAAAATTTTACTTCAATTGTAACATTTAACATAATTAAAATTTAAATTTTAACATTGAACGTAATTAATATTAAAATTAGAATTATATCATTTAACATAATTAAAATTTGAATTGTAATTATAATATTTAATATAATTAAAATTATAATTTGAATTGGAATTAAATCTTTTAATGTAATTGAATTATAAATTAAAATTGTAATTATAACATTTATTGTTATTGAAATTGAAATTATAACATTCACAGATTAGCTTCAATTGTTTCAACCATATAATTTATTTAACAAATTCAAAGTTAATTAAAATTAATATATATATAAATAATATAGTTTAAAATTAACATATATAGAATCATAAGATAATGATCATATAATTTTTATAAATATATGTATTTCTACAATATATTTATTATACATACAATTTATTATTATAAAGATGATTAATTCATTTTAATAGGACTAACTTAAAGTTTTTTAAATAATAAATTTTAATTGTAAATTAAAATTTTAATAAAATTAAACTTATAAATAAAAAAGTATCAATTAACTAATTATAAATAAACTTTATTATTATTATTTAAATTTATAATAAATAAAGGGGCTTTTTTTATTAAATGTTATTATTACCGGTTTAAAATCGAAAATAATAAGTTCACCCTCCCTAAGGGGGCATTGCTGATGTCATCCAGCTATTTGGTATAGCCGGATGTACCGGAGGGCCTGCCTATAGAATTATAATATTGACCTTTGAGTTGCTGCAAACTGGAAGCAAAGAAAAGCAGAATGACATAAATCCTTTGGCATTTCCAAGGGAATTAAAGGCCATGTATGTTTTTTTTTAGTGTTCCACTCTGCTGTCAACACAATCTAACCCTTATTTGGCTAAGGATGTTGAAGATATGTAGAAAATTTGAATGGGATCTTGTTTTTATTGTATTATGATTCCTTCTCCTTTAGGCCTTTATCAAATTGCTATTAAATGTATGTATTTCTTTTGTATTTGCCCTTTAGTTTAAGATTTTTTTTTTAACTGAATTTTGAATAGAACTAAATTTAATGAATATAGTTGATTGATTGAATTTGATTCAACTATTTTTTTTTGCTTATTATTATAAAATAAATGTTAAATTATTTGTAACATCATTCCCATTTTTTACATTAAAGTAAAAAAAATAAATATAATAATTCTTTCTATTAAGTCAAATTTGATTTAAAATTCTTATTAAATTAGAAAAATAAAAAAATTTAAATGACTGAATAAATTAAATTAAGTCAAATTCAATATTAAACCAAAAACACAAATAGCCCCCAAGTTTCTTACTCTATCAAATCGATTATTTGCAAAGAAATTCATACAATATTCAATTAGGAAGAGTAATACAAATTTATTAACATGTAGGGAGAAAAACTAAATGGAAAAAAATACTATAGAATTGGATTTAAGTGAAAAAGAAGAGTAAAGTTTTTGTTTTTGTTTATTTAAATAACATAGTTGAGAAAAAAAGACTCTCGTCTATTTTAACATATTTTTCTCTCAAACAAAAGGAAAAAAACAGTGGCACCCTCCTCTTCATTGGAGAGGGGGTAAAAATGCCCCCTCTTTGGTGATGATTTTCCCTCTCCTCTTCTCCTTTTCAGTTTCCCCCCTTTTTTTTCCTCATTCTTTTCTCTTCTCTCCAGCTATTTTATTCTTCTTTTTTCTTTTTCCCCCATTTTCTCTTCTCTTTTCTTTTTCTTCCTTCTCTATTTGTTTTGTCTAGGCTCCACGGGTATCTCTCATTGAATTTTGTGGTTGGCTCATGCCTTTTACTATGGATCCACTACTCGCCCAGACAGATCGACCGATGACGAGCCTCATTGACACCGACCAAACTCAACAGTCGGTTGCTATGTTCTCCTCTTCTCTAACTGATTCTAGTAGCCTGTCGCCTCTTACAACTACCGTGGGTTAAATGTATGTGATTTTCAAGCATTCTGCTCACCATAGTCGTCGCCCGACCCTTTCTTTATGTTTAGCAACCCTAGGTGGCTTCTCATTTGCTATTTTGCTATTCTACTATTCAGATAGAAAACTTCATTGTCTCCCTATATTTTATTCTTGTCGAGTTGGTTGTTTTCTTATATGTAATTTTGATGATGTAGAAGGGTATTATTATAATTGGGAGATGTACGGGTGTTGTTTATATGCAATATTGTATTATATTATTCCTCTAATACCAGGATAGATAATTTATATCTCTTTGTGAGGATTTTGACCCTCTTATGTGAGGGTAAATATCCCTTCTACGAGAGTGAGTAGGTATTCCCTTCTACAAGAGAGTAGGCTTTCTCGTTTCGAGATAGTAGTTATAATCTTTTATTGAAGTTCCTAGTTTAAGATTTGTTTGTTCTCTTTATAAGAGAGTAATAGATCCAAAATAGTTTTTATAAACTTATTTTATTCATGTATAGCATTTCAATAATCTTATAATTTTATATCAAAAGTTAAATGTTGTAATATTATTAATTATTCAATAATATTATATCGTTTGTTAAAAAAAAACATAATTAAGTCTAGACAAACCTTAATTGCAAAATGTCCGTAATAAAAAAAATTAAGATTAAAATAAATTTTGTTATGGGATAACATTGTCTCCCTAAGGTTTACATAAATTGCATTTTAGATTTAATTATATGGATATTTTTTTATATTTAATTTAAAAAATAAAAATACTGGCATAATTATATATTTTTTATTATGTAAATAAATAAAATATCTTTAAAGAGTGAGTATTTTTATATAAACTATAGGGGACGACAGAGTTAATACCCAATTTTGTTATGTCATTTTTAAAGGTGTCAACGTAGAATCAATAAACCTTCTTGAGAAAAAAAAAAAAAAAAAGTTAAAAAGTATCGCAGAATAATAGAAAAGATGGATCCGTATGACGATGGATCCACAAGTCCCACCGTTGTAAGTGGGACCAGCCACTATGTCACACCATGTGGGTCCGAACAAGCTCACAATTTCAGGGGGGACCCACCACGATTTCACCTGCCCTCCGACCCGACCAACCAAAGTGATGGATTTGGTTTGGTCGGTTCAATAAAAATGGGGACTTCGGGTTAAACTATTGTGCAACGCAAGTCTGGGAGACGATCATGCACATTACCTATATCTGTACGAGATAGCTTGTGGGTCCTACTTAAATTCTAAGAAATTGATGGCACAGATTACAGTAATGTCTGTTCTGATTCGTCTGAATATTTTATAACTATTTTTATGAGAATCATGTGCTTGTATCAGTCCTAATGAATGAGGTATTAATACTGTCCCTCCTTGAGCTTTATATAAATTACATTTCAATAGTAATTTAAATTTAAATTTAAATTATATTATTATTATTTTATTTAATTTGAAAATTAAAAAATATTTTTATGTTTTTAATAAAAAAATATAATTTTAAAAACATTTTTCCGTATGACTATCATGTGATTGGTTGCATAATCTTTTTTTGTTTTAATCTTATGATGGATCAATGCACCACGTATTATTCAAATTTGGAGATATTAACATTGTCACTTGGTATAAATTATACTTTTAATTTATAGATGCAGCCAGATGTGACAAAGACAATGACCCAACCTATGAGACATGAACTGCACAATCGAGAGAAGCAATCTAAGAGTATAAAATTAAATATAATGACCTAAGCTTTGATGACAAGCATCCTCTCATAAAATGCGTTTGTTAATTAGGTTGAAAGTTTGAGTTTTAATAAATATTAGAGTAATTAATTAATTTTTATTCTTTTATAAATTTTTTAATTCAAGTAAAATATACTTAAAATTATACATATTATTTTTAATAATTTTTATAATATATTTCAAAAGAGATGAATTTTAATATTGTACGTGTTATTCTTAATAATTTTAATAATATAATTTAAATAAAATATAATTTAAAATTATAAATATAATTTTAATTTTTTTAATAATAATAATAATAATAATATAACATTAAATATTATCAACGTTATAATTTCATATAATTTTTTTTTTTTTAAAAGCCAGCCCAATGTTCTTTCCTTGTACTACATTAATTATAGCATAACGGTGAATTCAATTTGACAATTGAGAATCAAACCATGTGTCATGTGGGCATGTGCCCTTTTGCATCATGCATCATGTGTGCAAGTATTATAACCTGGCAAGTGATGTAAGATGCTGTGGCTCCCAGCTAAATCTAGCAAATATTAGTTGATTTGGTTATGAAATTGATATTGCCTTAGATTTGGCAATAACTTTAAGGTGGTTCTTCATCTATTGTAGTAGTAGACCAATGGGTTAAAAACAAGTAAATAAATAACATTTTATTATTTGACATGAAAGAGGGGCATTCGAATTCAAAATTTCTAATATAATGAAAGAATAATACACTATAAGTTCTTTACAACTAAACTATTCAAATAAATGCATTTAATCTTTCTTTATTGAAAACTAATTTTTAAAATTTGAACGAAGCTTATCAATTATCCCTACTCAACATTTCTTAATCATATCTTATTTTTATTAGTTATAATTTTTTTTTGAAGTGATGTATTACCCTTATATAAGAAAATAATAAAGTATAAAAAAAAAGAAAGAAGTGAGTGATAATTTTAAATTTAGGATATTATCATCAATATCAGCCGTGTGACTTAATTACAATAATACTCACAGAATTAAAAAATTAATATTTATACCTAATTTTTAACTAAAATAAATAAGAATGTTCAAATGTTAAAAATATTATGTTAAATATAACATATTCTATGCAAATATGCGTTAGATAATGAATTTATCCTTGACACATTAATAGAGGTAGATTTAACAGTATTGTGTTGCACGTATTCCAAGAGTTATATAATTTTTCATGCGGCTGACAATTTTATAATTATAAAGTTTGATTTTTTGAATATTTTATTTAAGAATAATAAAAATGGTGAATTGACTAATATACCTCTGAACTGATTTTGTAATTCCATAACTTTTTAGTCATTTTTAATAGAAATTTAAGATATTTTATTGTAATTTTCTCACTACTTTTGTGCTAGAATCATTTATTTAAATATTATTTTATTTGAACTGTAATTATTTTACATTCCTTTTTGTAATTTAATAATAAAACATTTTCTTTGTTAATTTAGTGGTTGTCATTAGACAAAAAACTCTTGAATTGTAATTAATTTTCAAATATTTTGTAATTTTAATGAATGAAATAAAAATGTACAAACATTAAAAATTGTTTGAAATGTGCAGGTGACCATTGCACAGTACAACGGTCCAAAGCTTATTTCCTATTTAAGGGTTACATTTCTCCTTTATTGCACAACTCAAAAACTTACAATTTCTCCTTTGTTTCAAACATGTTGCAAACAAAAACAACTCTTTCAACGAGAAAAAACACATTATACACTCATTTTCTTCATTTACAGCAACCCTAAACAACACATTATAAAATCTTTCCTTCATTTATAGCAACAAATTTCAACAATATTAAAATAATAATTCCTTTACAGCAACAACTTTCAACAATCTTTCCAAAGATCTTGGAACAACTAGTCTCAAAATCATGTCAAACCCTATAAATCTAGGTGAAGTGAATAAGAGAATTATCAAATTCAAAAACAAAAATTATTTATATGGAAGGAAATCATTGTAAGAATTTCAGATTCAGAGAACAACTCTAATAAGTTGTATTTCTACTGTGAGGGAAGAAGATGCAATTACTATCGATTTTGAGAACCAAAGGAGGAGGATTTCAACTATTTCATGCTTCAAGTTTATGAAATTATTTCACTGGTGGAAGCAATGTAGAATCTAAATGTGGAAGTGGGTAGTGTGTTTACAAGACAAGCAAATATGACCAATCAAATTGATGAAATGAAACGTCTAATGAAAAAATATGTATCGTATTTTATTGGTTGTTATAGTAATTATTGTGTTGTAATGTACAAGCAAAAAATGACATGAAAGTTATAAGTGAAAGATGTAATTCATTAAAGATAAACTAATGTTAAATTGACTAAAATTTCAAAATGTAATAAAGTAAAATTATGGTAAACTGATATAATTCTATGCTAACCTATGCATCATCATTCTTACAAAATATCTCAATAACCAATAATAATGAAATCATTTTAAAAAATACAGTTAGAAACCTCATCCAACTTACATTTTCTTTATGAGCTCTAAAATCAGACTCTCTGATGTTTCTTAGGCCTTCTAGGCCTTTCCCTTCGTCTATATCCTAAAAATAAAGCATTTTATATATTAGAATTGATGTTGTGTAATATTTCATCATTTTATATATCCAAAATTTTATATATTATAAGACAAATAAAATGCTTTACTTGACACTCCACTTCCAACTGTTGCAGTATGAGTATTGGCTGACGTGGAACCTTGTTTATTGCTTGATGCCCTTCCCTGCAAAATAAAGAAAAATATATAAATTAAAAAAAATGCTTGCAGATTTAGGTAATAAGATATTTTTAAGTTTATGCTTCGTGCATACCATAGCATTAGAATGCATCTCTCTTGTAGCAGCATGAGATAAACTTTTTCTAACTAAAAATGCTTCCTGAATTATAAATGAGATGCATAATTATTACTAAGAAAAAGTAATAAACAATGTCACTAAATATTAAACAATATGGAGTGTAATTTACAAACTCTTTAAACTACATTTTCTCTCTACAAGTTCTGAAATTATGTCCAAATTTCCCACATTTGTTGTATTTTACCACAAAAGATCTTTGCACCTTGGCTGGTTTACTAGTCTCCCACCTTCTAACCAACTTAGGTCTTCTAACAAATCTTTTAATTTGTTGGTTGGGGGGGTTTAAGGTAGGTAAGTTCACATTATCTCATGCACATCTCTCTAAAATGGGCCTAATCATGCCCTCATAAGTCCTCAAAAAAGCACTTTTATATGGTGCTTTGTCAATATATATTACAGGGTCAGCTCTCAAATAAATGATAACTCTTATGGCATGCTTGCATGGTATACTACTTGTCTGTCATCCATATCTGTCACGCCCCAGACCCAAAAGATCCGACACGCGACATCACTTACATTCATTCAATAATATTTTTAAGCACATTCATTTTAATTTCTTTCAGAATTATAGCAATTGAATTATGACTGGGACAATTAGTAAACCGGAGATACGCAGAGTTTTCTCAGAGATAAACACTCTACTACGTCACCAGTAGCAACTTTGTTACCGGGAGCCCAGAATATATTCATTGCAAAATTCTTACTTAAAATCATCCAATAACCACGCTTTATAAAACTTAAACCAAATTCAATCCACACACAATAAAATAATACATAAGTATTTATTCAATAGGGACAAATCAAATATCATATCCTACGTGTCCCCAAATGAAACACTTAGCAACCTAACAACTTAGGGAACCCAAGGAACAGCAGAAGCCTTGCCAAATCCGCTAAGCACACATGTACCTTATTTACCTGAAATCACCATAAACTATAATGAGTATAAAACTCAGTAAGCATACTAGTTTTTCATATATCAATACAAATACATATATGTACACAATGCATATGTATGATATGCTGTGATCAATCAAAATCATAATCTTATCAAATCACATATCATGTAAGCGCTTACACATTCTTTCAAAACACATAATAGGAATACCATTACTCGACTACTACTTAGTAGGACTTACATATCACATATCACATAATGAGCCAAATGTCACTCGTAGGTGACATACCGTATGAGAGGAATAATACAAGTGAGGTCTTTAAATCACACATATATAACGCTTATGCCAGAAGGTAAAAGCCAAACCCTCACCCTGATCATCGGTGAGTCCTCTCACATGTACCAATACGCCACCACACGAATGTGATGACTCACACTTCCTTTAGGTACCAATAGGATCCTCCCTACATACGGAACACATAACATATACCAATCCCGAAGGAAAGGCCACATATAAAGGCTCCACAAATCACATAAAATGCCTACTAAGTTAACAGTGAGTTCAAGTACCCTCAAATCACAAAATATTTCTCATGGACATATTACACTTCAAAAGCTTTCTTTGTTAAACGCATCTTATTTTGGAAAGCTCACTTTCAAAAAACACATGTATGTCCATGCTCAATGTCAATGCTCACATTCATAAACATATATTCACATTTCATATCAAAATATACTTTGACATATCATAAACATATTCTTAACCCCATTTACAAAATCATACAAAACAATAATTATGTTTATTGTGATTCCAGTAGTAAGTCTAGTATACTTACCTCTTAACACTTTCAGCTACAAGGCTTAAATCTCCTTAACCTATCAATGGAGATTAATCCTTTCATAAGCCTCACAATTCACACAAAATACTTTAAATAGCTTACAAAATTATACACAATGCATTTATCACATCAAATTGGTCTAAATATTTGGTTTCTCAAAACCTGTCATTCTGACCACTTACACTTAACAAAAATTTCTAATACATCAAATGATGTCCAATTACTCCGAAATCAGAATATATCATTCTTGACTCATATATACTTCTTATATATGAATATTATATCAAAATTCCTACACAATTCATTCCATACACACCATCGAATCCAAACTACAAACCTGACAGGATCAAGATACTTACTGAACAGTATTCAATCTCCCAATTTTATAAAATCATATACTAACTCAAAAATTATAAAACTACCACATAATTACTCTTGACATATATCTCAGTCCATGATAAATATTTGGCTTCCAAATAACTGACAAAAGTATTTTAAAACTATTTTATTTCATAACTTTAAAAATCTGTTAATCAAATACTACAATGAGCTGATACACTTTAGAAATTCATAACACTTCAACCACATTGATCCAAATTCTCAATTCCGAGTATATCATATTAGACATATAAAATTATCATATGCCACAAATTCATAATTTTTAAAGATCATTCAGCAGGTCAAAAATTATTTTCCACTGTATCATACTGTTTACACAGGAAATTTCCAGAATTCCAGGGTCATTTTGGTAAATTCACTACAAATTCAATTTCCGAGATTTTCAGTCGATTCAAAGTCTCAGATGATCCTAAACATGTCTAATTTCATATACTCAAAATTCAAAACCAGAATCGAATCACAACAATTTATAAAATTCCTAGATCAAGAGGTTATCCAGCAGAAATTTCATAATTCATCATGATTTATCAAACTATCTTATAGATCATCATCAATTCTCACAACATCAAACGAAATACACATCAAATCCTTAATTATACATATTTCCAGAAATCAAAACTTAAAGAAATTAACTTAATTAACACCAATAAATTGATAATTAGTTGTGATATACCTCTAAAGATCCAAAATTCCAATTTCTTCTTCTTTTTCTTCTTCTTCTTCTCTTTCTCTCTCCTTTATTTCTCTCTTCTCTCTCTAAAAATGGGTAGCTCGACAAAAATGAGAGAATTAGGGTTTTTAAAAGTGTATTTTTATACTAAGTGGTTAATTTTTAGTATTTACGAATTCACCCCCAAAACTTTCAAAGTATAACAATTTGGTCCCTAAAATAATTCCAAAGTCTTGCAAATAAACTCAATACTAATAGTATATCCTTAACCTATAAAAACACTACTAATAACAATATATAAATCAAGGATCACCCACATACAAATAAAATACGTATATTTATATATATAAATATACATATTCTTACCGGTTATGAATACTGGTTACTACAATTCTCCCCTCCTTATAAGAATTTCGTCCTCGAAATTCATAACTTAAGCACATAGATGAGGATACTTAGATCTCATTTCTTCTTCTCATTCTCAATTTTCCTTTTCAACCGTATAGTTTATTCATAAAACATTTACAAAGCAATCTTCCTTGTATATAGGATTTGCTCATTGTGGTCCAAAATCCTAATAAATACTCATTCATATGTTAGATTATCTCTAAGTTGGCTCATAGCTGAGTATACGAGAGGAGTACGAAACATATATCCATAAAATAAACATATGACACACATTATGGACTTATAAAATTATACACACATATTTTTATTCTTTTTTTTTTTTTTCCATTCGTTCAATATTTAATGGGTATCTATACACTTCACCTTTCATTCATTAAAGAATAACATAGATGTAGAATACCCATACTAATCTCTTACATAAAATTCTTAACTCCTCTAAAAATTTTAATCCCTTCAACATATACTCATACGTCATAATATCATTCACTACCTTGATATCATTAAAAAAAAAATATATAGTATTTCTACGCAACTAAGTTGTCATTCAAATCAGAATATTGAAAGCATTATCTTAAACGATCAAAAATCAACTTCAATAAAAAGACCTTTAGTTCAACTGATTCTTAAACTATAGATCTTAACATTATATCTCTTACTTTAACTCTAAAAAAAAAAATAGTCCACCTTATTGGACATCATTTTCTCATTGAGATTGACATGTCTGCTTTTTCTAATATGCTCGATTTCAAATAGAAAAGATTCTACTAGCACAATTACTGCGATGGCAAATATGATTCTTTTAACTATTCCTTTAACGTCATCCACGTAAAAGGAAAGGACAAAACGATTATTGATTTTCTTTCATAAAACTCTATAAATAGCCTAAACCTCATAATCACTTTTCTAGCAATAAATAAAACCAACCTTCTTACCATCTTCATAATGAATCCCATTATCATAACTCCTCCTGTTCCTTTTTCTCCACCACAATTTCCAGACCTAATCAAAACCAGAACACTCCATTCCCGTGCCAAAGAATTCATCAGACACTACGCCATCTTAGCAGTACAAGAACACGGCCTCACAGTTCTTGGTGGCCCTTTGTTCAACTTAGAATACCCTTTCTTTCACCTGCACTCTTTTTTCCCATTTTCCCAATGGTCCAAACCTGTCCTTTACTTGTTATGGTACCTGTTGGATCTGTATACAATCGCCATGGAATTCCCATTACTTAGAACCCTCCAAAAATTAGAAAAATGTGATGAAGATCATCCAGCCCTGATTTTTCTCCAATGGTTTTACCCAAAGACATGGTGGATAAATAAATTTCAATACATGATTGCAAACAACACAAATGCTGCAGTCCCCAGACAACATCTTTGGTCAGTCTTACTTCTCCAACGGAAGGGTATGATTATTTCCGATCACGAGATTCATTATTACCCTACTGTTAAGGATTACTTCACATTTACCCTTTCACTAAAGGGATCAATTAAGCTCTGGCCTGAAGAAGTAATCCAGCAAAAGAGAGAACTTGAAAGAATTCTTGCTCAAGAAAACCAGATAATTCCTCCGTCTGTTTGGATCTCCCCAAAAGATGCTGCACCTTGGGAACAGGTTGAAGATGACTTTGCAGAAGAATTGAATTCTGCCAATCTACACAAATCCCGACAAAGACAAAAACATCATCTTTCTCATCATAGAAATACAGATTACTCTACCCACCATCACCATATCCCAAACATGACTTATTATGCCAGGTACAGACAAGCAATGGATAACCTTCACCAATGGCCTCAGCTAACTGTCCTGACAGAACCTACCCAATCTCAGTCAGTTGTCCCGACAGAACCTACTCAATCTCAGCCAGTTGTCCCGACAGAACTTGACCAACACCAACCCAATCTTGACTTATCCCTCTTTCAAGACTCCCAACCTTATCCAACCGACACCCAAATCCAAGAGGAAGCCAGCACATCCCTCATCCAGACCAGCTCACCTGGAGAAGATCAAGATATGGTAGACCCACATTCCACTCCGCCAGAGCCCTCATTCAATGTATGGGAACAACAACTTCATAAGTTCCTCTCTCACGGATACGACACAGATGAAAGCGACCAAGGAGACTCATTTTGACCTACATTGCTGTTTCTATTTTCACAGAAACTAGATCCGTGTTGCTCTATCACATCAAAGAGAGACTGATTACTGCTTTATCTTTATGTCAAGTATGCTTTATCTTTCTTCATATCTGCTTTTAATCTATCGGCCAAAAATTAATGTTAAGACCACAAAATCTTTGTAATTAATAAAGTTAATTTGGCCTCATGTCCAAAGTCCAATTGTTAGCTCAAAAAGTCTTCAAGTCATTGATGTATTGTCGACCATTAGTGCCAAAATGGCTAAGTCCCTAAATCCATGAAATAGGCCTTTATTGACTTTTCTTAATTATCTTACCTAACTTATCACACTTCCGACACAATTTTTATCACACTTACATATCAACATATATTTATTCAAGATTTTGTGACCTATTGTCCCTTATAAAATGATAAAGTAAAACTCATTCTTTTTTTTTTTTTTTTTTTTACCTCACAAGAATCGAGAAAAATATATACTTGAACATACTTACACATATGTTCCACAGCTATTATCAATTTGTTTCTCTATAAATACATTATTATTGCATCCTTATACAAACTCAAAAATATTCAAAGATTGGGGTGAGCATAACAATGGAGGAAACCTCAGCTCGTCGATTTACAAAAATTTGTGTCTTTTGTGGATCTAACCCTGGGAATACTGAAGAGTTTACAAAAGTTGCAGAAAATCTTGGTAAGGTATTAGCTGAGCGAAATATACATTTAGTATATGGAGGAGGTAACCGAGGGTTAATGGGGTCTGTGGCAAAAGCTGCATACAATAAAGGTAGTCGAGTTTTGGGTATCATTCCAAAACCTCTAGCTATTGAAAATATTGTAGGAAAAACAGTTGGGGATGAGTTACAAGTCTCATCTATGCATGAGCGAATGGCTCAAATGCTTAGGCATGCAGATGCCTTCATAGCTTTACCAGGAGGTTTTGGGACCTTGGAGGAAATTTTTCAAATTGTCTCATGGGCACAATTACAAATCCACCAAAAACCCATTGGTTTGTTAAATGTTAATGGTTTTTACGACGGGTTGATATCTTTTCTTGACTATGCAGCGGGAACACAATTCATCCCACTTCTAGCACGACGGATTCTTATTTCTGCTCCAACTGCTGATCAACTGATTGATCAATTGCAGTCTTTTATTCCTCTGTCTAATCCAACATTGCATCAGTTAGACTGGTCTACTTATGACAGTCAGAAGAAGCGTAAAATAGACTTAAATCTCACTCCGTAGCCTCTACTGTATTATTGTTGCTGCTATTGTTGTTGTTTTCCTTTTCAATAAAAGTTGTTTCAATTGATGTCTTCAATACTCTACTTCTCTATATTTTGTCATTGAGAAAATTATCTCAATTTGCTCTATCACATGCAAATTATCATTATAAGATATTCAACATCACTCTTACTAAGCATATTAGTCATAACTTAAAAGAAAATCTAAATGGTAACATTAAGATCCACAAGGTACCATTATCCACAACAACAACAATCTTAGCAGCTCTTGGATAATGTGTCATCTTCACAAAATCATACAAAATTTAAGGAATATGTCAAACTTTTACACAAAAAAGCTACAAATACAATCCTAAGGATTTGGCATCTGCTCGGTTCCCTTGACTCGACACTTAAAAGTCTACAGAATCATATCTTAGCTCTGATACCAATAAAAGCTGTCACGCCCCAGACCCAAAAGATCCGACACGCGACATCACTTACATTCATTCAATAATATTTTTAAGCACATTCATTTTAATTTCTTTCAGAATTATAGCAATTGAATTATGACTGGGACAATTAGTAAACCGGAGATACGCAGAGTTTTCTCAGAGATAAACACTCTACTACGTCACCAGTAGCAACTTTGTTACCGGGAGCCCAGAATATATTCATTGCAAAATTCTTACTTAAAATCATCCAATAACCACGCTTTATAAAACTTAAACCAAATTCAATCCACACACAATAAAATAATACATAAGTATTTATTCAATAGGGACAAATCAAATATCATATCCTACGTGTCCCCAAATGAAACACTTAGCAACCTAACAACTTAGGGAACCCAAGGAACAGCAGAAGCCTTGCCAAATCCGCTAAGCACACATGTACCTTATTTACCTGAAATCACCATAAACTATAATGAGTATAAAACTCAGTAAGCATACTAGTTTTTCATATATCAATACAAATACATATATGTACACAATGCATATGTATGATATGCTGTGATCAATCAAAATCATAATCTTATCAAATCACATATCATGTAAGCGCTTACACATTCTTTCAAAACACATAATAGGAATACCATTACTCGACTACTACTTAGTAGGACTTACATATCACATATCACATAATGAGCCAAATGTCACTCGTAGGTGACATACCGTATGAGAGGAATAATACAAGTGAGGTCTTTAAATCACACATATATAACGCTTATGCCAGAAGGTAAAAGCCAAACCCTCACCCTGATCATCGGTGAGTCCTCTCACATGTACCAATACGCCACCACACGAATGTGATGACTCACACTTCCTTTAGGTACCAATAGGATCCTCCCTACATACGGAACACATAACATATACCAATCCCGAAGGAAAGGCCACATATAAAGGCTCCACAAATCACATAAAATGCCTACTAAGTTAACAGTGAGTTCAAGTACCCTCAAATCACAAAATATTTCTCATGGACATATTACACTTCAAAAGCTTTCTTTGTTAAACGCATCTTATTTTGGAAAGCTCACTTTCAAAAAACACATGTATGTCCATGCTCAATGTCAATGCTCACATTCATAAACATATATTCACATTTCATATCAAAATATACTTTGACATATCATAAACATATTCTTAACCCCATTTACAAAATCATACAAAACAATAATTATGTTTATTGTGATTCCAGTAGTAAGTCTAGTATACTTACCTCTTAACACTTTCAGCTACAAGGCTTAAATCTCCTTAACCTATCAATGGAGATTAATCCTTTCATAAGCCTCACAATTCACACAAAATACTTTAAATAGCTTACAAAATTATACACAATGCATTTATCACATCAAATTGGTCTAAATATTTGGTTTCTCAAAACCTGTCATTCTGACCACTTACACTTAACAAAAATTTCTAATACATCAAATGATGTCCAATTACTCCGAAATCAGAATATATCATTCTTGACTCATATATACTTCTTATATATGAATATTATATCAAAATTCCTACACAATTCATTCCATACACACCATCGAATCCAAACTACAAACCTGACAGGATCAAGATACTTACTGAACAGTATTCAATCTCCCAATTTTATAAAATCATATACTAACTCAAAAATTATAAAACTACCACATAATTACTCTTGACATATATCTCAGTCCATGATAAATATTTGGCTTCCAAATAACTGACAAAAGTATTTTAAAACTATTTTATTTCATAACTTTAAAAATCTGTTAATCAAATACTACAATGAGCTGATACACTTTAGAAATTCATAACACTTCAACCACATTGATCCAAATTCTCAATTCCGAGTATATCATATTAGACATATAAAATTATCATATGCCACAAATTCATAATTTTTAAAGATCATTCAGCAGGTCAAAAATTATTTTCCACTGTATCATACTGTTTACACAGGAAATTTCCAGAATTCCAGGGTCATTTTGGTAAATTCACTACAAATTCAATTTCCGAGATTTTCAGTCGATTCAAAGTCTCAGATGATCCTAAACATGTCTAATTTCATATACTCAAAATTCAAAACCAGAATCGAATCACAACAATTTATAAAATTCCTAGATCAAGAGGTTATCCAGCAGAAATTTCATAATTCATCATGATTTATCAAACTATCTTATAGATCATCATCAATTCTCACAACATCAAACGAAATACACATCAAATCCTTAATTATACATATTTCCAGAAATCAAAACTTAAAGAAATTAACTTAATTAACACCAATAAATTGATAATTAGTTGTGATATACCTCTAAAGATCCAAAATTCCAATTTCTTCTTCTTTTTCTTCTTCTTCTTCTCTTTCTCTCTCCTTTATTTCTCTCTTCTCTCTCTAAAAATGGGTAGCTCGACAAAAATGAGAGAATTAGGGTTTTTAAAAGTGTATTTTTATACTAAGTGGTTAATTTTTAGTATTTACGAATTCACCCCCAAAACTTTCAAAGTATAACAATTTGGTCCCTAAAATAATTCCAAAGTCTTGCAAATAAACTCAATACTAATAGTATATCCTTAACCTATAAAAACACTACTAATAACAATATATAAATCAAGGATCACCCACATACAAATAAAATACGTATATTTATATATATAAATATACATATTCTTACCGGTTATGAATACTGGTTACTACAATATCACTCACATGTTTGGGTATTCATATCAATTAAATATGTTCTTTTAGAATCTAATATCTAAAATAAAAAAAACCATTTTTAGCATTGAGAATCCTCAATGCCCAACCATACTCACTCAATTTATCCATCTACTTTTTGGCAACAGGTGATATGTTTGTTTCCTAAGCTTGTTCATGTGAAACCTCTCTTGAATTCTAACCATTACCTTCTTTCTATAGTGCTCTAGTATGGTCAAGGTTGGCATTTTTCTCTCACTTAATAACCAATTATTAAATGCCTAACTGAAATTGTTTTTGACATGGTCACATTTCACATCTGCTTTAAACCCATGCCTAGACCATTTATTAGACAACAGTTTGCTAAGCCAATCATATGCCTCAACCTAAATAGCTTTTACACTTTTCAAAATTTTTTTAAACTAATATTTGTCACTCTCTAGTAGCAGACTTGAATAAGTTTTTCAACTATATACTAAACTATTTAGTTCTAAAATTATCATATATATGCCTAACATACCACCTAGTTTGTGAATTTGGCCAGTATACTGCCAAGGCATCAACCTACCCCTTCTGTTTATCAGTTATGAATGTGACATACCTATTTTTCTCATATTCAATCAAATGATACAATCTTTCTAAGAAAAACCCCCAACTCTCTATATAATCAACCTCACAAATAAATATTGCTAATTGAAATATTTCATTATTGGCATTTAAGGCCACAACAGAAAATAGTACTCTATTATACTTCTCTTTTAGGTGACAACCATCTAAACCTATGAAAGGCCTACAACCACCCAAGAAATTCAATTTTTGTGCTGGAAAGGCTAAGAAAAATCTCTTGAAAGTTAAGATTGTAGGTATAAAATCAGTGCTGGTCCTACCAACAGAGGCTACCATTTTTGATGTTATTAGGCCAACTGCATTAGGGTTACAATTCAGAACCATGTGTACATACTTATGTAGGTTAGCATAGGACTAAACATAGTCCTCTTCAATCATATCTACAGCCTTCCTCTTAGCTCTATAAATCCTTTGCCTATAAACTCTAACTCCATATTTACATAACAATTCTTGTTCCAAAACTTCAGTTTTCATTTTTGGCAATGCCTTCACTAAACTTTCAAACTCTTTTGTAAGTCATGGTGATTTCTCTCAACAGTATTGGAGGTTATTAAACATGCATGGCTAGGATTATGACTCTTAATCATAAAGGATGACCCTCAAATGCACACGTGATAGTTGCTCTCAAAGGCTCACTCTTCACCCTTTTAGGTGTAAACTTTAGTTGAACAATGTGCTTTGTTAGTGTATCTCTAAATTGTTGAATGTTAACAAATACATGCCCTTCTTCAAAGAAAATTTGCTCCTCGAGTTTCTTTACCCATACCTTCTCATTAACCTTCTTAGCCATCTTATAAACCTCCTCTTCCTCCTCATTTGAAGAGCTAATTAGAAAATCATCATCATTAGACTCGTATTCCTCCATATCATCATTTACTAAATTTGATGTTGTTAGGAACCAGCTCCCTCCATACTTTCCTCAACGTTTTCCCTCAAGAATTTTCTCCTTATCAGAGAAATGAAATACCTCATCTGCATCATCATTTTAAAAAACTTTGTATTTTAAAGGTGTGGTGGAATTAGAGAGATATCCTCTACACCATGAAACACACTCAAATTAAAAAAAAGGTTCTCTATATAATCATATTTCATTAATTTAATTATAACATTCTTTTTCAATTTTTCTTATATCTTGCTAAAGAAAAGATGAAAAGAAGACTTTTACAGAAAGGTTATATACCCAATAGTTACCTTTCTATAGAAGCATGAAGACTTAATAGATAAAGAAGACTTTGCTAGAATGGTTGTATACTTATAACTCCCTTTCATAAAGGTAATAAGATGTGACAAATTTACTAGAAAGGTTGTATCCTTGGGATTCTTTTCTATGAAGATAATAAGATGTAAGAGATAAGATGACTTCACTAGAATAGTGGTATCATTAGAACTTCCTTCTATGAAGGTAATAAGACATAAGAGATGAGATGAATTTACTGGAAGGGTTGTATCCTCGAAGCTCCATTCCATAGAGATAATAAGACATAAGAGATAAGATGACTTCACTGGAATGGTTGTATCCTCAAAGTTATCATGGAGATGATAAGATGTAAGAGATAAGATATTTTAATTGGAAGGGTTTTATCTTCAAAACTCTTTTTCACAAAGGCGATAAAGACATAGGAGATAAGTTGACATAAGAATACTTCCTTAGAAGAGTTTAGTACCTTTACCAAAGAAGTACATATATTGAAAACCTTTCTTGGCAAGGTATCGTAGCTTTACCAAAGAGGCACATATATTATAATACTTGTTTGAAAAGGTCAAAAACCTTTATCAAAGAAACATACATATCAAAAGTCTTCCTTAAAATGGTCGTGTGCCTAACAGTTACCCTCCTATGGAAGCAAAATTGATGTTTTAAATTATTATTCAACAGAAATCACTATATGATAAATAAACATATATTCACCAGGAATTTTTATTTATTCAAATCACATTGTGTCATAAGGACATAAAGATGAGTTTAGAAAGGTCCTATTTTAGGGTTATATCAATTAGGAAGAGTCATGTATCTTAATAAGACTTTGGAAGTATAAAAAAATTCATTGGAAAGGTCTAGTACCATTATCAAGAAACATCCATATTGACTGACAGACTTCTTAGAAGTATAATCAAGAATTGTATCCCAAGAATAAGAAGTATCATTATCTTATATGATATTATACATATAGATTTATGATGTTTTATTGAGCTTTATTTTAATGAAAGAATAAGTTTTTACAAGATTTTTTATTTAAATTTTTTATTTATATTGATTTATGATATTAAAGAACTTGAATTGACAAATTTGAAGTTGAAACCGTGTAAATTATTATTGGTAATATTTTAAAAAAAGCTTGTAACATTTCAAAACAAACGTCACTGTACATTATGAATAAATTTACTTATAAAACTGATGATTTATCCCTAATTATTAATATTTTTGCAAAGTAAGTATTACAAAATGATTCAATAAACATTATGGAATAATGACATTATAAAGGATCTTTGTTGCAATGTTTAGAAATGAAGCTTTTATTGGTAATAATGTAAGTATGAAAAATGTAAGAGGTTTAGTTTTTTCGGAATCTTTTTGTAGTACACATTTTAAGGTTAAATTTTGGTGGTGAATTTGAGTAAGTGTGATTTGATATATTCATTGTACAAATGGAGAATTGAGTTTTAAATTAAATTTAAGATTACATTTTTTTGTGGTAAAAAATCATTGACTAGAATGAGCAAGAACATTGGAAGAAGAATTTGTTGCGTAATTGGTTATAAATTTCTTAAAATTTATTAGGTGATTTTAAAATTGATATTGTATTTGTGAGACATTTGGATTATTTGTATTCTAGAGCTTTGGATTTTCATTTACAAATACAAATTGTATGAACAATTATAATAACATGCAATTTTGTCACTATTAACCCAATTTAGCATGTGTTTGTCAAGTGCAAAATTTAGAGGTGCTACACAGTTCCTCACCCTTCTCAAACAACTTATTACTGTTGGCTTACCAGATAGGCATAGAAGCAATCATTTCTAATTCCTTTTTACTTGTTATCTCAGAATCTTCTGCAAAAAAAAAAAAAAAAACTCACAAAATTCAAACAAGCCTTTCGGTGAATTATGCTGCTAAGATCTGATAACGTTCATACCTTCCAAGCATAGTTATACCCAATGAGAGCATGAAACACATCTTTGGGTGTTTTTTTACATCTTTGACAAATTGGACTATCAACAATTCTCCTGCAAAACAATTTAGAGGTTGTGGGGAGCAAGTTTAATAATGCTCCCCACTGAAAATTTTGTGCTTTTTAAGGGATGTCCATTGACCAAGCCAACCACCAGTTTTTACCATTCCTTTAAGATGTACTGGCTTTATTAAGAAATTTCAATCTTTAGGTAATTTTTAGGCAACCTAATATTGACTTTTAATCGTGTAAAAACCCTCTTTCTCAAAGTGCTATAGCACCTCATCTTTTCCTTGATAAATGGATGGCCAAAATCATCTCAGCATCTTCTTTCAAACAATTGCTTCTTATTAAGTCTTCCTTCCACCTAAAACCATCCTCCAATAGATTACTCACTTTTATATTCTTTAGAAGCACCTGAATGGAAAAAAGTTTAAATGTTAAAGGTCTAGGTAACCAATTATTGTTGTAAACTTCAATCTTATCACACAACAAAACACTTTCCATCTTACCCCTTTCTCCAAGACTTTCCTTCCCCAAATTGTTCTTCTCCATATAAAGGAGGGGTTATGTCCCACCTTTTTGTTCCAAAAATCTCCATTTTGAAGTATCTTGCTCTCAGAATTTTTGCCACCATAGAGTTGAGGTATCTCAAAAACCTCAAACCTTATTTAAAAAGGAGAGCCTAGTTAAAGCAATGTAATTATCTAAATCCAAGGCCTTCATTCTTCTTTGAACCATACTACTTGTCACAATAAGTCCAACCCCCACTAGAAGCTATTAAGTATTCTTTGAATATTTATACAAAGGCCCGAACGCACTTTGTAGACACTCATAATATAAGAGGGGATAGCATATGCTACTGCTTTGCTCAAAACCTCTTTGCCTCCACTTGAAAAATTTCTACAATTCTAATTTTTCAATTTGTTGATAATTTTGAATTCAATTCCCTTAAAGCAATTCCTTATATGTCTTACAATCATTAATGGCAACCTTAGATACTTCTGATGCATCTACACCATACTCAAGTTGAAGATATTCTTGATAGTAGATACAATTGAGCATTGGTTGTTTGGGCTAAAAGAATTGATGATTTCTCAAAACTAAAAATTTTCCCTGATGCAGTAGCATAACAATCAAAGATATCTTTCAACCCAAGACACATCAATATTAGCTTTGAAAAAAAAAAAAGCAAGCCTATCATTTGTAAATAACAAATGAGAGATTGTTAGATTTTTCTCAAAGCTCACACCCTGGATCTTCTTTTCTTCTTTTGCTTGATGAAGCAAAAAATGATAAAAGCCTCAACATATAGGATGAACAAATAGGGGGATAAAGGGCATCCTTGCCTTAATTATCTTTATAGTTTAATATGCCTTTTAATGTTGCCACTTGTCAACACTAAGAAAGAGGAAGAAGTAGCATAATTCAGAATTAGTTTGATCCATTTATTAAAAAAACTCAATTTTCCCATAATCTTCTCCATGAAACTTCATTCCACTATATCGTAGGCTTTGTTAATATCAAGCTTCAAAGTAATCAAGCCCTTATTTTTTTTTTCTACTCTTAATTTTGTGTAAAGATTCATATCTTAGGATTATATTATCCTATATTATTCTACTAGATACAAATGCACTTTGATTAGGAGTAAAAGCATAAGTTTTAGGCGATTAGCCACAACTTTTGCCCTAAAACTTATGCTATTAGCCTATAAATTACATTACATAAGCTAATCAGTCTATAATTTGTAATTTTCTCTGGGTAATGTATCTTTGGAACTAAAGCAATTAAACTTTGATTAATAGTTGAGATATCACCTTGATAGTTTAAAGCATGCATACACACTGAGAGCACACATTCCTCCACTTTATACCAGTGCTTCTGGAAAATACTGTTGGGAGACCATAGTCTCAGAGCTTTAAGAATTTCATCTCTGGTAAAAAGGCTGCTCCAGTCTATGATTTATCTCAGTTGACACCTTTTCTTTAACTTCCATCAAAGCTTCCTCCATTTGACAGTCACTTGAGGCTGCTATAAAAAAAAAATTAGAGAAATAGTCACACACCACATTCTCTAAACCTTGGTCATCTTCCACCCAAATTCCATTATCTTTTTCATTCTGGCAGAAGTTTTGGCATAAAAGAATTTTGTGTTTTTGTCTCTTTCCCTCAACCAATTTACTCTAAATCTCTATCTCCAGTTTATCTCATCTTCTTGCACGCAGATATTAATTTGCTTTTTTCACTTCCTTGACTTCTTTCATAGTAAAATTTTATTGACTTGTGCCTTTGATTGTATGTAACTATTGAATGAAACTATCATATTTCTTCTTTTTGCCTTTAAATTCCTTAGCAGTTCACCTTCTCAGCCTTTCTTTGGACTTTGCAACCATATCTGGGAATCATTTAATTGGGTTTAAATGCCCTTTACAAATCTGTACATCCCAAACTTCCTCCAAAATGTCTTTACACCTTTCATAAGAGCTCTAAAAATCCTCCTAATGGATGACAGACTAATTTGAAGTCCAGAAACTAAATTTTGCATAGAAGACCCTCTAAAGTGATCTTGCCAACTTGAATTGCATAATACCGTGTCCAAATCGGCCCTAATTCTTCGATTACACCATGTAAAAGGAAATTCGGACCATCCCATGTCTTTTAATCCACAAACCTTAACGGCATTTATAAACTTTAAAATAGCTTCCATGTTCCTTAGAAGAGCCCTGCATTTCTCATCCATATGCATAATCTCCTTGAAATCTCCACAACACAGCCATAGAAGATTATCTAAAGGACTCAGTCTTCTTATCATAGTCTCTAATTATGTCTTTTCTCAACCATTTCAGGATGATCATAAACACCTGTAACTCTTTACTAAAATCCATTCCTTTGTTTCATGGCATCTATATAATGCCTACTATAAGAGCTAACATGTAAATCTACATTTGTTGACCATGGCAGAGTCAGACCTCCACTTAAGCCCATTTTATTTATAATAAAGCAATTTTTAAAATTAATTCTTCTTCCCACTTTTTTCATTTGATAAAATCCTACATATTTGTCTCATAAAGAAACACAATATCTAGTTGATGCAGTAAAAAAACCTTGTTTAATAACCAAAATGTGAACGGGTTCTCCAGTTTCCAGACATTCAAACTTAGCATATTCATGGCTCTCGGTAGGGCTAGCCTCTAGCCTATGTTGATTGCACTATTGTTTTCAGCTTCTCTCCGTTGCCTACCTATACACTTTGCACCACCTTATTGGTATTAAGTGGTTGGAAAATCACCCTTGCCTCGCTTTCATTCTCCTGGTCCATATTATACTCGTGTTCCTTTTTAAAACTGTTTGTTGCCTTCTAACCCATTTGGTCTCATATTTTCCAGGCCCTTTAAAACAAGATGTTTTAAATAGGGCTCTCATTTTGGTTTCTGGCCCTCGACTTCCAGCTTCCAGAAACTTTTATTATGTTAAGCCCCTTCTTTATATTTGTTGACATTAGGCTTAAAGGGATTCGGCCACCTTCTTTAGATAGTAAATTTTGTAGCCCGTTACTCTTTTCCTACCACTTTTTTTCTCTACCATCTTAAAACTTCCCTGCTCTCTCTCTCTCTTGAAATCGCCTCAAATATTTATTTCATTAGATATTTTAAAATCATTTCTTACTCAACAATTAGGAATTGTAAAATTTGAATTTATATCTAAATTTTGCTCAATTTAAATTTAAATTTAAATTTTTTTGGTGAACTCAAAACTTGAGTTTAGCTTGCATTTTTTAGTGCCATGCCAAATCGAGTATACATCCGACCAGGCTGGATCTAGGCTAAACTTTTTTTTTTTTTTATAATTTGTTTTTAATTTTTTTGGTAAATTTGAACTTTTAGGTATTTATTTGATGAAGCAATTGTTAAATTATAAAATTTGTATTCATAATTTAATATATTTTTTAAACTTTATTAAATTTTATCCTTTTATAATTATTAAAATTTTAAATTTATTTATTTTACCTTGTTTCAATTTTTTAACTTTTTATGTTAAATTTAACATTTTAAGATATTTACTTTATAAAGTAATTATTATATTCATATATATTACATTAATTTAGAAATTTTCTTTAAAAAAATAATTAAAATCTGAATCTAGGCTAGGTTTTTGGGTTCTCAGAAAAACTCAGTTTCGGGCTAGATTGAAATTTTTTAAAAAATAGGAATCCAGACAAAAACTTAAATTTTTTTGGGTTAGATTTTGAATTTTTTCGGGTTCTAAATCCTAACTAGCACAAATTTCCATAATTATCAACAACCTCTTTTTATGTCTCCTCTCTCTATCACTATTAATGACTCATTTAATTATTTATGACTTTTCATACTTTTTAAAGCTTTTTGGACAATTCTACCCTCAATATCTATAGGCTATCGAGTTTAGTGCACTTTTTTTTTTCAAGCGAACCCGATTTGCTAGAGTGTCCTCCAACTTCTTAAAACATTACTGATTGCTGATTTCTTGCCACTGATGAATTTAATTTATTTCGATGTCGATCCCTTACTGGTTCCTTTCAACGCTTTGTATATTTTAATAGATCAAAAGCTTTCAATCGAGCTCTATAATAAAAACTCTCCGTCTCTGCCTTCTCTATGTAGCTCTGGTTTATTATGTTTACACCCTCTGAATACATGGCCAAGACACCCACATTGAAAACAAACTTTAAGTAATTTTTCAAACATTAAAAGTAACACCCTACTCTATTTTGACTCTTGCAATGTATCCTATTGTAGTAACCACTTATCCAACACTCAAAAGAATAAATATTTATATATATGTATAATATTCATATTTTATTTAAATATGGATGATACTAAATTTATGTATTGTTATTAGTATTATTTGTATAGATTAAGGACATACTATTAGTATTGAGTTTATTTGTAAGACTTTAGATTTATTTTAGGGACCAAATTATAATACTTTAAAACTTTTTGGGGTTAATTTGTAAATATTAAAAGTTAGCTTCTTAGTATAAAAATATACATTTTAAATCCTAATTTACTCATTTTTGGGTCGATCCACCACTTTAGAGAGAGAAACGAGAGAAATAGAGGGGAGAGAAATAGAGGGGAGAGAAAGAGAAGAAGAAGAAGAAGAAGAAGAAGAAGAAGAAGAAGAAATTGGAATTTGGAGTTTTAAGAGGTATATCATAACTATTTTTCATTTTATTAGTGTTAATTAAGTTAATTTCTTTAAGTTTTGATTTCTGAAAATATGTATAATTGAGGACTTGATGTGGATTTCGTAAGATATTGTGAGAATTGATGATGATTATGTAGATAACTTGATAAATCATGATGAATTGTAGAATTTTTTCTTGATAGTTTCTTGATCCAAAATTTTTATAAATTGTTGTGGTTTGATTATGATTTTAAATTTTGAGTATATAAAATTAGATATATCTAGAATCATTTTAGACTTTGAATCGATTGAAAATTTCAAAAATTGAATTTATAATAAATTTACCAAAATGACCCTAAAATTCTGTAAACTTCCTGTGTTTACAGTATGATACAGTGACAAATAATTTTTGATCTGCTGAATAATCTTCAAAAATTATAAATTTATGGAATATGATAAGTTTATATGTCTAATATAATATACTCAGAATTGAGAATTTAGATCAATATGGTTAAATTGTTATGATTTTCTAAAGAGTGTTAGCTCATTGTAGTATTTGATTAACAGATTTTTAAAGTTATAGAATAAAATAGTTTTGAAATACTTTTGGCAATTATTTTGAAGTGAAATATTTATCATGAATTGAGATATATGTCAAGAATAATTCTATGGTAGTTTTATAATTTTTGAGTTAGTATATGATTTTATAAAATTAGGATATTGAATACTATTCAGTAAATATCTTGATCCAATCACGATAATGTTTGAATTTGATGATGTTTATGGAATGAATTGTGTAAGAATTATGATATAATATTCATACATAAGAAGGATATATGAGTCAAGAATAATATATTTTGATTTTGGAGTAATTGGACATCATTTGATGTATAAGAAAATTTTGTTAAGTGTAAGTGGTCAGAATGACAAGTTTTGAGAGATCAAGTAATTAGACCAATTCGATGTGATAAGTGCAATATGTGTAATTTTGTAAACTATTTAAAGTGTTTTGTATGAATATTGAGGCTTATGAAAGGATTAATCTTCATTGATAGGTTATGGAGAATTAAGCCTTGTAGCCGAAAGCGTTAAAAGGTAAATATACTAGACTTTTACTGAAATCATAATAAACATAGTAATTTATCTATGTATAATTTTATAAATGTGCTTAGAAATATGTTTATATTATGCCAAAGTATATTTGATATGAAATGTGAAAGACATATATTTATGAATGTGAGCATTGACATTGAGCATGGACATACATGTATTTTTTAAGTGAGCATTCAAAATAAGATGTGTTTAACAAAGAAAGCTTTTGAAGTGTAATATGTCCATGAGAAATATTTTGTGTTTTGAGGGTACTTGAACTCACTGTTGGCTTAGTAGGCATTTTATGTGATTTGTGGAGCTTTTATGTGTGGCATTTCCTTCGGGATTGGTATATGTTATGCGTTCTATATGTAGGGAGGATCCTATTGGTACCTAAAGGAAGATTGAGTCATCATATTTGTGTGGTGGCGTATTGGTGCGTGTGAGAGGACTCATCGATGATTAAGGTGAGAGTTTGGATCTTATCTTCGGGTATGAGCATTATATATGTGTAATGTAAACCTAACTTGTACTATTTCTCTCATACGGTATGTCACTTACGAGTGACATTTTGCTCATTATGTGATATGTGATATGAAAGTCCTACTAAGTAGTAGTTGAGTGATTGTATTCCTATTATATATTTTGAAAGAATGTGTAAGCGCTTACCTGACATGTGATTTGATAAAATTATGATTTTGATTCAACATATCATACACATGCATTGTGTACATATATATATATATATTTGTATTTTGATAAATAAAAAATTAGTATGCTTACCGAGTTTTATATTTATTATAGTTTATGGTGATTTCAAGTAAATAAGGTATATGTGTGCTGAGTGAATTTGGTAAGACTTCTACTGTTTATTGGGTTCCCTAAGTTGCTAGGTTGTTAAGTGTTTCATTTGTGGACACGTAGTTTAAGATATTTGATTTGCTACTAAATAAATACATATGTATTATTTTATTGAGTATGGTTGTATTTGGTTTATACTTCACCAAGTATAGTCATGAGTGGAACTTTGTGTTGAACTTACTAGCAACTTGTTAAGGATTCTTATGTTGAATTTAAGTTTGAAATTTTATGCAATATTAATTATGAATGCATATTATTGAACGAGTGAAGTTATGTCATGTGTCAGATCTTTTGGGTCTAGGGCGTGACAGCTTTTAGTGGTATCAGAGTTAAGATATGATTCTGTAGACTTTTAAGTGTCAAGTTAAGGGGATTGAGTAGATGCCAAATCCTTAAGATTGTATTTGTAGTTTGGTTGTGTAAATGTTTGACATCTTACTTAAATTTTTGTATGATTTTGTGAAGATGACACATTATCCAAGAGCTGCAAAGATTGTTAATATTGTAGATAATAGTACTTTTAAAGTTATTCGTTCCATTGAATTTCTCTACCTTATACTTGGGTGTGGCCATGTCTGCTTGGAACCAAGCTCTGATACTAGTTTGTTGAAGAGAAAGCACAAAAACAAGTAATATCACCCAAGCAATATATGCACAACAAGTAATTAAGGAATAAAGAGTGAAGGGGTAGAAGAAGATCACACAAAGAATTACGTGATTTGGCAACTTGCCTACGTTCACGGCGGATCATGATCACACTCTTATCTTATTATGAATCATAAGGCACTCACAAAGTATGCATTTTACAAGAAAGATTACAAAGAAAACTCTTTCTCTCACTTTAGGAATTTTCTCTCACAAAGAACTACAAAGATTGTTGATGATTACTAAGATTTCTCAACCTATCACAAAGATTAATTGATGACCATAAAGATGTATTTACAAGCCAATTGATAGCCTCTATATAGGTTTTGGGACGTCCTAGGTTTACCCTATACGCGTGGGAGTCGTATTAGGAAGTCCTGGAGCAAGTGGAAGACGAAATAAGAAAGTTTCCTTATTTCGGAATACTGTTCCCGTCTCTAGCGTTGCGGCGCTGGCGCGCCTATCTGAGCGCTGTGACGCTTGTCGCCTAGCACCGCGACGCTGGTGCTTGGTGTGCCATTCTTCATTTTTCATCTCTTTTTACGTTTATTTTCGATCCGTGTGCACCCTACGCACTTAGCTTGCTCTCTAAATCATATCCCAATAATTTTTAATCAATATTCTCACATTACTTTATGTCAAAAACATCACTAAGCCAACCATTTCAGTTCCGTCCAATCAATTTGATTTGGTTGTGTAAAATTTTACTCACTGCGATTTATGAAAAATCTCTCTGAGCTTCAGAGAAATGATCAATTCAAAACTAAGAACTTCTCCATTTATACTAGGGCATACATATTTGTGCTAACGTAACGTTTCTTGGGTCCAAATTTGGCCTCAACAACTTTGATTTGAGAAAGTGAAAGAAGAAAGGAAAATCCAAGGCATGTTATAGAACAAATCTATAATAAGATTATCACTTATGCAATTCATTGTATTATCTTTATTATTATAATAAAAATAAGTAAAATTATTGTCAACTCTACAAACATGCTGGCAGGTCGTCATTGTTTGTGGGTGTGCGTCTCACGTATTTCTCTTACCTAATAATATAATCATGTGCCCATCTTCAAACTATATTCTAAACTTTATATAAGTGGAAACAAATTTAGAAAGCTCCAACATCTCTTTGTTAATTTAGAAATTAGTATTTGCCAAAAAGAAATCATGAAACTCTCTTCCATTCGCTTCTTCTTGATCATTCTTATTGTTGTTCAGTTGGTTTCAATCTCATCAGCTTATGACTACAATGATCGAAATCATGGTAACAAGTACAATGATAGAGGTCGAGATCAAGATCAAGAACAAGATCAGAAAACCCTAGTTGATGTTAACCTCTCAATTGGTGATGTTGACAATATTACATTGCCAGAGATTGACATCTTTCCTGAAGAATGGCCATCCTCCTTTTACTACAATCGGAGGTCTCCAAATAAAAATGTTGAAGAAATTATCAGTAGAAAAGTTGCAGAATGGGTTAAGAATGATAAAACAGTTGCTCCTAGTCTCCTCAGATTGTTCTTCCATGACTGTGTTGTTAAGAGTAAGCGAATGACACCATCATTTGTTATTATTATCAGAGAGTTTTCTAGTTTCACTCTTAGTAAAATTTATATAAACCAGTTTCTTTTTTAGGAAAGTCATATATACCACTATTCTCTTTTTGTTACTATTTTCTTCTCTAAAATTTGATCACTTACACTTTTAAAAAGAGATTTTTATTAGTGAAGAAAGTTGTAATTGTCAATTTCGTCAATAGGTAAACTTGTAAGTTCTCTTATTATTAGTTAGTGTTGGTGTTATTGTTTATCGAAAAGTCTCCATTTACAAGTAGCTTTATTTTACAAAATACAGATTTTGTATATGTTTAGTACTTTTTTTTCTTTATTATTTTAATTTTTTTTAAAATGTATTGAGTTAAAAAATCTCATCTATTAAATATCAATCTCTTATATTTTTTTATTTGAATTTGAATAACAAAAAATATAAAAAATATTCACGAGCATCCAAACAATGTCCAAAGACATTATTATTATTACTATCTTCAGGACATATTATTATTATTACTATCTTCGAAACACTTGATCAAACAAAAATTTAAATTAAAAACATCAAATTTAAAATCCCATTTTTTATGCTATAAGAATAAGTTTATTTAAAAAAAACACCAACTAAAGAAAAAGTATACCAAATATGCCCTAAATTTGCATGGTATCGTGTACAGGGATGTAATGGCTCCGTTCTTTTGAACTACGACAGAAGCGAGAGAGCAGCTAATGCTAGCAAAACATTGAGAAGATTTGAAGTGATTGATGATATCAAGGCGGAGATGGAGAGGGAATGCCCGAAAACGGTCTCGTCTGCCGACATATTGGCGGCGGCAGCCAGGGACGCAACCGTGTTTCTTGGTGGTGATTACTGGTCAGTTCCCTTTGGAAGGAAAGATGGGCGAGTTTCAAGTGCCGTGGAAGCTGACGATATTGTGCCCATGGGTCGTGAAAGCATTACCACTCTGCTCGAGTTATTCCAATCCCTTTGATTAGATGTCTCTGATTTAGTCATTCTCTCATGTAATTAATTAATGAAACCTTCAACTAATTAATTTCCCAATGCTCAAACAACATTTTTACAATTTGAAATGATTTTATTAGGGGCGCATACAATTGGAAGGACATCATGTAAATCAGTACAAGCCAGGCTCTACAATTACAAAGGAACTGAGAAATCAGATGAGTCAATTAAGAACCAATACTCGAACTTCTTTAGAAAGAAAGTGCAGATGGGAATCAGAATATGTTGAATTAGATGCTAAAACTGTAATAAGAAAAAATGATCATAACCATTCAAAATTTTTTTTTTTACGTATTCTTATGCAGAAAAAGAATTTAGTTAATATTATTATCTTATATTTATGTATTAGTAATTTTAGAGATTAAGAAAGATCCATGTGCTCACATGCGTTGAATTTAAAGATTAAAGATAATAAAAAAAATTGCAATCATTCAATTCAAAATCTACTACAACGAAAAATTAAAATAATATTCTATCTTTATACATATAATTATAAATAAAATAATTTAATTTTCACTGTATTTATTTTTATATAAACAAATTTTTTTTTATTTACCAACCAAAAGAAACTCCATAGAAATTTGACACCATGTACTACAAAAATCTTGAAAACAACGTGGGTTTGCTTTCAACAGATCAATTCTTGCTCTCCGATTCAAGAACCAGTCCAATTGCTAGAGCATTGTCTAGCATGCCACCATTCCTCTACAAGCAAATATTTGGGGCTTCCATGAAGCTTAGAAAAGTGATAAGAGACCAAGATGAAGGCGAAATCCGCACCAATTGCAATTTTGTCAATTCTATAACTATTAGTTTGTTTTCTCCAAGCTTCATCAATATGTTCACTTTGTTCGTTTCCCATATTTTTTTTCCTTTTTTTTTTTTTGGTCTCTTTTTCTTGGTTGTCAATACTCTTAAGGAATTATGTATTATTAACAAATGTATCATTTCGCAGTTTTCTTCTCGTGAAACTATATATATTTGAAATTCTTGTGTTCAATTTCGTACTACAATATTTGAGAATATATAGCCTTACTATATATATATATATATATATATATTTGAAAAACAATATTTACTAATTTACCTTTTGAAATTCATATTTACCAATTTCCTCCTAATATATTTATATCTATTACTTTTTAAATTAATTTTTTCTAAAAATGGATTAATTACATTAAAAAAAAGCCTAAAAAAAATTTAATGAAGTTTGCGTAAAAAAAAAAAAAAAACTTCATTGAGTATGGAAGCTCGATATAACTGCCAAAACATGTAATGATTTCTAACAATTCAAGCAATTAGTATATAGCTCAATAGCATTCGTTTTCCAAAAAATTTATACAATATACATAATATCATTTAGATCGATGTGTGAATTATATTTGGAAAAATAATAGACTTTCACGCGTTGGGGTTTAATACTTGAATTATTTAATTTTGTGCTTTGGCATGAAAACAAATTTTCTTTCATTGAATTAATTTTTTTTTTTGCAAATTGCTAAATTTTAAGGGTATTTCTCTAATTTAGTTATTTATGAAATTTTTTATCTTTTGCAGTAAAAAAACTAACAAATTGACAAAAATACTCTTATCTATATATGAGTTACTCCCCCTTTGAAAATTTAAAGAATCACACTCTTTTTTGGGAAACACACACATACACACCCAGAAATCCTTGAGAATTTAAACATTCAACAAAAAGTACATTTTTATAAGAAAAGTTAGATTGTTATGTATATTTCTTTATGTTGTAATTTGATCTTGGGAATAGTTTGGTAGTTTTTAAAATTTATTGAAGATAAATTTTCATATATATTTAGATCGAAAATTATTTTTTATAAACAAATATTATGTGTAAAATGAACGCATTGTATCAATATACATATTTTATTGATTTGAAACAAAGAGAATAAAAACCAATTGTTATTGTGCTGCAAGAGATTTTAGGACACAGCACGATAGCAACCTATCCACCCACGTGCAATAGTTTTTATCGTGCCAATATAGTAAATTATTTTATTTTGTAATTTAATTTTTTTTATATAGGTACTATAGAGACTAAGCGGTATATTTTGAGGGATGATGAGAAAACTCTAATAATAAAAAAGAGAGATATGTTAGGTATTAAAGCGTTGCCATAACAGTTCCTACAAATGTGACTTATGAACAACTTCGTAATATAGTATGTTATAGAATTGGAGTTAATTTTGATTAATATAGTGTCATTATAAAAAATTTGGTGCCCACAAATGGAATGGATGCTATATCGTTGATACTCCAAAATGATCAAGAAGTGTAGTTTTTATTTAGCATTAATAGAAGAGGCTTTGTTACGTTTATGTATTAATGGAGATCTTAGAAAACTTACTTCTTATGAGATTTCATAAGTTCCTATTGAGAGACAATAACCTTGTCATAACCACTTTATGTCCGCAAGTTGGTAATAACCATATTAGTATCACGTTCCCAACATTACTAACTATGAACATCCTAACCAACAAAATATACAACTATGAATTTTTTCTAGTGAGATATAATGATTACCCACCCTATGATAATCATGATAGATAGATGAGGATGTTTATAATGGTTGTAATGCTAATGATGATGGTGGTAATGTCGATGATGATGGAGAAGCATATGGGTTAAATGATATAGAAGAGGGTAGCAAATGCCACTTTTCAGATAACCATTAAGAAGAAATTTGTGATTTATGTCCAATACCAGTAGTTGAGCAGGACAACATTGTTAAACAATAGAGCCTATTTCAATTTATTCCTCTGATACCACCTTATGACTTTAATTCATCAAATGAGGCATTATGCTCAAGAATTAGGAAAGTTATTGTTGGGAAGTTATCATTGGGAAATTGTTTCCTAGCAAGAAAGTAATATATGATGCTTTAGGTTAACTTGAATTAAAGAGTAATTGGAGTTTCAAAGTTAACAAGTCTACCAAAGATTAACTTGAGGTAAAATGTGATGATAAAAGGTGCTTATGGTGAGTTCATGCTATGTCCATAGATGTTCGTAAATATTTTATTGTGCAAAGAATTAACAAGGAGCACATATGTTAGTTGGATCAATTGTATGATCGTCATCGTTAAGTATAGAGTTGAATAATTGCTCAAGTGGTAAAGAAGTATTCACAAATGTCAATATACTTTATAGACTAAAGGATATCATAGTAGATGTACGAATATGGTATGAATTTAACGTACAAGACGGCTAATTGGACTAAATAGCATGTGAAGAGATTAAATATTAGTACTTTGAAGGAATCATTCAGACTACTTCTTGCTTATTGTTATGTGATAAAAAATGCGACTCCAGGTATTGTTGCTCATTTAAAGATAGGTGATAGTGGATACTTCTTGTACTTTTTTTTTATGACATTGGGTCATTGTATTTGGGGTTTTCATATATTTATCAAACCGATGATTATTGTGGATGGTACATTCTTGAAAGACCACCATTATCTTAGTTGTATGTTGTACCAATTTGTAAAGATGAAAATAATTAGATTTATCCATTGGCATAAGGCATTGTTGATTTTGAAAATGATGCATCTCGTAAATGGTTTACAAAGAAACTATAGGGTGATATTGGTGATGTCAATGATGTAATCTTTGTATCAGATTGGCATACTAACATAGAGAAGGCTATAAGTAAAATATTTCTAAATGCCTATCATAGAGTATGTATCTACCAATTAAAAAGAAATTTGATCACAATGTACAAGCTTCCAACTGGAAAGAAGAAGAAAGATGGATTCCTAACCACATATTTTTTTGTTGTAAGGGTATATAGACTATCAAATTTTCAAATTCAAATGAATAATATGCGAGGCATAACACTCGAGGCAGTTAAGTATTTGGAAGAGGAGGTCGGAGTAAGTGAGCCAAATAATGGGTGCATTTAAAAGGTATAATATTATGACCAATAATATTGCAGACAGTATCAATGTAATGGAAAAACAAGTTTGTTCCTTACCCATAACTTCACTGGTTGAATAGATACGAGAGCTAAGATAGAATTGGTTTTATAATATGAGAGAGGCTGCAAAAAATATGACCACTCACTTAAGACATATTGTTGTTGAAAGTTCAACTTTTGCCATTTGTCACGTGTCCATGATAAGGGCATACGTGCACTAGTATATTTAATCCATAACTTTCGTATTTTGTTATAAATTATAAATATTTGGCTATTTATTCATGCCTTTTATCTTAAATGGATGCACGAGAAAACAATGTGATGAATAGGAACAAATAGAAGGCAAATAAGACAAGAAACGAGTGAGATGCACTCAAATTATGCCATTGAGATAAACCAGGACTAGGCGTTATAACGCCTAAGGCAGAGAAGTCAGTGCTGCGGTGTTGGCATAATCGAAGAACCCTAAGAACTGCATTCTCAGGTCTCAGCGTCGTGGCACTACCCCAAGTACCGTGGCCCTCATACAATAAGTAAGAGAACCCTGCTTTTCAGTCATAATTCGAGTAGGAATCGAAGACCCTTGATATTAAGGTTTTAAAACAAGTATAAAAGCATATTTAAGGAGGAAAAAATGCAGAGAAATAATTCACATACAAATTTGAGAGATCAAAGTCAAGAAATCAAGATTCAGGTTCAAGATTAAAGATTCAAGTCAAATAAGAGAGAATTACATCAAGGCATCTTCTTGAATAGTTTTTATTATCTTTATTTATTATTATATTCTTGTTTATGCTGTTCTTTATAGATTGGTTTGATACTCTTAGTTTTGTGATGAGCTAAACTTGTTGATCTAAGGTTAGACTATATGAACTTACTATGTAGTTGGATTTTATGGATTCTTAGTTTATAAAGTTAATACATACAATTAATTTATTCTATCTTGATCCTAATGCTTTCATTATACCTGATCAATACATTGAATAATTTAGGAACCATTATAAACTTGACAAATAGATTCATGTGTTTAACCTATGATAGTTTGATGCATAATTATAGGATAACAAATATGGGTTCTATCTAGGATAAACATGTACTTAGATGGCATGTATGACATAATTAAGACTTGATCTTAATGAATTACATTCTAATTTAATTACCATAGACATATAAGTGATTATTAAAATGTGTAATATAGTCATATAACAATCTGTAGAGGCTTGTGATGAGATTAGTGTCTAAGCTAACAATTAGTATTAAGGGATTAACTAAAATATTAATGAGTCCAATGAAATATTAGGGGACGAGTCTATACCATAGATTATTATTAATTTATGAATTTAACCTTTGTTTATTTGTTATCTAGCTTAAGGTTTAGGTTAATTAGTTAAATTTTAAATTATAATTTTTTGGATAAAAATAAAGTAGGTATAATTTTAGTAATTGGTTGATAGAAATATGTTGAATAGTATTTATGGGAATAATATCTGGACTTAAAATCTTATATTACTTGATACGAATAGTGTGTGCTTATACTAGACTATTATAGCACGTACCATATTTTTGGCGTCGTTGCTAAGGACTATTTTTTTCTACTCTTAGATAAATACTAATATTGAGCTACTTGCTTTTAATTCAGATTTTTTTATTTATTTTATTTACTTTGATTTTCTTTCTATTTTGCTATGACAGTTCATGTGAAGGGCGAAAAGTGCTGACTTAACTTCTTTTGATCCTGAGATCGAAAGAACATTGCATAGACTTTAATGTGAACAATAGCGCAAACGACTTTAAACATGGTGGAAAACAATAATTATATCAATAATTCAGTATTTGAGCCCATGATACCACAAAGAGTTTTGAAAGAGTATGCTATCTTAACTACAAATGGTGTTCAGTTTTGTATTCGGTGACCAATTGTCAACACTAATAATTTTGAGATCAAGTTGAATATTATTAAGATGCTGAAAGAGATTGTACAGTTCAATGGAGCCCCCAATGACGATTTGAACATGCATATTATAAATGTTTTAAAAATTTGTGATACTTTTAAGTATAATAGAGTATCAGACGATGCCAACCAATTAAGATTGTTTCCTTTCTATTCAAGGGACAGGGTTAAGAGTTGATTGATATCATTGCTGTCAGGATTTATATTGACATTGAAAGATTTAGCATAGAAATTCTTAATCAAGTTTTTCCCACTAGCAAAGATAGCAAAGATGAGGAATGATATTACCTCATTTAGTCAGATTAATGGCGAGGCATTGTATGAGGCATGAGAGCGCTTCAAGGACATGTTAAGGAAGTGTCCTCATTATAGAGTATTTAAATGGCTATTAGTCAAAACATCCTATAATAGACTAGTAGGTCATTTGAGGACCATTGTAGATGCTGCTGCTGAAGGAGCCATAATTTGTAAGTCCATGAATGAGGCTTATGATCTATTGAAAAAAATGACATCAAACAGTTAACAATGGCCAGCAGAGATGGTTATACCAAGAAGAGTTACCAGTGTGCATGAGATTGACATATTCAATGCATTGGCAGCACAGATCAATATGGCATCTAAGAAGATTAATAAATTGAATGTTGTTAAACCTCAGTAAGTAACTTGTGACTTTTGTGGTGATAACTACATGAATAAGTGGTGCAAGGAAT
Organism: Ailanthus altissimus; assembly: GCA_946807835.1. NCBI lineage: Eukaryota > Viridiplantae > Streptophyta > Magnoliopsida > Sapindales > Simaroubaceae > Ailanthus > Ailanthus altissimus. The sequence goes on along the minus strand of OX327690.1, from coordinate 6,935,199 downwards.
TAGCAAATTATATTGGCAATTTCAACAGATAGCAACCTAACCTATAATTTAACTTTTATAATCTGGGGTGGAGAGATCATCCAAACTTCTCTTGGTGTAATAACCATAAGGAGCCATCTAGACCAATAAATCCCCCAAGATTTTAGCAGCATAAGAAAAGAAGCCGGTATTAGAAGACATGCTCATATACTATATGAAGTCTAATGATGCTATCCTACAAAACTATTTGACAACCTTAAAGAACTTAGAAGTTCAAATAAGACAACTTGTTACATCTCTCAATAAGTAACCTTGAAGCACTCTACCAAGTGACACTGAGACAAATTCAAGAGAAAATGTTAAGTAATGTTAAGCCATCAACTTGAGGAGTGATAAGACATTACAAGAGAACACATCCACACCATCACCATCAAGTATAAAGGATAATGAAGTATAGAAAAATAAAGTGCAGCCATATAGACTGCCAATTCCTTTCTCAAAGGCTACAGAGGTGCAATATAAGTGCCGAAACAAAAAATTAGCAATATATCAGTACAGAACCAAGTGCAAAAACTCAGAATAGTTTAGAAAATTCAGCAAAGAATCGTGCAGAAGCTAGGATATTAGTGCAGAAAAATTTTAGAGTGTAGAAAAGTTCAAATGTAGCAGAAAATACCAATACCAATATGCAGTATTAGTTGTTCACACCTTTTTTACTATTCTTACAAAAGCTACAAAATAAGAGATTAAATAAACAATTCTCTAAATTTCTTGATGTTTTTAAGAAATTACATATTAATATCAATTTTACAGATGCTCTGGAACAAATGCATAGTTACGTCAAGTTCATGAAGAGTATCTTTACAAAGAAGATGAGATTAGAGGATTATGAGACCGTAGCGTTAACAGAGGAGTATATCGCTATTCTTCAAAAAAAGCAACTCCTAAGCTCAAAGATCTCAGGAGACTTACCATATTGTGCTCAATTGATATTCATGACCTTGGTAAAGCTCTATGTGATCTTAAAGCTAGTATCAATCTCATGGTCTTCTTTATCTACAACAAGTTAAGTTTGAGAGAAGCAAAATTGATCAATATCACACTTTAACTTGCTGATTGCTCTTTTAGCCTACCTAAAAAGAATTATAGAGGACGTATTAATAAAAGTGGACAAATTCATCTTCCACATCAATTTCTTATTCTAGACATTAAAAAAGACAAGGAGATCTCTATCATCTTTGAAAGACCCTTCTTAGCTACGGATTATACGGTTATTGATGTTAAAAAATGGGAGATAACTATAATAGTACAAGGTGACACTGCGATTTTTAAAGTCTTTAAGAAGATTAAGTTGTCATCTGAGAATAAAGACTGTGGTAGCATTAATGTGATGCACCTAATCGCTAAGGAACTAAAAGATATGGAGATGTTGAATCCTCATGTAAAAACGGAGGCATTAAGGCATAAAAAGAGAAGAAAGAAGAAAGAATAGCAGTACAATGAGAGGATTGAAGAGAGAGGCACAAAAAAATTACTTCACCAGTCTAAAATTCAAGTCTTTTCGGAGAAGCATGAGGAAAAAGAGGAACAAGTTGTACTTAAGGTCTAATTGCAAAGATGTGGAAGCCAAAAGAGAGAAAGCCTGGTAAGCTTACATACAAAGATGCTTCCACCATTAACTTTGATTCTCTATAAAAGTAGAAAGAGCCTCTCCAAGCCGGTGACATTAAATTAAGCACTTCTTGGGAGACAACCTAAGTAATTTTTATTTTTATTTTTGTCTAGTTTCAACTTTATTTATGTTAGTTTCTTTTCTTTGTAGAAATCACAGTTCCATTATTAGAACACAACGTTGCATTACTTCAACTTCACTTATCAGGGAAGTTTTTCTTACTTTTAAGTTTATTTTTTGACATAGGGGACAATATCTAATTTATGTTTGGGGGTGAAAAATACATAACCTGTGTTTATTTTACTGCTTTTATTGATTGGTCGTCTTATGGGTTAATTTTTTTTATTTAGTAGTTTTGATTAAGAAGATGATCATTAGTGTAATCACTAAATTTATTTTCACAAGTCTCTAGTAAATAATAGATAGTTGACATATTTCTTATATCATGATTCTTGAATGAAGTTTAACCTTATTTTTGATCACTTACTTTTGAGCACATTAAGATAAGCTTGTATTAGTTGATTTTTTTTTTCCTATGGATAATTTATGCTTAAAAAGTACACCACAGTCTTGAGGACAAACACTCTAAAACTTGCTTAATTACTATTTGAGGCCAAATCCTAGGAAACACATGAATAAAGAAATGACATTAGGCCATTTTTGGACCGATTGAGCCTTTTTTAGCCCGCCTTAGAGCATATTTATCCCTAGCTACCCCATTTGAGCCTAATTACTCATTTTTTCTATTTAACCACATTATAAGTCTAAAGACTTTGAGTTTATTTATTCTAAAATCTACCGGTAGCACTATAAATCTTGAGTTTATTTAAAAATATTCTTAAAAGAAAAAAAGTTATATGTGTGAAAAAGTATACTGCAATGAAAAGTAATAAGTCTTCAAAGTATTTATTAGTCTTAGTTTTGGGGTACATATAAATTAAAAATATAAAATAAAATAGAAAGAGCTTTAAAGCACAATGAGCTTTAAAGCACAATACTCTCAGCTTAAGAAAAAGAAGAAATTATTTGCAAAAGTGATTAAAAGAAAGATAGGAATAACATAAGTTTGGGGAGAGGAGATGAATAATTAAGAGGTTATAAGTCTAAGCGTTCATAGTGTGATTTTGAGCTATATATATATATATATATATATTTATATCCCACTTTGACCCTAGATTTACATTACAAGCTAATTAAAGTTCTAAATAGATCCATAGACATGTATTTCTACATTAATGGAGAGTAGTATGAATAACAAGCTTATGTAGTGTTATAATTTAAATTATGTCGAGATATCATCTTCATGTACTGTCTTAAGTTATGGGGTAAATTTAAGTTTCATTCATCTAGGACTTGCTTATTTTACAATATAAGTGGTCAATTATATGGGTGAATAAAGGACTTGATGAATGGTATGAGGGTTGTTGAAAGTTGTTTATCAATTTTTGAAAAGTTTTGTGCTATTTTCGCAGCCTTTAAGACAATGAGGATGATCATCTAATCAACTAGAGCCATTTTTTAGTTGTTTTTATTTAGAGTTAATAAGTTGTGATTGTTTGTCTTTGTTTTGTTCAAGGATGAGTGAAGTCTTAATTTGAGAGTATTTGATAGGAGCATACATGCACTTTTATATTTAGTCCCTAAATTTTGTATTTTGATCTTAATTATGAATATTTAACTATTTATTCATATTTTTTTAAATCTTAAATAGGTGCACAAGGGAAAATAAATGAACGAGATGCGCTCAAATTATGCCACTAAGACAAACTAGGCCTGGGCACTATAGCGCCCAAGGTAGCAAGGTTAAGCCAACTCGGCGGTGCCCAATCGAAGAACACCAAGAACTATACTCCCAGGTCTTAGCGCCGCGGTGCTCATGCGATAAGTAAGAGAACCCTACTTTTCAGTCCTAATTCGAGTAAGAATCGAAGGCCTTCGATCTTAGGGTTTTAAAACACGTATAAAAGAATACTTTTCAGAGCCAAAACAGAGACTTTGGGGAGGTAAAAATGTAGAGAAATAATTCACACACAAATTTGAGAGATCAAAGCTAAGAAATCAAGATTCAAGTTTAAGATTAAAGATTCAAGTCAAGAAAAAGAGAGAAGCACATCAAGGCATCTTCTTGAATAGTTTTTCTTGTCTTTTTTTATTATTATATTCTTATTCTTGCTGCTCTTATAGATTGGTTTGATACTTTTAATTTTGTGATGAGCTAAATTTTTTGATCTAGGATTAGACTATGTGAACCTAGTATGTAGTTGAATTTTATGGATTCTTAGGTTATGAATTTAATACATACAATTGATTCATTATATCTTGATCTTAATACTTTTATTTCATCTGATCAATATCTTGAATGATTGAGGAACCATGATGAACTTAACAAAGGGATTCATGTGTTTAACCTATGATAGTTTGATGCATTATCATAGGGTAACAATTATGAGTTCCATCTAAGATAGACATATACCTAGATGGCATGTATGACATAATTTAGACTTGATCTTAATGAATTATATTCTAATTTGATTACCATAGATATATAGGTGATTGTTAAAATGTGTAATATAATCACTCGATCATCGATAAAGGCTTGTCATGAGATTAGTATCTAAGCCAACAATTTGTATTAAGGGATTAACTAAGATATTAATGAGTCCAATGAAATATTGGGGGATGAGTCTATACCCTAAATTATTATCATTTTATGAATTTAACCTTTATTTATTTGTTATCTTGGTTAAGTTTTAGGTTAATTAGTTAAATCTTATATTATAGTTTTCTGGATAAAATTAAAGTAGGTATAATTTTAGTAATTGGTTGATAGAAATATATCAAATAGTCAATAGGGGAATAATATATGGACTTAAAATCCTATATTACTTGATATGATAGCGTGTGCTTGCACTAGAGTATTATAGCACACATTAGTCCATATAATGGTCATGTATAGACATGTTAGGTTACAGTGTCGGGTCTTTATTCAGGCTATGGCAATTTAGTAAATCCTATTGACCATCAGTTAGATTGGATTATTTAAGACAATGTGAAAAATATTTAGATACAACCTTTAGTTACATGTAGACAGTCAGGTAGACATAGAGCAAAATGCATACTGTCCCAATGGGAGGAGCCTTCGAAAAATGTGTGTAGTAGGTGCAAACAACATGAACAAAATCGATAGACATGTCGAAACTCTGCTGTATGACCCTCATGAGGATGATGTCTCATTTGGTTTTCTTCATTTGTTTAATTTTTTTTGGATTGATGTATTTTGTCCAAATATATATATTGACGATTATTGCACATTTGTTATTGTAATTGATTGTTATATCTTAATGATGTAGACAACATTTTCCATATGCTTTAGACATTCCCAAACCTGTAATGGAAGCATTTTGGATTCATTACACCACAAATCAACTAATACATTACACTACAGATTGACTAATGCATAAATGTTAATTCTTTATTGCAACTCATCGTACCACAAATCAATAGCCATCTTTTCTCTTAAACATGATCCGTTCTCAGGCTTAAAATCTAATGTACACCTTAACATAAAACAATTCTATAAATTTGCAAGTGAAGACCCCACCACAAGCACCGCTCCCAATAGTTTGTTAAAACATTTATTCCTGTAAGTGCACAATGCTATAAGGTGAAAAATCTTGAGCCACGTCACTCTTTGCAGCAAAAAAATGGGTAAGATAGAGATATAATGGCATCAACATGTACATAGCCACTAGATAACCCTCAATAACTCCATCAATATAACCTTTGATGCTAGAGTCATATATAGTAATTTGTCGCCCTATAAAATCCACCTCAACTACAACCTAATTCTCGCCCTGGTAATTGACAAGAAGATACACCTAAAATCACACATAAATATACATGTATTAAAAGTATGCAAATGTAGGACAGAAAAATGTGAATGTGTGTAAAAATATACGTACCTTATCGATATCGATCAAAGGCTTACAACCGTACAAGTGTTCTTTGTCCCACTTGTATATTGTAGTAGCTTAGGATCTTAATTTATTGACGATAAAATATGGCAGTGCTATGAATACAATCCCAAAAAGAACTCATGAAGACAACTAATTTTCAATAAAATGTATTATACAAACCAATATATCCTCATATAGAATTTAAGTTGTTTAGTGGGGGTAATTATTAATACTTACAAAAAAAAATATGAACCTATCATTTTACATCATTAGAGTAACGTCTGGATGTATTTGGATTGTCGAAGGTGAATCAATCTTAGATACTTATTGATGTGCTATAATATAAGAATATAACACTAAATTATCACTATTTGATTACATAAAAAATGATTAATTAACTTTTAATTGAAAATACGTATAACTTCTGCCAACCATTGATGTAAGAGTGCCTCAAACCATGAGCAAGAAGCATTAACACTTGGCAATCCACTCGTTCACTGCCCTCGCCAAGCCACTCAATAAACCTCCATGAAGTGTTAAATCAACTAGGTGCATAGGATCCACACCAACTCTATGCTAAAAAACCTATTCGACCTTTGACTATTTTTCTCTTTTCTTTGATCTCCTGCAAAAAGGATTCGTAAAGGGCATATACATGTTTGCCCCCTTAGTCCCAACAAGTACCACCTAAATACTACCATGTCCAACATTAATTTATTCCTCAAAATTATTGTTTGGCTTATAGTCAATCTCCATCTGGCTATCAGGAGAATTAATATCTAGTTGATAATCAGTCGAGGATACGTGAATGACACATACCATATTTTTAAGAAAGACAAGTTCCATAAGAAAATATTAATTAAAATTATAGGTAATTTACCTGATGTTCGAACGTGCTTGATGAACACTTGAAATTACATGTTTAATAAGGGTTTTATATCATTATTTTGTATTACTAGTGTCTTTAACCCCCATAACTTAAGTATGTTTACAATATTTTAATTAATTAGCTTTTAACTGTTTTGTGGTAGGTTCGGTAAAATGGACATAACATTCTACCTAAGAACTAAATTAAAGTGATTCTTAATCCTGGGAAGATCTGACGCAATGGGGTAACATATTGTATTTCATAAGACATTTAAAATTCGAGCTTTTAGAGGGTGAAAATGGCCTAGAACAGAACTAATATGCAGTACAGGCCCAGTCCGAATAGTCATCAATATTTGACCCATAAATATAGAAATACGTATCTAATACATATGAGACAACTCAATTTAGAAATATAAAAGACTTATCTACAACTTTGATGTTTTGAGTGACAACTAATTTGGAACACATCAATTCCAAATTGGATAATAAAGTAAGTACATTAATGATAATCAATGTAAATTATTTGCCACCATTCATAACTTTTATCATCCAAGTAGTTCATTTTTCATTTGTCTTGATTTATCCATATGTTTTTATAAATAGGTAGTATGTTTAAGCCCAAAGGATGTTTATTTATCTTATTTATTATTCTAAAGTCATGTTATCTCTTTTTTTATTTCATTTCTTTTTCTTTAATTTTATTATGTTCAAGTAATTTTCTTTATGCTAAGGTGAAATGGTGAAACTCTTGGCAAGGTAATAAGATATACTTAACTATTATTTATGAATTTAATGCTTTATTATTAAGTTATGAAAATTTATATATGATGTATTTATTTTATTTGTAATATTAATATACTTTCTTTTAAAGTGGTACCTCTTGATTTATTATAGATAATTTTTATAGTTGACACAATAAATTCTTAAAACCATTTACAAGATTTGGTGTATATACCATTTCTTGTAAAGTGGGAGTCTTGATTTATTGTAAACAAATATAAAGATTGTCATAATAAATACTTGAACCCATTTATAAGATTTGATGTATAATAATTGAAAGAAATAAATATTAGTTAATATATAAATGGTGATGAACTTTAATTGTTATATCTTCCGGTTGGAACCTCCTTTGTGTGAGGATTCCAATTAAATTATAAAAAGAGTTAAATATATTTTTACTTCTTATGCTAAGAGTGGATCCCCCTAACCTTAGCTTTTATTCGAATTGGTTAATTGAATTAATATTTACAAACATCTTATGTTGCATTAATTGTCTTTAAAGTATTTATAATTTGTAATTTTAATTCTACTTTCCTGTGGATCGACCCCGTTCTCACCAGATTATTTATTACTTCGACAATCCTGCACTTGAGAATAAATTCCTATATTCTTGACGTGTCAAGTTTTTAGCGCTGTTGCCGGGGAAGTGAAATTAACATTTTTTTGTTTATTTTATTTTTATGAAAAGTTAAGCCTCATAACTTACTTTACTTTATTTATTACTCGCTTTTTATTTTCATGGAAGGCTAAGCCTCTCCTACTCTTTATTTATTAACTTTTTATTATATAATCTAACACTGACTAATCTAACATTTATTAATCTAACTTCTAATTATTTATCTAACATTTATTTTATTGTTAGTTTTGCCTATTTTATTTGTCTTTATTTAATATTTTATTTATTTTCTTTTTTCCCCTCTTATTTGTAATATTTATTGTTATTGTATTTTATTTTATTTCTTTGTATGAGCAGTTGGTTTCGAGATCCTAATTCTCATCATTTGGTGAAAGGTAATTTCAGAACTTTCTTTGATAATTTGTTAAATTCTCCTTCATCTTCTCATTCTTCACTAATTAACACCATGAGCAAAAATAAAATTGAGGGACTCATAGACCCAGGAAAAATCACCCTCAACATAATGACCATAATCGACCTAGGACACTTAGAGATTACATGAACCCTACACGAACTGGTGCACCATCTTGCTTAATTTTTCCTCCGGATGCAACACATTTTAATTTTAAGCCAGACATTATTAACCTTTTACCTATTTTTCACGACATAAATGCAGAGAACCCTTATCTACATCTAAGAGAATTGGAAGAAGTGTATAACACGTATAATGACCAAAATTGTAGCATGAACACAATTCGACTTAAGCGTTTTCCCTTTTCTTTAAAAGATAAAGCTAAAACATGGCTACAAAACCTTATGCCAGAATACAATTTCTTTAAGGGATGAGAAGCAATAACAATTCCTGAAAAACATTTTTCCTTCCCATAGAACAAATTCTTTCAAAAGATAAATTACCATTTTTTTTCCAAAAACTAGGAGAGACCCTTTACTAATGCTGAAAAAGATATAAAGAATTACTTAATATCTATCCCCATCATGGCTTTGAAACATGGAGAATAGTCTCAAATTTCTATGAGGGTTTAATAGCTCAAGTTAGGCAATTGGTAGAAATGATGTGTAATGGAATATTTGAGGACAAAGACCCAGAAGAGGCCATGAACTATCTAGACTTACTAGTAGAAAATGCTCAAAATTAGGACATTGCTAGTACCTATGAGGCACTTAGCAAAAATCAAACCACTACATCTAGTGGGGGTATTTATCATCTTAGGGAAGATCATGACCTTCAAGCCAAATTAGCATCCCTAACTAGAAAATTCGAAACCTTAGAAATGAAAAAGAGTGGTCAATTAAAATCTGTTCAAGAAATTGTGTGTCACATTTGTGAAACCTAGGATTACTTTACCAATGATTACCCAACTTTTCCTGCATTTAAGGAATGTCTCCATGAACAAGCCAATGTTCTAAACATGTTCAAGCAGTCAAACAATAACCCATATTCACAAAACTGCAATCCTGAATGTAAAAATCACTCGAATTTTAGTTGGAGGAATGACACTCAAGTATAGGCTTCACAACCACCTTTTCAATTGCACCAAAATTTTCAAAACCACTAAGGTTATGCACCATATATCCCACCTCTTAGAAAAAATCTTGAAAAAACTTTTCATGCATTCATTGAAAAGCAAGAGTCTATTAATTCTCAAAATGTTCAAACATTTGCTGATTTGAAAGATACTCTTATTAAATTTGCATCCGTACTGAACATTTATGAGAAAGAAAAATTTCCTTCTCAATCACAACCAAACTCTAAAGGACAACATAATTCAAATGCATGTAGTTCAAGAAGCCAACACATGGATCAAGTTAAAGAGGTTATCACTCTTCGGAATGGTAAAATTATTGAAAAAAATATTTTTGAACCTCATGAGAATGATGAATCAATCTCTAAGGGTAAGGAAAATGTTGAACCTATATCTAATGAAGAAAACACTAAATCCTCATCTCTACCCTTATTTCCTTATGCATTACGTAACACTAAGAAGATGAATCACAATCCTGGAAATTTTAAAATCTTCAAACAGGTAAAAGTTAATATTCCTTTATTGGATGTTATTAAATAGGTTCCCTTTTATGCAATTTTTTTTTGAAGAATTTATGTACAGTAAAAAGAAAACTGAATGTGAAAAAGAAAGCATTTTTACCTGAACAAGTAAGTGCCATTCTTCAAAACAATAATGTATTGAAATACAAAGACCTTGGTTATCCTACAATTTCATGTATTATTGGAAGTCATAAAATTGAACAAGCCTTACTTGAAGTAGGAATCATCTATCCTATCTCAGATAGTAAGTGGGTAGGTCTTACTTAGGCAGTACTAAAAAAATATGGAATCACAGTCATTGAAAATGACAAAGGTGAGTTAATACCAACTCAAGTCTCATCTATTTGAAGGATGTGCATAGATTATAAGAAGTTGAACTTGGCCACTAGAAAATACCATTTTCCCTTACCATTCCTTGACCAAATTATAAAAAGAGTGGCAGAACATCCCAAGTATTATTTTCTAGACGGTTATTTTGGCTATTATCAAATAATAGCATTAGAGGATCAAGAAAAGACTACATTCACATGCCTTTTTGGGACCTTCGCTTTTAAAAGAATATCCTTTGGACTTTGTAATGCCCCGACAACATTTCAAAGATGTATGTTAAACATTTTTAGTGACATGGTTGAGTATGATTTAGAAGTTTTTATGGATGATTTAACTGTATTTGAAAATTCTTTTAATAATTATCTTGAAAACTTAAAAAAATTCTTAAAAGATGTGAAGAAAAGAGTCTTGTGTTGAATTAGAAAAAATGTCATTACATGGTTACTTCTGAAATTATTTTGGGACATATAGTGTCTTTTAAAGGAATTAAAGTAGATAAGGCAAAAGTCAAACTCATTACACATTTGCCTCCACAAAAACAATCAGAGAAGTCCCATCATTTTTAGGCATGCTGGATTTTATAGGAGGTTCATAAAATTTTTTAGTGCTATATCTAAATCTCTTTGTAGCCTCTTAGCAAATGATGTATCATTTAAGTGGACTCAAGAGTGTCAAAATTTGTTTGAAAGATTAATTGACCTTTTAACATCTGCTCTTATCATACAATGTCCTGACTGGTCTTTACCTTTTGAGCTCATGTGTGATGCTAGTGACTACGCTATTGGTGTTGTATTGGGATAAAGAAAGGAAGATAAATCCTATGTAATTTATTACGAAACTAGAACTTTAAACAGTGCATAAATGAATTACACAACAACTGAAAAAGAATTATTTACTGTAATATTTGCATTAGGCAAATTTTGTTCTTACTTAATTGGTTCTTCAACTGTTGTGTTTACTGACCATATTGCTGTAAGGTACTTAATGTCATAACAGGATGCAAAACCAAGACTGATTCGATGGATTCTATTGTTTCAAGAATTTATTTTCACTACCAAGGATAAGAAGGGAGCTGAGAATGTTATTGCAGATCACTTATCAAGACTCGCATTAAATTCATCAACAGAAATAACACCTATTAATGATTTTTTTCTCAATGAATTTTTATTTTCTACTGTTACAATGCCTTCGTATGCTAATATTGTTAATGTTTTTATAACAGGAGAAATGCCACCTCAATGGAATGCTCAAGACAAAAAGAAAATTTTAATTAATGTAAGAAAGTTTTATTGAAATGATCCTTATTTCTTCAAATATTATCGTGACCAAATATTTCAAAGATGCATAGCCGACAATGAGATAAGTAAAGTTATTGAATTTTGTCATTTTGAAGCATGTAGGGGAAATTTCTCATCAAAGAAAACAACTGCAAAAATCTTACAGTGTGCATTTTATTGGCCCACTTTTTTTAAAGATACACATGCATTTTGTATAACGTGTGAAAATTATCAAAAGTTGGAATGAATTTCAAAATGAAACATAATGCCTTTGAATCCCATTTTTGTTATTGAAATCTTTGATTGTTGGGGGATAGATTTTATGGGACCATTTCTGCTATCATTTGGATTTATGTATATTTTAGTCACAATAAATTATGTCTCAAAATGGATTGAGGCTATTCCATGTCGAAATAATGACCATAAAACAGTCATGAAATGTTTGAAAGAAAATATCTTGAGTTGATTTGAAATCCCTCGAGCCATTATAAGTGATGGGGGGTAAGCACTTTTGTAATAGGCCATTTGAAACATTAATGAAAAAAATATGGTATTACTCATAAAGTTGCCACCCTTTATCATCATCAAATAAGTGGACAAGTTGAACTAGCAAATAGGGAGATAAAACAAATTTTAGAAAAAACTATAAACCTAAATCGCAAAGATTGGTCTTTAAGACTTAATGATGCACTGTGAGCTTATATAACTACTTTTACAACTTCATTGGGTATGTCTCTTTATAGGATAGTTTATAGAAAACCTTGTTACTTACCTATGGAACTTGAGCATAAAGCCAACTGGACCATTAAAACTTTCAATGCAAATCTTGATTCTGCTAGACAGATACGTAAATTAAAAATAAACGAGCTTGAAGAATTGAGAAATAATGCATATGAGAATTTGAAAATTCATAAAGCTAAAATCAAAGCTTTTCATGATTAAAAAATTCATAAGAAAAACATTTGATGCTGGTCAAAAGGTTTTGCTTTATAATTCTCGACTTTATATATTCCCTGTAAAATTAAGATCAAGATGGAGTGGCCATTTTATTGTGAAACATGTGTACCAATATGGAACAATTGACATTGAAAATTCTAGAAATGGTAATGTGTTTAAGGTAAATGGACAAAAACTCAAGCCATTTCTAGAAAATCAAGCTTTTCACGAAGAATTTGTATCCTTGTCTGACCCTTGTTATGAGACCAATTAGTCTTTTTTACATATTTATATATGTATTCTTCTTCTAACTTTATTTTTTTTTTGTTTCTACTTGCAGGTTAATTTAGTATTTTTGTTAAAGTTTTATTTTGCACCCTGGTTAAGTGGCGAATAACAGCACTCTGTGACATTTCAAGTCGATTTTGTTAGTTTTTCATAATTACTGATACCTTCTCTTCTTCCCTCTTTCTAAAAAAAAAGGACGATCTTCTAAAGATCATCATTCTCTTCTCTTCTTCCCCTTTGCTAAAAAAAAGGATGATCTTCTAAAGAATTTGAAAAAATGTTTTCTCTCATTGCCCTCAAAATACCTTAAAGAAAATTTACCAAGTAAGATGTGAAAGATTAAGGTTATTAATGATTATGAATATATCTGTTGATGTATGTTAGTTAATTGAAATCAAAGTTCGATTGACAGATAAATTTTTAGACTCATTAATTTCCTACATACCTGACTTAGGTAAAAACTCTTTTGCCAAAACAACAAAGAGCAAAACGATTAAGCATTTGTTACAACACACGTTGCTGCACTTTAGAAATGGTGTCTATAAATTGCGAAGATAAAATTAGGTTTATTAAGGATGGCCTGAGTAAGGAGTCTTTAGATGATATCTTATTGACTCTTGAGACGCATCCTAGTGGATATGTGCATATTGCAATTCGTGAATTATGGGATATATTCCTAAAAGAACATGAGTGGTACAGTCTCGAGAATTTGACTTTAAAAGACCCTGTTTGCTAATTTATAAGAAAATTAGATGAGAAGCCTATCCCCAACCCATAGAGGGCCTTTAAGTCATTTTTGGACATAAAACCAGAAGAAAATGTGAGCCACAATCACAACTACCTGTATATATTTACTATAGCAGTTATTTTTAAATGTTTCATTTTAAACTCAAAAGTCTTTTCCAACAAACAACCACCTATAATCGATTTTGAAAATTTTATATTTTAAGCCAACAACCCATGTGACTTAACTTTACAACAACTTTTGGCTCTATAAAGACATTGCATTATTTCTGCATCTTTATACAAACTCAAATCATTTAAGAGAGAGGGTGAGTGTAATAATGAAAGGAACATAAACTTGTAAATTCATAAAAATTTGTGTCTTTTATGGATCTAGCCCTGGAAAAATTAGAGAGTTTGTAGAAGCAGCAGAAACCCTTGGTAAGATGTTAACTGTGTAATATCTAATCCCTATTAGTAGTATTGGCACCTAGATTTCAGTATAGAGTAATAAAGACATTGTAAGGTTACTCGATTTTAATCCTATTAGAAATATTTTCTTTATCGTGCGCGTGAGAGATATTGGACCTAATTTGATAATTTCACACTCGATCGGAACACCGGACGACCCTAGAATATTTTTGAAAATTTTCTCTATTGGCATGGAAAAGGAAATTCTACTTTACTACATCAATTTTCATTTAAAGGTGATGTATGGAACAAGTTTTTATTGAGAAATATAATCCATATATTAGAGAATGGACCAATTAGAAGAAATCTCATGGATTGCCAAGTTGGAAATTCTAGTTAGTTCTTTGGACTATTCTAACTATATAGTTACAAATGAACTAATTACATAATTAGTTTTTAACTAATGACAAATTAGTAATTTTAAGTAAGTTGAAGGGCAAAATAGTTAATTGAGGGAGCACTATATATATGTTGGAAGTGTGTAGAAATTTGAAGAGAACAAAAAGCAACCATTTAGAGTAAAAGAGAACAAAATTCCTGCAAGGTGAAGGGGGTGCTGTTATAGTGAAATTTTAGTTTTTTTATTTATGATTTTTCATGTGTAATCAAGCTAAAATAAGGTTACATACCAATCCCTAAGCTTAATTGAAGTCTCCATTAGAGAAAATTCAAGGAAAAGAGGTAAGAAAAGCATTGTTTTATGAGTTTGATAAGTGAGCTTTCAAGAATGCTTTAATTGATGTTCTTGTGTGTATTCTTGGCTTAGATTGAGTTAAATTCTAGTGTGAAGCTTGAAGGAGTCATCAATTTAAAGAAATTGGCAAGGTAAGAATTAGGGTTTTGGTGATTTGAATGTAGAGACTTCCATTGGTTATAATTAGGGCTTTAGAATGAGATTGTCTTGATTTTGTTGTAATTGGAACAAGAAATTGAGAAAAGGAATGTGTTGGAACCCAGGGTGAAATTTTGTCACTTTAGGAAAGTTAGGGATTGAGTGGTGTTTTGATGGAGTTATTGTGTGTAAATGGTGGATATTGTAAATTGAATGTGTATGGTTGATGGAAAAACCAAAAATGAAGAAAATGGGACATAATTATCCATTTTGGAAAGGTGAAGGTTAATTATGTCCAACCAAGTTATAAGGCATTCAATAATTTTCAGGGCGTTGGATGGTGAGTTAGATTAGATTAAATGGCTCCGTAAATAAAAATTGGAAAGTAGTATCCATCCGGGTTTTGTGTGCTGATTAGGACGTTTAGTAGTTAAATGAGATTCTAGCATTCGATTTGGTTCTAAATGTCATTTATGGCGCGTAGGTGAAGATAACCGAGAGCGGTAACGGGAGCAGAAATCGGGACCGAAATTGAGCGCTGAGCGGTTGTGAGTGAAAATCTGTCATTTCTTTTGTTTTTTGTTTATTATGTTTTCGCATAATGAATATGTATGTTTTATGAGCTTTCGATGCATAAACATGATTTATAATCTTGATATATATTCATAGACATGCTTTTACATGTTCGACTTGAGAAACAGTTTTAAAATTTCTGCATCCATTCTAAAGGCCATTGATACCCTCAGATTGTAGTGGTGATGATTGTATTAGACCCGGTCGGTATATTTCGTGCACATGGTAGGTCTTGGGGGTGTGTCACTAACTCCGGAAAGTTAGGATGTCGAGTCATGAGAGTCGCCCTATATGTACGGGGTATTGTCTCGCTATATGTATGCGATTTAGGATTCTGCTGCATAGCCAGTGAGATGTCTTGAGATGTCACTGCGGGTGCTGCTAGTTGAGGTACCCCGTGACCTACTCACGTGTGCGGTGCTAGTTGAGTCACTGCGTGAGTATAGAGGTTTAGGGTTACCATTGGTACAGTTTAGAAGGAAAATGGCCGAGTGAGGATTTTACTAGTTTTTGATTTACCGATAGTATTTATGCATTTATATGCACACAGCAGTTATTATGTTATGCAGATTTTGGATATTGTTTTCCAAAGATGTAGAAAAACCCGCTCGGCAAGATTTCATTAGCATATGCTATTAGAAACCGTTTTACAGTTTTACATCAGTTTTAGAAGCATGATTTCTGCATGGACTTTAGAATTTACTATCTACACATAATGTTATTTTATTTGAAATCTTATTTGCACTCACTGAGCTCCTTTAGCTCACCCGTTTTGTATTTTATATTTTCTAAACCCCTTTCCCAGGTGCAGGTCTCGTTACGCAAGCTGCTGATTCTCTTATTGCCAAGTAGTGGGCTGAATCCGAAGATCATTTTTGTACATGTAAATGTGCTAAATAGCACTCTTTACTTTATGCATAGTAGTTGTAGGCATGTATATTTGTATGTATGTTTTGAACCAACAAGAAGAGATTTCGATATTATGATGATCGTTTTTGCTTTTTATGAGTATGCTCATTTTGTGATTTAAATGAAACTATTAAGTTGTGTTGGATTTGATTTGGAAAGGACCAGAGGTCCAAATGGTAGTATTGAGAAGTGTTTGAAATAGAAGTGAAACATTTTGTGCAGGTTTTATATGGATTTTTTGAAAAACACGAGAAACTCTGTCCGTTTTTTTTAAAAATTAAGATGTCATTTTCATATATATTACAAGACTTTTTCAGTAGTAGTAAGAACTAAAAAGGGGTTCGCCTCGCGAAAATTTCTCAACTTACCAAGTTATATTCTGAGAAACTTCTATCGGGGTGCCCGGTAGGACCACTGGGATCTGCTATAAAGGGTCTCGGGTAAGGTCCTATCAAGCTGAGAGAAAAATATATTTAGTATATGGAAGAGATAGTGTTGGATTAATGGGATGTGTGGTAACTACTGCACAAAATAAAGACAGTCGAGTTTTGGGTATCATACCGAAAGCTCTAGCTGTTGGAAACATTGTAAAAAATACAATTGGAGATGAGTTACAAGTATTATCAATACACGAGCAAATGTCTCTTATACTTCGAAATGCTGATGCCTTCATAGCTCTACCTAGAGGTTTCAAAACTTTAGAGAATTTTTTTTAAATTTTCTCATGGGCACAATTGTAAATCCACTAAAAATCCATTGGTTTGTTAAATGTTGATGGTTTTTTATAATGAGTTGCTGTCTTTTTTTTACTATACAGTAGAAAAATAGTTTGTCTCATCTGCAGCACGACAAATCCTCATTTTTGGTTTAACTGTTGATTAGTTACTCGATGAATTACAAGCTTTTACACCTCTCTCTGATCCAACAATGCGTCAAATAGATTGATATACTGATGACAGTGAAAAGAAATGCAAGATAGATTTGACACTTCGTCTGTAGGTTACTAAAGAATAACTTTCAAAATTATTTCTTGAGCACAATACTATGTCTTGCGGTAAGATGGATGATTCAATATATATAGCCAAGAAAATTTTCATATTTAAGTATATATATTCTTTTCTAAACTCACATATCTTTTGTGAATGAGTGGAGATGCTTGAAATAACAGTTTACGGACTTTCATTGATATTTTGAAATGATTAATTTTTGTTTGGAATGACATTATTTGGGATGAAGAATAATTTGGTTGCTTAGGTGAAGGATGATAAAAAAAAAATTGGAAAAGTATTATGGTGAAAAATTCCTCTTATTTTGTAATGATTCCATATGTATTTTAGAAACAAAAAAAACACACACACACACACACATATATATATATATAAAAGAAGTCAATTCAGTTCAATAAAGTCTTTGTTTAATTCTAGAAAACAAAAGTTATTATATATATATATATATATATATATATAAAGTCAATTCTGTTCAATAAAGATTTTGTTTAATTCTAGAAGATAAAAGTTATTAGGAAGCAATTTTATCATCGGACTTTTTATTTGTAAGATTCACATAAAATAATTAAAGTTTTGAAGCGAGCATGTGGAAAAGAATGGGTTGACTCTAAATAATTGATTTTTCTATCTTTGGATCAATGTTAGTTTGTCTATCTGTCCTTAAATGTAACATTTTCTTGAGCGATTATCTGTTTTCCAACTCCATGAGTGAAATACCAACCCGTTAAACAGTTATTCACCGATGAAGATATGGAGTTGAGGCTTTTACTTGAAATTTTTTTTCAAGGCTATATATGTTATGGTTTGTGGTAAGAAGGCTTCGGCTTAATTCACACATAAACACTTTCGAGAGTTATGATTGAAATAACCTTTATAGCGATTGTGATCTTTAACTGACATTTTGTTTGAAACACTTAAGTAGTGTTTAAATTTTATTTATGCTTCAATTGTAGGGACTACCAATAAGCTAGTTGGGAGGGGGGGTGATGAACACTTTAAATTAAATATTTAATAAGAGTTTTATATCACTGTTTTGTATTATTAGTGTCTTTAACCCCCCTAACTTAAGTATGTTTACAATATTGTACCTAATAAGCTTTTAACTGTTTTGTGGTAGGTTCAGTAAAATGGGCATAACTTTCTACATAAGAACTGAATTAGAGTGATTCTTAATCCTATGGAGAGCTGACTCAATGGGTTAACATATTGTATTTATAAGGCATTTAAAATTTGAGCGTTTAGAGGGTAAAAATAGCCTAGAACAAAACTGATCTGCAGTATAGATCCAATCCGAACAGTCATCAGTATTTAGCCTATAACTATAGAAATACGTATCTAATATGTATGATACAACTCAATTTGAAAATATAAGAGACTTATCTATAACTTTGATGTTTTTAGTGACAGCTAATTCGGATCACATTAATTCTAAATTGGATAATCAAGTGGGTGTATTAATGATAATCAATGTAAATTATTTGCCACCATTCTTGACTTTTATCATCGAAGTTTTTCCTCTTCATTTGTCTCGATTTATCTATATTTTTCTATAAATAGATAGCATGTTTATGCCTAAAGGATGTAATTAGAGAGCTAGATTTTAGTTTAAAACACTTGACTTTTGTAATATTATTTCTCTTGTTTATTATTCTAAAGTCATGTTATCTCTTCTTCTATTTCTTTAGTTTTATTATGTCAAAGTAATTTTCTTTATGCTAAGGTGAAAGGGTGAAACTCTTGGCAAGGTAATAAGATATACTTAACTCTTATTTATGAATTTAATGCTTCATTCTTAAGTTATACAAATTTATATATGATGTATGTATTTTATTTGTAATATTAATATACTTTCTTTTAAAGTGGTGCATCTTGATTTATTATAGATAATTTTTAAAGTTGGTACAATAAATTCTTGAAACCATTTACAAGATTTAGCGTATATACCATTTCTTGTAAAGTGGGAGTCTTGATTTATTATAGACAAATATAAAGATTGACATAATAAATACTTGAATTCATTTATAAGATTTGGTGTATAATAATTGAAAGAAATAAATACTAGTTAATATATAAATGGTGATGAACTTTAATTGTTATATCTTTCGGTTGGAACCTCCTTTATATGAGGGTTCCAATTGAGTTATAAAAACAATTAAATATATTCTTACTTCTTATGCCAAGAGTGGATCACCCTAACCTTAGCTTTTAGTTGAATTGATTAATTGAATTAATATTTACAAACATCTTATACTGTATTAATTGTCTTTAAAGTATTTATAATTTGTAATTTTAATTCTACTTCCCTGTAGATCGACCCTGTTCTCACCGGGTTATTTATTACTTTGACAATCCCGCACTTGAAAATAAACTTTTATATTCTGTACGTGTCAGCGCCCATGCATAAAAGAGAATCTTGCAATAATTGTCCAATTATTCTAATTTCTTGTATAAACTCTTTCTTATCCTTTCTCTACTGCTCAAGCGAGTAAGCATGCGCTTATCGCAACTTAGTATGGGCCTTTTGCATCTTTTGCCTCATCGAGGTAACCTCGCTATATAATACATTAATTCTATGTTGATAGTAATCATCTAGAAATGTGGGTGTTGCCATGTGTTTCAAATTAAGCCTGATAATTTTAAGAAAAAACACATTAAGCAAGCATTTGATTTACATCTATGTTAATAGAGGTATATTATACCAAATAATATACTTGATCTCGAACTGAATCAACAACTTGATTACGATCACTAAGGTCCATCGTAGGGTCATTTAATTATATGGGTGGTCTTGTGTATTGTTGAAATTGAGCCTAATAAATTTAAGAAAATATATGTTAAGCAAATATGAAATTGAATATATGTCAATAGATATATTTTATACCAAATAATATACATGATCTTCATATGCCTCCGGTTCATCTCAATGAACAACATCTGCATCCCCCTCATCGTCTTCCTTATCAAGGTGTCTATTGTAATTACCAACTGTCTCCCTAAATTGCATTAAAGCCTGTACAAAATCTACTCCTATCTCATGCTCTTAAGGAGACAATTGTCAATTCACATCCAACACCTATAGAATAAGTACCCAAATAAATGATCAATTGAAATCTTAAATAATTATTGTTGGTATTTTATTATATTCATATATTTCATTTATTGTCGAAAACCTTACAATGTCCTTATTGAAAAGATTTACCTTCATATTTTTTTGTGTTATGTTCTTGTGACCTCCGCTTTAGCAAATGAGGGAGCATGAGTGGTGCTTCTTGAGCATACACAAAACCAAACAACATGATTAACTCATAGATCCATATCTGTAATCAAAATTATCATAATATAAAGTTAACAATAATATATGAAAATTAAGATGAAAATTTAACATAAAGTGAACAATAACATAAAATGGAAAAAAATTACGTACCTAAAAAATATAAGGAAAACCTTGTAAATTATATTTTTCTTCCTTATATGTTAGATCCTTTGCTTTTATATTTTGCGTCTCTTTGAATTTTTTTCTCAATGCCCTTTTAAAATAATTGCTAGTGAACTCCTATGATACATTATCCTACGGATATTTATTAAATTCTTCTAAATTATTCACTATTTAGAGTAAAAATACATCTAGCCCACTTATACCTCTCTATCCCAACAACACACGATGGATGGAATAAATCAACAAAAAAGTTAACTGCATCTTTATCATTCATTTCATTGAAGTTGTATTCCTTTTATACTGCATCAAATTCCTTTAATGAGACATCTCTTTTAGAGAGGTACTCGCTCTATAAACAATGACTCAATTTTTTGGACAAATGCCTCATTGGTGGGTATTCTCTTATTTTTAAATTGGATGTAAGCACAAATTCTTGCTGACTAAAACATATGCACTTATTGTTGACTAGATACTAAAATTCATCGTCAATATCATATGCTTCCACTTCATAGAGTAACGATAAATCAAAAATGCCTGAAAAATTAATACGTTGCATGTCCAAGAAGTAACCCATACATGTTCTTCAAAATATTTTTTTAACACTTTGTTAACTTATTTTTTATAGTATCAAGTGCCCATATCTTCAAATAGCATGAAATTGTTGTAGGAAAATGATATTTAACTACCATCTTTAATCTTTTTTAAAATGCATTGTTCCTGTAAAAAAATTAATAATATTAATTAATAACAATTAAATAAATTTATAATTACTATAAATTTAATTAAAATAGATAAATAAATAATTTAATAAATGAATAAAAATAGGAAAATGACCTTAATTAGAGTGCTGGAATATGTAATAAGTTTTATCGTGTCATAATAGGAGGCGTGATAAAATTTATTGCGCAGGTGATTGGCAACACGATAAGTTTTATTGCGCCACCTATCACCTAAAGCGATAAGATTATTGCGCCTGAATCATGTCGATCAAGCCATTATTACATAATAAATTAATGTTTACAACACATTCAAAGCAACATATTTCTTTTTTTTTTTCCCCATTTCATCAAAACAAATCAACAACACATTAAACAACACATTCAGCAATACAAGTTTACTTTTTTTTTTTTAATAATTGCTCCCATTTACTCTATCCCCGTCGTCCTTTACCGCTGTCGTCAAGCTACCAAAATGAGTAGGAAAAATTTCAGTTTAGGGTTTGAGAACATTTTGAGTTGAGAGAAAAATTAGGTTTAAGGGTATTTATTTCTAATTTTAATGTGTTTGGCTTTAAAAGATAAAAAATTTAATTGATGGATGAATTAGATTAGTGCCCCCAAATTTTATTTATTTACAAAATTTCTCATTGAATTTTGTGTAGTATGTATGTTATTCCTTTTGGCATGCATATGAAACCAAATTAGTATATAATGTTTGATAGCTAGTAGTGTATTACAAGGGTTGCGAGCAATTATCTTCTTGCTATTTTGAGTATTACCCACTTATCTCTATAATACTTTATATTACCAAAAACATTTCTGCTGTTACAAAAATTTTGTTAAATCCTACTTCTTATTATCTTTTTACTAATTTATTATTACTTGTTGACATCATTATTATCATCATTCTTTTACTATTTTTTTTTAGAAATTAATAATGTACTTTTAAAAAATAATACTAAATAACCAAAAAAAACATATTTATGTTATGGTGGAAGGATAAAAATTCTAATTATTTTATTTTTCATTCATATTTAAATTTTTATAAATACATTAATATTTAATACTTATTAGAAAGAATAAATATGTTATGACTTTATTTATTTTTAAAAGTACTAAAAAATAATTAAAATAATATTAAAAAATCATAACATATTTATATTATATAGTGAAAGGATGGACATTCTAGTTGTTTTATTTTTATTGAATTTTATTAATATTTAATACTTATTAGAAAGAATAAATATGTTTAAAAAAAACAAAGTAATTAAAATATAAAAATAATAAATCACAATATATTTATTTTTTTCTCAATAGTATTAAATATTAATATATTCAAAAAATATTAAATATTAATAAAATTCTAAAATAAAAATAAAATAACAAAAATATTCATCTTTCCATCATAAAATTCATATGTTATTAATAATTTATGCAAAATAAAAAAAATAGTAAAAGAATGATATCAGTAACATAAGGTGAAGTTCCTGGGTTTGGAACCTTCGCGTCAATGATCGTATTGCCCTTGCTTACTTCTCAATTTATGAGAATGCATTGTCTTCCTGTAAGAAAAAATACTCCAATGTTTAAATTAGTGTTTATAAAAAAAAAAGAGTATTGTATATGAAGGAGTATTTGCAAAGATAAGCAGGAAGTATGTGATAGAGGCGTAAATGCACTAATATAATTTGTACCTAACTTTTGTATTTTGCTTAAAATCATGCATTTTGGCTATTTACTTGTATTTTTAATCATAAATAGATGCACGATAAAAAATGTGAGATACAGGAACAAATAAGAGACGAATCGGACGTAAATTAAAGAAGTTGTGCTCAAATTATGAGAGCGCTTGATTAGTCCTAAAGCCGCGGCACCCACTTGATCAGTCCTGAAGCCGTGGCACCCACTTGATCAGTCCTGAAGCTGCGGCGCCCATGGCTAGGCGTTGCAGGGCCCAAGTCACTAGCTGGGCGCTGCGGTCCCATAAACTAATACTGTGGTGCCCGGTGAGGCTCCTCGAAGTCGCGTTTCCAAGTCTTGGCACCGTAGCCCCAATCCCTCAGTGTCGCCCTCCTGTGCAACATATAAAATTTCCTCCTAACTCTCATATTTCGACTTGGATTCGAAGGCCCTCGCCCTTAGAGTTTCTCATACCTATAAAATTATTTTTTTAAGAGACAAATTAAACACTTTGAGGGGCAAAAGCTTAGAGAAAGAATTTACAACACAAAATCAAAGATCAAAGCCAAAGATTGAAGAATCAAAATCAAGATTCAAGCTTCAAGTTTCAAGTCAAAGAAAAGCGAGAAGCACATCAAGGAGTCACTTTGATTAATGTTTCTACTCTTTCTTTATCATTATTTTCTTGTTGATCTTTATGAATTGGTTGGATACCTGTGGTTTTGTGATGGGTTAAATTATTTATCTAGGGTTAGATTATGTGAACCTAGTATGAATTTAAATTTTGTTAATTTTTAGTTTATGAACTTGATACATTCAATTGATTCATTCTATCTTGAGTTTAATGCTTTCATTATACTTGATCAATATTTTAAATGATTAAGAAACCATGATGAACTTGACGAATGGATTCGTGTGTTTAGCATAGGATATTTTGATACATGATCATAGTGTAACAACTATGAATTTCATCTAGGATAGACATATACCTAGGTGGTATATATGGTATAATTTAAACTTGATCTTAATGAATTATATTCTGATTTAATTACTATAGACATATAGGTGATTGTTAGAATGCGTAATATAGTTATTTGACCGTCGACAGAAACTTGTGATTAGAATAGTGTCTAAGTCAACAATTGGTATTAAGAGATTAACTAAGAGGTTAATAAATCCAATGAAATACTAAGAAACGAGTCAAGACCCTAGATTATCTTTATTTGTGAATTCTATTATTTGTTTTTGTTTAGTTTAATTAATAGAGTTAGATTAGGTAATTAAATTTTAGATTGTGATTTTCTGAATAAAAGTTAAGTAGGTATAATTTTAGTACTTGATTTATAGAATTAGATTGTATAGTTTCTATGAGATCGATACTTGGACTTAAAATCATATATTACTTAATAAGATAGCGTGCGTTTGTGCTTAACTAGTATAGCATCAATTAAGTTTTTGGCGCTGTTGCTAGGGACTATTTCTTTATATTCTTATAT
This sequence comes from Ailanthus altissimus, assembly GCA_946807835.1. Lineage (NCBI taxonomy): Eukaryota > Viridiplantae > Streptophyta > Magnoliopsida > Sapindales > Simaroubaceae > Ailanthus > Ailanthus altissimus. The sequence continues at coordinate 6,910,584 of OX327690.1, read as the reverse complement.
CAATACTAATATTAAGTTGCTTACTTTTAATTCAAATTTTATTTTTTTGTTTCAGCTATTTTCTTCTTTTGTAAAATCCAATTCCTATGAACATCGTAGATACCTAAATTTTAAAGTATCGCAATAAAGATACTGTAGAGATAATTTATTTTGACCCTACTGTAAATATTTTTGTATGGGATACGTGTGAATAATATTTCAACGTGGTTATATTAACCCATTAGTATGGTAATGTGGGACCCGCATATGTGATCAGTAGAACAAGTTAAATAGCAGTACAGTAAAATAGTGTATTTATTATTTTATTAACCTAACCATGGTTAAAAAATAACCAAGGTAGAGTTAAAAGTTAACTATGATTAGTTTAAATTAATTAACATTTATCCAATTTTAATAATATAATAATAATAGATATTATTAATATTTTATATTATTTTAAATGAGATAAGTGTTATTAAAGTGGGATAAGTGGCTAATGGTGATTGGTTATAGAAAAGTAAAAATGGGGTAATTGTATTATATTGATTGGTTAAGAAAGAAGAAAAAGAAAAAAAAAAGTGTTTAGAATAAAGGATGAGTGCACGTGAGAAATGGGAGAGGGAGATAAGTGTTAGCAAAGAAGGGAGAAAAGAAAAGAAAAGAAAGAAAAAAAGAGAGAGGCAGAGAAGTGGCCGAAAGAATGAAAGAAAGAAAGAAAGAAAAGGAAAAGAAAGAAGAAAGAAAAGGAGAAAAGGGAGAGGTAATAAGAAATATTTATTTTTGTATTTATTGCATGTTTTTGGATGTATATATATGTATATAGATATATATATGTATATACATCTCTATGTGTGTATACATGTATTTATGTATGTGTAAGTGTAGATATACATATATACATGTATTAATGAGTAGAAATACATGTGTATCTTTGTATATATTTATGTAAACATGCAACTATGGTGCTATGTATATATGTATATATTTAGGTATATATATTTATATACCCTATATGTATATGAATATATTTATTTTGTGTATATGTATATTGTATAAGTATATATATATATATATATATGTATAGGTGAATGTGTAGAATTAAGGCTTTAGGTGATTTGAATGTAGAGACTTCAATTGGTTGTAATTTGGGCATTAGAATGAAATTGGCTTGATTTTGATGTAATTAGAACAAGAAATTGAGAAAAGAAATGTGATGGAACATAGGGTGGAATTCTGCCACTTTAGGGAAGTTAGGGATTGAGTGGTGTTTTGATTGAGTTGTTGTGTGTAAATGATGCCTTATGTATGGTGAATGTATATGGTTGATGGAAAAATCAAAAATGAAGAAAATGAGACATAATTGTTCATTTTTGAAAGGTGAAGGGCAATTATGTTCAACTAAGTTATAAGGCGTTTAATAATTTTCAGGGCATCGGGTGGTGAGTTAGATTAGATTAAATGACTCCGTAAATAAAAATTGAAAAGTAGTATGCATCTGGGCTTTGTATGCCGATTAGGGCATTTAGTAGTTAAATGAGATTCTAGCATTCGATTTGGTTCTAAATGTCATTTATGGCGCATAGGTGAAGAAAACCGAGAGCGGTAATAGGAGCAAAAATTCGGAGCGAAATTGAGCGCAAAGCGGTTGTGAGTGAAAATCTATCTTTTCTGTTATCTTTCATTTATTATGTTTCCGCATAATGAAAATGTATGTTTTATGAGCTTTCAATGCATAAACATGATTTATAATCTTGATATGTATCCATAGATATGCAATTACATGTTCGGTTTAAGTAACAATTTTAAAATTTTTGCATTTGTTTTAAAGGCCATTGGTACCCTCAAATTATAATGGTGGTGATTGTATTAGATTCGGTCGGTATATCCCGTGCACATGGGCAAGTTATGGGGGTATGTCACTAACTTCAGGAAGTCAGGATGTCGAGTCATGTGAGTCGCTCTATGTGTACGGGGTATTGTCTCGTTATATGTATGCGATGTAGGATTCCGTTGCATAGCCAGTGAGATGTCTTGAGATGTCACTGTGGGTGCTGCTAGTTGAGGTGTCCCATGTCCTCCTCATGTGTGTGGTGCTAGTTGAGTTGTTGCGTGAGTATAGAGCTTTAGGGTTACCATTGGTACATTTTAGAAAGAAAATGACCGAGCGATGACTTTACTAGTTTTCGATTTATTGATAGCATTTATGCATTTATATGCATATGGCAATTATTGTGTTATACAGATTTTGGATATTGTTATTCAAAGACGTGGATAAAACCCGTTCAGCAAGATTTCACCAGCATATGATATTAGAAACCGTTTTACAGCTTTACATTAATTTTAGAAGCATGATTTATGCATTTACTTTAGAATTTGCTATCTATGCATAATGTTATTTTATTTGAAATCTTAATTGCACTCACTGAACTCCTTTAGCTCACTCGTTTTATGTTTTATATTTTTTAAACCTCCTTCCCAGGTGCAGGTTTTGGTACGCAAGCTGCTGATTCTCCTATTGCCAAGTAGTGGGCCAAATCTGAAGATTATTTTTGTATCTATAAATTTGCTAAATAGCACCATTTACTTTATGCTTAGTAGTTGTAGGCATATATATTTGTATGTATGTTTTGAACCAACAAGAAGAGATTTCGATATTATGATGATCATTTTTGCTTTTTATGAATATGCTCATTTTATGATTCAAATGAAACTATTGAGTTGTGTTGGATTTGATTTGAAAATGACCAAAGGTCTGAATTGATAGTATTGAGAAGTGTTTGAAATAGAAGTGAAATTTCTTGGCAGGTTTTATATGAATTTTCCAAAAAACAGAGGAAACTCTGCCCGTTTTTTCTTAAATTCAGATGTCATTTTTCATGTATATTACAAGATTTTCTCAATAGTAGCAAGAACAAAAAAAAGGGTTCGCCTCGCGGAAATTTCTCAACTTACCTAGTTATATTAGGAAGAACTTCTGTCGAGGTGCCCAGTAGGGCTACTGGGACTTTTAGTAGAGGCTCTCAGAGTAGGTCCTGTCATATTTTTACTTTGATTTTATTTTTATTTTACTTTAACAGATCAGAATATGGATGAAAACAATGATAACATCAACAATCTTATCATTGAGCTTATGATACAACATAGAGCATTAAAAAGAGTATGTTGTCCAAACTATAAATGGTGTTCAATCTAATATTTGGCGACCAACCATCAATGTTAATAATTTTGATATCAAGCTGAATATTATTCAAATGTTGAAAGAGACTATATAGTTCAGCGAAGCTCTCAATGACGATCCTAACATGCATATCATAAATGTTTTAGAAATTTGTGATACTTTCAAGTATAATAGAGTCTTTGACGATACCATCAAATTGAGACTATTTCATTTCTCCTTAAGGGACAGAGTTAAGAGTTGTTTGATATAATTGTCGTCGGGATTTATATCGATGTGGGAGGATTTGGCATAGAAATTCTTAGCCAAGTTCTTCCCACTAGCAAAGGCAATAAAGATGAGGAATGACATCACCTCTTTAAGTCAAATTGATAGGAAGTTGTTGTATGAGCCATGGGAGCGCTTCAAGAACATGTTGAGGAAGTTTCCTCATCATGGAGTCCCTAAATGACTATTAGTCCAAATATTCTATAATAGATTAGTAGGTCATTTAAGGATAATTGTAGATGCCTCTGTTGGAGGAGTTTTGATAAATAGGTCCATAGATGAGGTTTATGATCTATTAGAAGAGATGGCGTTAAACAGTTACTAATGACTAGCAGAGAAGGTTACACCTAAGAAATTTATCGGTATATATGAGATTGATGCATTTAATGCATTGACAGCACAAATTAACTTATTATCCAAGAAGTTTGATGCATTAAAAGTCATAAAATTCTGATAAGTGAATGCAATTTTTGTGGTGATAACCACATGAATGGGTGGTGTATGAAGGCAGTGAATTATATAGGCAATTTCAATCATCAACAACTTAACCCACAATCAAATTCTTAAAATTTGAGGTGAAGAGATCATTCTAACTTCTTTTGGCGTAACAATCAAGGGGAGCCATCTAGACCAATGAATCCCATAAGATTTCTGGCACTACAAAAGAAGAAACCGACATTTGAAGATATGTTTATGCAATATAAGAAGTCTAAAGATGCCATCCTACAAAATCATTCAGCATCTTTGAAGAATTTAAAGGTTCAAATGAGATAACTTGCTACTGCAATTAATAAGAGACCTAAAGGCACTTTACCAAGCGCTATTAAGACAATTCCAAAAGGGAATGTAGAGCAATGCCACGCCATCAACTTGAGGAGTGGTAAGATCTTACAAGAGAACGTATTCACACCACTACCATCAAGTATAAAGGAGAAGGAAGTGCAAAAAAATGAAGTGCAACTATATAGATTACTTATTCCTTTTCTTCAAAGGCTACAGAGGTGTTAAACAAGTATTGAAATAGAAAATTGGCAATATACTAGTCCAAACAATAGCGCAGAATTTTTAACAATGGAACGTGCAAAAATTGGTATTAAAATGTAGTAACATTCTAAGGTGCAGGAAAGTGACAACACAGTAGAAAATACCAATAAGAAAGAATATAATCAACCCATGCACACTATATTACTTGACTATTGTAGCATTAATGTAGTACCATCAAATGCCAAAGAGCTCAAAATCATAGACATGTTGAATCCTCATATATATAAAAAAAAAAAAGAGTTTAAGGCATAGAAAGAGAAGAAAGAAAAAGAAGAAGGAAATTAGTACGATGAAAGGATCGAAGATAAAGGAAAATGAGAGACACTTTACCAGTCTAAGATTTAAGTCTTTTCGAAGAAGCGCGAGGAGAATGAGGAGCAAGCTACTGCCCTTGGTTTAATTAAAAGGATGTGGAAGCTAAAAGAAAGAAAGTCTAGCAAGCTTACATACAAAGATACTTCAATCATTGACTTTGATCCTCCAAAAGAGTATAAAGAACCCCGTTAAACTGACGACGCTAGATCAAGTGCTTCTTGGGAGGTAACCCAAGTAATTTTTATTTTTATTTGCTTATTTTTAATTTTAGTTATGTTAGTTTCTTTTTTTTTTTATAGGAATAAATTAGAAGTCAAGCATTTAAAGAAGCAGCACGAGCACTTGCAAGCGTTAGGAACAAATGAATAATGCAGTCTAATCAATAGGTAACAACACTACGATGCTTCAACTTCTTCTGCTAGGGGAGTTTCTCTTACCTTTAAATTTATTTTTAAATATTGAGGGCAATATCTAATTTAAGTTTGGGGGTGGGAAACATATTACCTGTGTTTATTTTTGTTGCTTATATTAATTAATTGTCTTATAAAGAATTCTTTTTAAGTTGAGAAGATGATCATTAGTCCATAATAAGAAATAAAATATTTATTGAATTTATTTTCACATGTCTCTAGGAAACAATAGACACTTGAGATAATTCTTATATCATGAATCTTGAACTAATTTTAACTTTATTTTCGATCCCTTATTTATGAGCACATTGAAATAAACATGTATTAGTTGAATTTGTTTAATTAAATTTATTCATGCTTAAATAGTACACCACAATCTCGAAGACCAACACTCTAGAACTTACTTGATTACTACTTGAGATAAAATCCTAGTTAACATATGAATAGAAAAATGACATTAGGCCATCTTTGGGCAGATTAAGCATTTTCTAGCCTATCTTATATGTATATTTATTTCTAGTCACCCCATATAAGTCTAATTACCTATTTTTTTTTCTTTTTAACCACATTACAAGTTGCAATATTTTTCACTTATTTATCATAAAATCTGCTGGTAGTACCATAAACATTAAGTTTACTTAGAAATATCCTTAAAAAAAATGGTTGTATGTGTTAAAAGGATGTAATGAAAAATAATAATTTTTGAAGGTGTATATCAATCTAAGTTTGTGAGTACATAAAAAGAGAGAGAGAAACACGTATTTAAATGCATAATACCTCTAGCTTGAGAAAAGGAAGAAATTCTTTGCAAAAAAGTGATTAAAAAAAGGGAATATAATAAGTTTGGGGGAAGAGATAAATCAAAGAGAAAATATCAAGAAGTTTTAAGTAAAGTCAAGTGTTAATAGTCAGATTTGAACTTCATATATATCTTTATATGCCACCTTGACCTTAGCCTTACGTTACAAGCTAATTAAAGTCTTAAAATAGATCCCTAGACATGTGTATTTCTACATTAGTAGAGAGTAGTATAGATAACAAGCTTATGATAGTGTTATAAATAAAAATATGCCGAGATATCATCTTTATATATTTCTTAAGCATTGAGTAAATCTATATTTCATTTGACTAATTACTTGTTTATTACACACACGCACAAGTGCTCATTTATAAGGGAGAGTGAAGTACTTGATGAATGGTGTGAGAATTGTTAAAAGTTATTTGTCGATTTCTAAAAAGACTTATGGCATTGAACAGCCTATGAGACTATAACGATGATCACTTAATCAACCAAAGCTTATTTTAGTTTCTAGCTTTTTATTTTTTGAGTCATGAATAAATTGTGAATTTTTTTCTTTGTTTTGCTCGTGGACGAGCAAAGTCTTAAATTTGGAGGTATTTGATAGGGGTGTAAAAGTATTAATATGATTTGTACCAAACTTTCATATTTTGCTCTAAATCATAAATGTTTTGCTATTTAATTATTTTTTTAATCATAAATAGATGCACGACGAAAAATGTGACATATAGAAACAAATGAGAGGTGAATCGGATGTAAAATAAAGAAGTTGCGCTCAAAATACGAGAGCGCCTAATAAGTCCTGAAGCCGCTGCGCCCATGGCTGGGCGCTGCAGCGCCCAATTCAATAGCTGGGTGTCGTGGCGCTCAGTGAGGCTCCCCGAAGTCACATTTCCAGGTCTTGGTGCTGCAGCCCCAATCCCCCAGCGCGGTGCGCTTGTGCGATGTATAAAATCTCCTCTCAACTCTCCTATTTTTGACTTGGATTCGAAGGCCCTCACCCCCAAGGTTTCTCATACCTATAAAAATACTATTTTAAGAGCTAAATTAAAGGCTTTAGAAAAAGAATTCACAACACAAATGCAAAGATCAAAGTCAAAGACTGAAAAACTGATATCAAGATTCAAGCTTCAAGTCAAAGAAGAGCGAGAAGCACATCAAGGAGTTATTTTAATTAGTTTTTCTAATCTTTTTTTATCATTATGTTCTTATTTTTGTTAATCTTTGTGAATTGATTTAATACTTTTAGTTTTGTGATGGGCTAAATTATTTATCTAAGGTTAGACTATGTAAACCTAGTATGGATTTGGATTTTGTTAATTTTTAGTTTATGAACTAGATATATTCAATTGATTCATTCTATCCCGAGTTTAATGCTTTCATTATACCTGATCAATATTTTGAATGATTAAAGAACCATGATGAACCCGATAGATGGATTCATGTGTTTAGCCTAAGATAGTTTGATACATGATCATAGGGTAACAATTATAAGTTCCATCTAGAATAAACATATATTTAGGTGGCATATATGGTATAGTTTAGACTTGATTTTAATGAATTATATTCTGATTTGATTACCATAAACATATATGTGATTGTTAGAATGTGTAATATAGTCACTTGACCGTCGATAGAGGCTTGTGATGAGATTAGTTTCTAAGCCAACAATTAGTATCTATAGATTAACTAAGAGGTTAATAAATTCAATGAAATACTTGGGGACAAGTTAAAACCTTAGATTATCTTTATTTGTGAATAATTTTACCATTTACTTTTATTTAGTTTAATTGATAGAGTTGATTAGTTAATTAAATTTTAGATTGTGATTTTCTGAATAAAAGTTAAGTAGGTACAATTTTAATACTTGATTTATATAATTAGATCGCATAGTCCCTGTGGGATCGATACTTAAACTTAAAATTCTATATTACTTGATATGATAGTGTGCGCTTGCACTTAACTAGTATAGCATCAATCAATATACTCTTAATTATCAATGCTTAAGTAACGAGTATTGAATGCTAAATAGTGAATGTTGAATTCTTCTACGATTCATACAAAAATCGACTCTATTTATAGTGTATAAATTTTAATTTTTTTCAAAATATGTATAAGCATTCACGTTAATTATTCCAAAATAAGAGTTCAAATAAATTATCAAATTATCAATCGAAGATAATGATTTAAGTGAGAATTATCTATTTATGAGAAATCATTCTTCATGCTAAACAACAATTAACCAAGTATAACTTGAATAGAACTGATAATTTAATCATTTCCTATCTTATCATAACTTATATTATGTATTTATGAGGTCTATGGGCCACGGGTTGGATTACCTGGTGCATTGGATTTGCTTTCTAGATTGAGATAATTTGTTTTATGAAATGGGACATTCCTTTAATATAGATTGTTACTTAAAATAAATATAATGGATGCAATCTAGTTGAATTATTGAAAAATGGATCCAACATAAAAGTAAATTAGTAAAAATATAATAAAAATTATAATTTAATGAAATATTTATAATCAATTTTTTTTAAATAATAAAAAACATAAAAAAATAAATTGATAATACTCAACACCACAAGAAATTATATATAATTTTCTTATTATATACATATATATGTCTCATTCAATTTATGATGAAGCCAGACTCAATGTGGGCTACACTTGGTCCTCCTCCTAGAAGACTGTAGGTTGCTTCCAACCGCTCCTTCACCATCTTCAAGGTCAAAACTCAAACACATCACCATCTTTCATCCTTCCCTCAAACACACAAGTCACTTTCTTTACGAAGAAATGACTATTATAAATTTATAATGATATTGAATGTGTATATCTAAATACCAACAATCCCTTAAAATGTAATACTATTTTCCTAAAAAAAGTTCATTATTTATTTATTGAAATTACAACATTACATATTATCAAATTCAACTTTAACTAAGTTCAAATAATTATATTTGTCTTAATTTTATTTTTATTTATCTTGATTTTATTTTTATTTGTCTCTATTTAAATTGAATTTGGGTAACAAACTATTTTGATATCATTTTTGCACATGAGAGTGCTTGTTAGAGTTTAATAATATTGTTTACACTTAATATTTTTTTAGTTTAACAATAATTTTCTTTTCACTTTATCTCTTAAAAAAATTATTTTTATTTCAAAATTGGTATAAAAATCGTTTGAGTACTAAACTTCTTATTTTTACTTCAATGGTAACTTAATTTGAAAAGGTTGTGACACTTATTAATGTTAAACTTATAATTAATAAGCAAATATCTTAAACTTGATACCTTAATCAATATTGCTGTTGTGTTATAAAATAGTCAAATTATATATATATATATAATTAATTTAATGGGTTACGTAATTCATTATATAATATATTTTATTGTTATATATTATTATTTAATAAATTTATAATTTTTTATAATTTTTATATAATTTATAATATATTATAAAATACTATTATGTGTCAAAAAGTTCATCTTAATAAATTACATAATCTACTACATCATTTCTCGCGTGTGTGTATATATATATATATATATATTTTGTATTTTCACCGCCATAAGAACAGGACATTGATAAAGCCACAGCCAATCTCCATCACCTCAAAAACATTGCAAAAGTAGTCCACCACCTCTTGCTTGCTTTCCTTTTTATCTCTCTTTTTCTCTCTTTTGCCTCTCTCATTTGAATCCTTATATTAAACCCTACAAGCCGCTGTTATCTTCCTCTCTACAAGCTTTTTTATTTGAACTCGAAAGAACTTCTTCGCTCATTAGCATCCACATATGTTGATCACTTAGCTAAAATATAATCTTGCATGGCTAGTGATGTTGTTACATCCCCTTGTATCACAACTCTTACCCTCTTCTTGTTTATTCTTCTATTGTTTCATCAAACCACTGCGGTTGACAATAAAGAGTATTACAACACTAATACTCTCCCACGTTTGCTTGCAAATGGAGAAGCTATGAAGAGAAAGAACATGGGATTTGCAACAAAACCCCATAGCATGGCCCAGCCAAAGTCTCAGCACTCAAACACCAACACAGTTCATGTTCATCCAATGGGTCGAAAAACAGGGAGATTTCGAGCTCCAAGATCGCCATTAAAGCCTACACAAGAGAAGATCTTCAATGCCAGTGCCCATGAAGTCCCTAGTGGTCCAAACCCCATTTCAAATAGGTAATTAGAACTCTTTACATATTTATTGTTCATGTGCATCTTTGTACTTTGTGTCTTGTTCATGACATTATATATTTTATACAGAGAGCTTTAATGAGCTAGCTTTTATAATTACAAACCACCTTTATTTATGTCTGAATTTCTTCTACTATATAACAATGTAATATCACTACAGTTTATTCTTATTATTGTTTTTTGAAACTTATAGAATCCACCATACCAATCATTCAACCATGAGGATGTATGTAAGATTCTAGTCATGATCTTTATTTTCTTTCTTTTGATCAATTTGTCATGATTATGACGCATTCCTCTAAAGCAGGCTAGTTCATGTTTCTTTTGGACTCTATAAATATGATTAAGAGGAACAGCTAATTTAGCAAAAAGTGCTTATCCAACAACTAGATTATGCAACATCTAACCCTAAAGACAAAAGATTAATCTCATGTGGCTAGTTTACTGGACTAATTAAGTTATCAATTCTTAAATGCAAATCCAAAAAGGGGGGAAAAAAACTGAAAAAAATTGAAATTCTTGCATATTCTGTTTTATTGGACGGATGATTTTGAATATGAACTTAATTGCAACCATTATTTTTTTTTAAATTGATTTTTTTTCTTATTATTTCGATTGGTTTTATAGTTGAACCCTCATATTTTTCATTAGGTTCTTTGATTCAAATTATGGTTTATTTTTACCCCTTTGAATTCGACATGAAAACTGCAATCAAATGAATACCTCAAAGTCTAAAGAGGTCAGCTATGTGAAAATGGTAAAGAACGTGAATGAAAGAGGAAAAAAAAAGGGAATATATGTGTTGTTGTCCAACCATTGATCTATTATTATTATACTTTGAAATATATTAGTTTTAATATCAATGTTAGGCTCTCACCTAACGGTTTTTCGAGGCAAATAATTTTTATAATATGATCTGATATTAAAATTTTACCTAAATTAATTTTAACAATAAAAGAATGATAATAAATTTACATTTTATACGAGGAAATTTATTAAAATTTGTTTTTACTATAAATATTAGATATTCACATAACAGCTTTAAAGTTTTAAATTAAGTGATTTTTCTTCACACTATATATCTTTTCATATATAACTTCCACATATTTGATGTCTTCTTAAACAAATATATATATGTGCAACAAAATTTTATTGGATTTGTATATGAATCAAAGATACCTAGACAATCTTTCAAAAGATACCCTGACTTTGGCAAGCAACAAAGGGAGCAAAAATTAGTGTTAAGCATGGAAAGTTTTACTCCTTCATTGAATGAAATATGTAGCATCCCATTTCATCTAATAAGGTTCCAAATCCAACATTCTAACTTGGTAAGTTCTGAAATCTTATAGCCAAAAATAAGAAAGGTAAGAGACATAATGATGCAAAAAAGTATGTAGGTTTGGGCCTTTTGTTGAAGACGAGACTGAATTTGTAATAATGAAAGGGAAAAGAGAGAAGGCCCAAGACTCCATTGTTTTGCGTGTAAAGTCAATAAGGGTACCTGGCAATGGCATCCAAAGTGGGTGAATGGTCACTTTCTCACTGGCTTCTGCCATAATTTGTTCCTTTTCCAAATTAACCCTAGGTTTTGTTTTTTTTTTTTGGGGGGTAACCACATTTATGTCCCTCTTGTTTCTTTTCTTTTAAAAGCTGAATCACAAATCAAATAAGGGTCCTCTATGTCCTCTTCTGCTTGCTTTCTCCATTGTATTATCCTCTTGTTTGGTACCTATTTCTTTGTTGGAACTACTACTACTACTATGCAAATTAAAAAAAGCTTCACATAATTTGAAATGGGTACTTTTCTTTTTATGTTTATTAAAATTTTCTATTCAATTTTTAACATTAACCATATGATAAAATTTGAAAGAAGAGTCCTACAACATGCAATGAAACTTTGTACCGTTGGGATAATCTTACTTTCCATCTAACCCTTTGAGAATTAGACACCTCAATGCAAACATCTTAAAAACTATACTTATCCACTTGCGTGAATGATTTAGGTAAGGCTACGGTACACCTTGACGTATGCTATAATTTCTAGCTTAAAGAACTTCAAAACTAAGGAATATACATATAATTAACACGTGTAATGAAAAATTCAAAACTTAATTTATATTTCATATGCAATCAATAAATTTTTAAAAAAATAATATCTTAATATTAAACTCTATCACTAAAACCATGCAAAACAATATATATTTGTTATATATTAATAGTACTGCATAGTTTATCATTTGAAGAACTCTTAAACACATATTAAAATTTTGTAATATATTATAAATTATATAAAAATTATGAATTAATTAAATAATATCATATGATAATATTATTTATTATATAATAAATTATATAACCTATTAGAGTTTTATATATATATATATAACAATAAAAAAAATATTTGTAAAAGAATTTATTCCATTATTTTTCTTCGTTCTAATTACTTTACATAAAGTAAGTGTAAGTCAAGACAGAGACATCTATACTTAGCTAATGTTTGTCTTAAATTTCTCTTTCAATCTTTGCATGTCAATTTGTCTCTAGAACTAGAGGAGGAGGCTAATAAGATGACTTACTTTTGGCAATCAAAGCATCATTTTGTCTACCTTTATCACTTTTGATATTGTGAAGTTGCATTTATCACTTTGTTAAGAAGCTTTTGTGTTAATGACTCAACCACGCCCCAACTTAGACCTGCCCCCATCAAGAGATTATACGTGCCCTACAATTCAATTGTTAACTAACTTTAACTATGCCCTCTACAAAATGGTTGGTTTAGGTTATTATCAAACAATGGGAAATGAACACACAAATTTAAAAATTTTCAATGATTCTAAGAAATATTCATTTAAATTTAATTTGTTTGCTTAGTTAGCAATAAGAGCAATTTAATATTTTCAAGTTCAGAAGAACAAGTGACAAATTTTATATTTTTATTTCTATTTATTAATTAGAGCTTTTATAACATAATTTAATAAAATAAAAATAAAAACTTTAAAAAAATTAAAAATTAAAATAGAAATAGACACCGATACATCATCGTCATTAGTGTTAGTGATGGTGATGATTGCAGATTAGCTCACCAATACTATTAAACTTTTAAATTTTATAATTTATACAAAGATAAAATTATTTTTGATAATAGAGTATTAAAGGATAATTAAATAAAGCAAAGCTTGTAGTAGTGACCACAATAACTTCACTATCAAACAAAATTTTGGTCGTGATCTTTGTGTAATAATTCATCATTTAATACTTTCTTATTGAAAATAACTCCACCATTATTTGGTGTTGGCATAAGCTTCTAACAACAATGACGTGGCAACAGTTGTATTTTTTACTTAATTATATAACAAATTCTTATTTATAAATATAATTTAAATATATAAATCAATTGTATTAGGACACGTGACTTTTTAAATATAAAATATTATAATATCCTTTTTACTATTTAATATAACAAAAATATTAATATAAAAGTGTAATTGAGTATTTTTAAAATTATAGAAGCTTTTAATTCATTTTCCCCATACTTTGGGGTGTTTAGGTTCTTTTCCCTTGTACAACATACTATTGATGCAAAATCACAAATTCAGTTTTAGGTTGTTGTCATTCAATTTATATTTTCTCGCCGAATAACTCTGAACATATTTTATAAACTCTCTTTTTTCTAACACATTAAATTATAATTGGAATAATAACATCCGAGTCCTTTATCTATCAATATTGATTTGATAAAAACATAATTTATTCAATTGTAGCACTTTAAACCTAAGCTTGGCAAAATTCTCTATGGGTCGGTTCCGTAGAGCCCAACCAAATGAGAAATAAATAAATAAAAAATTTATAATTTTTTAAGTTTCAAAGTGGGTATATAAATAAATTATTATCCCAAATTATATTCGGGGTGGGTATGGGGTGAGTATCACCATTGAATCTACCCGAGACTTAAAATTGAAAAAAATAAATTAAAACATATTTTTTAATTTTTTAAATTAAAATATATTATTATAATTTAGAAAATATTTTTAAAAATTATAAAAAATAAATAATTTCAAATATTAAGCATTTGCAAGACCCATTCTCATTCGAGGGATTATCATCCGCAAACTTAAACTATTTAATTTTAAATATAGAGTGCACATAAATTCTTTTAGCCCATTCAAATATAGAAATAAAAATTATCATCTCCGTTCTGCCCCATTACAAATCTTATTTGCCTCTTATACAAATGACCCAAAATTATAGAGAGTTAGATATTATCAAAATCAATCAAATTTACCGGGACAGCCTTGTCATTGAAAAAAAAGGAAAAGAACTGCTCGTCTCCTTTGACAAAAGTGATGATACTGTTCTTCCTTTAAATTTTTTTTTTTTTAAATAAAGTTTTTTCCTTTATAAAAAAAAAGTGAAGTTGTGGAGACCAATGCTTTGTGCATGGTCAAGAAAAATAATTAAAACCATACTTTTGGGTTGATTTGATAAATGTCAATAAGGGCACGTGGCAATCATGCTGATTACTGATTCTATAAATGCTGAAATATTTGAATGACGAGAAATTCGTATGCTTTGCACAAAAATAAGCAAAAAGATTATCACGTGCTCCTCGGTCATGGACCTCCATTTACAATCACTTTGAACCCTTTCTTGTTTTGGGTAATTGCATTATTGCCCTTGTTTGGTGTAATCTTATCTTCTTTTTTTTCCCTTTTTGCCATCGTTTTCAAATTTTAGTTGCCCTATTTATTTCTTGTACAGTAATAACAATTTTCATCTCAATTTAAGGTCATTTTGATCATAGTAGCTTAAAAAATTAGCTTTTGGTAAATTAATTAAGTGCTGCATCTTTTAAAATTATACATATATTACTACTTATTTTTTTAATATTCATCTTATATAATTCAGTAAATATTTTATATAAGACGGGGCATAATTTAATAATCATCTTTGTTTATTTAAAAAAAGAAGAAAAATCACACCAACTCAAAATTATAAAATAAGTAATTTTTAATTTTTTTAGAAGTAATTTCAAATGGACCGTAATTCATTATTATTAAAAAAGAAAAAAGAAATTAAGAGTTTGAGAAGTTAACTTTGTGAAGTCGAGACTTATCTTGATTATGTTAGATATTTTATGTTATTTTATACCCTTAAGTATATGTAATAATATTTTATTAGATTAATAAAAAAAATTTATACATATAATTGAACATATATTCATGAGCCCATATTTATAAAGTATGTGATCTATATATTAGGTATATAATGCTAATATAAAGAGTGTAGATCACAAGTTCTTTATAAATTAAATCTAGTTCACAACCATTAATAAAAAAGGACATTTTATTATGTAAGATTATAATTTTTCTCCTTCTTATAGTAGATGATTTATCTTGATCATTGAAGTAGAGAATTCTAGTAGAAAAATTAGTGTATATGTTATATTGAACGGGATTACTGCGAATTTTGATCTGATTAACTAAATGTTGTAGATCTTAGTTCACAAAAGCTTTAATAAGCTTGATTGATCTTAATCATGAGCATGTAATAAACTTACATTCATGCATTGTATCTTTTGAGTTATCACAGAGTAAGATCCAAATAAATGATCAAAACTCCAATAGTTTGAAGATATAATTTCATGGGTCGTAGGAATATATATTTGCAAGATGGAATCTAATAATTAATATCCACCTAAGTTATTTGCAGTACTTGATCATTAGAATCTGTGGTCACAGTTTATTCAATAAATTATTTATTAAATAATAATATTTATTAAAAAATTTATTTATAAATATAGACATATTAAAAGTGATCATTAGAGCATTCAGTGACTTAAGGGCAAATAAGTAATTAAAAAGGCAAAATATTTTTTTTTTATGGTCTAACTTTAATTATGAACATCAATTAGAGGGTCAATTAAGTGCTTACTATTGGTCTAAAGACTAAACCCAATTTAATTAAAATGAGTTTTAATTAAATGAGCTTTTACTTTATAACATGGGTTACTAGAGTACAACCCTTGACTTTTAGTGGAATAACTTGGGGTTAACTTAGAAGAATTAATATATTATGAGATAATAAGGACTATGCCTTTTAAGTTGGAGCTAGAAAGCCCACGAGTCTTACAGTCCCTCTACTAGCTCAAATCCTAATCAAATTTTAATTTTCTAATCCTAATCAAATTCTAAATACTTAAGGGAGATTCCTATATATATGAGAGGTATGAAGTAGTAAAGAACACAACAGCCATATAGTGAAAAAAAATTCTTTTTACATATTCTTATGTGAGAAAAGAATTTGATTAATATAATTCTCTCAGATTTTGTTATTAGTATTTTTAGAAATTAAGAAAGATCCACGTGCTTACACACGTTGAGTTTGAAGATTGAAGATAGTAGAGAAGATTGCAACCAGTCAATTCAAGATCTATCATAGTGAGGAATTGAGGTAATCTTCTATCCCTATACATGTAATTATGAATGAAACGATTTGACTTCCACTGCGTTTATTTTAGTAAATAGATTTTTTAATTTAATTTTCAACCAACAAGTTATAGACAACGAAAATATAATTCATGTAAGTTGACAAGACAAAGAAATAAATAATGACTCAAGTGTTAAAAATAATCCTACTCTTTTAGCCAATTTGAGATGACTCCCTTCCCACGATGAGTGCCAATTTTGTAGGTTGCCAAGAGGTTGAAATGGGTAGCAACTTAAGTGTAAAATAAAATAACATAGTATATATAATAACACCATGTGAATTGCCCGTTTTGTATTATTCATTACAAATTTGCTCTTAAATTTTACAACTGAATTGAAAATGTCATAAGAGGTCTCTTTTGCTCGGCTTATCTATAAATCTAACCAATTTGTGCATAATTTAATTCACAAAATTAGATTATGGATTCTTTTTATTAGTTAATCGATTCTATCAACCAATGAGTCCTATAAATAGATCATAAGTTTTACAGGGAGATAAAATTAAGATTATTTAATTTTTTATATATATTTTATTGTTATTTTGTAGGTTTGAAGTCAATAGAATAAATAAGAATAAAAATCTAAGCAAAATAAGACAAAAATATCAAAATTACTATAATAGATTACTCTAATACATAGCTACAGTCGTGAATAGTGACATGCTACAGTCCACCGCTCAGGCTACAACGATAAATAGTGGTACTGTAGCAATAAATAGTATCTTCCCCAACAGTGTGACTTTCTTAAAATAAGAAGAAATATAATTTCAAAACTCCAATCAATCCCTATATAAAGGGCACTTATTTTAGACCTAAAAGAACACACAACTTTGTGCTTTTTAGAGCTAAGAGAGCAATTAGAACAATTTAGAGAGAGAAGTAAGAGATTATTGGTGAATTTTCGGTGTATTAACCAACTGCAAATTGACATCTATATTAGTTTACTTTTGGTTGAATCATGTTTATTTTATTTCTAGCCATAATTCTCTTATTATTATGAACTAATTTATTTTCTAGGATTATTACTTGAACTCAATATATGTGCTTAATTGTTAGATCTTCTTAATACTTATTTAAATTCATTTCTTTATTATTCAAAATTATTTGTTCTGAATACTTTATAATATCTAATTAATATTGTGAATGAATTAAAAATATTTTGATAAACTCGAGAGTAACACATTGTATTTAGACTTTGATAATTTTATACATGATTGTCGAGAAATTTACAAATTCTAATTTAGGATAGAGATATACTTAATGGGTATGTATGATTAATAAGACTTAATCTAGATGAATCTTGATTGATTACAATTACCATAGAGGTAAGGTATTTAGTAAATTGAGATATACTTACTTGACACTGAGAGAGATTTGTGAATACACTAGTATCTTGACCAATAATAAGAACTAAGTGATATTAATATTAAAGGATTAATCTTTGATAATAAGAATTGAGTGATATTAATATTAAAGGATTAATCTTTAATAATAAGAATTGAGTGATATTAATATTAAATGATTAATCTTTAGAAAACATATTAAAAGATAGTAATTAACCTTAGGCTTTCTCTATATTACTATTTTCTTTGATTTATTTAAGTTATGTCATTTATTTTCTGTATTTTTATTTATTTTATTCAATTATTTATAAAATAAAGATTTATTTTTTTTGAATAATTACTTAAGAGATACAATTTTAGTTGGTTGAGAATAATAATTATCTTGTGGGTTCGCCATCCGACTTTATAGTTCCTTTATTACCTGTTATGATAACGTATACTTGTACTTAATTTTGAGCTTTGAAAATATATGAACAAGTTTTTGGCACAATTGTTAGGGATAATATTTTATTTTTACTAATATTAATACTAATATTTCTTATTTTTACTTCAATTTTTTTAATTACTTTTCTTTTATTTTTATTTTTGTACAGTTTCTTTTAAATTCTTTCTATTTTTGCTTTTTTAAGATACCTTTTAGAGCTATATCATGGCCTATCAATTTTAGTTTTAGCATTAAACGGCAAAACAGATATCTTTAAGAGATTATTCACTCCCTATGACTATTAAGACTCAACCTAGCATATGCCGACCAACAATAAACGTCAACTACTGTAAAATACAGTTAGAAATAATTCAAATGTTGAAAGATTCAGTTCAATTCAATGGGCATCCAAGTAATGATCCAATGAACATATCATAAATTTTTTAGAGATTTGTGATTTGTTCAAATACAATGGAGTCTCAGATGATGCAGTACGATGCAGTACAATTATAGCTATTTTCTTTTTTCATTTCGGGATAAGGAGAAGAGTTAGTTAATGTTACTACTATTAGGATCAATTTTAACATGGGTTAACTTTGCCTAAAAATTCTTATCCAAATTCTTTCCACTGGCCAAGACAATAACAATGAGGAATGACATCACTTCTTTCGTGTAGTATGACTTAAAAATACTTTATGAAGTATGAGACTGGTTTAAAGATGTACTAAAGAGATGTTTGTATCATAGGATTCTAATATGGTTACTTGTGCTGACATTCTATAATGGCTTGATGGGATAGTTGAGGACCATAACAGATGCCGCAGCAAGGGGAACACTAATGATTAAGTCAACTAACGAAGTATATAACCTACTTGAAGAGATGACATCTAATAGTTATCAATGGCCAATAGAGAGAACAACCCCAAGAAGAATTACAAGCATACATAATAAATAGACACTCATATCATTAGTTGCACAAATCAATTTGTTGTCTAAGAAAATAAATGCCATTACAGATAATACTATAAAAAGACAACCTGACACTTGTGATTTTGTGGTGACAACCATCTAAATGGCCAATGCATGGAGGCTATGCACTATATGGAGAACTATAAAAAATAATAACATAATCCCTACACCAAATTCTATAAATCAGATTAGATGGACCCTCCTAGGATACCAGCACAACCTTAATAACAACATTAAGAGAAACTAAGTCTAGAAGAGATGTTTATATGGTATATGAAGCAGGCAGATGCCATTTTTCAAAGCCAAACAAATCTCATCGAAAGCTAAGCAACCTCTTTAAGGATGTTAGAGATTAAAATGGTCATATTATTAAACAATCATCCATAAGACCCATTGACTAGCAATACGTAAGTGAATCCAAGATGAAATAATGAGCAATACTAAGAAATCACTTTAAGAAGTGAACAGGAACTGCCAACAGCTATTGAAACATCTCAACCCAAGGAAAGTCATGATAAAGCAACAAAGATAAAAGAAGATGAGTCAACTACAAAAGAAAAG
The DNA here is from genome assembly GCA_946807835.1 of Ailanthus altissimus. Lineage (NCBI taxonomy): Eukaryota > Viridiplantae > Streptophyta > Magnoliopsida > Sapindales > Simaroubaceae > Ailanthus > Ailanthus altissimus. Next base: position 6,890,590 of record OX327690.1, on the reverse strand, counting down.
GAATTTGTGGTACTTCAAATCAAAGACAATCCATATATTTCACCACCATATTTCCCACAAAGACTCCAAGAGAAGAACATTGAACATTAACAATTTTCTAATAATATCTCTCGATGTTTTAAAGTTACTATGGCAATTTCAGATGATGCACCACTACCTCCTAAATTGAAAGCAAAAGAAGCCTTGCGCTACAAGCTCATGAGATGACAAAACTGGACAAATTAAAGAAAAAGAAAGGGCATGAAAAAAAATGGAAAGACAGTTATATATTGACTAATGAGGTGCATTATTTTGGTATAAGATTAAAATTATTTCGATAAGGCTTAAATCAATGAGGATGAGGCCACATTTAAACTATTTTCTCATAAGGTTGTAGAAGTCAAAGAAGAAGAGTACTAATACTCTTAGACATAGATTAAAGTTTCATAAGCACGATACCGCTGATGTGCAGTTTGATCCTCCATGAGTAAAGGGAGACATAAAACTTTGACGTTAAATCAAGTGCTTCTTAAGAGATAACCCAAGTCAATTTTTAATTTTTTATGTTGCTTATTTTTATTTTATTTTCCTTTTTTTAGTGTTAAAGTAGCAAGTTAGCATCTAAGGAGTAACACAAGAATTTATAGTGTTAGGAGATAAGAACATTCAACACCATTACATCAAGAGACAAACGCTGCAATGCTAACCCTTCATTTACTAGAGAAATTTCTTACTCTCATTTTCATTTTCATCATTAGGGATAATGTCAAACTTAAGTTTGAACTTGTGTTTATTTTTTGCTATATGATTTCTCATTATCTTGCATGTTAATTTTTTTTTAGTTATTAGTTTTATGTTAAGATGATGATCATTAATCCATGATAATAAATAGAATATTGGCATGATTTATTTTTCTTAAGTCCCTAGAAAACAATAGACACATAAGGTAATTTTTATACCAGAATTTTGAACTGATTTCAACTTTATTTTTATCACTTATTCTTGAGCACGTTAAAATAAAATTTGTATTAGTTGAATTGTTACTTAAAAATGCATATGCTTAAGTAGTACATCACAATATTAAGGACCAACACTCTAGAACTTTTTTGAAATGAAATCCTAAAAAACACATGAATAGAAAAATGATATTAAGCTATCTTTGGATTACTTAAACCTTTCTGACTTATCTTAGATATATATTTATCCCTAACCTCTTTTGAGCCTAATACCCATTTTTTCTTTCTATGTAACCACATCACAAGTCTAAGACTTAAAGCTTATTTTTCTAAAAATTACTTGTAATACCATAAACTTTAAGTTTACTTAAAAATACTCTTAAAGGAAAACAAGGTTGTGGTTGTATGAGAAAATGATACTGAAGTAGAAAACAATTAAGTTTGAGTGGTATTTATCAATTTAAGCTTGAGGGTATTAAAAAAAAATTTGATATAGAATCTCCATCATTTTTATAAAGAATTCAAGGAAATATTTGTGGAATAAATTCATTCATCAAGTAGACTTTTTTTTCATAATTTTATTGTTTTAATTTATGCATCTGTATGATAATCATATATTTGTTTATTATCTATATAAAATACTACATTTGCTATATTGTTAGCACATATCATTAGATTGAAGGCACAATTTCATACTACCCTATTAAAATAATATATTTAAATAATATTGATGAGTTTATATATAAAATATTTAATGACTATTGTCATTAGTAAAAATCGATGTAGAACATCTTGTGCCACATGTTCACATAAAAATAGATTAGAAAAATCTTTAATGAATATATCACCCTACAATGTACTAAAATGGGATCTCACCATCGCTTAAGAATTTATGGTAGTTTTAACTCATCATCAATTACAAAAATATCTTGAACCCCTGATGGATACTTTATTTATTGCATAATTTGTGGATTGCTATTTTAATGAGATGGTATTCCAATCATTAAGGGAAAGAAAAATGCCTCTTGAAGTAAGGCATGAATTTTATTAAAAAAATGACCACTATGTTTTATTTGGATCCACACAAATCAATATAAAGAAAAAGAGGGGTGAAGAATTGTTCATCTTCAAACAATTGAAAATAAATTACTATATGTATATATATACATCAAAAGTAATCAACCTATATCTAGCTACCAATACATAAGGCTAAGTGATTGTTTCTACCGAACAATCTAATCAAAAAATAACTAATGAGTTGTATGTTATATGCTAGAAGTGTGGTAGACCACTTGATTTAAAAGATATTATTTCGCAGAAGAAGAAAGTGAAAAATAAGGATCCTGTTGAAAATTATACTCGAGCCAATAAATCCACATTTTTTAAATCACTAACATCTGAAGAGTTAATAATCTCTGAAGAGACATAAGTCTTTGAACAGATACAAGTCTCTGAAGAGACATAAGTCCTTAAAAAGGATCATTCCTTAAAGAGACATAAGACTCGAAAGAGATATAAGTCTTGGAAGAGACAAAAGTCTTGAAAGAGAAAAGTTTCAAGAGAGGCACAAGAATTCAAAACTAAGAAAAATAGTACAAATTATGCTTATACAAAGAGAAATGTGAAAATATGATGAAATAATTGTCGATAATATATTATTATTTATAGTAGCTATTGAAATTATAAATGATGATTTTGAGCCACAAATTATTGATGAATACAAAGAAAGACACGACTAACTCCAATGGAAAGAAGCAATTTAAGCAGGGTTGACTTCTCTAGCTAAGCGTGAAGTATTTGGACCTGTGGTCCAACACTTAAAAATGTTCGTAGGATATAAATGGATTTTTGTACGAAAATGTAACAAGAACAATGAGGTCATCAAATACAAGGCAAGATTCGTTGCTCAAGGTTTCTCATAGAGATTTAGTATTGATTATGATGAAATTTATTCTCCTTGTGATAGACACAATTACATTTTAATTTTTGATAAGCTTGACAGTCTCAAAAAATCTTAATATGTGTCTTATAGATGTATTGATAACTTACATGTATATGTCACATAATGACACGTCAAGAATATAGGAGTTTATTCTCAAGTGTAGGATTGTTGAAGTAATAAATAACCCGATGAGAATGGGGTCGATCTACAGAGAAGTAGAATTAAAATTAAAAATTATAAACACTTTTAAGACAATTAATGCAGTATAGGATGTTTGCAAATATTAATTCAATTAATCAATACAAATAAAAGTTAAGGTTAGGGGGATCCATTCTTGGCATAAAAAGTAAGAATATATTGAACTCTTTTTATAACTCAATTGGAATTCTCACATAAAGGAGATTTCAACCGAAAAATATAACAATTAAAGTTCATCACCATTTATATATTGATTAGTATTTATTTCTTTTAATTGTTATACACCAAATCTTATAAATGGGTTCAAGTATTTATTATGCCAATATTTATATTTGTCTACAATAAATTAAGACTCTCACTTTACAAGAAATGGTATATACACCAAATCTTGTAAATGGTTTCAAGAATTTATTGTGCCAAGTATAAAGTTTGTCAATAATAAATCAAGAATCACCACTTTAGAAGAATGACTATTAATTCTACAAACAAAATAAATACATTATATATAAATTTGCATAACTTAAGAATGAAGCATTAAATTCATGAATAAGTGTTAAACATATCTTATTACCTTGTCAAGAGTTTCATTTTTTCACCTTAGCATAAAAAAAATTATTTGGACATAATAAAACTAAAGAAAAAGAAAGTAAATGGAAGAAGAAATCACATGACTTAATAGTAAACAAGAGAAATAATATTACAAAGAGATAATACAAAGGACAAGTGTTTTGAACTAAATTCTAACTTTCTAATTACATGCTTTAGGCATAAACAAGCCACCTATTTATAGAAAAATATGGATAAATCGAGACAAATTATGAGGGAACAACTTGGATGATGAAAGTCAAGAATGGTGGCAAAATAATTTGTATTGATTATCACTAAGGCACTCACTTGATTATCCAATTTAAAATTGATGTGATCCGAATTAGCTGTCACTCAAAACATCAAAGTTGTATATAAATCTCTTATCTTTTCAAATTGAGTTATCTCATATGTATTAGATACGTATTGCTATAGTTATGGGCCAAATACTGATGACTGTTCAAATTGGGCCTGTACTGCAGATCAGTTCTGTTCTAAACTATTTTCACCCTCTAAACACTCGAATTTCAAATATTTTGTGAAATATAATATGTTAGCCCATTGAGTCAGCTCTTCACAAGATTAAGAATCACTCCAATTAGATATTTAAGTAGAAAGTTATCCCCATTTTACCAAACTTACCACAAAAATAGTTAAAAGATAATTAGGTACAATATTGTAAACATACTTAAGTTAAGAAAATTAAATACACTAGTAATACAAAATAATGATGTAAAACTCTTATTAAATGTGTAATTTCAAGTGTTCATCACTTAACACAGATATTCACATAAAAATTCTTCAAAGATTTAACATGCTTGAAGCATGTAATAGTAATTTGTATTCAATCAAGCTATAAAGATCTTTGTATGGATCAAAATAATTTGGATGCATGACATACAACTACTTAAAAGAATACTCGATAAAGGATTAATGACTAAATATGTTTATGTATATCTATAAAGAAGTTAGATTCTAGGTTTATCATTGTGGTTGTATATATAGATGATATGAATTTAATCGGGGCTCTTGAAGATTGCAGAATATATAAAAAGAGAATTTAAAATGAAAGAGTTAGGAAAAACTAAATATTGACTTGGCTATATATTAAGCACAAATCAAACAAAGTCTTTAACTATTAACGCACTTATATTGAAAAGATTCTAAGAAGATTCAATATGGATAAGCTCATATCTTAAATACCCTTATGGTTGTTTTATTTCTTAATCCCAAAAAGGATTCATTCCGTTCCAATGAAGATAATAAGAAAATACTTAGTTTAAAAGTACTGTATATCAAATACAATTAGTGCTTTATTATTTTAATGCACCAAACTGAACTACATGTTAAATGAAATTGGTCCTATAAAGCCCACTTGCAAAAGGGATATGTTTTTACTTACAACAATCTCATCGTGATGCACAAAGTAATTCTTTGTTGCCACTTTTTCAAATCACTTTAAGATTCTTATAATACATGAAGTAAGCAGAGAATGCATATGATTGCTATTTATCATTTATCACATCCAGAGTATATGCAATCTACCTTATAATATAAATATTTAAATTATAATATATGAAGACAATGCTGTTTGTATTGCTCTAAAAGCGGATATATAAAAAGAAATAGAACCAAACATATTTCTCTAAAATTTATTTACACTCATAACTTGCAACACAGTAAGAAGATTGATGTTAAATAAATATGTTCCACCAACAATTTTGTAGATTCACTAAAATCTCTACCAATGTCAACTTTAAAAAAATTAGTTTACAAGATTGGCACGTGTTGACTTAACAAATCAACAAACGTCTACTGTGAAGCCTTAATCAAGGGGAGCACATTCTTCCAAAAGAAGAATTACCTGAGTTATAAACATGCATTGTACTTTTTTTTTCTTTGATCAGGTTTCATTACACTGAATTTTACTGGCAATATTTTTAATGATGTAATATTTTCATACGTTCACTACCATTGTACACTATAGAGTTGTATTTATTTTTGCTTAAATTTTTTATCCCACTGATGTTTTCTTAACGATATAAAATATAACAAAAATTATAAAATTTAAATAAGAATGTTATGAGCAATGAGGCAATGATAGAGTCGATGGATTCCACCACCCGTTATCTATATATATATATGCATGGCCCCCTCTAATAAGTTAACACATTTCTAATATTTTCACAATTATGATAATACTTTTAGAAATTTTTTAGTACTTAGGTTGTCTGTAGTTTTCATCTTTTATTATATCTTTATAACAAGTCTCTTATAAATGTCATTCATAATAACTCTAGAAAAGGACAAGTCCCTCGTTACATTTACTACCCTTCAAAATATGTATTATAAGCTGTGCATATAAAAGTATGTGGTCTATATGCATTTTTCATATTATTAGCTACTTAATTAAGTAAAGTTATTGTGCATTTCTATTCGAATCTTGTAGTTTTTTTAACTTTTATTTAAGTGATGTTATAATTTTTAGTAGTATTTTAATATTTTTTTTATCTTAAGTAATTTATTAAGTAATAAAATACTTAACACATTATATAAATAAAGGTGGGTAAAATCAGTTTAGTTTCATTTTTTGGCATAATCATAAATTGAACCGAATCGATTGACTTTCACAAAATGCAAATAAAAACAAAACGGAATTGAACTGGTTTAATTTAATTTAATTTTTAAATTTAATTTTTTATTATTGCATTGAATGAGTTCAAATAGAAATGGCTGTGGCATTGAATGCACAAGTTCGATTCAATCTCAGTTTCGGTTTCATTTTTAAGTTGTCATGTGTATTTATTTTTATTTTTTAAACAAAAAATCAATTTCGATTCAATTCTCAATTTGAAAGTTTAAAATTAAAGATTGAACTGAATTTTTAATTTTTTAAAAAATAAAAACGAAAAATAAATTAATTAAGACACAATTAAACTAAATTAGACCGGTTCAATTCAATTCGCCCGGACTAGTACGATTTCCCAAATTTTTTACCCACTCTTACATTTACGGTAAAAGAAAATATTAAAATACTGTCTTAAAGTATGGGATTATTATTTTTATTTTTTTTAACGAATAAATTTAAGAGGATGTTGACTGCTTTTTTTAGGCAATATTTAGTGACAATTTGACTCTTGGGAATAATCTATATAAATGGTTATATCCCCAAAGTTGTTGAAAATTGGTGGATATCCATGCAGATTCATCTCTATTACAACGAATTTGGTAATTAAATTGCCAAAGGCTGTTGATATAATTTCTATCCTCGTTATGTAATAACACTTATTCATTAATTTACTCATAAAAAAATTAAAATATCATAAATAAAACCTCAATTATTTTTAAAATGTTCTCACTATTTAATATATATATTTTATTTTCTTTTTCACCTTACCTTCTCCTAGGAATAGTAATATGGGTCACAATTCATTTATTCAATTCAAATTTAATGAATATAAATAAAAAATAATTTAAAAAATAGACAAATCGAATACGAATTTACAAATAATTAAACAAATTCAATTAAGATTTGAACATTTTAATTCGCCAATTCATTTACAATTTGCGTAAAAACATATGAATTCATATTTTTAAAAACATATACAATTTATTAATTTGTAACAACTAAAATATAAAAAATAACAAATATTTAATATTTAAAAAATATAAAAATAAAATAAAAAATTAGAATGTGTATTGTGTATTGTTAATAATTTATATTTCATTTTGAGTTAATTTTTTCATCAAATAAGAAACAAATCAAATTTGGGTTCTTTACATATTTATATCATATATGAATTAGATTAAACGAATTTTTCTAATTCGTTTAGAAAACGAATCAAATTCGAATTTGAGTTTTGAATTCAAATATTTACTAAATTTTGTTATACCTTAATTGAATTTGACTCATTTATTCATTTTATCACTCTTAATTACTTATTTATATATAAAAATCAACTTTTTAAATCATAACCTTACCGAAAAAAATGTAAAAATTAATATAAAATTTATTTTTTCTTTTAATTTATTTTCTGTCATATCTTTTTTATTATTGAAAATATTGTATATATATATATATTTAAATATATATTTTAATTCAAGAAATAATAGAAAAAGCATACATAAAAAATTTAAATTTATGTGATATAAATAATTTCTTATTTATTTTTTAAAAAACTATTTTATTTAAAAATAAAATTTTAATTATTAAAATATTTAAAAAAATGTAATAACACAAAATAATGGAGGAAAATATCATCATCCATTGTCAAACCTACTGTGAGTTTCGGAGAATTTGGTATTAAATTCTCCCACAAAAATCCGGCCGCTGTCATCTCATCTCTAATCCATTCAACAGCCATAATGTGTTATTCTTTTTCTTCAATGAAAGTCGAGTCCCACCGAGCATGTTATAAGCATGATCCAATTATATTAACAATATTAATTTATAAGCATTTGATTCAATTTTTTAAAATATAAATTGAAAAAAAAAATTAATTCAAATAATGAACAAATTAAATATAAATTTAAAAAATAAATAAACAAATCAAACACTTATCTTAGCATCTTTGATTCACCAAATTGTTTATAATTCACTACTATTTATGTTAACAAATTAGATGAATTCAAATACAATAAACTTGTTTTGAATTCATGTGAAATTTTATAATTTTTTTAAAAAATATATTTTTTTAATTTTTTTTTAATAAATAAGACAAAAGTACAAATGAAAAAATTAATATTTACAAAAATAAAAAAAAATTGTATTCAAATCAAATTACGCAAATAAAACTATTTACATTAAATACAAACAAAACAAATCAAATTCGATAATTCTTTCAAAAATGATAGTAAATACCAATTTGAATTTTTGATATTTAAATTATTATGCAAATCAAATTTAATTTTATTAAAATTTTATTATATCTTGTATTTAACACAAATTTAATTCGGGCATTCACTTTACCAACCCTAAATCTAATTAAGAATTAAACCTCTTGTATTACCTTAAAAGCAAGTTTAATATTTACAATTGGATTGGATAAATATTTAATAGGATTATATAGGATGGGATAATCAACTAATCAGTTGAAATCTGATAATAATATAATTTTGTTTTTGATAATAATATAATCAACTAATCAGTTAAATTATTATGCAAATCACAAGAGGGCCAGAAACATTACCCAGAACACTCATTTTACCAGAAACTTGTGCTTTGTGCATCTCCAACAATTTCTTATATCTTAACATAAGTTCAAGGTTAGTCTCTACTATATACACATTGTTAGTATATTTGTACATAAATGAAGATTGATGATAATGGTTGGACCAGGGCCAATGCATGAGGAATAACCCTTCCTCTGTTCCAATCCATGCTTCCCCCCAACTATCAAACTCTTTATGATTTCTCTTTTCTCCCGACTTTCCCGTAAATCCTACAGATGTGTTGAAGATTAAAAAATTACAACAAAAAAAAAGTCAAATAAGATCAATATGTTGACCCCTTTTCTTTGAATAAAGGCAAATAATGATGTATATAATAAATGAGGCGGCTGAATGACTGTACCTCCGGTTCTCCACCAGCAGACAGTAGATGGGACTGAATCAGAAAATTTACCTTCAAAGAGCAATTTACCAGACTTAATACTCCAAAGTTGCAATTTGCAGTCCTCTCCGTCTGAGATATGTATCTTCCGAGATCTGATTTCTAAGTATTTCAAAGAAATTATGTGCATTCAAATGGTAAAAACCTGATATAAGAAATCTCTCAGGTTGACCACGAGTTGTATTCAAGTACAAGAATTTACATGCCCTTCATAAGATTGAACAGCCCTTCTCTTCGTTAGGTGGTGATAGAAATAATAAACCCACACACCAAGGTTTTTCACTTTTATTCCTCTTTCAATGTCCGGATTCCTTAACTACTAAAGGTTAACAATATTAAAAACTGATACTCAGAAATGATAATGTAATACAGAAATAGAATTGCACGTTGCTTGTAGCTCAAACAGCAGCATGAGAATTCTTCAGAAGAATTCAGACAGCAATAGTTCACTTGTCTATAAACACAGAGAAAGCTATGTGCCAAACTTACTCGAGATAAACATATAGAGATTAATAATCCGGGACTCTTTCTATCTAATTTCAACACCTGACATTAAGCCAATGCACATACACAGAAAGGAAGAATAGAAGGATGCAAATATTTAGGAGTAATACTATACATCCCAAATTAATATCCCAATCTTTCTATCCCAAGTGACATATCAATGATCAATTAGATGGTAAATATTAATAATTTTTAGAGTAACTTATCATATTCTCACCGGCCAATAAATAAATGAAAAATCACTTGGCATAGAAAAATAGGGATATTATATTTGGGACATGCAGCATTATTGTATATTTTGAGAAGGTTTAGCACAGAGAGCAGCAGTAAACAGATTTTTTAGATAAACAATGTTGTCAAAAGAAAGGCATATCTATATTGGCAAGTGCGGTTGATGCTGCCAAAGAGTCTATTTGGCTAAGCTCTAGATTTTCAAACCAAAAGCCTAGGATCAAATTGTTACAATGTAGCTGACATATAGCGGACATAATGTAACAGTCCATTTAGACCAGCAGGTACTTTTATCACTGTAAACATGACTCTGAATCAGCCAATAATGCCAGAAAGGTTCCTCTGGTTTTTAGAAGAAGTCGGAAAGGAAAGTAAGTGAAAGACAAAATAATCTTTTGGCAACATCAAACAGAGGTACTATAATTTTCTCCTGCAAGACCATGACTTGATCTATGGTATGGTAGTTAACTGATAGAGGAATCTCCTACCAAAAGATAAGTTTTGTAGAAACAAGAGTATAGCCTCAAATCCAATTTATGTTTCTTCAAATGTTATTAACATTTAAAAATAATGTTCTGATATTTTAATGCCAGGAGCATGTAATGTTGTAGCATCAAATAAGGGAATATCGACAGTTACCTCACATCCAAAAAATAGTGAAAAAGAAGAGTGAACACTAACCTCTCCATCCATTGAGCTCACCAAGAAGTACTGGTCATAAAGACGAAGCATTTGCAAGATTGAGTCTCAAAACCAGAGAAGCTATAAAATCAAAAATAACATGTAAAACTTGAGAATAGCACATTAGATGTTGAAGAAACCCACTAACCAGGAGACAGATGAAGGCATAAAGATTGCCTGAGAAGGACAAATGTCTCCTCTCAGCTGCAAAACATGAGATTTGCATCCATGAGTGAGAGTATGGGAAAAAACTACAGTTAGCCTGTGCTCACATTAGAAATTAAACACTACGGTAAAGATATTGGTTCAAGAAACCCATGTTAAAATAAGAAAAACAAGATAGATGAAAAAATAACCTAAATCGTGTAAGACTTCAAAGACTACTATCCTACAACTACTGGCTAAAACAAAAAGTATATAAATCCCCGTAGAGAACAATTATAAAGCATCTAAATTATTTTTAAATTTTGGTCACCCTGCTCAAGTTTTGTTATTTCCTCTTAAGAATATCTTAAGCCTCACTTCAAAAACTGGTTTCAAAATCAAAGAGTAAAAGAAGAAAAAGATTGTAAGATATTACTACAGGAATACAAACGTGAACATGTTATAATGTTTAACAGTAAGTGGCAGTATAAAAATCATAAGAATGAGATAGGTAATTGTTATTAAGTAGTGGGTATTCATCAAAAGAGAGTTTCAAGGGTAAATTCTTTTAAAGGAATTAGTGATGCAAAATTAAATCAACTAACATAATGATTTGGTTCATTGGAAGTATTTAACCAAGTAATGCAGTGCAGAACTTTAGGGTGCATTTGGCATTATTTTCCAAATGATGTTCTTGAACTTGTTTTGTAAAATGAAAATTAATGCTTTTGATTTGGCATTTTTAAATATAAAAACACATTTGGTAGCATGTTTTAAAAATGTAGTCCGAAAATGAAAACTGTAAAAATGAGTTTTGGTAGTTTGTTTGAAAATAATATTAATAAATATTTACTATATATGGGTCCCATAACAATGGATGCAATAACTAAGTTGAAAATGTAGATATCAGACGCAAATGAAAAGTTACAAGGGGCCCAAACAGAAAAAAGTAAACGTGAGACCCAGAAAAAATGTTGTAAAACCCATGATTTGTTTTCTTTGCAAAAGGTGAAATGCAAGTGGAACTCCATTTTTCAACAATCTCCAATTTGAGTAAAAAGTCACCTGCCAAACAAGTTTTTAGTGTTTTCAATTTTGCAAAATGAAAACAACCCACCAAAAATGCTACCAAATGCGACCTTAGCAAATACTGATCTCAAAACTTTTAACCAGACTCAAGTAGAGAAAACTTTAGGAACTTGATCTAGAATCCACTGATAAGGAGACTTCTATGTAGTATTGTAGTTGCACACAATCAGAGGATTCAATCATGATCAGGAAAAAAAAAGGGAGGATTATACCTCAAGAGTTGTACAATAGATTCTTGACCAACTCTTTGCATAGGAGAGTAAAGTATCCGTAGTCTACCAGGTCTACCAGAAAGCCCTCGTGGCCTCTCACGAGCATCAACTGTCACAATTGCTCCATTTCTGAATCCACATAAAACAACATTTTCCTGCAATCAGAGATGCGCATTCTCAATTTTAAGGATTATTCAATATTAGCTGGCTGAAGAAGAGAAAAAGAATAGCAATACTCAACTGAAGCACTTTGAAAATGCAAAAATATTTAGCCATACACAATAAAGAGTAGCTCAGACTGCATGATATTCCTCGGAAAAATATTTCTTTAATTATTTATATATAATACCCACCACTCTACATATAATGTATACCAATAAATACAAACACGGAAATATATTAAAGGCAAAGCTCAGAAACAAATAGTTGCCAAATTCTGTTAAAATCAACCTCTAACACGATTGAAGTTAAAGAAATGAGGCAACATTAATTTATTCTAAAATCTATGCACTCCTTTCCAAGATAATTGCTGACATGGCAACAAGGACCATCCTATTTGCAGTTAGACACCCACAGCAAGAACTACCCACTCCATGTCCCAAGGCAAACATCCAAATATTACCTCAACACTAGGGGTGGCACCTTTTTACACTTGCGAAATGAATTGAACCAAAAAATTACAAAATTTGGAATTGCTTAAACAGCATAGGATCAAAATCAAGTCAATCCATTTAACAAAATAGTTCATCACTGGGTCCAGACTGGCCCTATTTGACACAATGTTGACCTGTCCTTGACTTGTTTAACTAGTTTAATTTGCTTGAGTTTAACTAGCAAACTTAATTGCTAAAGCAACAACTAGCTACCAATTACGGTGCAATTCGGTCTACTTCAACAGGTTTTTTGAATGTGATGGTGACCCTTAATCTACACCAGAGAATACATATATATATATATGACTTGCAAACCCTTTATATGTTGGATGCAATAAAAAAATGGTCAAATGGAGATTGAAACAGGAACTAGAATAAATTACTGAGAAAAAGGAGGAAGTTTACAAAACCCTAACTAGTTTTTGTAAAAGTTTCAAGAATAGTTTGCTATACCGGTCTGGGGTTGTTTTGCCTTATTTTGGACAGATGGCTTGCAGAGCTTTCTAGTCATTCTTTGGATCAAACAGCCATCTCCAAGGAGCTTTTATGCTCATTTTTTTCTATTAATTCAGTTCACCATCCCAAAAGGCAAAAGAGCATGTGTGATGAATAAGCAACTTGAATATATCTTCACAAGCTTAAATAATATAAAATTCCGACTGATCAAGTTGTTGTCCCAAAACATCACTATTTTTACTACAACAGACCAATGATGCATTTCCTCTTTCCAAATCAACCACAGCAGCTCCAAAATTGGTTCCTGTAGTGGAAAAACAAAATTAAAACATATACTTAGCTAGACATAGGGCAAGGAAACTATTCTTGTCTTCCTGTTAGATTTAGTGACTTGATCTAATTGCTGATATCCCCAGTAACATATCGACTTCTAAAACGCAAAGTACAGAATCAGGGATTTAAATTCAATTTGTAAATCATAATGCAAAAAGTTAAACAAAGAAATTTACAAACTAACCATTGCCTATTAAGTCTGAGAGCTCTAGCAGAACTAGGAAAAGGATAGGATTAGGTTCAGCATGCCACTAAAGAAATCAATAAACAAAAAGGAGACTCTACATCCATGAGGGAAACATCAGCTTCAATTTAGACTATAAGAAACTGATTCTTCACTAAGACATTGAGTTTTCCCCTTTACTGAAACCATACTGAACTTGATGAATCTAGACTACTCATTATGTTTACATTAGAAGAAACTCAGTAAACAAGTTTGTGTCTATATAATTAAGGTTATCAAAGTAACCTAAAATGTGGGAATTGTATTAAAATTGAAAGACAAATATCAAAGCTAAATTCACAACTGACAATGTAAATCATACAAAAATTACCAACTGCTTGACTCGTATTAGAATTGCAATCAGCAGTCCAAATGGTACAATTGAAAGAAGCGACAACTGCTTGACTCATAAAAAAATCTAGTCTACTCATTATGTTTATATTAGAAGAAACTCAGTAAACAAGTTTGTGTCTATATAATTAAGGATATCAAAGTAACCTAAAATGCTGGAATTGTACAAATATCAGAGCTAAATTCACAACTGACATGGTAAATCATACAAAAATTACCAACAACTGTTTGGCTCAAATTAGAATTGCAATCAGCAGTCCAAATGGTACAATTGAAAGAAGCGACTTCATGCATCCTCTTCCTTCTCGTGATAGAAAAATTATGACCAAACTCAAATGTATTGTCCAGATTCAAAACTGAAAGCAGTCTACCATCTATCTGCCTCTGATCCTTAAGTAGTGATCCTGTTTACTTATGTTAAAGGTATTGCAAGTGCAAAAACAAGTTCCTTTATTAGGAAAGTAATGAAAACTGAACTATTTCCAATATATAATCAATATATAGGTATGAACAGAGAAAAGAATGGCCAAAAGCGATCTGCAAGTAAAAATTGTAAGAACCATAAAATAAAGTGCCAGCAACCAAGCAATCTGAAAATCAAATTAGGATATTAGGATACTCCATAGAATACCTGAAATTCTAAAGGCCAAAATGCAATAAAAGGATATGATGCCATCACTCCAGCAACTTTGGAATCATTTATTTTGACAGGAAATTGTGAAAATTTTCTTAAGCTGAATGGGGGATTAACAAAAAAGAAAATCAACATGCAGTCTACTAAAAACAGACCAGTTTGAGATGACATAGGGGAAAAGAGCCTCCAAACTCACTTCTAGGGAAGAATTGTCAGATTCTTCTTAACCCAACAACAGTAGATCCACATCAGTAATAGGCATTAGCATGAGAAACCTTTTTAGGTTGGGAATCTTACCAAATAGCAAAATACAAGACAAACAATTACAGAAGGTTAGAACAAATGCCACTTAAGTGGCAAGCATTTTTTGTGCCCCAAATTATCAAGGAATAAAGATATGACCTAAATGTAAGGAACATATAATAATTACAACTAAACAAGCTAAACATTTCGAAGCAAGATATAGAGATGTTCATAAAAAACTGGAAGAATGAAGGGATACAATGCGTGCTGAACGTTAGAATCACTATCAGTTGCACGAGTGCTTTCCAGAGAATGTGATGCTATGCGCACTGAAGGTCTGTCAAGTTTCCACACCTGCTCAGGTGCTCTATAACATTCTAGTTCATTTTCTTTACTAGGAGGGCACACACGATCTGGAACAAATTTTGCTGCATTATCAAAATGTCGTCCAAGTTTTGCAACTTCAAAAGCAATAGTTTGGGATGAATGCCAGAAGGCAAATTAGCATAAATGTTTAAAAGAACAGCAATAGTCACATATAGTAGCAACAAGGAGCTTAGTAAATATCCTTAAAATAAATAAACAAATAGTTTTCTTTTTTTTTTTAAAAAAAAAAGCCAGGTAGGGCTTGATTCCACAATCCAACAATAGGGCAATTTTTTACCCTAACCACTGGAAAATGGATAATTCTTGTTAGACATCAAAATTACCACAGAAAATGAAGGCATCAATGCCAGAATGAAAAGAAAATCTAGAAGCAGAACCATTAAAAGGCTCAGATTGCATATAACATGCTCCTTTAGCAGTCTAGACAGTCCTAGCATTATTTCCTATCCAAATTCATAAACACCAGATCATATTCACAAGAAAAATCTGAATACAAATTGTTTTATGAATCAATTAGAAATACCCTCAGAAAATGTCAAATATTTTACATACTTAGAGAAGATACTCTGTCAATTTTTGCACCTTGAAAGAACTGGCTAGTCAAACCAATTAAATTCCCAGGTATTTTTGGTTCTGGCCCTAATTAGACTGTAACACATTCTTCAATTACAACTAGTAAATGATTTGAACTGCTGGTTTAACTGGTTAGGTATGACCACATACTAAACATAAAATGCTTAATGGGCTTTTAACAGTAGGCATCACAGTTCCCTGAAACTAAAGCTTTGACACTATAATTCATTTTCTTTCACTTTTCCACTTAATCAATTAAAAACAGTTTCATATTTAACTTTATAAAGTTGATTTATTTTTGGTTTTCAAAACTGAAAGAAACGAAGTATATTTGAAGTGTATTTCTGGCAATATTATATTCAAAATGAATTATATGAAAGATGATTATAAAAATGTCTTAAAATACATTATTATTGTATTTCAAGATATTTTACCTGTTATTCTCTCATTTCTAGTTCCAAAACAGAATATTATGATGTTTACATCCTCAATATCACATCACAGTTTTTTCGTGGCTAAGCTGAAGCCTGAAATGGCCATGCACAATTGCCCTTTTATTCTACAGAATAGTATGCAATTCAGTTTCTAAAACATTGTACTTTGTCACCTTAAACCATGATTACAGCAAACAAAATGTGAATCCTCAAACCACAGGAAAATTTTAAAGATCTTGTATATTGTTTGAGAAAGCCCTAACAAGTATATCAGACCATAACTTTATCTTGTACCTCAAGGAGCCATTTGCACTGCCTGTTAAAAGAACATCGGTTCAAATTTGACCTCAGGAGTCTGTACATTCATTTGTACTTGCTACAAGCAGCGTTATCTGTTTTATTTGTCTGCTGATACTTCCAAATCTAACTGCACGAAATGTCATAAGAGTAAGATCATTTTCATTCAATATTGAATGAATAATACAAAGGGTAGAAGAAACGTCACCATGAAATATAACACAGTGAAAAAATTGCCCCAAGACCTCAACTTTGCATCAACATTGTTCTAAACAGAATTAGGTAAAGAAATAAAGGAAAAAAAATTAAAAAAGTATAAAAAAAATCAACTTTAATGAAAAAATATATCAAAACTCATGAATGAATCACATATACAAAGATCATGCACACTCTTTGAAATCTCTCATACAGAATCTGAGAGGAAGAAAAGACTGGATGGATTTGCTTTAACTCCAAAATTCTACAAGATCTACAAACTAAATTTTCAGCCATTCTCAAATATGAAGGAAAGGTTCCAATTAAATTATCTTTCAACAAATTTCTTAAGGTATCTGTTAACCTTCTCCATTGAACATCATGAATTTTACAAATTCCTACAGAATAGAGCCATTCCAAATACACAGAGATTTCATGAACTTAAGCCTTTGCTCTTTACACTGTGAGAAGCACAATTTTCCAACTAATTTATCTTCTAATGCAAATTCTAATCTTCCTATGTTCAAGAAAACAATAAAATGGTTAACATTCACAGAAAGGTCACCGATACTGCTATATCTCATAACACAAAAGCTGTCAATATGCGACGCAATTAGACATGCCAAACAAATCAGTTGTCAGTGGAAATATCATCCATATCCAATCTCTTGACTGCACTCAAAATGCAACTCTTTCTTTTTTAGTGATAAAACAATTTTTCCCTTGACTTAAATACTTAATCAAGAAGACTCACATGTTTCCAAACTTCCAATGAATTCAGACAATATAGAAAAAACAGAAAGAATAGGAAAGTATTCTTAGGAACCTTTCCATGCAGAAAAATAGAGGTACTATTTAATCAAAGAGAAAATTTTGATTTGACAGAAGAAAAATATGGAAAGAAACTTGGATTTGAAAGTGAGGACTCTGAAAGCATTATGAAGATCGAAATAGAAAAAAGATAAAGCTTCTAAAATTATAAGACCATGTTCAATCAACTTACAACAGGTTGAGATGCTAGTCTTTTCTGGAACTCCTGAAAGTTACACTTCCCTTTAGTGAGAGAGAGCAGATTACTATTCAACTTTCTAACTTGAAGCAATTTGGGAGCTCTTGCTCTAGTTCCAGATGAAACAGTTGCCTGCAAAGAATTGAAGTCCAAGAATGATTACAAGGAGTTGAAGACTGAATCTCAAATAAAATCATGAAAACAAACTACAGACACAGCCAACAAATTAGGAAAACTTGAAAATTCAGTTCGCTGTAAGCTAACATAAGACATTTTTTATCATGTGTTCAAAAGCGAGAGTTTTTGTAAACTTTTTAAGGAAAAAGATATGGATCCAAAAAAACTTATTCCAACACTCTCAAAGAAGATTCTAAATAAACTCTCCAACTACATATCACAAATGACTAAATTACCACTCCATTAGAATGCAAGCAACAAGTTACACAAGGAATCAAAGTTATGTGAACAATTACTGAATTGTAAGTGACTCAAAACAATATCCCACAAATTGAGTTCCAGTATGTTCAACTTGACCTTTCTCAGCCGCATGTAAAAAAAAAAATACTCAATTATTAGAAGTAAGGGTATGCTTATAACTACTTTATTTCTGCTTAAATTTGAATGCAGCACAACTAAAATGTTTGGTATATACCCTTCTACTTCGGCAATTAATATTTAGAAACCATCCCAGCCACATATATATAAAATCTATACCCCAATTACTAAAACTGGGAAATGTTTATAACTGCTTTTGCTTAAATTTTGAAAGCACATCAGCTAAAGTGATTGGTAAGCACCCACCTTTACATCAGAAATTAATGTTTAGCGACTATCCTCCTACTTATACTTGACCAACTAGTAATTCTATTCCACAGCAGATTAAAAGTCAAAGCACTTCAATCCTAAACATGCCTGTTGATGCAAAAGCGATTCACACAAGTAATATACCGCAGCAAGCCAACTAGCAATTAATCTAGAGAGAGAAAGGGTAGAAGAAATCACACAAGAATTTACGTGGTTTGACAATTACCTACATCCACGACGAATCAAAATCTTACTTCTCTTTATTGAATCACAAGGCACTTATAAAATATACCTTTTACAAGAGTTAATCAAGCTCACAAAAAATTTCTCCCAATTGCACTTACAATTGTCTCTCTTGTAATCTAGAATTTTTTTTCTTGTGTGCAGTAGTGTTGTGATTGTTTTCTCTAGCCAAAATAAAGCCTTTTATAACCTACAAACGTTCTAAGTAAACTCTGATCCAAGTGGGAACAAGATAGGGTGTTTAAAACAGCTTAAGAATCATAAAGAGTATAGGAAACGAACTGATGCAGCGACATCAGCTCTTGGATGCCGCGGCATTGCGTATCAGGAACCGGTGCTGCGGCATCTATTTTGGATGCTGCAATACTGCGCCATGTTCCACATTTCTGAGGTCTTCTTGCCTCCGCATTTTCTTTGCGTGTCCCCTACTCATTTGACCCGATCCCAAATTATGCTAAGGTGATTTCAATCACCTTCTCACAATGCCGTAAGTCAAAAAATAAATAAATAAAATAAAACCTTCGTGTGATGGGCATGTAAATAGCAGTGATATAATACCTTAGTGGTTGCTGAATTTGGTTTCTGGGCGGAACAAGAACAAAAACGAGAACGAGAAGGAGAAGAACCAGGAAATGGGCCTTTCTTGCGGAAGTATCTGCTCTTCTCCGCATCATATGAAACCCAGGAACCTCAACCACTAAACCCACATAAATATTATTTCAATACATTGCATATTAATTTTATATAAAATAAACCAAACCCAGAAAAAATAAGCAAAAACAACGAAGAAGAAAATAGAAAGGAGCAAAGAGAGAAAGAGAGAACCTTCAGGCATTTTAGTATCGGTTTTGGTTTCGAAGACAGAGGTGTTGTCAGTTCAGTTGTTCAAATGTTTAGGGCAAAGAAAGCATATAAATTATAGAGTAAAGCGGTAAGCGGTGGAATCATTCAAACAACTGTTGCTTCGTGCGGAGCAGTCCCATTCCCGTACTTGGCTTTGCCTCGCAATCATCAATCATCAATGCTTTAATGTGTTAATGTGTCGGCTCTCCAGAAATTTGGAAGAGGAATTTCCACTCCTGATCAAATTAGTTTATTTTGGACTTATTTTATGCTTTTTCTTTTCCTTTTCTGGAAGGAGCATTCGAACTCGGGGTGTCAACATTGAAGGGGATGTTCACTCAATTTATTATCATTTGGTCGCTATAATGGTTTGTAATTTTTTTTTTTAAAAAAGTTTGTAAATATTTTTTGAAAAAACTTTCATTTTGATCGGGGTTTGAATTAAATTTTGACCCCGGTCAAATTTTTTTAAATATATTAATTAAAAAATAAAAATTATACCTATTTTACTCTTTTTATGATGTTTTTTTTAAAACTTTCAAACTTTTTTTTCTTTAAATATTCGGCTATTGTTAGATTTTATTTCAAATTTGTAGATCGATTTTAAATGTTGTAAATTATGAAAATTTAAACTAAAATAATTAATTGTGTGGTTAAAAAAAATTTGACTAAAATTAATAAGTTTTTATTCTAAATTTAGTTTTATTATATTTTTGAATTGTTTTTACATTTAGTTGTTAGAAATATATATATATGTAGTGTTAGTAATATATAAAATAGGTTGAGAATATATGTAAAAAGTTGAAAATGACTCAAAAATAGCTAAAAATGGTGGATTCTAACTATTTTTCTCCATCATTTTTCACCTATTTGACCAATGTCACGCATTGACACGTGTCTAGTGTGCTAACACTGTGGACCACATGCGCGGTGTATTGGCATCGACACGTAAAATCACGCCCCTAACATGTGAATCAACGTGAGGTGAAAGTTGTGGCGGGTTGTAAGGCGCACACTGTGGCCCTCGCGCCTGGGGCCACAGTGCTCACTGTGGTGCACGCCTCACGATGTGGCGTGCACGCCATGATAGAGCGCCACATGGTAATTTTTTTAAAAATTTGTATCTTTTAATTATATTTTGTAATTTAAAAATATATTAAAATTGTGAGTAAATTTATTTATTTATTAATAATTGTTTAATTTTGTAATTTTAAATTAGTTTATCATTTTATATATATTATTTTTTTAGTTGTAATTATTTTTAAGTTTTTATCATTATTTAAATTATGTAATAGTTGGTTATATGCTAATAATATTTTTTTTTCTAATATTATATGCTAATTTTAATTTAATTTTTTTTTAAGAAGGAGAATGTTTCAAAGGACTACGTAATTGTTGAAAATGAATTTTACCGATCAACTATACATGCTTACTTGAAGTTATAGGTTATGCAAAATATAAAAAACAAATTGACTTGTAGCCAAATCAAAATATTTAGAATCGCATGTTTTGGTTATTTTTTGAATGTATCAGATATTTATTCTCAGATATTTTAGTATATGAGATTTTATTAAGACGCGTACATACCAAAACTTTATATAAAAAAATTATACTTTTATATAGACAAAAGACGTATTAGATTCTCTTGTCTAGAATTTTATTTAATTATTGATTTGAGGATTGAGAATTATTCTGTAGTAAGTGGGTTAGGTGATAGAATGTAACACAAATATTTTTCAGGTAGAAGTGAGTTAACCTATAAGAATTTGATCCGTGGTTCCAGAGCGTTACATTTGACGATGATACAGATGCATTAAAAAAATGTCTATTTTATGTGTTTCATAAATTATTAATGTCACGTGATCGGAATAGAGCCATACAATTTTTTGTGCTTCGCCTTGTAGATAATCTTGATGAGTTTAATACCTATCCTTCGAGCATGATTGCATGGATTGTACTCTACAATAGTTTATGTACAGTTTCAATTAAAAAGTTGGTGAAGGTCAGAAAAATGGGCGCTCCGAATAGAGAATTATACAACATATACTCATTTAATCAAATATTCTTGGTGAGTAATTCTATTTTTTATATTCATTATCATATTGGGATACAGAAAAATTATCCTTTTCATCTTGCATTAAATAAGAGAATAGTATTGTTATATTTTGTTGACATTATTATTATTATTTTTATTTATTATCATCTCAAATATGGATCTATGAAGCAATCTCGAGATGTGGAGAGTTGTTTGCCTGTAAAAATGGAGATCATTTTCTACGCCTTCTAACTTGGCAAGTACAGACACCCCATTATACAAAAGCATTGTAAATGTCTTCTATGATAGTGTTGGGGTATCCTTTTACATTCAACAAAAAAATATATAATTTTCTAATAACTTTTGTTGTTTTTCCTAATAATGATTAATAAATCTAAAATATTGTGAAGGCTTAAGAAGTTCATAGGAAGTTGGTGTCCCACAAATATAAGAAAAGTGCGAACTGTCGCGTAGCGGCAAACTTGCACATTCCATCGAGAAAATGGGGATGGGGTTTTAAGTTGGAGAAAGTTGATATTTTGGACACCCAATTCACCGATGATGTTCAGCCTGACTATAAATTCTAAGTCCCGCCAGCGACCGAATTAATGGTATAATAATTTATTTTTTTTTCTTTGAATTATAATTACTTATATTATTGATGAGTATTAGATTGTGAAAATTGATTATAATTACTTATGTATAGTTTGAGCTCGACGCGTCATCATCATAATATCATGTCCTAAAGAAGAGGATGGATGATCTTGAAACAAGGCTATTTACCAAGATTAATAAGGTTAACTTAGATCTTTCCATCAAGATTGATCGCGTTGGCTCAGAGGTAATAAGTAGGGTGGCTAAGGCTAAAGAAGATATCTTGCATCAGATATCTCTCTTGATGCAATAATTTAAGCCAACTAAGATCTTTAAGGATGCAGAGCAGAGTATGATATGTTATAAACCTAAATTTTATTGGATACAAAGTTTAACAAGTCAATACATTAACTGGGTTTTGTAGAGTACCAAATTTATGACCGCTGACTTTTAAACCTATGTTCCTACCAGCGAATCTCAGCATCAGCCCATGGCAATAGATCTATAAAATTATCCTCGCTCTATTGGGTTAAAACATAAGCAGGTACGAGCACATTTGTAGAAAAGCAGCAGCCAAAGTCAGTCCATATACCGATTCGTTGAAAAAGTTTATGAAAAAAAAACTTATGAAATTTCAAGTAGCACTTAAAATTAACTTAAATGGGTAACTGATTACTATTAATCAGGCTAAATTTATTGAGATTCTGGAGTGGATAAAAAAATGACCCAACGCAGTGGTTCGTTTGGACGGACTCGATCCCAACTATATATGGTTTAATGACCTACTATAACACTAGCTTAACGATTCGGTGAGGATTTTATTTGTATTTTTTTTAGTTGTTTACCAGTATCGAAACTTCTACATATTCTTTGTTTTGCAGCATATAAATGAGTACTTAAAGGTTTTGTGTTTACGCCAAAAGACGTTTTCTGATATGTACTTACAGGATAGCACAACTGAAGATGCATATTTTTATGTAAGCTATTTTTTACCCATCTATTATGCATATAACATTATCATATCGTTGTATATATTAACTATTAACGAGTTTAACGTCGTATATATTTGTCTTTAGGAGTACATTCGATAAATATGGAGAACATCCTTCACCATCGATCCTCTAGATGATGACCAATACCTCAAAATGTTGTTGACTTATGCACTCGAAACAAAGATCGAGTTATTTGATGCTAAACTATGGGCATTGGTCAATAAGGTCCTTTAAGAATAGTAATAACTTTTTATTGTGCATATAACAACATTAATTTTAAAATAATACAATAATAATTTTTGTAGGTATATATCCCTTTGAATATCAATCGAATTTATTTGGATAGCGATTGTTCTTTATAATTCTAGCGTAAACGGCCACTCTAACAAGACTATCACGAAATATTTAGAGCCTTTGCATGTTGTAATGCCTTTATACCTTAAAAAAATATAGATTTTATTGTTCGAGGGGCATACAAGGCTCAAATTTATTCCCTTGGCCGGTGATTCGTTTGCGAGAGAACATGCCGCAACAGGAGGTCAGAAGCAAGGATTGTAGCACCAAAAAGAAATACTTGAAGTGATTATTCCCGTCAGTTTCCAAATGGTAACCGTACATGGGTTATTTTGTTGCAACACATAGCTATATGCAGGAAGCAATTTGAACAAATCCTCTAGAGCACCTCTTATTAATCTTAGTGCACTCTCTCTAGCTCGCCAAGATATAATATACGTTATTTGAACACCAAATTCTTAGCATATATCTGCTTGAATATCCTTTGGCCTATATTTTTGATTGACCAATGTAAACTTATTTTTTTTTACTTTAGCAATAATTCAGCTATTGGCTTACCAGTGACCATCCCACAATTGACTCAAAATACAATCGTGCTTTGCATTTACTTGCCTTACGATGGAAAAATGTCGCTCTTTCATTGACACTGAATGTAATCTCCACTTGCATCTATCATTATTGATAAGACTCGCCCGAGACCTTCTACTGTAAATCCCAGCGGGCCTATCGGGCACCCCGACGGAAGTTTCTCAGAATGTAACTGTGTAGGTTGAGAAATTCCACAAGGCGACTGAGAAAATTCTGAAATATACGTGAAAATGACTTCTTAAGTTAAAAAAAAACGAGCAGAGTTTTTCCTATTTTTCTAAAAATTCAATACCAAACCTACAATAAAATTACACATATATTTCAATACAGCTTCTCAATATCTCCAAATAGGACCTCCGGTCGTTTTAAAAATCAAATCCATCTCAACTCAATAATTTTATTTTTTATCATAAAACTGGCATATTAATAAAACGTGAAACGATCATCATAATATCGAAATCTCTTCTTGTTTGTTCAAAAACATATGTACAATACACAAGTTTATAACTACTATGTAGAAAGCAAAAAGAGTGCTACTAATCATATTTATATTTACAAAATGATCGTCCAACTGGGCCACTACTCAGTAGTAGAAGAATCAGCGACTTACACACCGTGGTTTGCACCTAGAGGGGGATAGAAAATATAAAACATAAAACGAGTTAGCTAAATGAGCTCATTGAGTGGATTTAAGATTTCAAATAAAGTAAAATTTTGCATATATATTAAATTCTAAAAGACATGATTAATTATACTTCTAAAATTTGTATAAACTTGTAAAATAGTTTTTAACATCATATGCTGATAAAATCTTTCTGAGCGGGTTTTATTTACATCTTTGAAAAACAATATCCAAAATTTGTAAGACATAATAATTAGCATGTACATATAAATGCATAATATGTGATCGGTAGATCGAAAACTATTAAAGCCCTCGCTCGGGCATTTTCTTTCTAAACTGTACCAATGGTAACCCTAAAGCTCTATACTCATGTAGCGACTCAAGTAGCATCGCACACGTGAGTAGGCCACAGAGCATCTTAACTAGCAACACCCACTATGAAATACAATTTCAATATGTGAAAACATATTAAGCGAAAGATAAAAAAAATGACAGATTTTCACTCACAACCGCTCCGAGCTCAATTTCACTTCGGATTTCTACTTCAGTTACTAGTCTCGATTTTCTTCATCTACACGCCATAAATGACACTTAGAACCTTTACAAACGCTAAAATCTCATTTTGCTAATAAGCTCCTTAATCGGCTTACAAAGCCCGGATGGATATTACTATTCAATTTTCATTTATGAAGTCATTCAATCTTATCTAATTCACCATTTGACGCCCAAAAAATTGCTTAACACCCTATAACTTTGGTTGGACATAATTGCCCTTTACATTACCAAAATGGACAATTATGTTACATTTTCTTCATTTATGATTTTCCATCCACCATATACATTCAATCTACACAAGAAATCATCCATACACAACAATTTAATCAAAACACAACTCAAGCCCTAAAATCCCCTATGTGGCTGAATTTACATCCTTCACCCAACACATTTCTTATCATCAATTTCTTACTCCAATGGCATCAAAATCAAGCCAATTTCATTCTAATGCCCCAATAACATTCAATTGAAAGTTTTACATCAAAGTCACCCAAAACCTTAATTCTTACCTTACTAGTTTCTTTAATTTGATGACTCCTTTAAGCTCTACACTTGAATTCAACTCAATCTAAATCAAGAATACACATAAGAGCATCAATTGAAGCAAATCTTGAAAATTCACACATCATCATTACAAAACAATACTTTTCTTGTCTCTTTTCAATAGATTTTCACTAATGGAAGCTTTAATTGATCGTAGGAACTTGTATTTGGCTTTATTTTGGCTTGATCAAGCATGAAAACTCATGAAATAGCCTTGGGTTTTACTGTAGCATCACCCCTCTTCACTTGGCCAAATTTTCTCTCTTTTTGCCCTAAATGTCTATGTTTTTAACTTAGCCAAAATTCTACACACTTCCTCCTTATTAGTGTTCTCCCAAAAGTCCAATTTGCTCATCAACTAGCTCAAAATTTCTAAATTGCCATTAGTTCAAAATAGAAGGATTTAATTGGTTCATTTCTAACTATTTAGTTAGAATAGTTAAAGGAACTAACTAGACCTCCAACTTGACAATCCATGAATTTGTCTCTAATTGATCTATTTTCTAACATATGGATTGTGTTTCTCAATAAAAGCTTGTTCCATGCATAACCCTTAAATGAAAATTTATGGATTAAATTAAAATTTCCTTTTTCAAGCCAATAGAGAAAAATTTCAAAAATATTCTAGGGTTGACTGACGCTCCGACCAAGTGTGAAATTATTAATTTAGGTCTAATAGCTCTCAAGCACACCATAAAAATATATTTATTTCTAATAGGTTTTAAATCAATTAACCCTATGGTGTCTTATTGCTATATAGCAAAATTTAGGCGCCAA
This sequence comes from Ailanthus altissimus, assembly GCA_946807835.1. Classification (NCBI taxonomy): domain Eukaryota; kingdom Viridiplantae; phylum Streptophyta; class Magnoliopsida; order Sapindales; family Simaroubaceae; genus Ailanthus; species Ailanthus altissimus. The sequence goes on along the minus strand of OX327690.1, from coordinate 6,863,780 downwards.
TACTACTAATCGGGATTGGATATTACAATTTCACCCTTCCTTAAAAAAAATTTCGTCCTCAAAATTAAAACCGTACTTGTGTAGAAGAGGTTGGGATGTTATACTCGCATCTGATCTTCACGTTCCTATGTGGCTTCTTCTACTCCATGGTTCATCCATAACACCTTCACCAAAGAAATGCTTTTATTACGAAGCACTTACTCTTTTCGGTCTAAGATTTATATAGGCTTCTCTTTGTTGGTCAAATTCTCGTTCAATTCTACTAACTGTTCCTTTAGGATGTGCGAATGATCTGCTAAGTACTTGCGAAGCATGGAGACGTGAAACACGTCGTGGATTATAGCCAAATCTTTTGGTAACCGCAGACGATATGCCACATCTCCAACCCTTTCAACTATCTCGTACGGCTCAAGGTATTAGGGACTCAGCTTGCCTCACTTCCCAAATCTTAGTACTCCTGACAGGACCCGACCCGAGACCTTTTACTATAGATCTCAGCGGCCCTGCCGGGTACCCCCACGGAAATTCCTCAGAGCCTAACTGGGTAAGTTGAGAAATTCCACGAGGCGAACTCTTTTTTAGTTCTTGCTATTACTGAGAAAATCTTGTAATATATATAAAAACGGCATCTTAATTTCTCTTTAAACAAAAACAAAACGGGCAGAGTTTTCCCTGTTTTTTGAAAAATCCATATACAACCTGCAAAGAAATATCACTTCTATTTCAAACACTTCTCAATACTACCAATACATGCCTACAACTACTATGCATAAAGTAAAGAGTGCTACTTAGCACATTTACATGTACAAAAATGATCTTAGGATTCAGCCCACTACTCGGCAATAAGAGAATCAGCAGCTTGCGTACCGAGACCTGCACCTGGAAAAGGGGTTTAGAAAATATAAAACACAAAACGGGTGAGATAAAAGAGCTTAGTGAGTGCAAATAAGATTTTAAATAAAATAACATTATGTATAATAGCAAATTCTAAAGTACATGCAGAAATCATGCTTCTAAATTTGAGGTAAAACTGTAAAACGATTTCTAATATCATATGCTAATAAAATCTTTCCGAGCGGGTTTTATCTACATCTTTGGAAAATAATATCCAGAATCTGTATAATATAATAACTGCTGCGTGAATATAAATGCATAAATGCTATCGGTAAATCAAAAACTAGTAAAATCCTCACTCGGACATTTTCTTTTTAAATTGTACCAATGGTAACCCTAAAGCTCTATACTCATGCGGCGACTCAACTAGCACCGCACACATGAGTAGGTCACGGGGCACCTCAACTAGCAGCACCCACAGTGACATCTCAAGACATCTCACTGGCTATACAACAGAATCCTACATCGCATACATATAGCAAGACAATACCCCATACACATAGGGCGACTCACATGACTCGACATTCCGACTTTCTGGAGTTAGTGACACACCCCCAAGACCTACCCATGTGCACGGAATATACCGGCCGGGTCTAATACAATCATCACCACTACAATCTGAGGGTACCAATGGCCTTTAAAACAAATGCAAAAATTTTAAAACAGTTTCTCAATCGAACATGTAAAAGCATGTCTATGAATATATATATCAAGATCACAAATCATGTTTATGCATCGAAAGCTCATAAAACATACATATTCATTATGCAAAAACATAATAAACGAAAAGTAAAAGAAATGACAGATTTTCACTCACAATCGCTCCGCGCTCAATTTCGCTCCCGATTTTTGTTCCCGTTACCACTCTCGGTTATCTTCACCTACACGCCACAAATGACATTTAGAACTAAATCGAATGCTAGAATCGTATTTAACTACTAAACGCCCTAATCGGTATACAATGCCCGGATGCATACTACTTTTCGATTTTTATTTACGGAGTCATTTAATCTAATCTAAATCACCATCCGGCGCCTTGAAAATTATTACACGCCCTATAACTTGGTTGGCCATACATGCCCTTCACCTTTTCAAAATGGACAATTATGTCCCATTTTCTTCATTTTTGGTTTTTCCATCAACCATATACATTCATTTACAATATGCACCATTTACACACAACAACTTAATCAAAACACCACTCAATCCCTAACTGCCCTAAAGTGGTAGAATTTCACCCTAGGTTCCAACACATTCCTTTTCTCAAATTCTTGTTCCAATTACAACAAAATCAAGTCAATTTCATTCTAAAACCCTAATTACAACCAATTGAAATCTTTACATCAAAATCACCAAAAACCATAATTCTTACCTTGCCAATTTCTTCAAATTGATGACTCATTCAAGCTCCACACTAGAATTCAACTCAATCTAAGCCAAGAATACATATAAGAATGTCAATTGAAGCATTCTTGAAAGCTCACTTATCAAACTCATAAACAAAATGCTTTTCTTACCTCTTTTTCTTGAATTTCTACTAATTGAGGCTTCAATTGAGCTTAGGAATTGGTATATAACCTTATTTTGGCTTGATTAAGCATGAAAATCATGAAAAAAAAACTTGAAAGGTCACTGTAGCAGCACCCCCCTTCAAGCTCGAATTTTCTCTCTTTTTGCTCTAAGTGTTTGCTTTTAGTTCTTTTCCAATTTCTACACACTTTCAACATATATATAGTGCTCCCTTAATTGATCATTTTGCCCTTCAATTTACTTAAAATTACTAATTTATCATTAGTTGAAAACTAATTATGTAATTAGTTCATTTGTAACTATCTAGTTAGAATAGTCCAAAGAACTAACTAGAAATTCCAACTTGGCAATCCATGAGATTTCTTCTAATTGGTCTATTCTCTAATATATGGTTTATGTTTCTCAACAAAGATTTGTTCCATACATCACCCTTAAATGGAAATTCATATAGTAAATTAGGATTTCTTTTTTCAAGACAATGGAGAAAAATTTCAAAAATATTCTAGGGTCGTCTGGCGCACTGATCGAGTGTGAAATTACCAAATTAGGTCTAATATCTCTCACGTGCACTATAAAGGAAATATTTCTAATAAGGTTAAAATCGAGTAACCCTACAGTGTGTTATTTGCTCTATACCAAAATCTAAGAGCTAATACTACTAATAGGGATTGGATATTATAACTCCCTTCCATGGCGATATCTTCAGAAAACCTTATCACCAATTTGAAACTCCAAGTCTCTTCTCCTATTATCTGTATAACTCTTTTGTCTATCATTAGCTATTTTCAACATCTGTCTAATAACTTGAATCTTTTTTGAAGTAATATGGATAATTTTTGGGCCAATAAGCTTCCTTTCACTGACCTCATCCCAACACACTAGATTTTTGCACTTCCTTCCATACAATGCTTCATAGGTGCTATCCTGATGCTAGCTTGGTAGCTATTATTGTAAGCGAACTCCATTAATAGCAGATGAGTATCCTAGCTCTCCTTAAACTCCATAACATACGCTCTAAGTATATCCCCGTGTATCTGAATTGTCCGTTCAGATTGACCATCTGTCTGTGGATGAAAGGCTGTACTAAAATTTAATTTAGTGCCTAGGGCTTTCTGTAAGCTGGGCAAAAATCGAAAAGTGAATCTTGGATCTCTATCCGATACTATGGATACTGGAGTGCAATGAAGTCGTATCACCTCATCTACATACAACTAGGCTAACTTATCCAGGGAGTAATTACTTTTGATAGGTAAGAAATGGGTAGATTTTGTCAATCTATCAACAATTACCCATATCGTATCATTGCCTCTTTGGCTACGCGAAAGTCTTACCACGAAGTCCATTGTTATCCTCTCCTATTTTCACTTAGGGATCAGAATGGGTTGTAAGAGTCCTGTAGGTTTCTAATGTTCAGTCTTTACCTGCTGACAAGTCAGGCATCTTGAGATGAATTTGGCTATATCTTTCTTCATAGTTTTTCACCAGTAGTGCTCCTTTAGGGTACAATACATCTTTGTACTCCCTGGATGCATAGCATATGCAGAAGAATGAGCTTCTTATATAATCTTTCTTCTTAACTCATTTACATCCGGTTCACATAATCTCCGACCCAAGGTTACTACACCATCCTCGGTCACTAAAAGATCTTTCCACTGCCCAGACTCGGTTTCACCCTTCAATTTAACTACTTGTGGATCTTGAATGTGTAATTCTCTGATCCGATCAATTAATATGGGATGGGCTTAAAATGTCGCTAAAAGTGCTCCCGAATTTGACAACTCCAATCTTACACCTAAAGACCTTAATTCTATTAACATAGATAGATATGCGACCCTCTGGTAAGCAATTGAGCTGACAGGCTTCCTACTGAGAGCATCTGCTACTACATCAATTGTCCCCGGATGGTACTCAAGTGTGCACTCATAATCCTTGATAAGCTCCAGCCATCTTTTCTGCCTTATATTTAGTTATTTTTGGGTGAACAAGTACTACAGGCTTTTGTGGTCTGTGAAAATTGTACAGGGAACTCCATACAAATAATGTCTTCAAATTCTTAGAGCAAAAACTACTGCAGCTAGCTTTGGTCATGTATGGGATAATTCTGCTCATGTTTCTTTAATTGTCGAGAAGCATAAGCTATGACTTTCTCCTTCTGCATTAAGACACAACCTAGGCCCTGCCTGGAAGCATTATAATATATGGTAAACCCATACTTCCCTGATGGTAGCGTAAGCACTAGGGCTGAGGTTAATCTTTCATTCAACTCATCAAAACTCTGCTGACATGCCTATAACCATACAAACTTCTCTTCTTTTCGAGTTAGCTTAGTCAGAGGGGTGGCTATCTTTGAAAATTCCTCTACAAACTTCCTATAGTATCCAGCCAAACCTAAGAAACTACGAACCTTTGTCACGTTCGTGGGTTCTCTCTAATTCACTATAACTTCAATTTTTTGGGATCTACAGCTACCCTATCTGCAGAGATAACATGTCCTAAAAATGTAATTCTATCCAGCCAGAACTGACATTTACTGAGTTTGGCGCATAGTCAATGCTCTCTTAAAGTTTGCAAAATAATCCTTAGATGTTTTACGTGCTCTTCCTCACTGCTTGAATAAACCAGTATATCATCAATAAATACTATCGCAAATTGGTCTTAATAAGGCTAAAAAATTCTGTTCATAAGATTCATAAAAATGATTGGGGCATTAGTCAACCCAAAAGGCATGACAAAAAATTTATAGTACCTGTATCGAGTCCTAAAGGCCGTCTTAGGAACATCCTCCTCTCAGATTTTCAATTAATGATAGAAAATCTATCTTAGAAAATACTCTGGCTCCCTTGTAGCTGATCAAACAGATCATCAATTCTCGGAAGTGGGTATTGATTACATATTGTTACTTTATTCAATTCCTTATAATTAATGCACAATATCATACTACTGTCTTTCTTCTTTACAAATAAGACCGGTGCCCTCCAAGAAGATGTACTCGACTTAATGAAACCTTTATTCATTAACTCTTCAATCTGAACCTTCAATTCTAAATGAGACATTCTGTAGGGGATTTTAGAAATTGGTTTCGTTCCGGGGGCTAATTCTATTTGAAACTCTACTTCCCTATCTAGAGGTAATCTCGGAAGATCATTTGGGAACACATTCGAAAATTCTCAAACCATCGGAATATCTTCCAATTTTGTTCCACCATCTCTTACTTCTATAACATAAACTACATATCCCTGACAGACTTCCAAATCATCTTCCTCATCCTCGTCACATATACTATACTAGCGGATATTAGTTTTTGTGTTCCACAGAAAATGACTTTAGTTCCCCTTGAACTACATAATTTAACTTCTTTTCGAAAATAATCTATCGTGGCCCGATATTGGGCTAACCAATCCATCCCCAAAATCATATCAAATTCATTGATGGCCAGCACGATCAAGTTCGCCAAAAATTCTTGACCCCTTATACAAATTTTACTGCCTCTACATACCTTTTCTGCTATAATAGAGTCTCTAGTAGGAAGAGACACCACTACGCTACAATGTAATAATTGTGGCACTATACTAGCATTTGCAGCAAATCCCATAGAAATAAATGGGTCGCTCCAGGATCTATTAGTATATAAGCATCTAGATCAAAAATTGACATCATACCTGTCATAACTTCTGGGGCTGCATCCACATCTTACTGGGTCACTGCAAATACCATAGCCTGGGTATGCAGTCTGCCTTGTGGTCTTCCGGATAATCCTCCTCGACTGGCTTCCCTATTAGGCTGACCTGAGCCGCTCGGCCTTTTGAATTGGGAACCACCTCAAATCAGTCTTCAGCCACCACTAGTTTGTCCCGAAGTTGATGGTCTATCTTCTGGCTTACTACTAGCTCTATCATTCGAGCAATCTCTCATGTAGTGGCCCTCTTGACTACACTTATAACAACTGATAGTCCCCTTCCTACAATCCCCTGGATGAGTCTTGCCACATTTATTACACATCAAAAAATTCTTCCAACTTTCTTTAATGCTTTGGGATCCGACCGATGGTTACCTAACAGAAGCTTGACTGGATTGAGCTCATTGGCTTAGTTTTCAACTGTGGACTATGTTGATCTCTCCTCCGTTCTTGCAGATTTACTAGGTCCTCCCCAAGAACCGCCTGTTCAGCCCTTTTTCTGGCCCAACTGTTTCAGTTTAGGAATGGTTGCCATACATCTTTCAACTCGAGTTGTAGCTTCCACCAATGCTCCATACTGAGTGTGGGCTGCCGATACCACGTAAGCCCTGATCCGATGATTGAGGCCCACTGTAAATTGATTAGCCTTCTGCTCTTCATTATCAGCTATAAAGGGAACGATATGGAGGAGCTCTTAAAACTTCTTCTTATACTCTACCACTGAGAGAGAACCTTGTTCTAGCTTGAAGAACTCTTTTATCTTCGCATCTTTATAACTTTTAGGGTAGAAATTATTCAAAAATTCCCCTTTGAAAAGTGCCCAAGACACTCTATCGACATTCCTCCTTTGTAGGGCCTTCCACCAGCCTTTCGCGCCATCTTTCAATAGAAATGCAGAGTATACTACCGTTTGTTCTTTAGTACATCCCATAACCTAGAAAATTTCTTCATTGTTCTCTAACTAGGATAGGGCTCTCTCAGGGTCTCATGTACCATCATACGGCTTAGCGCCCAATTTCTTGGCGCGCTCAACGAAAACTCCTATCTCTCTCGGCTGCTGCTAGTATCTGGGCCATCTGAGCTACATTCATGTTTTCGCCCTTTGGCTCGGCAGGTTGAGATGATTCAGGAGGGGTCTGAGGTGTAAGAGCATTTACCAACTCATTCCCTTACTCATCTTCAGATGTAAGAGCCTCCGGAGCTGCCTCTTAGTACGTGGGCTGGCACAACAATGCATATTTTCTATGAATTTAGTGTGTTTGCACGAATGCTCTCTATATTGCTAAAGAGAAAATAAAGGTTTGAGATGATTTATACAAGTAAGGGTCTCCCCTTTTATATACTAGCAGCCCCATACAATTGACGGCTTGCAAATGATTATCAAATGCATAGAATTTAATTTAATAAACTTAGAAAAATATGCATGTAATTTCAAGAATCTCATTATAAAAATAAACCTTTTTAACTAAAAACTTCAAAAATCGGGCTTTGATACCACTCTGACAGAATTCGCCCCGAGACCCTCTACTGTAGATCCTAGCGGCTCTGCCAGGCACCCTGACGGAAGTTCCTCAAAATTTAACTGTATAAGTTGAGAAATTCTGCGAGGCGAACCCATTTTTAGTTCTTACTATTACTGAGAAAATCCTGGAATATATGTGAAAATGACTTCTTAAGTTTTAAAAAAAACGAGCAAAGTTTCCTCTGCTTTTCTGAAAATCCAATACCAAATTTGCAATAAAATTACACTTCTATTTCCATACAGTTTCTCAATATCTCCAAATAGGACCTCTGATTTTTTTTAAAATCAAATCCATCTCAACTCAATAATTTCATTTTTGATCATAAAACTGGCATATTAATAAAACGTGAAACGATCATCATAATATCGAAATATCTTCTTATTTGTTCAAAAATATATGTACAATACACAAGCCTATAACTACTATCAAGAAAGCAAAAAGAGTGCTACTTAGCACATTTATATTTACAAAATGATCGTCTGACTGGGCCACTACTCAGTAGCAGAAGAATCAGCGACTTGAACACCAAGGCCTACACCTGGAGGAGGATAGAAAATATAAAATACAAAATGAGTGAGCTTAAGGAGCTTATTGAGTGCATTTAAGATTTCAAATAAAGTAAAATTCTGTATATATATTAAATTCTAAAAGACATGCATAAATCATGCTTCTAAAACTTGTATAAACTTGTAAAATGGTTTCTAACATCTTATGCTAATGAAATCATTCCGAGCGGGTTTTATTTACATCTTCGAAAAATAATATCCAAAATTTGTAAGACATAATGACTAGTATGTACATATAAATTCATAATATGCGATCGGTAGATCAAAAACTATTAAAGCCCTCGCTCGACCATTTTCTTTCTAAACTATACCAATGGTAACCCTAAAGCTCTATACTCACGCAGTGACTCAACTAGCACCGCACATGTGAGTAGGTCATGGGGCAACGCAACTAGCAACACCCACTGTGACATCTCAGGACATCTCACTAGCAATGCAGTGGAATACTACATCGCCTATATATAGTGAGACAATACCCCATACACATAGAGCAACTCACATGACTTGGCAACCTGACTTTTCAGAGTTAGTGACAGACCCCTTAATACATGTTCATGTGTACAAGATATACCGACTAGGTCTTAAACCATCACCACCACTATAATCTGAGGGTACCAATGGCCTTTGAAACTAATGTAGTAGTTTTAAAACTGTTTCTTAAACCGAACATGTAAATGCATATCTATGGATATATTCTCAAAAACATAAATCATGTTTATGCATTAAAAACACATAAAATATACAATTTCAATATGAGGAAACATACTAAGCGAAAGATAAAAACAATAACAAATTTTCACTCACAATTGCTCCGAGTTCAATTTTGCTCTGGATTTTTGCTTTCGTTACCGATCTCGATTTTCTTCACCTACATGTCATAAATGACATTTAGAACCTTTACAAACGCTAAAATCTCATTTAACTAATAAGCGCCCTAATTGGCTTAGAAAGCCCAGATGGATACTTATTTTTTATTTTTATTTACGAAGTCATTCAATCTTATCTAATTCACCATCCAACGCCCAGAAAATTGCTTAACACCCTATAACTTTGGTTAGACATAATTGCCTTTCACCTTACCAAAATGGAAAATTATGTTCCATTTTCTTTATTTTTTATTTTTCATCTACCATATACATTCAATCTACACAAGAAATCATTTATACACAACAATTTAACCAAAACACAACTCAAGCCCTAAAATCCCCTGTGTGACTGAATTTACATCCTCCACCCAACACATTTTTCATCATTAATTTTTTACTCTAATGGCATCAAAATTAAGCCAATTTCAATCTAATTCCCTAATAACATTCAATTGAAGGTTCTACATCAACGTCACCAAAACCCTAATTCTTACCTTACTAGTTTCTTCAATTTGATAACTCCTTTAAGCTTTACACTTGAATTAAACTCAATCTAAATCAAGAATACACACAAGAACATGAATTGAAGCAAATCTTGAAAATTCACACATCATTATTACAAAACAATTCTTTTCTTACGTCTTTTCCTTGGATGTTCACTAATGGAAGCTTCAATTGATCTTAGGAACTTGTATTTGATTTTATTTTGGCTTGATCAAGCATGAAAACTCATGAAAAAGCCTTGGGTTTTATTGTAGTAGCACCCCTCTTCACTTGGCCGAATTTCCTCTCTTTATGTTGTATATGACTAAATCGTTGGCTAACAGACTTTATATAAAAATGAAGCTTTATGGTTTATGAATAAGTGAAGGAGAATCTCTAAAGGATCATCTAGATATCTTTAATAGCATAATACTTTATCTTGAAAATATAATAGTTAAAATTGATAATGAAGATCAAACTATAGCTTTGCTGAATTCCTTACCAAGTTCTTATAAGCATCTTGTTGATAGCTTAATGCATGGTAAGGAGACCTTGACTTGAAGTATGGTAAAGAGACCTTGAGAATAGAAGATGTCAAGGCAACTCTAAAGTCTAAGTAAAAGCTGATAAAGACCTTAGATAAATAATAGGGTAGTAGGGATATGTTATTAGCAAGTGAAAGATAAAAAAAGGATTAGAAGTTCAAATAAAAGAAGAAAAGTAGATCACAGTCTAAGGGAAAGAAAAAAAATGCTATAAGTGCCATAAAAGGGCACTTTATCAAAGATTGTCATGAGCGGAATGGGTGGAAGAAAAATTCAAAAGATAAGAAAAACCAACAAGAGTCGAATAGTGATGTAGTTGTTGCATTAAATGACTATTTTAGTTTAGAAGGCAAAACTTTATGGTATGAATCACTAAATCTTCTAATTGCTACAAACAACAAAGTTGAAGGTGAGAGGGTCCTTAATTTAGGATGTTCATTTCATATATGTCCTAACCTTCATATGTTTGTTCTTTAAGCTATATGAATGATGGTAAAGTACTTTTGGGTAACAATCTTGCATGTAAGATTGTTGGCATTAGAAATATTATATTGAAGCTAGACAATAAATAGATAAGGAATCTAGACCATGTGAGATATGTGCCTGATTTAAAAAGGAATTTAATTTCCTTAGGTATGTATGATAAAGTTGGTTGCTCCTATAGAGCTGATAAGGGAACTTTAAGGGTATTAAAGGGATTAATGGTTTTGATGAAATGGAAAATGAAGAATAGACTGTATACTTTAAAAGACTGTTCTAATTGGTGAAATGGAAGCAGTAAGTGTTCTTGATGTAGATAAAATTATGCTCTAGCATTTTAGGATGAGGTATATGAGTATGAGGGGTCTTAATTAATTGTAGAAACAAAATATTCTTGGAAATGCCAAGATAAGTTCCCTAGACTTTTATGAAAATTATGTAATGGGCAAATCCAATAGGTTAAACTTTGTTAAAAGTGTGAATAAGTCAAAAGAGATACTTGACTACATTCATTCAGACTTCTAAGGTCTAGCAGAGGTAACTTCTCATAGTGGACCAAAATATTTTTTGACTTATATAGATGATTACTCCAGAAAAGTATGGATGTATGTTCTGAGATCAAAGGATTATATCGTTGAAACTTTTAAGAACTGAAAGACACTTATTGAGAACCAAACTATAAAGATAGTTAAGAAGTTGAGAACATATAATAGGTTAGAGTTTTGCAGCAAACAATTTCCAAACTTTTGTGAAATGAATGGAATACTTAGGCAAAAAACAATCAGGCATACCCTTCAGCAAAATGGCATAGCTGAAAGCATGAATATGAATTTGATAGAAAAAGTCAGGTGTATGCTTTTTTATGCTAAGTTGCCCAAGCAGTTTTAGGCATAAGTTGTTTCTACTATAGTTTATCTAGTTAACAAGAGTCCATCAGTTGCCATTGATTCTAAAACTCCTGAGGAAATGTGGGCTAGTCATCCCCCTAATCTAGACTCAATTAAGATCTTTGGTTCCCTTACTTATGCTTATATCAAGCAAGAAAACTAGAGCCATGGGCATTAAAAGGTTTATTTATTAGGTACCATGAGGAGTTAACGGGTACAAAATTTGGTGTACTAATTTGAGCTCTCCTAAATGTATCATTTGCCTTTGGATGTATTTTTTTTTTGTAGGTTTGGAGTCAATGGAGTAAATAGGATCGAAAATTTAATGAAAATAAGCAAAAAAATTAAAATGCGATAGTATTGCTACAGTGATGTACTACAATGATCTTCTATAGAGTCTAGCGCCTCGGCACGCCAACAATAACACGTAAATAATATTTTTCTACAATACTCGTGAACAGTGATTTGAATACAAAAACCTATAAATAGAAGGCCAAAAATCCTAACCAAAGAGGGAGAGAGGAGAACAAAAGAGAAAAAAACTTAGAGAAATAATTCACAACACAAAATTAAAGATCAAAGCCGAAGATTAAAGAACCAATATCAAAATTCAAGATTCAAGCTTCAAGTCAAGATTGAGCGAGAAGCACATCAAGGAATCACTTTGATTAGTTTTTTTTCTCTTTCTTTATCATTATGTTCTTGTTCTTAATTGATCTTTATGAATTGGTTAAATACTTTTGATTTTGTGATGGGCTAAATTATTTATCTAGGGTTAGACTATGTGAACTTAGTATGGATTTGACTTTTGTTAATTTTTAGTTTATAAACTTGATACATTTAATTGATTCATTCTATTTTATGTTTAATTCTTTCATTATACCTTATCAATATTTTGAATGATTAAGGAACTATAATGAACTTAACAGATTAATTCATGTGTTTAGCCTATGATAGTTTGATTCATTTTCATAAGGTAACAACTATGAGTTCCATCTAGGATAGACATATACCTAGGTGGTATGTATAGTATAATTTAAACTTGATCTTAATGAATTATATTTTAATTTGATTACCATAGACATATATGTGATTGTCAGAATGAGTAATATAGTCACTTGACCATCGACAAAGGCTTTTGATGAGATTAGTGTCTAAGCCAATCAATTGATATAAGTGATTAATCAAGTGCTTAATGAGTTCAATAAAATATTAGGGGATGAGTCAAAACCCTAGATTATCTTTATTTGTGAATTCTACTATTTGCTTTTGTTTAGTTTAATTGATGAGTTAGATTAGTAAATTAAATTTCAGATTGTGATTTTCTGAATAAAAGTTAAGTAGTTACAATTTTAGTACTTGATTTATAGAATTAGATCACATAGTCCATGTAGGATCGATACTTAAACTTAAAATCCTATATTACTTGATATAATAGCGTGCGCTTAGCTAATATAGCATTAATCAAATTTTTGGAGCCATTGCCGGAGACTAGTTTTATCTATTATATAGATCAATATTAATACTAAGCTACTTATTTTTAATTCAGATTTTTTTTTGATCTTTTTCTTTTTACTTTGATTTTCATTTTTTTTGCTTTGACAGTTCATACCATAGAGGAAAACAATGATCATATCAATAATCCTATGTTTGAGCCTATGATACCACAAAGAGCTTTGAAAGAGTATGCTATCTCAACTACAAATGGTGTTCAGTTTAGTGTTCGACGACCAATTGTCAACGCTAATAACTTTAAGATTAAGTCGAATATTATTCAGATGCTGAAAGAAATTGTACAGTTCTGTGGAGCTCCCAATGATGATCCTAACATGCATATCATAAATTTCTTAGAAATTTGTGATACCTTCAAATACAACGGATTCTCCGGCGATGTCATCAGATTAAGACTATTCCTTTTTCTCCTTAAGGGACATAGCCAAGAGTTGGTTGATGTCATTATCGTCAGAATCTATATCGACGTGGAAAGATTTAGCACAGAAGTTCTTAGCCAAGTTCTTTCCACCAATAAAGCCAACAAAGATAAAGAATGTCATCACCTCATTCAGTTAAATTGATGGAGAGTCATTGTATGAGGCATGAGAGCGCTTCAAGGACATATTAAGGAAGTTTTCTCATCATGGAGTTCCTAAATGGCTATTAGTCCAAACATTATACAATGGATTAGTAGGCCATTTAAGGACCATTGTAGATACTGCTGTTGGAGGAGCTTTAATGAATAAGTCTATAGATGATGCTTATGATCTATTAGAAGAGATGATGTAAAACAGTTACCAATAACCAGCAGAGAAAGTTACACCCAAGAGAGTTGTCGATTTATATGAAATTAACGCATTCAATGCATTGATAGCTCAAATCAATACTTTATCTAAGAAGTTTGATGCATTGAATGACATCAAAACCTAACAAGTGACATGCGACTTTTATGATGATAACCACATGAATGAGCAGTGAATTATGTGGGCAATTTCAATCGTCAACAACCTAACCTACAATCAAATTCCTACAATTTAGGGTAGAGAGATCATCCTAACTTCTCTTGGCATTACAACCAAGAAGAACCATTTAGATCAATGAATCCCCTAGGATTCCCACCACCACAAGAAAAGAAGCTGACATTGGAAGACATATTTATGCAATATATAAAGTCCAACGATGCTATCCTATATAATCATTCAGCATCATTGAAGAATTTAGAGGTACAAATAGGACAACTTACTGCTGCAATTAGTAGGAGACCTCAATGAACTTTACTATGCAATATCGAGATAAATTCTAGAGGAAGTATAGAGCAATGTCAAGCCGTCAACTTATGAAGTGGTAAATCTTACATGATAATACACAATTAACAACACTTCTAAAGATGAAGGAAAAGGAGAGGGTTGACGAACAAGAAAATGTGCAACCATATAAACCACCTATTCTTTTCCCTCAAACACTACAGAGGTGCAATACAAGTGCTGAAACTGAAAAATTACAGCAAGAAATTTATGAAAGTGTAGAAAAGAAAGATGGATAGCATACAAGTATAGAAAATGTGTAGAAGCAAAATAAGAGATTAGATAAGCAATTCTATAAATTTCTTGATGTTTTAAAGAAATTACATATTAATCTCCCTTTTGCAGATGCGCTTGAACAAATACCTAGTTACATCAAGTTCATGAAGAGCATCCCTTCCAAAAAGATAAGACTAGAGGATTATGAGACCGTAGCATTGATAGAGGAATATAGTACTATTCTTCAGAAAAAGCTACCTCTTAAGCTCAAAGATCCTGAGAGATTTACCATATAGTGCTCCATTAGTAATCATGATCTTGGTAAAGCCTTATGCAATCTAGGAGCAAGCATTAATCTCATACCCTTTTTCGTCTACAACAAGCTAGGTTTGAGAGAAGCAAAGCCGATCAATATCACATTTAAACTTATTGATTGTTTTCTCACCTACCCGAAGAAAATTATTGAGGACATGTTAGTAAAGGTAGACAAATTTATCTTCCTCGTTGATTTCATTTTTATAGATAAAGAAGAAGACAAGGAGATCCCTAATGTGGTGCCATCAAACACTAAAGAAAGAGGAACAAGTTGTTACCCAAGATCTAATAAAGAAGATGTGGAAGCCGAAAGTAAGGAAGCCCAGCAAGCTCATATATAAAGATGTTTTCAGCATTGACTTTGATCCTCTATAAGAGTAGAAAGAGCCCCGTCAAGCCAACAATGCTAAATCAAGAGCTTCTTAGGAGGCAACCCAAATAGTATTTATTTTTATTAGCTTATTTTTAGTTTTAGTTATGTTAGTTTTTTTTTTGTTTTTTTAGAAATAAAATCAACAAGATAAGCATTCAAGGAAGTAGCACAAGCACTTGCAAGCGTTATGAACAAAGGAACATCGCTGTCACATCATTAGGCAACAACACTACATTGCTTCAACTTCATTTACCAGAGGAGTTTTTCTTACTTTTAATTTTATTTTTAGACATTGAGGATAATGTCTAATTTAAGTTTGGGTGTGGGAAATAAATTACCTGTGTTTATGTTGCTGCATGGTTTGATTGATTATCTTGTGGGATAATTTTTTTTTTTTAAATTTTTTTTAGGTTGTTAAGTTTTAGTTAAGATGATGATCATTAGTCCATGATAAAAAATAAAATATTGACTGAATTTATTTTCACAAGTCTTTAGGAAACAATAGATACTTGAGATAATTCTTGTATTATGAATCTTGGACGAAGATCAAGCTTATTTTTTATATTTATTCTTGAGCATATTGAAATAAGCATGTATTAGTTGAATTTTTTGCTTAGAAATACTCTTTGCTTAAGTAGTACACCATAGTTTCGATGATCAATACTCTAAAACTTGCTTGATTACTACTTGAAGTAAAATCCTAGAATTTACATGTTTAAAGAAATGTCATTAGGCCATTTTTGGACCGTTTGAGCTTTTTCGAGCCTACCTTATATGTATATTTATCCATAGTCACCCCGTTTGAGCCTAATTATCCATTGTTTTTTGTTTAACCACATTACTGTTGGAGCTGGTGCTCACGTGCCATTCTAATATTATATGAATATTAATTGTTAATATTTATACAATAAACATTTCGAATAAAGATTGTTAATATCATATTAATATGGTATAATGCTTGTAACATTACAGACATTGTTTGATCTGAAAGAGTTCAGATCTGATCTAAAGAAGTTTAGATCAGAACTAATAGTTATCAAAGTTGAGAGTTATAAATGCTAAGACTTAGGACTGTTAATAGTTATCAGTTTATAAGAGTCAGCGAGGTCTAAAGAGTTAGAACCTTGTCTATAATGGGACAAAGACCTGAGAGTAAACTTGTAATGATATAGTTGCAAAGAGTTGCAATAGGAGCTAAGAAATATCATTATGTAAGTATGTCTCAAATATAATGTTCCTGATCTATGATCATCAATCAGGGTCTATCGGTGAATTCACAATATATAGATTAGTGTATGTCTATATCTGACTAGTTCAGATGGTTGTTCTTAGCTGACCATGAGCTTAGAGCTTGTATAGGCATGCTGGTATCCAGTCAGGACTGGATACTGAACAGACTCATGAGGACCCCAATAGATATCCTATGAAACTGTCAAATGAAGGTCCTCTCGAGTTGAGTAGTATTCGTAGTCCTTTGACCTGAGGGCCACGGTGGTCTTGTGAGTGATCCATCATGCTTTGGTTCCACATATGTCAGAGACCTTTCATGGTCTGACCGCTATGTGTCGCTGGGTATGGTCTGATGCTCATGGAGTCCGGTGTGCGTAGATACGGGATCCATCAGCTTACGTAGGTAAGTTGTATATCCGATGCTCCGAGATTGTATTTCATAAAGTCTTGTGGCCACAAGCATAAACCCGGGAAAAGAGTTTCCCACAGGGTTAAACAATATAGCAAAAGTGTTTGCGTATATTGTTTATCGAGATACGAATCTGGAGATAAGATTATTGGATGAGCAAATGGGGATTTGATGGTGTTGATCTATATCCCCGCACATCCAGGATATAAATGATGGAAGGATTATACGTATACGTTATGACCTCAACTTGTATGGTCTGACACACTGATTTGTAATATTCGTAACGTGTGCGTGGGGCATCGATTACGGATTAATGGAACAGTTCTATTTGACAAATCGGGTGTGGACCTAGAGAGTCCCAATATGAAATGTACTCTTTGAGCACTTGGGCAGTGTACTGTATTGAATTGTTCAATACAGTATAATTCAGCAATTACTAAGGTTACGTTAACTAAAGTATATGGTTAAATAGTGGGACCCACTTTAGGTTAACTTGGTAACCGAGTAAGGATATAATAGTAATTTCACTTTATGATTATTTAATTGTTAAATAATAAGAATAAATATTTATTTATTTAATTGTTAAATAAATTATTTAACTTAACTAAAGTTAAAAGTTAACCATATGATTAAGTTAAGTTAACCTTACTTAAAGGTTAAGTTAATGTTAACCTAACCATAGTTAAGTTAGTTAACTATGGTTAAATTAATTAAATATTTATTAACTTAAAGGTTAAGTTAAAATAATCTAACTATGGTTAAATGTTAACTAAGGTTAGGTTAAGCCAAATGAAATGCAAATGAAATTCAAATTAGTTTGGAATTTATGCATTAATATATATAAAGTGAAATGAAATTGAAAATGATTAAGTTTTGAAATTGTTTTAGATTTTAGGTTTTGCATTTAGAGAACCATTTCAATTTGAGAAATTGGAATTCTTTGTTTTGTGTTTTAAGTGTTAAAACAACAAAACAAATTGAATTCATGGTTACTAAATGTAATAACTAAAAAGGATATTTGTTTTAATTATTCAAGAGTTGAATAAAGGGAAAAACAAAATTGATTAAGTTAAATAATTTAACTTTGAATCATGTTTAGCAGTTAAACAAATATGCTGGATTAAGAGGCTGTCATTCTAGACAATTAAACCTACCCTTGTTGATTGCTAGGATTGATCAAAGATTCATTTCATGGTGGACTTCAAAGAAAATTAATCAAAAGGCTTCATTGGTGATATTTCTCAATCTCGAATTTCAGTTTAATCAAATATATATTTTATGTGTTCATTGTATTTAATCTTCTGCTGTTCACATGTATGTATAAGATATGTATATTGTTTGTATGATGAACACAACCCACATGCAAGCACCCTAGTAATTTATACGACACACCCAACAATTACAAGCATAAAGACTTTGAGTTTACTTATCTTAAAATCTACAGGTAGCACCATAAACCTTGAATTTACTTAGAAATATTCTTAAAATGAAAAAGGTTGTGGATGTATGAAAGAATGGTGCAATGAAAAGTAACAAGTCTTGAAGGTACATATTAGTTTAAGTTTGGGATACATAAAAAAAAAAGAAAAAAATGTTTAAATGTATAATACCCCTAGCTTGAGAAAAAGAAGAAATTCTTTGTAGAAGTGTTTAAAATAAAATTGGGAATAACATAAGTTTTGAGGAAGAGATGAATAATCAAGGAGAAGAAATCAAGAAGTGTCTAAATAACGTTTAGGTGTTAATGGTGTGATTTACGCTTTATATATATATCTTTATATCCCACCTTTACCTTAACCTTACATTACAACCTAAATAAAGTCCTAAATAGATCCATAGACATGTGTATTTCTACATTAGTGGAGAGTAGTACGAAAAGCAAGCTTATAGTAATGTTATAATTGAAAACATGCCGAGATATCATCTTCATATACTTCTTAAGTATTGAGTAAATCTATATTCTATTTAGTTAAATCTATATTCTATTTACAAGGGAGGACAAAGTACTTGATCAATAGTATGAGGATTGTTGAAAGTTGTTTATTGATTTTTAAAGAGCCTTGTGCTATTTTTTGTAGCCTTTGAGACAACGATATTGATCATCTAATCAATGGAAGCTTGTTTTTAGCTTTTAGTTTCTATTTAGAGTCATAAATAAGCTGTGAATGCTTCTCTTTATTTTGCTCAAGAACGAGTAAAGTCTTAAGTTTGGGGGTATTTGAAAAGGGTTCATTAAGTCTAATATTTCTATCTTCCAAACTTAATATTAGTTCGTAGAAATTAAGATTATTTTTTTTTGATGTATTTTATTATTATTTTTGTAGGTTTGGAGTCAATGGAGTAAATAGAGTCGAAACTCTAATAAAAATAAGCAAAAAAATAAAATTACGACAGTAGTGCTACAGTGATGTGCTACAGTACAAGCTAACATGATCTGCTATAGTATCCAGCGCCGTGGTGCTCAAAATAATGTCTTAGCGCCAAGGTGCACGAACAGTAATGCGTGAACAATATTTTTCTACAGTAACTTATGAACAGTGATTTGAATACAAAAACCTATAAATAGAAATGAAAAAACGCTAATCAAGAAAGGAGAGAGGAGAACAAAAGAGGAAAAAACTTAGAAAAAAATTCACAACACAAAATCAAAGATTGAAGAACTAATATTAAGATTCAAGATTCAAGCTTCAAATTAAAATTAAGCAAAGCACATCAAGGAATCACTTTGATTAGTTTTTCTTCTCTTTCTTTATCATTATGTTCTTGTTCTTATTGATCTTTAAAAATTGGTTAGATACTTTTAATTTTGTGATGGGCTAAATTATTTATCTAGGGTTAGACTATGTGAACTTCGTATAGATTTGAATTTTGTTAATTTTTAGTTTATGAGCTTGATACATTCAATTGATTTATTCTATCTTATGTTTAATGCTTTCATTATATCTGATCAGTATTTTGAATGATTAAGGAACCATGATGAACTCAACAGATGGATTCATGTGTTTAGCCTAGAATAGTTTGATGCATTATAATAGGGTAACGACTATGAGTTACATCTAGGATAGACATATACCTAGGTGGCATGTATGATATAATTTAGACTTGATCTTAATGAATTACATTCTAATTTGATTACCATAGACATAAATGTGATTGTCAGAATGGGTAATATAGTCACTTGACCATCGACAAAGGCTTTTGATAAGATTAGTGTCTAAGCCAATTAATTGGTATTGAGTGATTAACTAAGTGCTTAATGAGGCCAATAAAATATTAGGGGACGAGTCAAAACCATAGATTATTTTTATTTGTGAATTCAACCATTTACTTTTATTTAGTTTAATTGATAGAGTTAGATTAGTAAATTAAATTTCAAATTGTGATTTTCTGAATAAAAGTTAGGTAGTTACAATTTTAGTACTTGATTTATAGAATTAGATCGCATAGTCCCTGTGAGATCGATACTTGAACTTAAAATCCTAGATTACTTGATACGATAGCGTGCGCTTACGCTTAACTAGTATAGCATCAATCAAGATTGCAACAGCCTCTAAGAAAGAAGAAGATTTAGGAGATGATACTGTTAGAATTTGTGCTTACGTGTCATCCCATTGTGTATAAATATATAATGATAGTATTTATACAATTGTCATTTCTAATAAAATAGTTAATATTATTTATTATTAAATGGTAAGATGCTTGTAACGTTTCAGACATTGTATGATCTGAAGGAGTTCAGATCTGATTTAAAGAAGTTTAGATCAATGCTAAGAGTTAGCAATGCTAATAGTTAGAAGTACTAAGAGCTAATAATGCTAAGAGTTAGTGAATGCTAAGAGTTTGCAGGTTCATATAGTTAACGAAATCTAAGGAGTTAGTGCATTATCTGAAATAGGACAATGACCTGAGAATATATTAGTAATGACATAGCTGTAAAAAGTTGTAGATAGTGCTAGAAAATAACATTATGCAAGTATGTTCTCAAACACAACGTTCCTGATCTAATTTCATCGATGCGGGTCTATCGGTGGAACTCATTAATATAGATTAGTGTATGTCTATATCTGAATGATCCAGATTGTTAGTCTCAGTAAACCATGAGCTTAGTGAAAAGCTCGTATAGAGATGCAGGTATTCAGTAAGGACTGGATATTAAACAGACTCACGAGGATCTCCAACAGACATCTTATAAAGCCATCAATGGAAGGTCTTCTGAGTTGAGTAGTATTTATGGTCCTTTGACTTGAGCGCCACAGTGGGCTTGTGACTACTTTGGTTTCACACATGTTAGAAACCTTTTATGGTCTAACCGCTGGGTGTCGCTGGGTATGGTCTGATGCTCATGGAGTCCGGTGTGCGTAGATATGGGATCCATCAGGTCATATGAGTAGATTGTATATCCTGATGCTTCGAGATTGTATTTTAGAAAATCTTGTGGCAACAAGCATAAACCTCAGAAAATATATTCCAAAGGAATAAACAATATCACAAAAGTATTTGTGGATATTATTTAATGAAATATAAATCTAGAGATAAGTTCATGGTTGAGCAAATAGAGATTTGATGGTGATGATGTATATCTATGCTCTTCAAGGATATAAATTGATGGAAGGATTATACGAATATGCAATAACCTCAACTTACATGATTTAACACATTGATTTATAATATCCGTAACGTGTGTGTGGGACATCGTTCACGGACATATAAAGGAGCTCCATATGACAAATCAGGTGTGGACCTAGAGAGTCTCACAATATGAAGTGTACATGTTGCGCACCAGGGTAGCAGATTGGTTTGAATAATTAGTGTTGAAGGTGTTGGGTTGGGCGAATCAACTAGGGTGCTTGCATGTGGGTTGTGTTCATCATACAAACAATATACATATCTCATACATACATATTGCACAGCGGAAGATTAAATACAATGAACACAGAAAATAACATTTGATTAAACTGAAAATTTGAGATTGAGAAAATATCACCAATGAAGCCTTTGGATTAATTTTCTTTGAAGTCCACCATGAAATGAATCTTTGATCAATCCTAGCAATCAACAAGGGTGAGTTTAATTGTCTAGAATGACAGCATCTTAATCCAGAATATGTGTTTAACTCTTAAACATTTTTCAAAGTTAAACTATTTAACTTAATTAAATTTGTTTTTTCTTTTATTCAACTCTTGAATAAATAAAACAAATCATGTTTTTAGTTATTACATTTAGAAACCATTTATCTATTTTGTTTTTTTGTTCTAACACTTAAAACACAAAACAAACAATTTCAATTTCTCAAATTGAATTGGCTCCCAAAATGCAAAACCTATAAACTAAAAACTTATGAATTTTGAATTTCATTTCACTTTATATACTAATGCATAAATTCCAAAGTAGTTTGAATTTCATTTGCATTTCATTTGGTTTAACCTAACCTTAGTTAACATTTAACCTTAGTTAGATTATTTTAACTTAACCTTTAAGTTAATAAATATTTAATTATTCTAACCATAATTAACTAACTTAACCTTGGTTAGGTTAACCTTTACTTAATCATTAAGTAAAGTTAACTAAATTAACCATATGATTAACCTTTAATCATAGTTAAATTAAATCATTTATTTAACAATTAAATAAATAAATATTTATTCTTATTATTTAATAATTAAATAATCATAAAGTGAAATTACTATTATTTTCTTACTCGGTTACCAAGTTAACCTAAAGTGGGTTCCACCAATTTAACCATATACTTTAGTTAACATAACCTTAGTAATTGCTGAATTATACTGTATTGAACAATTCAATACGGTACACTGCCCAAGTGCTCAAAGAGTACATTTCATATTAGGACTCTCTAGGTCCACACCCGATTTGTCAAATAGAACTGTTCCATTAATCCGTAATCGATGCCCCACGCACACGTTACGAATATTACAAATCAACGTGTCAGACCATACAAGTTGAGGTCATAACGTATACGTATACGTATAATCCTTACATCATTTATACCCTGGATGTGCGGAGATATAGATCAGCACCGTCAAATCCCCATTTGCTCATCCATAATCTTATCTCCAGATTCGTATCTCGATAAACAATATACACAAACACTTTTGCTATATTGTTTAACCCTGTGGGAAACTCTTTTCCCGGGTTTATGCTTGTGGCCACAGGACTTTATGAAATACAATCTCGGAGCATCGGATATACAACTTACCTACGTAAGCTGACGGATCCCGTATCTACACACACCTAACTCCATGAGCATCGGACCATACCCAGCGACACATAGCAGTCAGACCAAGAAAGGTCTCTGACATATGTGGAACCAAAGCATGATGGATCACTCATAAGACCACCATGGCGCTCAGGTCAAAGGACCACGAATACTACTCAACTCGAGAGGACCTTCCTTTGACGGTGTCATAGGATATCTATTGGGGTCCTCATAAGTCTGTTCAGTATCCAGTCCTGACTGGATACCCGCATGCCTATACAAGCTCTAAGCTCATGGTCAGCTAAGAACAACCATCTGAACTAGTCAGAAATAGACATACACTAATCTATATAAAGTGAATCACCGATAGACCAGCATTGGTGATTATAGATCAGGAACATTATCTTTGAGACATACTTACATAATGATATTTCTTAACAATCATTGCAACTCTTTGCAACTATATCATTACAAGTATACTCTCAGGTCTTTGTCCTATTATAAACAAGGTTCTAACTCTTTAGACCTCGCTGACTCTTATAACCTGCTAACTCTTAACAGTGCTAACTCGTAGCATTTATAACTCTCAGCTTTGATAACTATTAGTTCTGATCTAAACTCCTTTAGATCAGATCTGAACTCTTTCAGATCAAACAATGTCTATAATGTTACAAGCATTCTACCATATGATATGATATTAACAATCTTTATTCGAAATGTTTATTGTATAAATATTAACAATTAATATTCATACAATATTGGAATGGCACGTGAGCACTAGCTCCAACAATTAGATCCAACAAATTTCAGCAAAATAGAACGATTGTTTCGGGATCTCTCGGATGTGCATTTGTCAAGACTTAATTGTTCAGTACATTATTTAATTAATTAACAAGAGTTGTTAACTAATAGAATGGTGACAAATGACAAAATCTAAGTCATTAATTTTTTATCATGATATATTAATAAAATAATACAAAAATAGTTTTTATTTTATTTTATAATATTATTATACTCATTTAATCCACTAAAAATTATTATATAATTTAATTGCATTAATTTTATTTAATAGAATTAAATAATTAACCATTATGAATAATGGAGACATAATGAATCAAGTGGCATTCATGTTGGCCATCATATGAATTTTTTATTCATTTGATTAAATTGAAATAAATTATTTTTTTCATTCATTATGCAAGGGTTACATCCGGCCATTTTTTTTCCAAGAGGTGGGTGTAGCACTTGAAGTGTAATCAAGTGTCTCAACTACTATAGTAATAATAGGTATTCATTATTATTGTTGAGTAGAGCACTTCTTAATAAATTTTGATTAATTTATTGTAACGAAATTGAAACAAAAATGAAGGCATATTCATTCTTACAAGATGAATGATTTGGCCATGAGATAGAAAGAGAGAAAGAGAGGTAAGTTTGGTCTTTATTTTTTCTTTTAAGGAGTTGAAAGAATAGAAGGTGAAGTTGATTTTGTTTTTCTAATTCTACATTCTTAAAATTGGTGAATGACAAAAGAGAAACATGATTATTGTTGTGTTAGTAAATTGTTACTAACAAGAACAAAATAAAACTTCATCTTCCTCTCCTTCCATGGATGGCTAAACCATATTCATATTTATGAAACTAATATTTGTATTCAAAGAGTTTGAATACAAGTTGCTGAAAATTCTAAAGTTACCATTCTAGCTCCATAATCCCACCAAACCATTATGGATTAGAATTGTTCAACAATACATTTCAGTGTGAGCTCTTCACATGGATTGTTAGAGGACTTAAAGAATTTGTAAAGCTACATTTATTAGGTAAGTATTTTACATAATGATTTAATACAATTGTTCATCATGTATAAATTTATATAATAGTTATACTTATGTATATATGTGATATATATGTTTAATTTGTTAAATTGGGTGTATATGTTAACATGCTTCCACTACATATAGTAATTTTTAAAATTATGTATACACTCGTATATCACACACTTGATTCCCAATAGATACTACATTACATAAAGAATTATCAAAATTGGAAGGTTACCAATTGGCTAGGGACAGAAAGAGAAGGCACATTAAGAGACTAGTAAGATATAGTTATGCATATATGATTACATATGCATTGGTAATAGTAGATGCAATAACAGAAAATGAACTAAGTAACTATAAAGAGGCTTTGAACAGTAAAAATAGTCATAAATGGATATAAGCAATAAAAGAAGAGATGGATTCCTTGAAAAAGAACCAGACTTGGAGATTAGTTAATAAACTTGAAAATAGAAGAGTTGTTTGGTGTAAATGGGTATATAAATTGAAAAATAGTCTAACGGATGATATGTCAGTCAGGTTTAAGGTACGATTAGTAGCTAAAGGTTACACACAGCAAGAAAGAGTTCATTATAATGAAATTACTCACCTGTAGTTAAGCATAGTTCAATATGGATTTTGCTATTAATTATGACATCACTTGAACTTGAATTTGATCAAATGGATGTCAAAACAACATTCTTACATGGTGACCTTGACGAAGAAATATTGATGCAACAACCTGAGGGTTTTCAGGAATAAAAAAATATTGATCAAAGGTTTTGATCAAAGGTTTTGTGTGCCTGCTACAGAAAAGTCTTTATGGATTGAAGCAGTCCGTTAGGCAATGGTACATGAAGTTTGATGACTTTATGTTGAACCATGAATATATAAGGAGTGAGTATGATAGTTGTGTATATTATAAAAGATTAGATGATGGGAAATACATCTACTTATTATTGTATATAGATGATATGCTTATAGCTTTTTATAGTAAAAGTGAAATGATCAAGCTTAAGATACTGTTGAAGTTCTGAATTTGAAATGAAGGACCTTGTTAAGGCAAGGAAAATTCTAGGAATTCAGCTAACAGGGAATAAATCAACAGGGTTATTATTCTTTAGTCAATTTGAATATGTTAGCAGACTGTTATAGAAGTTCAGTATGAGTAGTGCAAAACCAGCTACAACTCCTTTAAGTGTTTAGTTTAGGTTATCATAAGCCCAAGCACCTAAAACCGAGAAAGAACGAAAGCATATGGATAAAGCCCCTTATACAAGTGTGGTGGGAAGCTTAATGTATGCTATGGTCTGCACTAGGCCAGACTTAGTTTATTTAGTAAATTGGTTAGTAAGAGCTTGTTGGAACTGGTGTTTACGTTCCATTCCAATATTGTATAAATATTAATTGTTTAATATTTATACAATAAACATTTCTTATTAAAATTATTAATTCTATAATATATGATACTATGCTTGTAATGCTACAGACATTGTATGATCTGAACGAGTTTAGACTAATGCAGCGCTGAGAGTTATAAATGTTAAGAGTTAGCAGGCTATAAAAGTCAGCCATATGTAAAAAGTTAGAGCCTTACCTATAGTGGGACAAAGACCTGAGAGTATACTAGTAATGACATAATTGCAAAGAGTTACACTAGGTGCTAGAAAATGTCATTATGAAAGTATGTTCTCAAACACTATATTTATAATTTATTTTCGTCGATGTAGGTTTATCAGTGAATCCCTTTTATATATAGATCAGTGTATGTTATAACTGTATGGTACAAATAGTTGTTCTTAACTGATCATGAACTTACTAGAAGCTTATATAAATACGGTATTCAATAAGGATTGAGTATCAAATAAATTTATGAGGACCTTTAATAGACATCCCATGAAACCGTCAATGGTAAGTCTTCTTGAGTTGAGTAGTATTCGTGGTCTTTTGACTTGAGCGTTGCAATGAGCTTGTAAGTGATCCATCATATTTTGATTTTACATATGTTAGAGACCGTTCATGGTTTAATCGCTACGTATCGTTGGGTATAATCTGATGCTCATAGAGTTCGATGTGCATAGATATGGGATCTGTTAGCTCACATAAGCGAGTTGTATATCCTGATGCTCCAAAATTGTATTTTAAGAAGTCTTGTGGCCATAAGTATAAAACCCTGGAAAAAAGTTTTCCGTAGGGTTAAACAATATCAAAAAAGTGTTCGCGTATATCATTTATCAAAATACTAATCAGGAGATAAGTTCATGGATGAGCACATGAAGATTTGACAGTGGTGATCTATGTCTCCACTCTTCTAGGATATAGGTGACGGAAGGATTATACGAATATGTTATGACCTCAACTTGTATGGTCTAACGCGTTGATTTGTAATATCCCTAACGTGTGCGTGGGGCATCGTTCACAGACTCATGAAACAGTTCCATTTGACAAATCGAGTGTGGACCTAGGGAGTCTTACAATATGAAGTGTACTCATTGTGCATTAGGGCAGCATATCAGATTACATAGTTCAATTCGATAAATTCCAACAAATCGGGATATTTGTTTTAGGTTCCCTCTAAATGTGGACGTATTAAGACTTAAGTGACAGGACCCAACCCGAGACCCTCTACTATAGATCCCAGCGGCCCTGCCGGGTACCCCGACGGAAGTTTCTCCGAACCTAACTGGGAAAGTTGAGAAATTTCGCGAGGCGAACCCCTTTTTAATTCTTACTACTACTAAGAAGGTCTTGTAATATACATGAAAATGACATCTTAATTTTAAAAAAAACGAACAGAGTTTCTCCTATTTTTCGGAAAATCCATACAAAACCTGCAAAGAAATTTCACTTCTATTTCAAACACATCTCAATACTACCAATTCGGACCTCTGGTCCTTTCCAAATCAAATCCAACACAACTCAATTATTCATTTGAATCACAAAATGAGCATACTCATGAAAAGCAAAAATGATCATCAAAATCTCGAATTCTTTTCTTATTGGTTCAAAACATACATACAAATATACATGCCTACAACTACTATGCATAAAGTAAAGAGTGCTACTTAGCACATTTACATGTACAAAAATGATCTTCGGATTCTGCCTACTACTCGGCAATAGGAGAATCAGCAGCTTGCGTAACGAGACCTGCACCTGGGAAAGGGGTTTAGAAAATATAAAACACAAAACGGGTGAGCTAAAGGAGCTCAATGAGTGCAAATAAGATTTCAAATAAAATAACATTATGTATAGATAGCAAATTCTAAAGTTCATGCAGAAATCATGCTTCTAAAACTGATGTAAAACTGTAAAACGGTTTCTAATATCATATGCTAATGAAATCTTGCCGAGCGGGTTTTTCTACATCTTTGGAAAACAATATCTAGAATTTGCATAACATAATAACTGCTGTGTGCATATAAATGCATAAATACTATCGGTAAATCGAAAACTAGTAAAATCCTCGCTCGGCCATTTTCTTTCTAAACTGTACCAATGGTAACCCTAAAGCTCTATACTCATGCAACGACTCAACTAGCACTGCATACGTGAGTAGGTCACGGGGCACCTCAACTAGCAGCACCCACAGTGACATCTCAAGACATCTGACTGGCTATGCAGCGGAATCCTACATCGCATACATATAGAGAGACAATACCCCGTACACATAGGGCAACTCACATGACTCGACATCCCAACTTCCCAGAGTTAGTGACACCCCCCAAGACCTGCCCATGTGCACGAGATATAACAGCTGGGTTTAATACAATCATCACCACTACAATTTGAGGGTACCAATGGCCTTTAAAACAAATGTAGAAATTTTAAAATTGTTTCTCAAATTGAACATGTAAAAGCATGTCTATGAATATATATCAAGATCATAAATCGTGTTTACGTATCGAAAGCTCATAAAACATACATAATCATTATGCGAAAACATAATAAATGAAAAGTAAAAGAAATGGCAGATTTCCACTCACAACCGCTCCACGCTCAATTTTGCTCCTCATTTTTGCTCCCGTTATCGCTCTCGGTTATCTTCACCTACGCGCCATAAATAACATTTAGAACCAAATCGAATGCTAGAATCTCATTTAACTACTAAATGCCCTAATCGGCACACAAAGTTCGGATGGATACTACTTCCCGATTTTTATTTACGGAGCCATTCAACCTAATCTAACTCACCATCCGGTGCCCTGAAAATTATTGAACGCCTTATAACTTGGTTGGACATAATTGCCCTTCACCTTTTCAAAATGGACAATTATGTCCCATTATCTTCATTTTTGGTTTTTCCATCAACCATATACATTCAATTTACAATATGCACCATTTACACACAACAACTTAATCAAAACACCACTCAATCCCTAACTTCCCTAAAGTGGCAGAATTTTACCATAGGTTCCAACACATTTTTTTTCTCAATTTCTTATTCCAATTACAACAAAATCAAGCCAATTTCATTCTAAAGCCCTAATTACAACCAATTGAAATCTCTACAATAAAATCACCAAAAATCCTAATTTTTACCTTGCCAATTTCTTCAAATTGATGACTCCTTCAAGCTCTACACTAGAATTCAACTCAATTTAAGCCAAGAATACACATAAGAATATCAATTGAAGCATTCTTGAAAGCTCATTTATCAAACTCATAAAAAAATATTTTTCTTACCTCTTTTTCTTGAATTTTCACTAATTGAGGCTTCAATTGAGCTTAGGGATTGATATGTAACCTTATTTTGGTTTGATTAAGCATGAAATATCATGAAAAAAAAACTTGAAAGGTTACTGTAGCAGTCCTCCCCTTCAAGCTCGAATTTTCTCTCTTTTTTGCTCTAAGTGTTAGTTTTGATCTCTTCAAAATTCTACACACTTCCAACATATATATAGTGCTCCCTCAAAATTACTAATTTGCCATTAGTTGGAAACTAATTATGTAATTAGTTCATTTGTAACTATCTAGTTAGAATAGTCCAAAGAACTAACTAGAATTTTCAACTTGGCCATCCATGAGATTTCTTTTAATTGGTCCATTCCTTAATATATGGATTATATTTCTCAACAAAGGCTTGTTCCATATATCACCCTTAAATGGAAATTCATGTAGTAAATTGGGATTTCCTTTTCTAAGCCAATAGAGAAAATTTTCAAAAATATTCTAGGGTTGTTCGGCGCTCCGATCGAGTGTAAAATTATCAAATTAGGTCTAATATCTCTCACGTGCACCATAACAAAAATATGTCTAATAGGGTTAAAATCGGATAGTCCTACAGTGCTTTATTTGCTCTATACCAAAATCTATGCACCAATACTACTAATAGGGATTGGATATTACATTAAGAGTTAAGTATATTAATTGGTTAATAATAGTTGTTAACCAATAGGATGATGACACATAGTATATTATAGACTATGTAGTATTTGACTTAAAAATTACTAAAATGACCTTGCTTGTGAGATAAAAAAAGTCATTTATTTATTCAAAAATATTTTAAATAAATAAATTAATGAATTAATAATTGTTATTAATATTATTTTTAAAGTCAAACAATTGTTGTAATAAAATTACAAATTACATGTTTTATTTTTATTAATATAATTAATATAGAATAAAACATATAGTAATGGTTTAAGACTATATGCCATGCTTGGTGGGCCAATTTATTTGAAAAATCAAATGTTGATTTTGTATTACAAAATAAAAAATTATTTTTAATTTTGGAGAAAAGTGGCCGGCCACACTTGTTAGACAAATGACTCGTAAATAATGTAAAAATTATTTTTTTATTATTTGTGTAAGTCAACAAAACAAAGAGGTATGAAAAATTTGAATGGTCTAAATTTATTATGAATAAATTTTAATTCAAACACGTGTCTATAATTGATTAAAGAAATTAAAAACATGTGAATGATTTGAAAATATTGGCTATGGATGGTGGGGAAATATGTTGGCAATAATAAATGGAGGGAAAAACATGTATAAAATAAAAATTGTTCTCATTTTGAAGTATTGTTGGTTTGGCTAAGAGGGAAAGAAGAGAGAAAGATAAGTTTTATAGAATGAGAGCATATTTGCTCTTAAAGAGATTTTTCTTCTTTTTTTTTTCTTCGCATACCATGGTTGGCCATGGCTAAATAAATTGAAAAAGAAAATTTGTTTTATCATAGAGTTGAATAAAATAATATTTTATTAAAAATTATTTCTAAGTGTTATGCAAGAGTTGCATACTCAAAACACCATTTCTAATTTTTTTTTTAAAACAAATGTAATTAATTAAAGTGTTTAACTAATGATCAAAGCTTAAAAAGTTTAAGTAATAGTTAGAGAGTTAAATTATTTGGTGTTTAAGAGTTAAATACCATTATTAAAATTTGGAGCTGCTATTCTAACGATTCAAGCCTATTCTAGTTAGATTTTATAATTGCCAGTAAGCATGTTTCGTGGTGGACTCCGGTTTAAAAAATTTTCAAAGGCTTGATAGGTGATTCTCAATCTTTATTTTCATTATAGTAATGAAACTTAAATTTTAAATGTATTTGTTGTACTAGAAAATAAAATTTTTGGGTTTGCTGCGGTTAATTTATATATATGATGTGTAAATTTTATTGTAATAAACACAAATCACATACATCCACCTTAAAAAATTAGCATACTTTTAAGTTTATGGCAGAACCTGGTGAAGAACATTGGAGGGTAGCCAAATGGGTCTTAAGATATGTGAATGCCACGACTAATTTGTCTTTAATGTTTAAGAAACTTGCTAATACATCAACTGATTTGATAGGTTTTACAGATTCTGACTATACTAGGGACTTAGATAAAAGGAGGTCCACAACAAGATATATGTTTACTCTATTTGAAAATCTGGTTAGCTGAAAATCATCACTCTAGCATGTTATAGCCCTCTCCACAGTAAAGGCTTAATATATGATTTTGACAGAAACAATTAAAGAGGTCATCTAGTTAAAGGGATTAGTTTAAGAGTTGGTGTTTCATTAGAAATGTGTCAAGATACTTAGTAACAAAGTGCATTTTATTTGTGCAAAAACCCTATGTATCATGAGATGATTAAATATATAAACGTCAAATTTCACTTTATTAGAGAAGAAATCATAAAGGGCTCTATTTCACTACACACTGATAAATATACTAAGTGTGTGGTTGTCTCCAAGTTCAAGGGTGAGCAATTATTAATGTTCTGGTACGGATAAAGTAAGTGTGGTAAAATGATGTGGAATTATGAAATAGGTGGAGAAATGGTGGAGGAAAATGAAGTATTTCACAATTCAATTGAAGAGTTTGTTTGAAGAATTGCTAACGTGGCAACAAGTGGGCCCCAAATTGTTAAAATCAGTTATAATTTGTTATAGCTTATTGCTGTATATAAGTTTGTTGATACAACAGTTTTGGGTTGTTGTAACACAGAAAATTCTGAGTGAATTTGTGAGAACGAGAGCTCTGTGTGAAGCTTGTAACATCATCTGTACATTTCCACCATTGTTGAGCAATAAAACTCTAAGCCTAAGGTTGCTTCATCCGTGGATGTAGGCATCACTGCCGAACAAAATAAACAGTGTTTCTTGTGTTTTCTTTCATATTTTCTTGCTTAGTTATATGTGATCGATATCTGCATCTTGCTCTAGTTGTTTTTAATAAAGATTCAATTGGATGTGTAGGATTAACTTGGTTGTGGTATATACTGCTATTGATCTCTTTCATCACATTTTCAATTTTTAATTTTTAAAATAAAGAAATGTACTGACAATTCTTTAAAAAAAGTCAATAAATATTTGAATTTTAGTGACAGTGGCTAAAATCAGTCATCATATGTTTAAAAAAAAAGAGATGATTAGTAAAAAAATCGTTAATAATATGAAACAAAATGATGACGATTGAAAACCATCACTAAAACATTCAAGAAAATTCCAACTCCCTCCAAATTTTAGAATCGACTTCAAGTTCTAGTAAGAACAATTTTATTTTTTTGTTCAGAGAATTTTAGATAATACTATTTGGTGATAATTTTGTTGAAATCGTCAGAAAAAAAATTTATTGTCCATGATGGTAGCTTTGGAAACCATCATCATATCTTACCCTAACCTTTTGAGTTCAATTACTGTTTCTCTTTCCAATATCATCGTTATGCGTCACTGTTGTCTATTTCCATAATAGTTTTACTATCTTGATATAGTTTAAAAGATAATTTTTTTTAATCCACCATTTAATCCAACCCTTTTGGATCTTCCATCAACCCTTTTTAATCCACCTATTTGTTTGTCTTCTCTATTTTTATTTTTCCAGTCCCCTTTAATGGCCTTGGTTCACCAGCGAGTAGCTAGATTGTAAATGTCACCGACCTCCACTAAGACTCACCGGGCTCTGCTCAGCTGAGACTCGATCGGCTTAGCTCATGCGAGCCTACATTGAGATCCGGGTCTCCATCAATTGCTACCACGTTGGGTTCAGTTTCACCGATTATTATTGCAACCTCGCCGAATTTAGTTATGACCTGGCCGAACGTCACTGCTCTGACCAAGCAGCCATTGCCATCCACTGCCACTGCCATACAAACTTCGATACCCAACCGCCACTCCATCTACCGCTGGCCCATTTGTACTTTTACTGGGATATGCTTGACGTTGGCTTTAGATTAAGTTTGCCATGGATAGTGTTGGATCTGTGTTGAATGTTTGAAATAATTAGAGTATTTTGTAATTTTATTTTATTTTTTTTACACGAGAGAGATTTTTTATTTTTAATAGGACAGTGATCTCATCTGAAGGGAATGGTCCTCCGCTACAAAATTTATTATGTTTTTTAAAATAAGAGATTATATTTGAGCATATAACAACTTATCCTAATAATCATTTGAATGATCCTATATTATAATATTAATAATTTAATTTTATGATGATTTAAAAAAAAAAAACACTTGGACTTTATTTTCAGAACATCTGTGCTACTTACACTGATCCTAGTAAAAAAATTCACTAAAGTCCCCGTAAATAAGCTTTGATAATGTCATTAATAAAATTCTTCAGCCTCCATTGATCTTTCCGAGGAATTAGGATGGATCTCCCCATAAACCCTAAATCATTTTGTTAGATTATCCAAACTTGATAGAGATTTTCTCTATCAATTCTAAAATCATATTGGATTCCATTGTTTTTATATAAAATAAAGAATATATAAATACTTTTAATATAAAAATATGTTGTACAAACAAAATATATTGGATCCTTCGTTGATGATGGTTCTATATTTTAACCAAACAATGAAAGCATATTCTCTCTTTTATTTCATTACATATTCCATTTCTCTCTCAGTCGTTTCTCATTTTTTCATTCTTCTAAGCAAACACCATCTCAAAATATTTTAACCCAAGTATATGTTTGAAAAGATTTAAGTAAATTTCCATTATTTAAACCAAGGTTAAAATTAATTTGAGTTTAAAGTCATGTTTCATTCAAATGCTACATACCACAACATGTATTAGTATGACACCATGACTGAAATAGCAGGGGCTCAAAATTCAAAGTTAAAAAATAATGAGCCAAAATTTACGTTGTAGGAATAGTACCTCAAAGTTCAAAGCTCACATAACAGAAAGGTCTAAAATATAAATAAATATACTTATATAATTAATTTTTTTTAAAAAAAAAAGAAATGTGGGGTCTAGAGGGAGGGAACTAAACCGAAAGGCCTTAATAGAAAGGGAGTTGTCATCTCCCTAACTCATCATTAAAGTGGAGGTTTTGTTTTCCTCGTGCTTTATATAGGAATGGCAACGGGGGCGGCGGCGGGAAAGCATTTTTCATATTTTATTCTATTTCTTTTGTTTTAAGTCTTATTCTTTGTCCTATTTTTTTTTTAATTTAACTTCATCCTTACGTGAGAAATTTTTTTTTCTCATTTTTGTTATATTTTTTATTTATTAATATTAAATATTACTTTAATTCATAAAATTTTAATAATATAAAATTTTAATCTATATTATAATTAAAAACATATTAAACTAATAAAATAGAATAATATAACAATATATTTCAATAATATAAATATTAATTAATTTTATTTTTAAATAAATAATTGATAAAACAAGAAAATAAAAAGAAGAATTTAAATAATATTGCAGGCTTAAAATCATTGATTTTCTTGTTAATTACTTCATATTCTCCTTAAAATTAATGGCTACCGAATTCAAAAATAAATGTTGTAGATTTTAATAATTTTTTATTAAAATTTTAATTTTTATTAATAAAAATATATTATTAAAGTAAGTCCTAATTAAATATAAATTTTTAAATAAAAAATTGACAAAAAATTTAATATATAAATATATATTAAAAATTATATTTAATATATTCATTAAAAAATGTGTCGAGGACAAAGTGAAAATATTTAATTTCATTCTCGCTACATTAATAATTTAGAAAATAAATTTTCTTCATGCCTATCACTTTTTTATAAAAGTTCTCATATCCTCATTCCATTCAAGGTGGGGTGATACGAGTCCTCATCTTCACAAGATATTTTACCATTCTTAACATCATATAAAAATAGAGTATTGCTACACATACATATTTAAAATACATAGTTTATATTCTAAATAATTTATCATTAATCGATGACCACTACTCGTCAAGTAATTGTTGACTTTTTATTTTTTTATTAATATGATAGTTATATAATACTAATCAATAATTGACATATCAAATACTATATCACTTATGATATAAAGTTTACATCCCAATTATATATACATAGCATTACTTGTAAGAATATAGTTCTTTCTCAAGAAAAATAAACAACTACATTTAAGAATTAGACTCCTACATTTGAGAATTAGACTCCTAAATTAAGGTGCCTTCATCTAAATGGTCAATCCTGATTTGATAAAAATATCCTTGTTTTTACATATTTGAAAACTCCATAGTACATATAGATCAAAGCATATCTACTCATTTTTTTTTCTTTTTAATATGACTTTTGCATTTAATATATGAGAAAGCCTAAAATACACATATTTTAGCATGTGATTAGTTTGTACAATAATTTAATAAAATTCTATCACACACATATTTATTTTAAATTTTATTAAATAAGTCGATTGCAACAATAATACACATGGTACCACGTCATTAATTCTTACAATAATTTAGTAACATTCTAATATAATATATATATGTTTACTTAAAAAAGTTATTAAATAAATCAATAGTTGCAATAAATAAATAAATGTACACATGTTAAAATATCACTGAATAATTATATTACAAGAGATATTTTAGACCTTCTCTTTTGACACCGAAGTGCTAGCTACTTCCTTTTTCTTTTCTCGGTCTGCCGGTTTGCTTGATCGTTTAAAGGCAAAAAAAAAAGCAAAAGATAGAAAGTTAAAAAGCAAAAAAGACACAAAGACAATAATGTTTATATATAGATATTTGACCAAATTAATTCAACCATTCTGTCTCTGGGGTTGCAGAGCTAGAAAAAGAAAAAGAGTTGGGGGCAGAGAG
Source organism: Ailanthus altissimus (assembly GCA_946807835.1). NCBI lineage: Eukaryota > Viridiplantae > Streptophyta > Magnoliopsida > Sapindales > Simaroubaceae > Ailanthus > Ailanthus altissimus. The sequence continues at coordinate 6,827,424 of OX327690.1, read as the reverse complement.
AATACGACTAACAATCCCATGCAAGTTGGTCCATGGGATTGAGATTACAGTACATTCCACATGAAAATACTGAAGACTCCAGTAAATCAAAATCATAGTTGGATCTCTCAAATAATGAGTTCATGTTCTGCCCATTACTCAACTCATTGTTTGTCTCCTTCTCTTGCTGAGAATTCACTTGCTGTTTTGCCTGCATTGCTCCCTTGCCCAGACTTTCAATGTGTTCAAAGCTACCACTCAGCATTCCATTCTCATCTATGAGCCCAAACCCACATGGGTTATATGGAGATGAAGAGATTGGGACACTTGTTATTGAAGATTGGTTCCCAGGATCCACTGAAGCATGTAGATTCTCCACTTGGACAGTCCACAACAGATTAGGGTTTTGGTATTCTGCAGAGGTTGGTAAGGATGAGATTTCATGCATTGATGATGATAAAGGAATATAAGGTGGTGGGAGAAAAGGTGATTTCAAGATCTCCATGGAACAACAATCTTTGATCATTTGGGAATTTACCAAGAAAGCTGGAGAATTTTGCTGATGAGGAATAAGCTTGCATGAATTAATGTTGTAATCGTTATTATTGTTTTGGCTTGGGGAGAGGAGATTGTGAGTATTGGGATCTATCCCTTGTGCAATGAGCTTCTTTTTTATGCAAGAGTTCCAAAAATTCTTCACCTCATTGTCTGTTCTACCAGGCAAATGCTTAGCTATTTGAGCCCATTTGTTGCCTAGAATTCTATGAATCTCAATGATGAGCCTCTCTTCTTGCTCAGTAAATGAACCCCTTTTCAGATCTGGCCTCAGGTAATTTATCCATCTTAATCTACAGCTTTTCCCACATCTCTGCAAACCTAGAAAATTACCCCAATCGAAAAACGAGTTAATATAAACAATGTAGTGATTTCAAAAAAAAAAAAAAGAAACAAATAGAATATGTAAAGAAGAATGTTTATATGCAAAAACCTGCATGTCTAGGAACAGAACTCCAGGAACCATGGCCATGGGTGGTAATATATTTGATAAGCTTCTCATCTTCTTCAGGAGACCATAGCCCTCTCTTCACTTTCTGTTTACTGCAGCAGTTATGTCCCATTCTGTTAATTCCCCAAACTCCTCAATACAATCAAAATGAGCTTCTCTATTTAGTGTGCTGTGTGCTATATATATATAGGTAGCTTATTCCTTGGTATCTTTTGCTTCAACTTCGAAATTGTAAGCCTCTCTTCTTGATATATATAGTATAGTTGTTCCACTAAATTTAACTACAATAATATTATACGTTTATGATAGAGACATTTAAAAGAAAAGGAGAGGGAGAGAGAGAGGAAGATTGGGGGGGGGGGGGGGGGGGGGGGGGGGGGGGGGTTTGGGTGTGGGGTGTGTTGAGGGACGCAGGACCATTTGGTCTCATTGAGTGTTCCGATAGCTTCCAATTCAACCATATGATCCTCGATATATTCTCAAACACGATCATTACTTTTCTTAATTTATTCGCTATTACATTTGTAAAAAGGGAGAATTACACCAAGATCCCTTGGGTCTCAAAATCATAGGTGGACGCAGAAACATAAAGGGTAAACCCTGTTAGATTCGTTAATTACCAAAGCCTTTTAACGTTTGATAATATATATATTTATAAATCTCTATCATTGTAACTATAGTAACATAAATTAATTTTGGAGGGTTATAATAGTATTTTTATTTAAAAAAATTAATAATTGTATTTATATAGTATCAAACAATAAAAAGGCACTATATAAACAATAAAATTAGTATATTTGTATTATCAAATAATTATTAATACGAATGCCTGTATTTTTGTTAAAAATATAAATATTTAATATTAATTTTCATATTAATCTAATAAATAAATAAAAATCATTAATTATATTTTAACATAAATTTATTATTTATATAGTACTATTTAACTATTTGAAACTATATTACACAATATTAATTTCATTATTTACACAGTGCATTATTACTATTTGATATTATATAAACGCAATTATTGATTTTTTTAATAAAAAGATTATTATGCCCATTCAAAATTAATTTATATTATTACAACTATAACAATAGAGAAGTTTTTAAATATTATCAAATATTACAAGAGTTTTTGGATGTTAGAGATTATATTACGAAGGTAAAAGATAAATTTTCAAACATAAAAGCCTAAAAGCTTTTATTACAATATAAAAATAATTAAATTTTCACCATATACTATCACAAATGAACATGATTTTGTTCAAATTTTTTAAGAAATTAAGAGATCATGATCCTATAATTTCAGAAGATAACTTAACTAATTTTTTTACGTTCAAAATTAGTTAAATCGTTTCAATCGGCGTATTGATGTTAAAAGATTTCAATGATAGTTTTTTAGTCTTTTTCTGTCTTTCTCACATAATTTGGACAAATTCTAATGGATGTTAGAGAAATTTTACCTAAAAACAATTGATCAAAAATTGCTGATTACGATAGTAATACCAATATATATATATATGTAAATATATGAAGTTTAATCAAGAAGCAATAAGAACCTTAACTACTTGAGTGGTGAAAGCACATTAGCAATATTCTAAAGTAGGTTAAGTGTAGTATTTTCAATTTCTATATGACATAAAAATTAGGACAGCTTTGAAGATGATGATAACTATGTTTACCACGTTATTCCTCATATTTCCATACTCTAAAAGTATAGGCAACACATAACAAGTAACCATTAAATTACTTCAATTTATATGTGTTTAGTCACATAGTGCAAAATGTGCTATAGACATATAATATAATATACGTTTTTAATAACTTCGTTCTGAAGCGCTAGCATTTCTCAATTGATGAGCCCACATTGATCTCTTATTATATCACCATTATCATTGTTGTTATTATTATTATTATTACTAAGGTCTTCATTTCTTGCTGTGTCAAGTTAATTAGTTGAGGCTTTCTTGTCTCGAATACTATTTGAAACTGATTTTGTTTTGAAGAATTTTCTTTTTTTAAATAAATCATATTGGATTGTCTTTCTGATTTTGAACCCCCAAAGAAGTCATTTTCGTGCTAATAGGGTAACTCACTAAGTCACACCCAGTTCACTTCCTATTTTGATTTATGATTAGAAGATGTGAAAATAGGAAGTTTCATTAAACACTATTTTTAGTGTAAAATTGTAAAAGAAGTTTCAATGACTTTCAAAGATATCTCTTAAGTTCAATGACTTTGATATGTCTTAAGTTCAATGACTTTGATGTCCTAAGTTCAATGACTTGTACATTTAGTTAATTCAAAGGGAATATCGTTTTTTTTTTCCCTTCCGAATTAATAATGGGATATGCAAATGAAATTTTTAGCAACAAAAAAAGAAAAGAAAAAATTTGTCTAGACAAGGAAAAAAAGATATGATTAATGGAGGAGGATGAATGATGGTATGACCATTTTAGAGAAGACCTAATGATTCAAATTAGATAACCCACATCATTTCTTGCATCGAAATTCAACGTGTTAATGAAAGCTCTCTTGACAAATCTTTTATCTGTCTATACACATCTCTCACTAAAATAGTGGTTAATGTCATGTTATCTGTGTATTTCATGATAATACTCATATACAAAAGTAAAATGCATAGAGGAAATATCATTCATATTAGTGTTATTTTACAGAAAAAAGTCAGTTTCATTCTTGATTTAATTTATATATATTAATTTAATCTCTACTCTTTTTCTTATAAATACTTAGTTAGCCATTTTAAAGATTTTTTTACTACTTTTTTTTTATTATTTTTATCTCTCAATCATGACCATTTTGTCTCTAAAAAAAACTAAAATAGATATTTATAAAAACAAAGTGGAGATTAATATATATCAATTAAATCAAGAACGAAGTAATATAAGATTCTAACTCTTTTTCATATATTTTAAGTTTTTTTTATTATATGTATTAAATTCTTATTACATCAAATTTTATAATATACAACTTATAAATTAAAAACATAGTAAAATATTTGAAATGTACTAAAAAAAGGGTGAGATATATATACCAACAAAATTTAGAAAATTTTATCATACCAACAAAAGTAAGAAATTGATAATATCTTATTGCAAGTATTAATACTATCGTATCTTTTAATTTAGTCATAAAAATAAATATATTAGCAGGCATACCTATTTCTTCACTCAACCGTTGCTTAAGGGTCAATTTCTTGGTGTCAACGAAGATGGTGATGATTGGTTATGTTTGCTTTCATGATTTTCACCCTTTCCTTTTGTTGTTGTTGTTGTTTTTTTTTTTCCTCAGAGGAAATCACGTGGAAAAGTAAAGCAGCAAAGCCGTGACAAATTAAAGCACAGAGACTTTAAGAATTTTTTTTTTTTACATATATGTTCTTGTTCAACCTTTTGCAAAAATGTCAATTTCTGGTTTCACTCTCACATCATTACAATGAGAGCAAGGTGAAATCTTTCCCATAATATAAAATAAATATATATTTTTCTACTTATATATGAATGCCAAGTGTCACTTGCCGCCAAGCAAATACTTATTATTACATATTAAAAATTAAAAAAAAAGAGTTGAAAAAGATAGTAACTAGAATAATATGAATCAAAACGACAAAGCCATCATATAATTAGCAAGATTCAAAGTAGAGAATATTTATTTTATTCCAAATGATCATATCAATTAAGGTATAATTTTTATAACTAATGATGCTTAAAATTGTTATTAACATACCAAAATTTGCGGTAAAACTATTTATATTTATAAAGCATCAACTTTCTCTTTAGGGAACTCACGTAAACTTCCAACGATCTTATATTGTTAATAATAATAACATTTAAATAAATAATTATCGAAATTCTCAATATTTATTTAAACATGCTAAAAAATACAAGACATAAGATTTAATTTTTTATAAATAAAGCTAAATATTTTCTTGTTTCGATGTGAGAAGAATCTAAACTAATTTTTTTTTTATACCACTTTAAATTAATTAGTACCTACATATTTATGTTTTTTTTTAACACTTAAAAAGTGATCATATAGGAAAAGATACACTTAAATCTCAAAGTGAGATAGACCGAAAAATAGAGAAAAAGTTTATAAATTAACTAAATTGCTCTTTAAACCCTAGCTTTTTAGTTTAATGTTCTAGAATAGGCAATGTCAATTATGATAGTTTGGTTGTTAGGCTATTTTTGTCCTCCCATAGTCAAAACAGACATAGATAAAAGCAAAGTTATAGCTTTTTCCCCTGGTTGAAGGCGGGGGATTTTATTTGTTAACTATCTTGTAATTACCAATGGTGTTAAACATCATTAGGTTTGATGGACCACCGAACCATTTATAAATTTTTTACTCTATAAATTATTGTTACCGACAAATACCATAATTATGATATTTATTTATTTATTTATTTGTGTTGTAAAGCCAAACAAACTTGATTATTCCCACTTCTACCCATCTATAATGTATGATAAAACTTATTTCAAGTTCCAAGTTGTTCTGCAACTTTCACTTTAATATCTCTGTATATATATCTTTTGTTTATGTCGATTAGGGTTTTTTTTCTTAGGCACTTATATATATAATTAATTTAGTAAATTACATAATTTACTATATAATGAGTAATATAATCATGTGTTACTGTTGAATAAATTTATAATCTTTTATAATTTTCACATAATTTATATATGTTACAGAATATTACTACATATTCAAAAACTCACTATATAGTGAGTTACACATATAAATTATAGTTGTTGTTGTATAATCTCTCTCATTTATAATATTTATATAATAATGGGGTCGTTGCCTATGATCATTATCAATTTTCCTTCTTCTTCTTCAGCAACCTTACGGGATCATATGGGTGTCTTATAATAACATTCATGTTAATTTATTAGGAAGAAATGAAAACGGTGCAATGTTATTTCTTTAGCTTTGTTGGGACTAAATTGAGTTGATTCAATAAATTTATACTACTTGCTTAATTTTTAAATAAAGATTTAGATTTATTATGAAATCATGTGTACATTATAAATTCTCAAGAGTCAAATAAATTATTGATCGGGTCCACAAAATAACTCTGTGCCATCGATCCAATATTGAAGGATCAACCTACCAAGAATGTTGAAAGGCATACGGCCTAGATAAGAAATTTGGAGAAAGATCACCATTTTTTTTTTCTCCAAATTTTACCCATAAAAGGGAAGATTTTATTTCATCACATCATCACAATTTTAAACTCTCTTAATTTTTAATTAATAAAAATTCTCTCAACATCATATAACTCTCACTTTTACCTTCTCATTCAACGTGCTCTTTCATTTTTCTTAAAGTGAATTAAAATTGACTTAAGCATCAGAGTTCCTTTTTTAAGTACGAATAACAATGGTTGATAGAATTTATCAAAAAAAGGAAGAAAACATGAAAAAAAAAGTAATAATTCAGTGATCAATTACTTACTTGAATCTAATAACTTCACATGTCAATTTATAATAATTTGTTTTTCCTTTTTAGCTGTCGTAGGTCATTTAAACAAGTGTTTTATTATCATACGTTTTACAATGCGGGTTTGTCATTATTATTTAAGTTCGCACATAAATAATTTAGTTATTGCATAACTTAAAATTGACATCATTTCTAAAACTTAAACAATAGTAAATAAATAAAATTCTCATTTTAAAAACAACGTCAACCTAATTAACGGTGTAAAAATGATATCATTATTATAAATATTCTCACCTAAAAATTTTCATATTATGAAAATTATATATATATATATATATATATACACACAAGCACATTGTATATGTATATATATAACTTAAGTCATAAGTTATTTATATTAGAACAATCATTTGAAAAGCTTAAGTTATAAATTAATATTAAAAATAAATAATCTTGACAACATGTTTCAACTTTTTTCAAAAAAGAGTTAAAATATAATCCATAATATAAAAAATAAAATAAAAAATTTAAGACATATAACAAAAAGATGACGATATAATAAAAAAGCGAGAAAACTATATCATTCGTTTATGAGAAAAAAGAGAGTATAATTAGTGACACACACATCAATATTCGGATACAATTTAACTTTGTCTCCCAACTTTATTATAAGCCTTATTGGGATTATTAAGCGCTTGCAATTAGGTCAAAAGTTACAGCTTTTAATCCAGATAGTACTTTGTGTTCTTTAACTTTTTAAGCAATCAAGCCTGGAGCAGTTAGTCCTGCAATAGAATTGCCGGATCTTAATAAGAGTTCCATGCCCCTAACAAATCAGAATTGATTATTAATATCTATTAGCTTTTAAATCTTGTCAGTTAAGGCTTTTGTCTTTGGATATATGGAAATATATGAGTGCCTAAGTGGGTCATTTCGAAGGTGGTAGCCACTTGCATGGCTTGTTCTTCCTATTACGAAATGGAATTATAAGTCTTTAGCGTATTCACATTTCACAATCCGATTCATGCCTCTTTGAAACTGGAAATGCATAAAAGGGATACAACTTTTAAATATTAAATCATCACATGAATCTCAAAATGTTGCAACATGGTTAGGTTCTGGTAGGTTTTGCTACTCCTAAGTAGAACCCTTTTGTTGATATTTTTTTTTAATACAAACGTGCAAGATTTATGTAAAGATTTTTATACATAAATGCTTGGATTTTAATCAAAAGCAACTATGCTTTATACATGCTTCATAAATCAATATTGGAAATTATTTATAAATTAAGCCAAATGAAGTGTTCAAGTGAATAATCAAAGTTCGCACTTATAGCGACAAATAAATATTGAATATGAATTTCAAAGACTTGTGTTCAAATTGACAATGCCGTTACTTGACTTGTGTTGCTTTAGTAACACACCAAAAAAATTCTTCATTGGTTGATTTAGTTTGTCCCAATATTATTGTTTAGTTCTACGGGCCAAAAATATTATAGGTGGGAGGGATATATCATATTATTTTATAAACTTATATCAAGCATTCATTTTTCTTTTAATTTTACCTAACCATTATCATATCGAAAGTAAACAAATGCATCACAAATATTCTAAGAGTCAAGTGTTGAACCTCTTTGGCTTTCATAATAGAAGGGGTTCAATCCATCTTAGTGTAAAAGTGAGTATAATTTTTTTTTTCTTCTAAATTATTGAAAACGATATGACACTTGTTGAGCTTAGATCCAAGTTGCCCATATATTACTCTACTTGTTCAGTGAAATAGAAATTTTAGGAAGTAGTGCATTTGCAATAAAATTTCTATTATCCACAATCCTTTTCCTTTCAAAACGTGGATAAGAATTCTTGAAATATTTGTTTGATTTGAATTTTAAAAGAGTAATTCAATATTATGAAGTGTATTTGATATATAATATAATAGAATAGCATTATTTCATTAAAATTCAAGCCACTAGAATTTTAAAATTTTAAATGGAATTAAATATTTTAATTATTATTAGTTAATTTTTTTTAAAAACATTATATGGGAATGAGAAATCTTACTCACACCACCAACCGTTGCTCCTTATTTTTACTTGAATTGATTAACTTAATATCAAATAAATAATAATAATAAATTAACAGTTTAATTTGTGTTTTTATTGAATTACTCACTTAGTTCTTAATATTTCAAAACTTACCAATTATATCTTTTAGGATTATTTTTGCTATCATTTTTATTTTTGAAATATAGTATTTTATTATTATTTTCATCCCTAAAATTGACCATTTCTGTTCTTAAGGGACTCTATTGGTAATTTTAAAATGTCAATGATGTTATGGATAATTTAACAAAACGTAGATTAAAGTGACAATTTTGTTTTAATAAAATTAAAAAAGCTTTGCAGATATAGAAAATATTTATATATAAAAAAGACAAGTTCCTGTTAGTTACAATTAATGAGAAAATGAAACAACAAAAGGGAGAGGTTAATTAATTGTATAATTCGTAATCAGGTTCTACTTATATTTCCATTATGTCTACTGTTAACATCTTAAATTGTCGGTGATAAATTAGTTCAGCAGAAATTTTCAGATCATTTTCAGATTGCGAACAAAGAAATGTTAATCCTTGAAACTTCTAATCATGTATTCATTTATATATATAACTTAATGGTATGGCTATAAGCGTGGCATTGCAACATTAAAACTTCTAATCACGTTTCATGTTTGGAGAAGAATTTGTTTATGAAATCTTGATGAAATTAAGGGATTGCTAGTTCCATGTGATCTCTATAAATAGTTCTTTGTAATTGTAACCCATGGTGATTAATAAGATTATATTTTAGGGCTGCTTATTTTTTCATGGATGTAATGTAAAAGCTTAGTGTTGAATCATGTAAACACTATCTTATTCTGCTTATTTCTTGCTTTCCATTTTTTAAATTCTGTTTCTAGTTTATTTCTTAAACTTGTTTGGCTTGATCTAGTGTTAAATAAGCTAAGCTAAGTCCATTAATTTACCTAATTACTTCTGAGTTTCTTAATTGACCATATACTTTTCATGAGATTGTCACAAGTGCTAATTTATTACATTGTTACAAGTCATTTGATGTAGGTTACAAGTCTCAAATTGGGTACAGATAATACTGTGTATTACCTATTAATCAGATTCTTACATGGAAAAAATATTTTTATATAAATGAGTAACGTGTTCTGGAAGAAGGTTAATATCTAATTACCATAATTGAAAATGTTATATATATATATTTAGCTTTAAATCTTGTTGGTTAAGGTTCTGGCTTTGAATATCTGGAAATGTACGTGTCTTTCTTAAAGCGATAGCTGCATGCATGGTTTTGTTATTTTCTATATTAAGAAATGAAATGGTAAGTCTTCAGCGCGTTCGCTTGTTAGCATGGCGTTTTCATTTAGAGTTCGGTTGTTACTATATTTATTCCTCTATTTTAACAGACGTTATGGCTTTAAATCTTCTTTTCAATGCTAAAAATAATGATAATAATATAAACTTTTAGTTCTTTAGTAGTTTGACTGATCATGAGTATTCACAATTACTCCATTTTAAGTAAAGTAAAGAGTAAGATTGGGAGTTAAAAGGAAAAATAAAAAATACTGTTGAGAGAGGGAATATCTTTCTCTCTCTTAAAATTAGGTTAAAATAAAAAGTTTTAAATTTAATTTAAAATTCTAATATTTTTACACAGTAAAATAACCTATTGTTGTTCATAATCTTAAACCAAACGTGGGAGATCAATGTGACGATTTTAAAAATGCTTGAAATTTCATTGAAAGAATCTTAACTTACTGTTGTTCATAATCTTTTATGACTAGTGGCATTAAATTATATATTATCTTCCTAAGAAATCAAAAGATTATATTTTCCATGCTTTAGAAATTTTTAACATTGGAAAATAGTTATATAATTAGACTCGAACACTACCCAAAAAGTGTTCGAGTGCATAATCAAAGTTTACACTTTAATCCCACAAACAAATTATGAATATGAAAACAATTGCACCATTATTGCAAAGACTTTAGTCTAGTTAAATTTGCAATGGCGTCACTTGACTTTTGTTTTTATAGAAATATAAATTGCATTATATTTGTTAAGGGAGAAAACGCCATTCTCCTTCTTGAGATTATATTAAAGTAAAGAATTTCAAGTTTAACTTAGAACTTAACCTCATTGTGCAGTGAAATAAGCTGTTAATCAAGCAAAATAGTAAGAATCTAAAGTAGAATATAACAGAGCACAATATAATCTTACGTGGTTCGGTTAATTGTCTATGTCCACAGTGGATCCAAGGATCCTAACCTCTCTTATTATCTCTCTAGAGATTTTACAAAAAAAACTCAATTTGAAGAACCCTCAAAAGGACCTAATATTTAGTGAACCCTTACTCTTCCACGAACAATGATCACCCAAACGACGGTTCCACCCTAACGCACACAAGCACTTATTATTTACCCAGTTCTTCCCATTTTTTAAAGTCTCTCTTAATGTTTGATCTGAAATAAAAGGTTTATAAGTATTTATATATGGTGTATTTCCTGTCTACTAACCCTATTCCTTGTTGAAGTAACTCACCTTGTCGCGCCCACTGCTGCGGCGCTGGGCTTCTGTGTTGGGCGCTACGGCGCTCAGCCCTAGTAGTGCTTATGCTTGTTTTCTTTACTTCTTTCGCGTCTTCGAGTCTCGTTTTACTTCTCTCTTCGTATCCCACACTTCCTACACTTCTCATACGTGTCCCACATGTTCTAAATTTCTTATGACTCTCCACTTTGGTATTCATCTCAATTCTTGTCCAATCAAGATTGTTGAATCACTAATTTTCTAATAATATATTTTTAAAGGAAATGATTAGAAATATTCATTTTTTAAAGTAAAAATTTATTTTAGCCACAAAATAAATCAATGAATTTTATTAGAAAGATACTTGATTTTCATACTATTTTACCCCTTAAGCATTTTACATTTTTCTCTACAAGTCATTTAAAATTTTGATCTAAAGCACACTTTGAAATTAGTTAAAACTAGTAAATTTGGAGTAAAATAAATTAAAATTTGATAAATTTGATTGCAAATAACTTAAAAATTATTAAATATAAGTAAAATAAAAAAAACAAATATAGAAAAAAAAGTTGAAGTACAGGTTTCACGCCCTCCCCACACCAAACTCGCCATATGCATCGCGTGCAGGGTGTGGAGCAAGTTGAGGTCTCACACAATGCCTCGCGCCACACCCCGCTTGCAAGGCGTGGCTCAGATTGGGATCTTGCACTATGCCCCGTGCCCAACACACGGCATGAGGTGCAAACAAGCATCCGATTTATAACACAAGCAAGATTTTTTTATCAGTTTTCATTTCTTAAATTTTGATTTCTTCAAATCTTCAAATATCACAACATAAACATCTGATCTATTATTTTTAAAGATAAGATTTGAGAGTGATGATAATTTTGTAGAGAAAAACAATAATTTGAGAATGTTGGATAGTAATTTGGTATCAAAGTCTTTTTTTTTTTGGGTTAATAAATTGTTTTTTAGTTATTGATTATAAAAGTATATTTATTAATTTTTTTTAGCTAATTTCAGACATTTCCCTTGTTTTAATAAGATTTTGGGCAAAACATTTAATTATCCAATATTTAGTTTAAAAAAAAAGTATGATCGAATAGCATTATTTTGAAAAGTAATGCAATCTATACTTATAAACAATTATCCTTTGGGGGTCAAGGGTGTTGCATGTACCAAATACTTTTGAATTTGCAATAAATAAAACATTATTTCAATATTATATTTATATATTTTTTTAATTCATAAAAATAAATATGTACCCTTAAGAGCGAAATCAAAATTTAAGGTGAAAGTGAATCAAATATCAAAATTAAAAATTATAATTTTATTATACAAAAAAAAATTTTAATGTCAAATTTAAAATTTTAAAAGAACTAAATCATAAAATATTTATTTTAAAAAATAAAAATTATAAAAATACATATTAAATTTTTTTAAAAAAATTTAAGGTTTCAGAAGCTATGGCCTATGGAGGTCCATCTATACTCCTTTCAGCTCGTTTGATGATCAATTAACTGTACAAATATTTTCATCATTTAAGTTGTTAGTTGAAAAACATTAATCGAGAGTTTAGCCACATAATAACGATAGCGAATGAGGATGAATCATATTAATTACCTTCATGTAAATTGAACAGTTCTGAGGTAGTTGGTGGTGGTAGCACTAGTCATTGCCGTTTGACACCAAACATTTCAAGTTTACCAAATCTTCAAAGAAACTAAGAAAATTTGTGTATTAATAATTGACGGTACAAGAAAAGAGTACTACGATCAATCGCGACTTACCAACTAATTTAAAACTCCCACTTTTATTATTATGCATGAACAATGTAATTACTATTTACAAATATTGTTCATACACAGTTATATATGGAGGATTTTAATTGATAAATTGCGTTCATATGACAAACAGAATTGCAATGTTTCTGACCAATGATTATGGACAATAATCAACGGCAGCCTCAGACAATCAACAATCAACATTCAGCAATGGCTGGGGATAGTCAATAATTGCCGGCAATTGGTGTTACTAGAAATGATCAAATTCGGATTCAGATGTAAATTTTACTCAAATTAAATTTAGATCCAAATTTTTATATGAACACTAAACTTGGGTTTTGTTAGGGTCTTTTCAGGTTGGATCTGATTTTAAATCTAAGTTTTTTTTTTAATTTTTTTTAAAAAAATTGAGCCGGGTTTTTAAAATTCGACAAAATAAAAATTTTAATTTAAATTTAAATTTTTTTTCAAATTTTCAAATTCAAATCAGACCGAATTTTTAACCTTTTCCAAATCTAAATCTAAACCAGACTAAATTGCCATCTCTAGTAGTTACTTGTTGATGGCTCTTTTTCTTGTAAGATTTATCATAAAATGATTTAAATAATAAAATTAGTATAATATAATTTGTATATTTAATATTTTAATAACTCGTAGCATCAATAAATATAACATCTCACCAAAATTGATTCATCCTATTACAGTCCAACCTAATTTTTATTATTCAATCTAATTCTTCGATGGTATCAAATGCATCCAAAAGTCTTGGTGCTAATTTTAATTTATCTATTGCTTCCCTTCATGGACTAGAGAGTTCATAGATGAGATTAGCGTATGAGTTTTCTTCTACTCATCATTATAATTTTTTTATTGTGCATGTAATTTTTGTTTCTTCTTTTATTTACACGTTGCCAAATAATTGACAATATTTTTAAATGCATATAAATGATGAACATATATTGCTAATTGCCCCCACTTAAGTAAAGGTTTCAACTTTCAATAATCATATCCTAATACTTAAGACTCTTTGTAAACCGGACTTTAATTTTTTTACTAATATTTTATTTTTAAATCCTTCAAAAGATTTGCCTTTTCACCAACCCAAAATTTGTTTTTATATATAGCTTCTTTAGCGTTAGATCTTCGGTGTCTCGGCGGTCTAAGTTAATAACTGCTTAATGGACATAGTTGGGATGGACTGTTTTATTGTTGTTTGAGCTTTAAATATTTAGTTTTTATTTTATTTTTATTTTTTTTCAAGAGTTGAGTGTGATATTCTCGCTTTTATTTTTTACCTTCTAAATAATATGAAGAATGTAACATATTCTTTTATAAGACACAATCGAAATAAAATAGCCCATTACTTAGCTAAACACAGTATTTATAATGATGTTGATATCGTATTGGTACATTTCATACCTTTTTTATTTCTAAGTTACTGTCTTTTTACTAATTTATTTGTTTAATGACAATACACATTCTTCTTTTAAAATAAATTTATTGTAATTTTACTAGTTTCTTTGTTTAATGAAGACGCATTCTTCTTTTTAAATAAATTAATCTTTAGATCGATGGAAACCTATCAAATAAAAATTATTTCAAGTTAGTTACAATTACTTTAAAAATGAAAAAAATAAAAAATACAAGAGAGAAATGGTTAATTGCCGCTTCAAAGGTTTAGAATCCAAGTTTTCAACTCAAATAACTAATCTATTAGGTAAAATAATATTCTTCTTATAAATTTAAATATTTATCTTTTATTTATTTATTAATGTGAAAGAATCAATTTATTCAATAATTTTCTTTCAAACGAAATCTCTACGGATTGAGTTCATTCACTATTTTCTAGTCAATGTAAAAAAATCAACTCACTTTATAATTCATCTTCAAATGAAATTTATGTTGGTTAAATTCATCTATATTTGAATTAATATGGTTTAACTTGTTTTTGATACCACTTGTTGAGATGTCTTAAATTTATAAAAAAAAATATAAAATTTAGATATTTAATCCAAAAAAATTAACTTAATAAATAAATAAATCATTTTATTTATAAACTATCAATTCTTTTCTAATCAATATGAAACAACCAAATCACTTAACAATTATTTTATTTTATAAGGCAGCTTCTACATTTTATGTACATATGTTGTTATCGTAATACATTGTTGGTCATAAATTAGTTCGGCAGAAATTTTCAAAGCATTTTTAAATGCGAATAAAGAAATGTGAATCCCTAAGACATTATACATATTTTTAATAAATGTTTAAAATTTAATTGATAATTTTTTAATTTATATATATATTAAAATACTTAAATTAATCTATGCCTTTAAAACATAATATCTAAAGTGCACTTTTTAAGTATAATAAAATATATTCAATTAAATATAAAATATTTTATTATGATTAGATATACCAATTTATCTAACTGCTCTTGAAAAGTACATTTGAAACATGAATTTTTTTTAATAACATAAACTAAATAAGGCACTTAGAAAATATAAAAATTAGTTATGTAATTCAACTAAACTTTAAAAACTAAATTGATAATCTTTCTATTAATGATATATCGAGTAACAAAGTGCTAAAGTTTGTGACTCTTTAAATATAATTTTATTAATTTAATATGACTTGAATTTATTATATTACACCCAAATCATTATAGTTTAGTGGTCAAGAGTTAGCGTCTACCTTTCCATCCAATTCTTGAGAGGGTTTTAAAAAGTTGTGTTGGATCTGTTTTCTCTTTTGTTTTTCTTAAAAAAAAGAGAAAGAAAAGTAGAAAACTAATTAAATCTGGACAGTTTATTTTATTAAAAAAGTTTGACACTTTAGTCTTTACATTTTTATATGAATTATTCATGATATTTTTAATATTTTAAAAATTATTAATTAAGTCTTTTAAAGATAAAAGTAATTATATTTTAAAAAATAAAAATAATAGTAAAAAAATATATTTTAATATAAAATTGTAGCAAAAATAATTTTAAAAGACATAATTAATAATTTTTAAAATATTAAAAATTAAATTAATAATTTAATAAAAATATAAAACTTAAACTGTCAATTTTCTTGTTTTTTTTTTTAATAACAAAAATAACTCTTAAAAGATTGAGATTCTAATAAATAATCTATTTAAGTTCTTCACTAATTTTCCCTTGTTCATGTCAATAGCCAACAGGGTCATTGTCTTGCTGATTAACCTTATCTTAAAAAATAAAATAAGGATAAAATTTGTATTGCTTGCAACAACTCAAGTGTCCGTTTTCCTGCCGGTTGGGCAACCATACGGATCACGTGGTCGTCTTATAATAACTTCTTATTCCTTGAAAACGACTATTACTCCTTTTAATTTTTATTATAAAATATTTGGCAATTCAATTCTCCTGTTTTTTTTTATTGAATTATTTACTTTCATTTATAATATTTTAAAAATTATCTTATATTTTTTTAGATGTATTTTACTATCATTTGTATTTTTGAAATATATGTTTTTTATTATTTTTATTTTTAAATCATGATATTTTCATTCTTAAAGAACTCAATTAGTAATTTTTAAAATATTAGAGACATAATGAATAATTCAACAAAATAAAACATAAAGAATAAAGTGACAATTTTTCTTATAAATATTTATTTTTTGATTTTCTTAAAAATTGATTATTATATATATTTTTTTAAAAATTAATAATTTTTAGTACTATTTTACTCCCTAAAAAGTTTTTTAAAAGATATAATAGATGAATGTAAAATACTAAAATGAACAATAGTAAATATAAAATAACTTAACAAAGCATCAATAATTTTCTTTCTCATATATATATTACTACATGTTAATTTATTAGAAAAAAAAGAAAGAAAACATGAAAAAAAAAGAAAGAATAATTCGGCTAACTACTTACTTGGAGTCATATCTAACGATTTCACATGTCAATTTATAATAAATTTTTTCTTTTTTACTGTCGTACCTGGGCCATTTAAGTAAGTGTCTTACTATCGTACGCTTTGCAATGCGGGTTTGTCATTATTGTTAAGTTCGTACATAATTAATTTAGTTATTCCATAACTTAAAAAAGACTTCATTTGTAAAACTTAAACAATGGTAAATAAATAAAATTTTCATTTTAAAAACGACATCAACCTAATTAGCAGTGTAAAAATGACATCATTACTATAAATATTCTCACCTAAAAAAATTCATATCATGAAAGTTATATATATATATATAACTTAAGTTATAAGTTATTTATATTAGAACAATCATTTTAAAAGCTTAAGTTATACATTAATATTAAAAATAAATAATCTCAAATTTTTTCAAAAAATAATTATAATATAATTAATAAAATAAAAAATTTAAGACATATAACAAAATAATAACGATATAATAAGAAAGTAAAAAACATTTATATCATTCGTTTATGAAAAACAAATGTATAATTAGTAACACAGAACAATTATTAATTAGTGACGCATCAATATTCGAATACCATTTAACTTTGTATCCCAAATTTATTATAAACCTTATTTGGATTAAGCGCTTGTAATTAAGTCAAAAGTTATAGCTTTTAATCCAAACAGTTAGTTGTGTTCTCACACTTTTTAAACAATCAGCTTTAGTAGTCAATATTGCAATAAAAGCTGGAGCTTACCAAGAGTTCTATGCCCTAACAAAAGCAGAATTGATTATTAATATCTACTAACCGTTAAACTTTGTCAGGTAAGGCTCTGTCTTTGAATATCTAAAAATATACGTATTAGAGATTTGTAATTTAATAATTTTGTTTGGGTAAGAATTGAGAAAAATATCAAAAAGAAGAGCAACAAGAAGTCTAGAACGTTTGGGACACGCATGAGAAAGTCTAAGGCGTGTAAGACACAAAATGAGAAGTAAAACGGAATTCGAAGATGCGAAGAAAGTGAGAAAAAATACGGAGCACAGTACAGGGCTGAGCGCGGTGGCACCCAGGGCTGGATGCCACAATGCCCAGATCAGGTTCCCAATGCCACAACGCTAGTCGTGATATACTCAACGCCGCAGCGCTAGAGTTGGTGGAGTTCATTTTTGGGAAGTTTTGAACTTTCAAAATAAGTGGACTCTTATTCTAATAAGGATTATAGTTAGTAGACATGAAATAACCCCTATATAAACCCCTGTAAACCCTTTAAGTTGAAATTAAACATTAAGAAATACTCTAAGAGAGGGAAGAACTGGGTAAATACTAAATACTTGTGTGCACTAAGTTAGAATCATTATTTGGGTGTTTATTACTCATGAGAGAGCAGGGGTACACTAAATATTAGATCCTTTTTAGGATTCTTCATTGAGTTTTCCTTATAAAATCTCTAGGGAGTTAATAAGAGAGGTTAAGATCCTCAGATCCACTGTGGACATAGGAAATTGGTTGAACCACATAAGTGATTGTCTTGTGTTCTTTATTATCTGCTTTGAATTCTTATTATTTTTTCTTGATATCCAAGTTATTTCGCTGTACAAAGAGTTTAGAGTTCAAGGTTAAACTTAGTTAAGGTTCTTCACTTTAACCTAATCTCACAGGAAAAATGGTGATTCCTCCAATAAACTGGTATCAGAGCTAAAGTTTGATAACATACAAAAGAGGTATTTAAACCATGATTGCAATCAAGAATAAAATAGAGAAGTTCAATAGGATGAATGACTTCAATTTTTGGAGGAAGAAGGTTAGGGCTTTACTAGTAAGGGAATGGCTAACACTTAGCTTTGGAGGAAGCCAGTTCCTTAATTAGCAAAGGCTCACAATACCATAACCCTAGCATTGAGCAACGAAGTATTAAGAGAAGTTAGTATGAAGAAATCGCTTTAGGACTATGAAAGAGACTCAAGGCATTATACATAAAGAAGTCCCTTACAAATAGACTTCTTGTGAAAAAGAAACTACATTAGTTAACTATGCATGATGGATCTTTATTGAGAGCTCACATTGACGAGTTTAACATGATCATTGTAAGTCTTGAGCAATTGTGCATCAAGATTGAGGATGAAAATAAGGCCATAATCTTGTTAAGTTCATTACTGAAGAGTTATAAGAGCTTTGTAGATATAGTATTGTATGGTAAGGAATCCTTAACGATGAATGATGTCAATGCATCATTAAACTCAAAAGAACTGACAAAGAAATTTGAATCCGACAGTGGAACAGTATTGCTTGCACAAGAAAAGAAGAGTAACCAATCGATGAGAAGATCTAATAAGTGTTTTCTTTGTAATAAAGAATAGCACTTTGTGAGGGATTGTTCTAATTAAAAGGCCAAGAAGGGTATGCTGTAATTGGTACTCTTGGGGAAGATACCAAAGTTGTAGATACATTAGTAGCCTCAAAGGAAACGTATGCTAGCAAATTGATACTAGATTTGGGGTGTAGTGTCTGTATGTGTTCCGACAGATCAATGTTTACCAACTAAAAAGCTAAGAGAGCTCTAATGTGAATAACATAACTTATAAGATTATGAGAGTTAGTGACATAAAGCTGAGGATGCAAGATGGAGAAACTAGGGACTTACATAATGTAAGACATGTTCCTAATCTGATGAGGAACTTGATATTCCTAAGCAAGCTCGATAAAAAAGGGTATTCAGTTAGAGCGGAAAAAGGAAAACTGAGGGTAGAGAAAATATCTATAAATTTTGAGAGTAAAAAGCACAATAAGAGGCTCTATATGCTTAAAGGGATGGCCATGAGTAGCCCAATGCGAATTGTATTAGAGATTTGATGATTCAACAATCGTGTTTTGGCAAGCATTGAGAAGAATATTAAATAGGAGAGTCATAAAAAGTTTAGAATATGTGAGACACGTATAAAGAAGTCTAAGGCATATAGGACATGAAGGGGGAAGCAAAACGAGACTCAAAGACGAAAAGAAAGTAAGAAAATGTGTAGAGCACGGTGCAAGGATGGACGCCACAGCGCCCAGATCAGTGACTTAGTATCGTGGTGCTACCCACGATATACTCAATGTTGCGGCACCAGAGTAGGTGGAGTCCATTTGTTTTTTTTAGATTTTTGCATTTTTGAGAAGTTTTGGACTTCCAAACAAGTGAACTCTTACTCCAATAAGGATTAGGGTTAGTAGGCACGAAATAACCCCTATATAAACTCTTGTAAACCTTTTAGATTGAAATTCAGCATTAAAAGAGTATCTAGGAAAGAATTGGGTAGGCATTAAGTGCTTCTGTGCACTATGGTAGAACTGTTATTTGAGTGTTCATTACTTGTGGGAGAGTAAAAGTACACTAAACATTAGATTTGTTTTGGGTTCTTTATTTAGTTTTTCTTGTAAAATTTTTAGGGAGTTAATAAAAGAGATTAGGATCTTTGAATCCACCGTGGACATAGGCAATTGGCCAAACCAAATATGAGATTATGTTGTGTTCTTTATTAACTACTTGGAGTTCTTGCTATTTTTACTTGATATCCAGGTTATTTCACTGCGCAAAAAGGTTAAGATTCAAGGTTGAACTTGGTTAAAATTTTTCATTTTAACCTAATTTCACAGGGAGAATGGTGATTCCCCCAACAATATGAATGGGTCATTTTGAATGTGGTAGCTACATGCATGGCTTGTTCTTGCTATGACGAAATGGAATTCTAAGTCCATAGCATATTCACATTTCACAATCTAATTCATGCCTTATTAAAACTGGAAATGCATAAAAGGGTATAACTTTTATGTTAGATTTGGTGATTCAATAATTTTGTATAAGTATGAATTAAGATAGATACAAAGAAGAGAGTTATTATGAAATCAAGTACACATTGAGTGTATAAGAGTAGAGCAAAATGAAAAGCTAAACGAATAGGTACTATTCACGCGGTGGTACTGTTCATGTGATATTATTTTATGCATCACTGTTCACACGAAAACTTATGAGTATTTTATGTTTTGGCTCAATTGACTTCTTTAAGTGAGATTTGGACTCCTAAAAATAAGTAATAAAGCCATTACTTTACGTTCAACTAGCACTAAAAGGCTATTTTTAGTATAAGTGGTAGAATTATTTCAATTATTTTAGTTAGAATAGTTATGTCTATTTTATTCTAACTAAGTTTAGAATTTCTAAGTACTTTATACTCACTATATAAACTTTTGTAAATTCTTAGAGATAGCCAAGTATTTAAAGTATCAAAACATAAATATAACAAATAATAGAGGAGTTGGATAAGCATTAAATGCACGATGCATTAGGGTCTAACTTTTGAGGGTATTTTTTTTTCTTAAGTAAATAAAAAAAGCACCATAAATTCTTTTGAGAAAAACTCGTGCTATTCTTGTATTTCTTGAGTAAAATCTCTTATGGGATAGGAGATACTAAGAGGTCTTATAAAAATTATCATGATTTAGAGAGATACTTAGAGGTTTACAGTAAGAGATACTAAAAGGTCTTGTAAGATTATAATAATATAAAGAGATACTTAGTGATCTAATCAATAAAATAAATTGGATTATGGATCCCCATGGACGAAGGCGTTTTGATCGAATAATGTATATCTTGTGTCTCGTGATTTATTTTTTTTATATCTTTATTAGTGTGTTAATCTTATGTGTTTTTTTAATTATTTTTTGAATTATGCCTTCTGCATATGCATAAAGTAAAAAGGTATCAACGCAAAAAAGTATTCTCATTGAGAGATTAGTGTTAAGGTTGTACTTCCTTAACACTTTAAATATTAAATCATCACATGAATCTCGAAATGTTTGAAAAATAGTTTATCAAATTACAATACTTTTAGATTTGTAAATTTATGTTCATTCTATCTTTTTGCCTTCACACTTGAATATAATGGTGTTTGACAATTAAAAAGAAATTTTTTTCATCAGATTTAGTAATAGCAACATCCATTTTCTATTATAATTTTATTATTTACTATTTATGTTTTATTTTTAAATATTTATTTTAATGTTTGTTTAAACATTATAATATTAGATCCCAAATGTTTGAAATATCATCTCGTAAAAAATCATCACATGAATCTCAAAATGTTGCAACATGGTTAGGTCATAGTAGGTATTTCTGGTCCTAAGTAGAACCCTTTTGTTAATTTTTTTAATACCAACGTGCAAGATTTATGTAAAGATTATATACATAAATGCTTGGATTTTCATCAAAAGCAACTATGCATTATACATGCTTCATTAATCAATATTGGAAATTAATTATAAATAAGCCAAATGAAGTGTTCAAGTGAATAATAATCAAAGTTAGCACTTATAGCGACAAACAAATATTGAATATGAAAACACATAAACGTAATATATGTCTAGAGGTACACATTGTTTCAAAGAGTTGTGTTCAAATTGTCAATGCCGTTACTTAACTTGTGATTTAATTTTCATCGGTTGATTTAATTAATTTTCCCAATATTGTTTAGTTCTATGGACTAAAATATTGTAGGTGGGAGGCTTATATCATATTATTTTATAAGATTATATTATGTATTCATTTTCCTTTTAATTTTACTAATCATCACCATATGATTGATAACGTCTAAAGTAAACAAATGTATCACAAATCATTCTATGAGTCAAGTGTTGAACCTCTTTTACTTTCATAAGAGAAGGGGTTCAATCCCTCTTAGTGTAAAAGTGAGTATAATTGTTTTTCTAAATTATTGAAAATGATATGACACTTGTTGAGCTTAGATCCAAGTTGCCCATATATGAGTCTACCTATTCAGTGATATAGAAAACTTAGGAAGAAGTGAATTTGCAATAAAATTTCTATTATCCATAATCCTTTTCCTTCCCAAAACATGGATAAGAATTCTTGAAATGTTTGTTTGATTTGAATTTTGGAAGAGCATTTTTTTTAGACAGAATTTTGAAAGATTATTGTTCATCCATATTATGAAGTGTATTTGATTTATGATATAATAGAATAGCATTATTTCATTAAAATCCAAGCCACTAGAATTTTAAAGTTTTAAATGGAATTAAATATTTTAATCATTATTAATTAATTTTTTAAAAAATTATATAGGAATAAGAAATCTTATCCACGCCATCAACTATTGCCTCTTGTTTTTACTTGAATTAATATGAAATAATTAATAATAATAAAATTAATAGTTTAGTCCTAATATTTTATTAAATTACTCACTTGGTTTCGAAATCATTAATTACATACTTTAGGAGTATTTTTACTATTTTTATCTTTGAAATATACTTTCTTTTATTACCATTTAATTTTCATTCTTGAAATATGACCATTTTCATCCTTAAGAGACTTGATTGAAAAATTTTAAAATGTCAAAGGATATTATGCATAATTCAACAAAAGTATAAAGATTAAAGTGACAATTTTCTTTAATAAAATTAAAAAAGCTTTGCGGATTGAGAAATAATTTTTTAAGAAAAAAACAAAGGAAAAGAAAAGTCCGTGTTAGTTACAAATAATGAGAAAATGAAACAACAAAAGTGATGGATTAATTAATTGTATAATTCGCAATCAAGGTTGTACATATATTTCCAATATGTCTACTGTTACCATCTTAAATTGTCGGTGATACATTACTTCAGCATAAATTTTCAGATCATTTTCAGATTGCGAACAAGGAAATGTTAATTCTTGAAACTTCTAATCATATATATATATATATATATATATATATATAATTCATGGTATGGCTATAAGCGTGGCATTGCAAAATTAAAACTTCTAATCACGTTTCATGTTTGGAGAAGAATTTGTTTATGAAATCTTGATGAAATTAAGGGATTGCTAGTTCTATAAATAGTTCTTTGTAATTGTAACCCCTGGTGATCAATAAGAATCTATTTTAGGGCTGCTTATTTTTTCATGGATGTAATGTAAAAGCTTAGTGTTGAATCATGTAAACACTATTTTGTTCTGCTTACTTCTTGCTTTTCATTTTTTAAATTCTGTTCTAGTTTATTTCTTAAACATGTTTGGCTTGATCCCGTGTTAAATAAGCTAAGATAAGTTCATTAATTTACCTAATTACTTCTGAGTTTCTTAATTGACTACATACTTTTAATGGATTGTTACAAATAAAAGTTCTAATTTTTTATTTTGTTACAAGTCATTGGTGTAGGTTACAAGTCATTAATTTTTTATATTACCTATTAATCAGGTTTCTTACATGAAAACATATTAATATATAGATGAGTAACGTGTTTTGGAAGAAGGTCAATATCTAATTTTCATAATTGAGAATTTTATATGTATTTAGCTTTAAATCTTGTCAGTTAAGATTTTGGCTTCGAAGATCTGGAAATGTACGTGTCTTTCTTTAAGCGATAGCTGCATGCATGGTTTTGTTATTTTCTATATTACGAAATGAAATTGTAAGTCTTCAGCGCGTTCGCTTGTTAGCATGGCGTTTTCATTTAGAGTTCGGTTATTAATATATTTATTCCTCTATTTTAATAGAGGTTATGACTTTAAATCTTCTTTTCAATGCTAAAAATAATGATAATAATATAAAATTTTAGTTCTTTACAGATGTAGTTTGACTGATCATGAGTATTCATAACCACTTGATTTTGAGTAAAAGTAAAGAGTAAGATTGGGACTTCAAGAAAATAGAGAATAAAGTTGCTATGCATTTCGTCCCCGTTCAAACTGTATTTTTTTTTAAGTCTTTAGCATATTCATTTGTTACCATACCTATTTACTCAGGCCGAGTAAGCAAAGGGCTATATATATATATATATATATTTTATTGTAGTAGAGGTTTTAAGTTCAATTTTTTTTTATATAAATAATAATAAAAAAAAAAATTTAACCTTGGATGTAGTTTAGTGGTTTGAGAGTATTCGCACTCATCTAAATTTGAGTAAAAATAAAGAACAAAATTAGTGTTTTATAAATGAGAATCTTCACCCCTCTAAGAAATTTTTAAAAGTTTTTAAAAGGGTAACTGAGCCCCCATGATTGACCTAAGCATCATACTACATGATCCTGAATGTTTTAGAGAAGAATCATCGTGATTAATAAAGAGAAAAAGTCGGCATTTCTTTATTTTAAACATTTATCACATTGTTCTAAGTTATAAAATTTAGGTTTATATATGTTGTGTCTGACTAGATACATTGGTGGAAGATTTGAGACACGTGAGTGTATGCATATGTAATTATATTTATTGTCTAAATACATATTAAATATATATTTAAGTCTGACGGAAGCGTAAAATTTGTAATAAACATAATAAATAAAATATATTAATCGCATTAATATATTTATAGGATAGAAAACTCATCTCAACGTGTAACGTTATACATATAATTTTTTGGAGTTTGCATACAGATCAACTTGTGGGCAATTCTAGTCATCACCAACACGATGTGTTTGGTGAGTTAGAACAACAACCCTATACGCAATACTGGGTTTAATTCTTAAACCCCAAAATGACCGGTGTGTATTTTTCACCATTTTTTTAAAATGATAAGAAATAGAAAATTTTTCATCCCTTTTTTTTTCTTCTTTTTCTTTTTCTTCTCCTTCTCTTCTTTCTCTCTATTTTTTCTTTCTCTTTCTCGGCCAATTTTGGCCACCAACACACACTTTCACCAATTTTTTTCTCATCTCTCTCTTTATATATATCTCATATAATAATATAAAATTTAATATAATAATAATAAAATAATACTATTGAGTGCCAACAATTTGGCATCTAAAATATAATATTATTATATATAATATCTTATAAAATAATATATAATATTTTAAAAATAAAATAATAAAATAATATATTATATAATAAAATAAGAGATATACTTTAATTACTTAACTATTAAAAAATTAAAGTGTTAAATGATCATTTTGCCCCTTATGAATAGTTATCAAGTTTACCCTCTAGTGGATCCCACTAAACTCGCACTTGGGTAAACTCAACCGAGGGTTCACAATGCGCCACATGTCATTATACAATTAATAAATAATAATTATTGACTAATTATTATATTTAACACTTAAATACAGACACGCACGTATTCTCGTAGTGATGCTGAATATTGCTGGATTAAACACTTTAATCCAGCACGCTGCTCCGGTGAACAACGAGTACATTCCATATCACGAGACTCTTTAGGTCGTCGCCTGATTCGTCAAATAGAATTATTCTATGAGTCCGTGAGTAATACCCCACGCACACGTCAATGATATACGAATCAGCGCGTTGAACCATACAAGCTGAGGTTACAACGCATACGTATAGTCCTTCCATCATGATATCCTGGATGTGCTGGGGATATAAATTATCACCGTCAAATCCCCTAGTGCTCATCCATGTCTTATCTCAAAACTCGTATCTCACTGAACAATATGTACAAAATCTTTTGTCATATTGTTCCACCTTGGTGGAACTCTTTCCAGAGATGATTGCTTGTGGCTACAAGATTTTATGAGATATAGTCTCGAAGAATCTAAATATCTAACTCCATATAGGAGCTGACGAATCCCATATCTGTACACACTAGACTCCATAAGCATCGGACTATACCCAGCGACACCCAACGGTCACACTATAAAAAGTCTGTGACATGCGTGGAACCAAAGTATAGTTGATCACTTACAAGCCCACCGTGGCACTCAGGTCAAAGGACCACGTATACTACTCAACTAGAGAGGACCCTCCGTTGACAGCTTATATTGGGTGTCTATTGGAGGCCATCGTGAGTGTATCTCATATCCAATCCTAACTGGATACCCATATGTCAATATGAGCTCCAAGCTCACGGTTGGCTAGGAACAACCATCTATACCATATAGGTATGACATATGTTGATCTATATAAAGATATCCACCAACAGACCCGCATTGACAGAAATAGATCAAGGACAATTATTCGAGAACATACTTACGCAACTTGCATTTTCTAGCACCCGATTGCAACTTTTGTAACTATGCAATTACTAGTATATTCTTAGGTTTATGTCCCATTACAGACAAGACTTCAACTCTTGGATCTGCTGAATATTATAACCAGCTAACACTTAACTGTGCTAACATTTAACATTTATATTTCTCAGCGTGGCTAACTATGAGCCCTTATCTAAACTCCTTTAGATCTGATCTGAACTCCTTCAAATCGTATAATATTTTTATAACGTTACATGTATAGTACCATATAAAAGGGTATTAGCGATTTAATGAGAATGTACACTTGTATAAATACTCAAGTATATGTACATTCAGGGATGGCACGTAAGCACCGACCCTAACAATCTCCCACTTGCTCTGGTACCATTCCTGATGGCATCTCATACACATTGACTCTACGTGTTTCATAAACACTTTTAGAGTCATGGCCTTAGAAAGTGGGTTCGCTAAATTATTTATAGAATACTTCTACAAATAATCACATCTCTTTCAGCCAAGATCCCTCCAGTCATACGAGACTCCTCTTAACACGATTAGAGTACTTGTGCCTTTTGGCACCTCAGCTTATACAACGGCCTAATTTTGTCGCAAAAGTATGGGATATGATCCATCTATCTTGGAACTCTTCCAAGGCTAGTGATAAACCTACGAATCCTTACTGCCGCTTTCGTTCCACCAATCTAATAAATTAGCAGTGAATCCCAGTTTGGTGCTATTCCAACTCCCTTAGTACCAATGAGAATGAACACATTCCCAAATGTAGACCCTCTATCAACCAAGTCAAGCTAAAATTCTGACTATTTGCGTCTTTTCATTTGTAAGTTACTTTCTCTATATTTGAAAAACTTATCCTTTGTACCCTCTAGGTATCTCAGGATATGTTTAACTACTATAAAATGAAAGTCACATGAGTTAGACTGAAACCCGCTCGGAACTCTTACATCCAAATTGATCTTAGATCTCAAACACATCACAGCATACATCAAGCGCTAAAGAGATGATGTATCTGATATGTTAAACACTCTAACTTTCTCATCTTTCATTTGAAGAAACACTCTCCTCGAAAGATGAACACCATGTCTATGGATGTGAAATGATTTGGGAGAGTTATATCAGTTTTCTAGCTCTATCTCTATAAAGCTTTATATTTTGTATAAAAGATGCATCTCCTAAATTCTTTATGGAGAAATTCTTATGAGTTACTTCTAACCAATTACAACATACTGACATCATTCAGTATGTCATCAACAAAGAGTATCAAGAAGACTATTATGCTCTCACTGACCTTTCATACATACTAGAGCAGAAGTCTGGCTGGACGTAAAATCTTCAAGCTGTTCTATGAATATCTCTTACTTGAGATATCCATTCTGGAATGCCTTCCTTACATCCATCTTCTAAAATTCAAAGTCATAATATACTGCAAGAGTCAATAATATACTAATCGACTTTAGCATCAACATTGGTCCAAAGGTTTCCTCTTATTTAATCCCAGATCATTAAGGATTACCTTTCTAGAATCAATATAAAGCCTAGAAGGTCTCTACCTTCCATCTAGCTCCCACTACCTTTTTGTAAACCCTTTACAACTAATGAGAATAATTCCCACGGGTAGCTTAACTAAGTCCCAGACTTGATTATAATGCATATAGTCAATATTGTTTTCATGGCTTTATGCTGCTTCTTGAATCGATATCCAACATCAACTCCCTATAGGTCAATGATTATTTTCTTTTACCAAAAAAACTCTAAGTTCACCTTCAGACATCAACCATACCTAAAAGTTGACATAGAAATCATTTTCGGCCCATTTATAGGTATTCTAAAAGGTCAATGTTTAATTAAGTTTGAGTTCTTATCCTTGGTTCATTGATTTGTAGATTGACTTCATCAAGTTCAATTTTTCTATGATATGAGAAACTCTTTCTCTAAAATAGTGGTATACCGAGAAACGAACATACTTCGCTTCTCTAAATCATAGAACTAGTATCCTATTGAATCATAGGATACACAATGAACCTATACTTGTACCTCTTGGGTGCTGTTTATTCTACTAAGTAACTCTTACAAAACAAGATACCCTATTGCATAACTCTTACGTAAGTAGAACAACCCCAAGTCTTAACTAATTTAAGATACGGCTTCCTTCATTTCTGTATCACATATGGAATGGAAGGAACAGCTTCTGATGGAACTCTGCTAAATAAGCAGTTGTATTTGAAGCATATTTTCACAGATATAAATCAGTAACACTCATTATCAATCGAACAATATCTAATAAAGTCCGATTTCTTTTTCTAAAACAACATTATATTGTGGATAATGCAAAGGATTATAATGAGTGAGAATCTCATTCTTCCTTAAACAAATGAAAAACTTTGCTGTTGATGTATTTATTTCCTCGATCTAATTGAAGGAATGTAATGTACATTCTAGTATATTTGGTAATCTCTGTGAATACATTATTCATAAACTGGTAAAGTCTTTATGGTCAGATCAAAAATTCAACCATCCTTAACTAGACGGATAAGCATCTGACGCCTATATGACCTAAACTTATATACTACAGCTCCATATAATTTAAGGATTCCAATATTCAGACATTTCTAATTGTATATAATGTCTATTTATTTATTGACATTCAGTTAATAAAATATCATATTAATTATGCAACACAACTATTGTATTGCATACAAGAAGTAAGTCAAGCTGCCCAATAACTTGGACTTGCAAGAAATCACCATTTCTTACTCTCAACTTTATTTCTTCAAGCTGTTGTATTATAATCTTTTCAATCCCTGTAATATATTGCAGATATAATAAGGACATGCAGTATTTCATATCCAACTTGAACTGACATTAAATGCCCTAGAAATGTCTATATTTGTCAAGCACAAACTTGTCGGAGTCATCCTGACAATTATAAGGCTTCTAGGGTTGTGGGATTTCCAATACCCAACCTTACTGTAGTGGAAACACTTTCCATCTTTACGCTCTCTTGTTGATATGTAGATAAATGTTGCCTCTAAGGATTGATGCTGAGTATCCGCCTCATCTTTTTTTTTCTACAGATCTGGTCTCACTAGATATACTAGGGTAGAAGATGAAGCACCCTAAGTACAATCCTCTTGAGGGGTATTATCAGAATTACCTTACGGTAAATTCTGATCAACAATAAATCTAAATTTTTTTAAATCTAGAACACTTATGTGATTTATTCATCGATCAGAGTATTTCCTAGTACCCTAGAGTTGGACTGCATCAACTATGCACATCAACTGGTTCGTAGTGGCCATTATTCTTGACAGGCCAAACTTACCAGAGATGTAAGCGGAATAATCATTAAATTGCTAATGGAATGTTTTAAATCATGGGTATACTAATTATATATTTTTGATTTAAAACGTCATCCCACTGCTTTACATAATCCCGGTAATCTCTCAAACGGGAAGACAATAGTTTAAACTCTTTTAAACTATACAGCAGAATGTAGATCCCATTGAAATTTACTCGGGCCTCACGCTATAGCAATATTGGCATTTGTAAACCCAACAGATAGACAACACTTGTCAATTGCATCTCATGCAACTCTTAGCACTTGATCCTAAAAACACCCCTACACTGTAGCAATATTGAATTAGTGTATTCCAGATTAAGTTGTCAATGGTCAAATATATGCTACCGATACTACCCTTACGCTGTAGCAATATTGAGAAATACTTTTGCATATATTTGCCTCATCACATGTTTAATTGGTATAGTCCAAGCCCAACCGACCAAGTCCCTCACGCTGTAACAATATTGAAAAAAGGCTGACGTGACTCATCTAACACCGTATTGATAAGACGGATTAGAATAAAATATTATCTCATAATGTAATATTCTTTAATCTGATTAAGAAAGATTTTTATATCCTATGGTCTCTATACTCCAAGGAATGATTCTTAATTAATCAATTTTTCTATGCAAGCACAACTAACCCCTATTAGTAGGGCTCCCATTATGGTTATCAGCACAGAAAAATTAATTCTGATTTATAATGTAGACTGATAACTCTTATCACTACATCGCATAAACCTTGGTTTATAATGTACACTGATAACTTTTATCACTACATCTCATAAACCTACACATGCAAAATTATTCTTGAAACACTAATCAAAACAATGTTCCAAAAATACTGTAGCAATGAACAGTGAACCACCGCGGTGCCAGATTTAATTGCTGCGGCATTGGGAGGTCAAACCCCTAGTGCCGTAACGTCAATACATATCGCTGTAGCATTGGGAGGTCAAACTTTTAGCGCGGCGGCGCTTGCGTCTTAGTGCTGCAGCACTGAGAGGTCAAACCCCCAACGCCGCGGCGCCAACCCCCTTGCGCTGCAACACCCAATGCTTCCCCATAGGCATACCCGTTTCAACACTTGAAACGCGTCATTTATATTGGGTCTTTTACATCCGTTCACTCAAACCACACCCAAATACAGTCTAAATGGCTGTGATACCATTTTTGTTGGCGGATGATCTAAGACACGTGGGTGTATGAATGTGCAATTGTGTCTATTGCCTAAATACATATTTAAGTCTGACGAAAGCGTAAAATTTGTAATAAATACAATAAATAAAATATATTAATCGCATTAATATATTTATAAGGTAGAGAACTCACCTCAACGTGTTATATATGTAATTGTTCGGAGTTCACATAGAGACCAACTCGTGGGCAGTTCTAGTCACCAATATGGTGTGTTTTTCATCATTTTCTTCAAAAGGATAAGAAATAAAGAATTTGAAGCAATCTACCATTACTTCAATTGGAAGCATAGAGAAAAATGATACAATTTCATTTTTTCCTTTTCTTTTTCTCCTTCTCTTCTTCCTCTCTATTTCTTCTTTCACTTTCTCAGCCAATTTTGGCCACCAACACACACTTTCACCATTTTTTTTCTCATTTCTCTCTCTTTATATATATATATATATATCTCATATAATAATATAAAATTTAATATAATAATAATATAATAAATATTATATAATAATAATAATAAAATAATACTATTGGGTGCCAATAATTTGGCACCCAAAATATAATATTATTATATATATAATATCTTATAAAATAATATCATATAATAAAATAATATAATATAATAAGAGAGATATTTTAATTATTTAACCATTAAAAAATTAAAGTGTGAAATGACTATTTTACCCCTCATAAATAGTTACCAAGTTTACCCCATAGTGGGTTCCACCAAACCCGCACTTAGGTAAACTCAACTGAGGGTCCACAATGCACTATGTATTATTATACAATTAATAAATAACAATTATAGACTACTTATTGCATTTAACACTTAATACAGACACGCACGTATTCCTGTGGTGATGTTGAATATTGCTGGATTAAACACTTTAATCCGGTACGTTGCCCCAGTGCACAATGAGTACACTCCATATTGCGGAACTGCCTAGGTCCTACGTTCGATTCGTCAAATAGAACTATTTCATGAGTTTGTGCGCAATACCTCACGCACACATCACGGATATACAACTCAGCGCGTTGAACTATACAAGCTGAGGTTATAACGCATACGTATAGTCCTTCCGTCATGATATCCTGAATATGCTGGCGATATAGATTGTCACCGTCAAATCCCTAGTGCTCATCCATGTCTTATCTCAAGACTCATATCTTACTGAATAATATGCCCAAACTCTTTTGTCATATTGTTCCGCCCTGGTGGAACTCTTTCCTGGGATAATTGCTTGTGGCCACATGACTTCCGAGATACAGTCTCGAAGCATTCGAATATCTAACTCTATATAGGAGCTGATGAATCCTATATATGTACACACCAGACTCCATAAGCATCGAACCATACCCAGCGACATCCAGCGGTCGCACCATGAAAGGTCTATGATATGCATGGAACCAAAGTATGGTAGATCATTTACAAGCCCACCGTGGCACTCAAGTCAAAGGACCATGTATACTACTCAACTCGAGAGGACCTTCTGTTGACGGCTTTCATTGGGCGTCTATCAGAGGCCCTCGTGTGTTTGTCCCATATCTAGTCCTAACTGGATACCCATATGTCAATACGAGCTCTAAACACACGGTCGGCTAGGAATAACCATCTATACCCTATAGGTATAACATATGCTGATGTATATAGAGATATCCACCGACAGACCCGCCATCCCTGAATGTACATATACTTGTGTATTTATACTAGTGTACATTCCCATTAACTTGCTAATACCCATCTATATAGTATTATGCATGTAACATTACAGACATTGTACGATCTGAATGAGTTCAGATCAGATCTAAAGGAGTTTAGATAAGGGCTTATAGTTAGCCACGTTGAAATATATAAATCCTAAATGTTAGCACTGTTAAGTGTTAGTTGGTTATAATACTCAGCAGATCCAAAAGTTGGAGCCTTGTTTGTAATGGAACATAGACATAGGATATATACTAGTAACTGCATGGTTACAAGAGTTGCAATCGGGTGTTAGAAAATGTAAGTTGTGCAAGTATATTCTCGAATAATTGTCCCTAACTGGTGGAGGGAATTCAGAAGTGTTTATGGTTCAGAAAATTTTAGATTTATTATTGATCAGCATTTGCCGTAAGGTAATTCTGATAACACCCCTCAAGAGGATTTGAATAGAGTGAGTATGACCCTCTTTGTTCAGGGTGCTTCACCTTTTACTCTAAGTATATCTGGTAAGACCAGATGAGTCAGGAGAGGAAGATGAGGCAGATACCCAGTATCAATCTTTAGAGGCAATATTTATTTAAAGATCAACAAAAGAACGTATAGATGAAAAATGTTTCCACTATAGTAAGGTTGGGTATTAGATATCCCTCTACCCTAAAAGCCTTATAATTGTTAAGAAGACTCCCACAGGTCTGTGTATGACACATATAGATATTTTTATGGCATAAGATGCCAGTTCAAGTTGGATATGAGATACTGCATGTCCCATTCATATCTATAATATGTTGTAGAGATTGAGAGAGACTACAATACAACAGCTTGAAGAAGTAATGTTAAAAGTAAGAAATTGTGATTTCTTGCAGGTCCAAGTTGTTGGGCAGCTTAACTTACTTTTTGTATGTAATACAATAATTGTATTGCATAATAAATATGATATTTTATTAGCTAAATGTCAGTTAATAAATAGACATTATATACAATTAGAAATGTCTATAGCTTGGAATCCTTAAATGTTACGGAGCTGTGGTATATGAGTTTAGGTCATATAAGCGTGAGACGCTTATCCATCTGGTTAAGGATGGTTGGATTCCTAATCTGACCATAAAGACTTAACCAGTTTATGAATAATGTATTCACGGAGATGACCAAATATACCAAAATGTATGTCACATCCCTTCGATTAGATCGAGGAAATAAATACGTCAATAACAAGTTTTTTTGGCAGAAGAAAATCATCATTGACTTATAAGTAGTCAATGTTAAACATCGATTTGGGAAGCAGCAAGAAGCCAAAAAAACAAAATTAACTATATACATCAGAATCAAGTCTAGGACTTGGTTAAGCTACTTGTGAGAATTGTTCTCATTGGTTGTAAAGGGTTTACAAAGAGGTAATAGGAGTTGAAAGTAAGGTAGAGGCCTTCTAGACCCTATATTGGTTCTAGAAAGGTAAACCTCAGTGATCTGGGATCAAGTTAGAGGAAACATTTGGACTAGTATTAATGTTAAAGTCAATTAGTATTTTATTGACTCTTGCAACATATTAAGACTTTGAAGTTTGGCAGATGGATGTAAGGAAGGCACTTCGAAATGGATATCTCAAGTAAGAGATATTCATAGAATATTCTGAAGATTTTATGTCCAGCCAGACTTCTTGTTTGGTATGCATAAAAGGTCAGTAGGAGCACGATGGTCTTCTTGATGCTCTTTGTTGATGACATACTGGTCATTACGAATGATATCAGTATGTTATAATCGATCAGAAGTAACTCGTAAGAATTTCTCCATAAAGGATTTAGAAGAGGATTTCTTTATACTAGGTATAAACTTTATAGAGATAGAGCTTGAAAGTTGATAGAACTCTCCTAAATCATTTCACATCAATAGCATCGAAGAAAGGTACAATTTATTAACTGTGAGTTAATTAACATATCTTCTAAACTTGGTGTTCATCTTTAAATAAGAGTGTCTCTTCAGATGTAAGATAAGAAAGTTAGAGTGCCTAACGCATCAGTTACATCAGCTCTTGAGAGCTTGATGTATGCTATGATGTGTTTAAGACCTGAGATCAATTTGCCTATAAGAGTTACGAGCCAAGTTCAGTCTGATTCAGGTGAACGCCACTTGATGGTAGTTAAACATATCTTAAAGTACCTTGTTGGTATAAAGGATAAGTTACTCAAATATGGAGAAAATGGATTACAAATGAGAAGATGCACAAAGTCAGACTTTTAGTTTGACCTAGATGACAGAGAGTCTACATCTGGGAATG
Source organism: Ailanthus altissimus (assembly GCA_946807835.1). NCBI lineage: Eukaryota > Viridiplantae > Streptophyta > Magnoliopsida > Sapindales > Simaroubaceae > Ailanthus > Ailanthus altissimus. Next base: position 6,792,214 of record OX327690.1, on the reverse strand, counting down.
TGCTCATTCTCAATAATACTAAGCGAGTTGAAATTACACCAAATTAGGATTCACTGCTAACTCAGATTAGCGGAGCGAAGTGATAGTGAGGATTCGTAGCTTTATCGCTGGCCTTGGAAGAATTTCAAGACAGATGGATCCTATCTCATGATTTTGTGACAACACTAGGTCGTTGTACAAGTCAAGGTGCCAAAAAGACACCAGTACTCTAATCATGTTGAGAGGAGTCTCGTATGATTAGAGGAATCTTGATCGAGGGAGATGTGATTATTTGTAGAAGTGTTCCATAAATAATTTAACGGACCTACTTTCTAAAGCTAGGACTCTAAAAGTGTTTATGAAACACGTAGAGTCGATGTGTATGAGATGCCATCAGGAATTACACTAGAGCAAGTTGGAGATTGTTAGGGTTGGTGCTTATGTGCCATCCCTAAATGTACAAATACTTGTGTATTTATACAAGTGTACATTCCCATTAAATTGCTAATACCAATTTATATGGTACTATGTAATGTAACATTACAGACATTGTAGATCTGAAGGCGTTCAGATCAGATCTAAAGGAGTTCAAATAAGAGCTCATAGTTAGCCACGCTGAGAGATATAAATGCTAAATGTTAGTACAGCTAAGTGTTAGCTGGTTATAATACTCAGCAGATCCAAGAGTTGGAGCTTTGTCTGTAATGGGACATAGACCTAGGAATATACCAGTAACTGCATAGTTGCAAGAGTTGCAATTGGGTGTCAGAAAATGCCAGTTATGTAAGTTTATTCTCGAATAATTGTCCATTATCTATTTCTGCCGATGTGGGCCTGTCGGTGGATACATTTTTATATATAGATCAGCATATGTCGTACCTATAAGGTATATATGGTCGTTCCTAGCCGACTGTGAGCTTGGAGCTCGTATTGACATATGGGTATCTAGTTAGGACTGGATATAGGACAGACTCACGAGGGCCTCTGATAGACATCCTATATAAGCCATCAATTGAGGGTTCTCTCGAGTTAAGTAGTATACGTGGTCCTTTGACCTGAGTGCCACGGTGGACTTGTAAGTGATCCACCATACTTTGGTTCTACGCATGTCACAGACCTTTCATTGTGTGACCGCTGGGTGTCGCTGGGTATGGTCTGATGCTTATGGAGTCTGGTGTATACAGATATGGGATCCATCAGCTCTCATATGGAGTTAGATATCCGAATGCTTCGAGACTATATCTCAGAAAGTCTTGTGGCCACCAGGGTGTAACAATATAGTAAAAGAGTTTGCGCATATTATTCAGTGAGATACGAGTCTTGAGATAAAACATGGATGAGCACTAGAGGATTTGACGGTGATGATCTATATCCCCGCACACCTAAGATATCATGATGGAAGGACTATACGTATGCGTTATAACCTCAGCTTGCATGGTTCAACTTGCTGATTTGTGTATCTGTGAAGTGTGCAAGAGGCATTGCTCACGGACTCATGAAATAGTTCAATTTGAAAAATCGAGCATAGGACTTAGAGAGTCACGTGATATGGAGTGTACTTGTTGTGCACTGGGGTAGTGTGTCGGATTAAAATGTTTAATCTAGCAGTATTCAGCAATATTACAGGAATACGTGCGTGTCTGTATTTAATTGTTAAATACAATAATTAGTTAATAATTATTATTTACTAATTATATAATGACATGTAGCGTATTGTGGACCTTCGGTTGAGTTTACCCAAGGGCGGATTTGGTAGAACTCACCAGGTGATAGACTTGATAACTATTCATGAGGGGCAAAATAGTTATTTCACACTTTAATTATTTAATTATTAAATAATCAAAATATATCTCTTAATTATTATATAATATATTATTATATTATATTATTTTATTATGTTATATATTTTTATATTATATATATTTTTTATTATATGATATTTTATATATATTAATATTTTATTTATTAGTGTTATATAGTTGGCATCCATTAATATATAATATTATATTATATTATATATTTTATTATAATTTATATTATATAATATATTATATGATTATTTTATTTTATATATATAAAGAGAGAAAGATGTGTTTTGAATAAGAAAAAAAAGGTGTGTTTTGTCGAGAATGGAGAAAGAAATAGAGAAAAGAGAAAGTAGAAAGAAAGGAAAAGAAGAAGAAGAAGGAAGAAACCGTCGGGAAGAAGAGAAAAAAGGAAAAAATGAAATTATTTCATTTTTCTCTATACTTCCAATTAAAGCAATGGTGGATTCTTCAAATTCTCCATTTCTTATCCTTTTGGATAAAATGATGAAAAATACATACCCAACTATTTTGAGGTTTAAGAGTTAAACCCAGTGTTGCGTATAAGGTTGCTGTTCTAGCTTATCAAACCCACCGTGTTGGTAACTAGAACTGCCCCCAAATTGATCTCCATGCAGACTCTGAAAAATTACATGTATGACGTTACATGTTGAGGTGAGTTCTTTACCCTATGAATATATTAATGCGATTAATATATTTTATTTATTATGTTTATTGCAAGTTTCACGCTTTCGCTAGACTATGTGGGGCCCACTAACCCTTTAGTCCAACTAGTACCGGGATCACCATCCCCCACTAGTCAGGCACTGGCGCACCCACACAACCAGCTCAGGTTACCTGTGCCCCCAAGGATTCAAACCCCCGCCCCCATCTATATGTAGGCCTTTAGAGGTTCGTCCTTATACCCATCAGGGGTTCGAATCCTTGGGGGCGCAGATAACCTGAGAATTGTGTGTTGGGACGCTAGTGACTCTGAGGTGTCATCCAGCTGGTAGATCAAGGAGTTGGTGAGTTCCACACACTCTTACAAGACAGAGGTCACATTGGATTCAAAAGAAATCGAGACTTTAAGGGTTTTTTTTTTACCAGCAAGCGATGTTTATCACTAAACTTGGGCTAGAAAATAGTAAACGAGATTTATTACTAGACTTAGGCTGCGGTGCAGTAAGTGTGTAGCAGAGCTTGGATTTTTCACAGAAAAGGACAAGTGAAGCTCTATCAACGGGACTGGGTATTTGTCAATAAGTAAGGACACGGGGTCCTGGGTTGAACAAAAGCAAGATAAAAATGTGAAAAGCTTGTGTGAGTTATGTGTATTAAATTACTGATAATCCTTAGAATGAAAAATCAAGTCCATTTATATGCTTTAAAACCCTATATAAAGCCTAATTTTACAAGGAATAGAATCCTAATATATTAAAACTTCCTATTATATACAAATTTCTAAATAAGTTACGATACTTAATTAAGCCCAAAACCTTAAACTAGAAAATCCCATTAAGCACCTTTTGGCCCCGTGTCAATAATGCACCTTGTAAATCGATCAAAAATATATTTTTGTTGAGGCTTGCAACACTTCAGCCAGCCTAAATTGCCCGCTCCTAACCTAAGACTTCATAATTGCCTATGACTAATTCTAACATTGCTCAATCTCCAATCATCATCTTTCAAATCTTCTTACTAAATCTTCTAGATTGCCTCAGCCCATTAAAAAGTGCCTACTCATTTGATCTATTCTTGTAAATCGCCCTGGCATTTTCTTGATATCCATAACTGCAGAATCACCTTTATCATTTTATCTAAAGTTTCCTAGTCTTTGTTTATATAACTAGTCGACTAGATCACCCAATAACATGGCTGGATCGCCTCAGACCAATTCTGCTCATGAGATATCATCTAACCTTCTAAATATCTTACTATATCGACTATTTTTAATGCTTTAAATTCTTTTGTTTGCTTGTAAAATTCATTTGGCCTCGCTTTGAAGGATAGTTTAATTATTTAGTGTTAATCAGTCTGACCTCTACAGACATTCCTTTGTAGTTATGCCAAAACTAAATTCTTAGGTTGACCATCTTATGACTTTTAAATTAGCTCAATGTTCATTCTACTAGCCACCTTGTATAACTGTCCCAACCATAAACTCTGAAGCCTTTAAAATCATCTGCTTTCCGTGAATATTCATTTTCTTAAGTTGAGAATACTTCAAGATAATTTATTATTAAAATTTTAACCAACCGACCAATACCTAATTGCTCTCAAGATCACATTTCCTCCTAATTTTCTAGCATTTGAAAGCTTTTCAACCGGTCTTTCTCCTTTAATCGCTCATTTAATGTGTCCCATGACACTTCATTTTTTGACTGTTGTCATTTAATGCCAATAACCAATTTAAATGGTCCGTTCTTAAAAGCTCATTAATTCACAACTGTTAAGGCACAACTTTTCACTTTAACCGCCTTTGGGCCATTATAAAAAGGGGTAAACTCTCATTTTTACTTCATCCAACTCTCAAGCACTCTCTCACTCAAAATTTGCTAAGTAAAAACTCTCAAGTGTTCTTTGACCTCCATTGCGATCTACATTCACCTTTAAGGTAAAACTTCATAACATTTTAACTTTTTTTTATCTGAATTACTTCCCTTTTTACTTACCACCCCTGTTCTTCACTTTATTTTATGGTTATTGTAATGGCATCTAAATTAACTTCTTCATGTTCCAAGAAATCCAAGTTGACAGAGGCTCAACAAACACCTCTAGACCTATTTACCAAATTCAAACAGGTCGATGACCAAGTCATTTATAAGGTATTATCTTATAAAGTCAACACTTCCCAATACATTTTAGGCCCTTGCAATATTCATGTAATTTCTCCACACTTCAATTATTTTTCTACTCACCAAAATGACCCATTTAGGTTTAACCAACCCCACAATATGTCTATCTAGTCGTCCTCTAAATTTAATAGATCTTGGCTGAGATCGTCCAATGATTATGTAGATTGGTTAAATCATCTTGAATCCCATTTCAAATCTATATGGAAGTCGATTGAGGTTTTTAACTTAATCCAACTTTCAAGGTATCATAAATCATTTGCATAATAGATTGATTTCAGCCACTCTTTTATTCTGGCATAGAGCTTTAAATGTCTTTTACTTTAAGTTCGACTTTATAACTTTTACCTTATATGATCTTGCCATTTTTGTTTAATATCTTCATCCATGGGGTCGATATTAGTGCTGATCTTTAAATGAATTCTGTCGACCTCTATTATACTAGATCAGAAGCTAGTTTTGAAAATTTTATAACTTGCTTCAAAGAGAAATTGGCCACTCCCTCTAGCGGTAAAACATATCGCCTTCTTGCATTTCTGCTGAGTAAGTATGCCCTTTGCCAACCTTCACAAAAAATAACAAGGGAATACTTGAAGGTGGCAATTTTCACTTTTAATGGCATCAAACTAGCTTTAGGGCCATTCCTTCTTTCCTATCTTTATAGGAGTTTATTCGAAATTGTCTCGAGTAAGAGTGAAGATACTTTTCCAAATGCAAGTGGTCCCCTTTGGATTTTGTATTTTTGGATTGCTGCATATTTTTCACAATTCCGTTGTTATGCCCCATCGCTAATACAATGTCAAATCGACCGAGGGGATTTTGATATGATTTTTTCTTTCTTCTACTCAACCATTTCTTTAGATGATTCTTTGTTTTGTCACCTTAAGCCAACCCTTTTTGGACTTAAATGGACTCATCAAGTTTATCAAGATCCATCCTTTTTGGAAGACTCTGATATCTACTAGTACTAATCTTGGGTCGCTTGCCTCACTGCTAAGGATCTTCACCATGAAGTTGTTATTGCTGCCAGTAATAATAATAAGTGTGGCACTGAGACTTACCATCCTCAGTAGTAAAGTCGCCAATTTGGGCTTGTACAGGCCATCCTCCACCCCAATCTTTTTTCAGCCAACCAAAAGTTTGGATCCCATATAGCTTTTAGAAATCTTAACTTTGTTTAAGAGACAATAAACTCCAAAAGCCCCTTCAAAAAAATCGATCTTCCTGTCTCCCCTAGTCGAGTTGAATCTTTACTGAATATTGGGAAGAACTGGTCGCCCATTATTTTATAACGCCTTTAGACTATATTTTTTCTTTACACAATTTTGTAGCTGACACTGGTATTGCTGATGCTGTGTAGGTCGATCGACCACATCACAGGGTAAGCTCATCGAAGAGATTTTAAATTTTGAAAAATATTTAACATTAAATTTATGTAATAAATTAGATGAAATGAAAGAAATTAGTCACCAAAGAAAGAGATAATTAGTCTTAAAACATAATTGAAAGGCTATTGTTTGCCAAACCAAATGAGTTTGTGAAGGTGGCCCACAGCTCAGTGAGGTGTTCTTTGAGCAACCCTTTGTGAACCCAAGACTGTCGATCTCATCTGCAAAATTTAACATAGTAGGTCACATTTTTGGAAAGAGAACAAATCAGCCGACATGGACTAGATACTATTTATTCAACTATTTTAAGCCACTTTAGATCTTGTACTCGTATCAATGGTCGGCAATTATTCATTTTAAGGTAAACTTTATGCTTGTTTTTGGACTATAATCCCTTATCTGATAGTGATTTCTCTATTTGTTTTGTATAAGCAATTCTAACCAGTCTGAACGTCCCGCTAGCAAATGTAAGGGAAGAGTTGGCCCCTCTTAAGAAGCATGTCAAGGTAAGGGAATCGCCCTACTATGTATAATTATTTTTTTTATATGACTTGGTAGTGGTTTTATTAACATTCCCTTTGTGTAGACGACTGCTAAAAAATTGGCAAAAATAAAAATTGTCAGTTCGAAGACCCTATCAGAATCGGCTACTTCTTTTTTTCGAGGCTCCTATCGAGTGGCTGACATCTCTTAGCCAATCTTCGACTGCTATCAATGCAAGCATCATCTAAGGTTCCTCCTGCTCCCAGTCAAGATCCTGCCTCGGGGATGTAATCACCCTAAATTCCCCAAGCTTCTCGACTTCAACCCTTTTAGAAGCTAGCTCTGAAGAAACCATTATTAGATGCTGCAACCTCTGCACTTAACGTCTTATTGGCCCTAATTGTGGGCTCATCTAGTAACAACAAAGAATTGGTCAATGATCCTTCTACATTTTTTTCTCTGGCTTGCCCCTCAATAACCCAAGATGAAGTTCGAAAAGCAATTGATGAACTTAAAGGGCTAAAGGATGGTCTATCCGATTTGCTGATGGACGATCGCGAAGTACTTAAAGTAAACAGGAAGCTAAAGTTTCTTTCTCACAACATTATAGATGACTATATTGGTAGGCTCGAAGATGCAACTTGATGATTTTGCAGCTTCCTTCACTTCAATTACCAAGAAGAAGTAATCAGCCAGAAATATCATTAAATAGGCCGAGAATGAAGCAGTGCATAAGGCATCAGAAAATCGTATGGAGGTCAAGTTAATGTCTGAAATCCAAAGACTTGAGGATGAAAGTCGGGCAGTACGGCGAAAAATATACCTAGAGAGCGCAATGGCTAAGCTCAAGAAGGAGGTCATGGAGAGAACGACTTGCTCTTTAGATCTATGGAAGAAAGTCCTAAAGCTATGCTGATAAGGGCAAAATTATTATATATTTTCTTATGTTTTTATTCTTGATATTTTATTGATTTTATGATAATAAATGGCTATTTATGTGCATTATTGTTATTTATAGGGACTTGAATAAAATTTAAAGAATACAAAGTTTTCAAAGTATGTGTCCATCGCCCCAAGGCCACGAGGATTATCGCCCCAGCTCTGGAATAGTGATCGAAATAAGAAAAATGACCTGTTTAAGTCGCATCTAGCGCCCCCGTGCCAAAAAGTCACCGCGCCAGCGATAGGTCAGAGCCCCAGCGCCATAACCCACTGCTCCAGCGGTGAAGCCTTTTTCACATTTTGCCTCAGCGACAACTTCATAGCACCCCAGCAGTAGCGCGAGTCCTAGTCCAACGAGAATTGAGATTTTCAAGCTTATATCAATCCTTATAAAAAGTCACTTATTCCTAGCCTTCAAGAGCAATCCAAGACAAACCTAGAGCATTCAAGAAAACCAAGAATACAGTGCATGAGTCTTGAAGAGCAATATGAGTTTAATTGAAGCAACCTTAGAGAGGGATTCAAGGTGTTCTTCGGCATCAAGAATATTTTAGGCAGCGCAATTAAGAGCAATTTCGATGTCTATATCGGTTCGCCATTAATTGTATCATGATTTATTATTATTTTTACTGCTGTTCTCTTGTAGCCATGAGCTAAACTTATTTTTTAGGGTTAATACTTGAACTCAATATGTGTGCTTAATTGCCATATCTTTTGAATATTTAATAAACTTAGTTCTTTGATATTCAAATTACTTGATCTTAATGCTTCAATATATCTGGCCAATATATAGTGAATGAGTTGGTAATATTATTGATAAACTCGAAAGAGGAATCATAATATTTAGACCTAGGTAATTTGATGCATGATTGTAGAGCAACATTCAATGTTGCATATGCAAGTTTCAATTTAGGATAGGAATGTTGGAGCTAGTGCTCACGTGCCATTCCAATATTGTATGAATATTAAATGTTAATATTTATACAATAAACATTTCGAATAAAAATTGTTAACATCATATTAATATGGTAAAATACTTGTAACATTACAGACATTGTATGATCTGAAATAGTTCAGATCTGGTTTAAAGGAGTTTAGACCAGAACTAATAGTTATCAAAGCTGAGAGTTATAAATGCTAATAGTTAGCATTGTTAATAGTTATCAGTTTATAAGAGTCAGCGAGGTCTAAAGAGTTAGAACTTTGTCTATAATGAGACAAAGACCTGAGAGTATACTTATAATGATATAGTTGCAAATAGTTACAATAGGTGCTAAGAAATATCATTATGTAAGTATGTCTCAAATATAATGTTCCTAATCTATGATCACCAATGCAGGTCTATCGGTGAATTCACAATATATAGATTAGTGTATATCTATATCTGACTAGTTCAGATGGTTGTTCTTAGCTGACCGTGAGCTTAGAGCTTGTATAGGCATGCGGGTATCCAGTCAGGACTGGATACTGAATAGACTCATGAGGACCCCAATAGATATCCTATGAAACCGTCAAAGGAAGGTCCTTTCGAGTTGAGTAGTAATCATGGTCCTTTGACCTGAGCGCCACGGTGGTCTTGTGAGTGATCCATCATGCTTTGGTTTCACATATGTCAGAGACCTTTCATGGTCTGACCACTATGTGTCGCTGGGTATGGTCCGATGCTCATGGAGTCCGGTGTACGTAAATAAGGGATCCATCAGCTTACGTAGGTAAGTTGTATATCCGATGCTCCGAGATTGTATTTCATAAAATCTTGTGGCCACAAGCATAAATCAGGGAAAAGAGTTTCCCACAGGGTTAAACATTATAGCAAAAGTGTTTGCGTATATTGTTTATCGAGATACGAATCTGGAGATAAGATTATTGGATGAGCAAATGGGGATTTGATGGTGTTGATCTATATCCCCGCACATCCAGGATATAAATGATGGAAGGATTATACGTATACGTTATGACCTTAACTTGTATGGTCTAACACGCTGATTTGTAATATTCATAACGTGTGCGTGGGGCATCGATTACGAATTAATGGAATAGTTTCATTTGACAAATCGGGTGTGGATCTAGAGAGTCCCAATATGAAATGTACTCTTTGAGCACTTAGGCAGTGTACCGTATTGAATTGTTCAATACAGTATAATTCAGCAATTACTAAGGTTACGTTAACTAAAAAATATGGTTAAATGGTAGGACCCACTTTAGGTTAACTTGATAACCTAGTAAGGATATAAAAGTAATTTCACTTTATGATTATTTAATTGTTAAATAATAAAAATAAATATTTATTTATTTAATTGTTAAATAAATGATTTAACTTAACTAAGGTTAAAAGTTAACCAAATGGTCAAGTTAAGTTAACCTTACTTAAAGGTTAAGTAAAGGTTAACCTAACCATGGTTAAGTTAGTTAACTATGGTTAAATTAATTAAATATTTATTAACTTAAAGGTTAAGTTAAAATAATCTAACTATGGTTAAATATTAACTAAGGTTAGGTTAAGTCAAATGAAATGCAAATGAAATTCAAATTAGTTTGGAATTTATGCATTAGTATATAAAATGAAATGAAATTGAAAATCATTAAGTTTTGAAAATGTTTTAGATTTTAGGTTTTGTATTTTGGGAGCCAATTCAATTTGAGAAATTGAAATTGTTTGTTTTGTATTTTAAGTGTTAGAACAACAAAACAAACTAGATAAATGGTTACTAAATATAATAACTAAAAATAAGATTTGTTTTATTTATTCAAGAGTTGAATAAAAGGAAAAACAAATTTGATTAAGTTAAATTGTTTTACTTTAAAAAATGTTTAAGAGTTAAACATATATGCTGGATTAAGATGCTGCCATTCTAGACAATCAAACCCACCCTTGTTGATTGCTAAGATTGATCAAAGATTCATTTCATGGTGGACTTCAAAGAAAATTAATCCAAAGGCTTCATTGGTGATATTTTCTCAATCTCGAATTTTCATTTAATCAAATGTTATTTTCTGTGTTCATTGTATATAATCTTTCGCTGTGCACATGTATGTATGAGATATGTATATTGTTAGTATGATGAACACAACTCACATGCAAGCACCCTAGCTAATTTGTACCCCATAACCCAACAAGGAATATACCTAATTGGCATGTATGATAAATAAGACTTAATTTTAATTAATCTTAATTTATTATAAGTGCCATATGAATATAGGTATTTGGTAAATTAAGGTATACTTGCATGACCTTGGAAGAGGCTTGTGAATACATTAGTGTCTTGATCAATAAAAAAGATTAAGGGAGTTAAATATTAGAAGGTTAATCATTAAAAAGTATATTGAAGGATAGTATTAATCCTAGGTTTTCTCTATATTGCTATCACTTAAATCTCTTTGCATTGTGTTTTTGCCTTTATATTTTCTACATTCATTCTTAGATTTTTATTTATCTGAATAATTATTAAGAAGATATCATTTTCGTAATTGGTTAAAAATAAGAAATTATCCATGTGGGTTCGACATCCGACTTATTTAGTCTTTTTATTACTTGCATACGATAGTGTATACTTGCACTTAATTTTAAGATATAGAAATATCACATCATGTGCCCAAAGAAGAGCGAACTAAAAATGATGCTGAAGCTGAAGGATGCTTTTGTTCCCAAAGCTGAAGTAAACATAAAGGCGGTCGATTTGAGCATAGTCGATTTTATTTCAATTATAGAAAAAATGTAATTATTAAAAATAGCCCTCTTGTAAGTTTTATGAATGAATATTATCTTTTTGAATTATTTGTTCAATTTACATGTGTTATTTATAAAGTCGACCAATACGCAATATTATTGAACCAAAAACTTGAATCGACAAGGCCATGTTGACTGAAGGTTTTGATCTTGACCTTTTTAATAGGCTTTCTCGACCTTTTGTTTTTTGAATTTCAAGGTGATTTTAGGGCTTTGAGGCAATGCTCATCCAATTAATCCATCTTTTCAATCATGGCGTTTTGATACTACTCAGAATCTAGATCACTTTGAAATTTCCATCGTACAGCTCTTTCATCTAGTTTTAATGGGACCATGGCTTTGTGCTCATACACTAGCTGATAGAGTAAGGTACCAATGGCGGTCTTTCGGATAACTCTATTTGCCTAAACCTCTTGAAATTTCTCATGCCATGTCCTTGGACTGTCTGAGATCGCCTTTTTCAATGTTTGGATGATGTCTTTATTTGTTGACTCAGCCTAACCATTTGATTACGTGTAGTAAAGAGTGTTGTGAATTAATTTGAAGCTGAATTCTTTTTATAAATTGACAATCTCTTCTCCTGTAAAGACCTTCTATGCGAGGTCGTGTTGATTGAAGGTTTTGATCTTGACCTTTTTTAATAAGCTTTCTCAACCAATTTTTTTTTCTAGATTTCAAGGTGATTTTGGGCTTTGAGACAATGCTCATCCAATTCATCTGTCTCTTCAATCATGGCATTTTGATACTGCTTAGGATCTAGATCACTTTGAAATCGCCATCGCACAGCTCTTTCAATTAGTTCTAATAGGACCATGGCTTCGTGCCTATACACTAGCTAATAGGGTGAGGTACCAATGGCGGTTTTGGGCTAACCCTATTTACCTACAACACTTCTTGCAATTTCTCATGCCATGTCCTTAAACTGTCTAAGATCGTCTTTTTCAATGTTTGGATGATGGCTTTATTTATTGACTTAGCCTAACCATTTGATTACGCATAGTAAAAGGTGCTATGAATTAATTTGAAGCTGAATTCTTTCAAGAAATTTACAATCTCTTCTTTTGTAAAGATCATTCTCTGGTCGGTCGTAATAGATTCATAGAGACCATGTCTATAAATAATTCTCCTTTATGAATTTTATGACCAATTGTTGATTAACTGTCTTCAATCGGACAACCTCCACCCACTTAGTGAAATAATCGATCGCTACAAGGATGAATACGTGTTGCTTTGACCAAGAGGGATATATTTTTCTAATAATGTTCATAGCCCATCCTTTAAATGGCCAAGGTCTAATTATCGTATACATTTCTTGAGCTAGAACAATCTGTATTGGCCCATACTTTTGGCATTCTTGACAACTTGTAGCATAACTGTGGTAGTCACGTCCCATAGTCAGCCACCAAAATCTAATTTTTAATATCGCTTTCTTTATTAATCAGCTACTGAGGTGAGCTCAGGCTAACCCTTCATGAACCTCGACTATATCTAGTATTGATACTTTTAGGTCAATACATCTTAATAATTTACCTCGGGGGGGGTGGGGGGCTCTCCTGAATAATTCTCCTACAAAGAGTGTAAACTTAGGCATAATGATTCTAGCTCTTCAGTTGGCTTGTTCGCTTGGGTTCTTCATATAGGCGATTAAGCCATTCCTCTAATCCTCATTCAAATTGACCTATATGATAAACTGACCTGGTAACCTCGAAGTGCGCAGACATGTTATCGATCTGTAGATCAAAGGAATTTCAACTATCGCCTGTTTGAACCCTAATGCACCCTCTGCTAGATCGTTGGCCTCAACATTGTTTATTTTTGCTGACTACTCAATTAAGGCAGAATTGAATACTTGGATAAGGTGTTTTTCCTTGTTACAATATGAAATCAATAAATCTGCCTTACAGTAATATTCTTCGATTACCTGTTTGATTACTAGTAATGAATCGCCCCTGACTTCGATATCCTTAATCCCTATTTTGACAAGTATTTCAAGCCCATTATTAGCGCCTCATACTTGACTTGTTTATTCGTGCATAGAAAGTCCAAGAAAAAAGACATTTTGATTTTTATCCCTATAAGAGATACTAGGACGATCCCTGGCCCTACAGCTTGATTTGTCTTGATCTGTCAAACTAGAACTGCCAACTGATGCTCGTTATATTGATCTTATATTCAATTGTGCATTCATAAGGTGTTGGATGATCGACTAAGAAGTTAGCCAAAATCTATCCTTTAACTGCCTTTGATGTAACCTATTTCAAACTAAATTTTGATAATGCGATTGCCCATTTTTTCAACCGATTTCTTAAAAATGGCTTGGACATTAGGTACTTAATAACATCCATATAGTTGATTACTTGAATTGTTGAAGGTAGTAGGTAATACCTCAATTTGCAGCATGATAAATACAAGGCTAAACATAACTTTTCAATTGTCATATATCTGATTTTGACATCATTCAATACTTTACTAAAGTAATATACAGCTTTTTCGTACTGCTCTTCTGTCAACAACCTGCCAATCTATTTATGGGTAATAGAGATATGAAGAAGAAGAGGTAGCCTTGTATATGTGGCACCATGATAGGTGGATTGGTCAAGTATTTCTTGATTTTTTTAAATACCTTCTGATGGTGGGCGGTCCATTTAACTTCTTTGCCTTTTTTCAATTTTAACATGGGCGACCAAGCATGTAATTGTTTGAATTATTTAGTTTGCTTTATGGATTATAATCGTTCAACTTTGTTGGGGTTGATTTTAATCTTTGACCAACTTACGAATCTTGATTCTCATCTTCGTAGATGCATTCTTTCATGGTGAACAGTGATTTATTCATCAGCGAAGTAAATAGGTTATTGGTCTGCCTTGATCGATGTAGGACGAGCTAAATCTCCCTTGATTATTTGGGCATTTCTTTTGGAAACGTCCAAGTTATCCTACCCTAATTCATCTTGTCTGAGCATGATGGTAGTGATATTGGGATAATATAAAGCTGCAGACAACACTTGCTTATTACCTTCGAATGGATTGGGATAGGGTGAATTATTTCCATCACCCTGTTGGGTTGCCATCGAAATATCATTTGATGCAAAGTGGATGGAAATATCTTGTTGGAATAGATCCAATCTCTACCGATAAGTACCTTGTAGTTGCTTAGAGCATTGACTACATAAAATGATTCCTCATTTTATATATGACTGACCCTTACCTTAAGGGTGATAAATTCGTCAACTAGAGTTTTGCAGCCAGTAAAGTTGGTCATGACAACTTCAGAGTGTTCGAGATCACCCTTACTGATGCCGAGCTTTCTTAGCATTCAAGAAAGCTGAATGTTGACTCAAAATCCATTGTTGGTCAAGATCCTTTTGCATGAAATCCCGTTACGTTTGGCTTGCACATACAATGTTTGAATATGCTTGGTTATTTGATCCTCAGGGTAGGGAAGCATTAACAAATTCATCTCGTCTATCTTACCGCTTGTATTGCATATGTCAACAACATTGCCATCTAGTGTAAACGCTTACTCAAGCTTTGATTGAAATGATTCAAACAGCATAACTCTTTGTTGTCTTCCTATCTACGAGTTTCTAGACTTATTGAGGTTGATTACTTTTAATAGCTAGCCCAGTAGACCGTGCTTCGTTTATAGCTATGTTCCCAAATAGCTTCTTATTTATAGCTATGAGTGCAGGGTCTAGTTGTTTCTGAGGCTAAGTCGCTAACCTAAATTTTAATTCTCGATCTGTTAAGTAATCAACCATCTAAAGTTTCTTCTCCTAATATCTTTCTTTTAGTTAGGACGATGACATTCACGGTCACTAAAAGGAAAGGGTTTGTTTCAACCAAATAAGTCATTCCTTTGGAAGTGAAGAGTAATCATTTTTCGTCAATTAGCCTCTGAATTTAGTCCTTGAAAATTACACAGTTGTTTGTGCTATGTCGCTTGGAATTGTGCCACTTGCAGTAATCTTTCCTAGATCTCTAGTTAACCGGGGAAATGGTATGGCCCTCGGATAGATTTATCTATTTATTCTTCAATAGCTAGTTGAAAATCTGATTGGCCTTCTTTAAATCAAATAAGTACTCCTTGAAAATCTAAGTATTATTATCGATCTTCTTTTTCTCTTTGCCAAGAGTTGACCTCTTCAAAGCTGGGTATTTATAAGGTCCTCCTTTAAATACCTCAACTAAATAACCTCCTCAGCATCTAAGCCATCTAATTCAGTTCCCGATTTGGTTTGGATTGCTACGACTTCCATTTGGTTTTAGTAATACGTCCTATTTAAGGACACTCTTTTCTGATCCTTCCCCATAAGTAGCCTTTTATAGCTGGTGGTTCAAATTGCCAGCTAATACAAATCACAAAAATGATGTCCTTCGAAATATTTTCTCATTGCGAAAGAAATTCCATGGATGACCATCAAGACTGAATCGCTTCTGATATCTGTATTTGGCATTGCGTCTGTAGCTTCCTAAAGTGGCTTTCATATTTTGAAACTGACTCTTCTAGCATCTACGTAACTCTTGCTATATTGGCCAAGGTTACCTCTAGTTGTGGTTTGGAGAATTCAGCATGGAACCTATCTTCCATTTACTCCCAACTGGCAATCAACTCAAGTATCAAATTAGTATACCAAGTGAAAGTTATTTTTGTATGGGAATTGCCAAATAGCTTAGCTTTTAAAAAAGGGAAGAACTGGCTTCACTATACTAAACAGTGAATCTGGAAATATGCTCAAATGTGGTGATATTCTCTTCGTTCGAAAATAACTAAAATTTAGGAATCTTGTATCCCTTGGGCAGAGGGAAAAGTGCGTCAATACTTTGAGAGTACATCTTTCTATACGAAGAATGCGCTGTTGGTTTTAGGTCAACCCTAACATCTTGCAATGCCTCAGCTAACATATTACGATCTAGCTCAGGTTGTCCAAAATTAGGCCTTACTGGCTCTAATGATCCAAATTAAATCGACCTAGACTGAATTTGGCCGACTTTGTATTGATACGAAAGAAATGACTAGTGTAAACTCCCCAAGTTAATCATGTTGTCGACTTAGTCGTAGCTAAAGATCTGACCTTGTTGGTTCTAATGGACCTGAAAATTAGAAGACTCAACCATCTCAAGTCTCCTGAGTATATTGATTGATCTATACTACAAGTTAGCCTAATAATGCTGCCTACGTCGAGGTTCTTACAACTCAGAATTTAGTTGACCCTATAATAATTCGATCAGTTCGGTCTGGGTCTGTCTTATCGACTTATGTTTTTTAGAATACTTCAGTTTATATTCTGGTTATCCTCGATCAGTGGTCGAAAAACTACGACCATCTGATTTGTTTGCATTGTGCCGAGTTGCTGGTTTTCGTGGACAATCTAAGAAATCAACCCTTGGACATTGGCTATAGAAAATGGTTGTAGATATGGAAAAGTGTTCCGATGAATCTCCTCAAGCTGTTGATTCAGAAAATCCTCTTTAGCATGGGCAACACTTACCTTGTCTTGATCAAGATCGATTAGATTCCTGACTTTGTGGCGGGGTTATAGTCATTGAGCCTTTTGCGGTGTTTACTCCAGTTCTATTTTATGCCATCCCTCTTACTGTTGCTGGCATACAATGATGTGTCCCACTGGACGTGTCAAAAAGATGTTCACGTTATAAAATTTAAGTCTGTGTATGTTCTGTATTCGGCTAGACAGAGGTCATCCCAAATTCAAAATAAATTAAGACTTTAAGGGTTTTTTTTACCAACAAGTGACATTTATCACTAAACCTAAATTGAAAAACAACAAGCGAGATCTATTCATAGACCTGGACTGTAGTGTTGCAAGCGTGTCGTAGAGTTTAAGTCTTTTATGGGGAAGGATAGGCAAAGCTCTATTAACATGACTGCAAAAATTTCAACAAGGACACAGAGTTTTGAGTTGAATAAAAATAAAATTAAAAAATTAAAAAACTTATTTGAATTATGTGTATTAAATTGAAGATAATTCTTACAATAAAAAATTAAACTTATTTATAAACTATAAAACTCTATACAAACCCTAATTTATAGAATCTTAATATAATAAATTTTTTTATTATATACAAAATTTTAATTAAGTTACAATACCCGATGCTCAAAATCTTAAACTAAAAAACTCTATTAAACATTTTTTTGCCCGCGTCAACATACATAAGACTCGTATATTTTATAAATCTGTGCATGAATATCGAAATGATGAAATATTGTCACGTTCTTAGGAATGTTTGCTAGCTAGTCCTAAAGAGGAACCTTTTTGGTTGACTTTTATACCATTTGGGACCTAGTAATTTAAACCAAACGTGGGAGATTTATGTGATGATTTTAAAAATGCATGGAATTTAATTAAAAGAATCTTAATTCACTGTTGTTCATAATCTTTTCTGACTAGTAGAAATAAATTTATATATTATTTGAAAACAAATGCAACATGTTGCTCTGTAAGAAGAACAAGAAAAAGAAAGGGATTTTGTTTTCCATGCTTTAGAAATTTTTGACATCGGAAATTAGTTATATAATTAGACCAGAAAAGTGTTCGAGTGATTAACCAAATTAAAGTTTACATACTTTCAAACCGACGAACAAATTATGAATATGAAAACAATTGCAAAGACTTTAATTAATTTAACTAAATTTGCAATGGCGTTACTTGATTTTTGTTGCTTAAATTTCTTTTCTTTTTTTTTTCCTTAAACACAAACACCGAATGCGATGTTTGGCAATAATATGAACTGCATTGTATTGTTTTAAGATTCTGGGCAAGACATTTTATTATCCAACATTTAGTTTGAAAAATAGTTTGATTGATAATACAATGCAGTTCATACTTAAAAATAAGGGAATTTATCATTTTACTACTAAAAACCTTTTGTAGTATTTGATAATATTCAAAAAAAAAATTTATTGTTATAACTATAATAGTATAAATTAACTTTAAAAATGTATAACAGTATTTTTTATTTTAAAAGTTAACAATTGCGTCTAGAGTATCATATAATAACAATGTATTGTGTAAATATTAAAATTAGTACTGTATAACATAGTTTTAAATAATTAAATTATATTACGTAAACAATAAATTTATATTGTGTTGTAATTAATGATTTTTCTTTATTTTTCTATATTAATCTCATGAATAATATTGAAAATATTCATTTTAATAAAAACGTCGACATTCATATTAAATAATAATTTATAATATAATAAAATCTCGTGTTATTCTTATTAATTATATATTTGATAGTATGAATATACTAATTTAACTATTTATACAGTTTATTTTTATTATTTAATATTGTATAAATACTGTTGTTGATTTTTTAATTTTAAAAAATTATTATACCCTTTTAAAATTAATTTATATTAATTGAAGAGCTTTTAAATATTATCAAGCATTAAAGAAAAACATTTTGATAGTTAACAATTCTATTAGGGGGGTAAATAGCATTTACCCTAAAAACAATTAACCTTTGGGGTCACGGGTGTTGCATGTAGCAAATGCTATTGAATTTGTAATAATAAAACATCATTTTAATATCGTTTTTTAATTCATAAAATTATTATATGTCCCCCTCTCACCTTTGTTCACAGTGGTTAGATGGCCACCATTATTTATTGAAGTCACTGTTATCACAATCAGAATCCCCGTTTGATGATCATTTCACTGTACAAATATTTTCATCATTTGAGTAATAATCAAGAGTTTAGTCACATTACAACGTTAGTGAATGAGGATGAATCATAATAATTAACTTCATGTAAATTGAACAGTTCTGAAATAGTTGGTGGTGATGGTGTAGCAGTGGCATTAGTCATTACCGTTTGACATCAAACATTTCAAGTTTACCAAATCTTCAATGATCTTTCTTCATCAAAGAAAGTTTATATATATTTATTGATGATGTTTAATTGGTTCAACGAAGAGTACTATGATCAATCGCGACTGACCAACCAATTAAAATTCTCTCTTTTATCATTATGCATGAATAATGTTATTACTGTTTACAAATAATGTTCATACATAGTTTTACATAGAGGATTTTAATTGATTGGTCAATCGAGACTAACCATAGCACTTCCATTGATACAATTGCATTCATCTGACAAACAGAATTGCAATGTTTCTTACCATAATCAACGGCGGCCTCAGCCAATTAATATTCAACAGTGCCGGTGACAGTCAATAATTGCCAGCAATTGGTGTTATTAAGAATGATAAAATTTAGATTCGGATTTTGTACGACTCAAATTTGATTCTAAATTTTATGTAAATTTGAAATTTGAATTTTATCTAAATTTTTTTAAATCGGGTCAAATTTAGATTTAAATTCAGTTTTTTTAATATTTTTATTTTTTAAAGGTTAAATTTAAACTTTAAAATATTTATTTTGTTTAGAAATTATTATATTTATATTTATTAAATATTAAAAAATTTAAAAATTAATTTTAATGCTTTTAAAAAAAAATAAAACTTGAGTTCTGTGTGAGTTTCTTAAATTAAAAAAAAATTGAATTCAAGTTAAAAAATTTGGATCTAGATTTTAAAAAAAATTCAAAATTTTTCAAACACAAGTTAGCTTAAATTTCAAAAATTTTCAAACCCAAATTCAGATTCAAATTAAATTACAATTCTTAATGATCGTGTGCAAATGACTCTTTTACTTATAAGATTTATTATAAAATAATTTAAATAATAATAAAAGTATAATATTTTTAACATTTTATGTTAAAAAATTGGTGATTCAACAATTTTGATTCAACAATAATTGAGATAAATATTAAAGTGAAGAGTCACAAAAAGTTTAAAACGTGTGGGATACGTATGTCTAGGACGTGTGGAACATAAAAAGGGAAACGAAACGGGACTTCAAGATGCGAAGGAAGCAAAGAAAATGTAGGATAGGCGTTGCCAGGGCTGAGTGCCGCAGCGCCCAGGACAGCACCCTAGTGCCATGGCGATGGGTACGGTTATGGAATTGTATCTATGGCTCAGGGACGAGCGTCGCGGCGCCAGACTCGTCAGTTGTCTGTTTTGGTTCGGGATTTCGAGTTTTGAGAAGTTTTGAAGTTCCAAAACAAGTGAACTCTTACTCCAACAAGAAATAGGGTTAGTAGGCACGAAATACACCATATATAAACACTTATAAACTATTTAGTTGAGATTAAGCATTAAAAGAGACTCTAAGAGAGGAAACGAACTGGGTAGACACTAAGTGCTTGTGTGCACTAGGGTGGAACCGTTGTTTGGGTGATCATTATTCGTGGTAGAGTAAGAGTTTACTAAACATTAAATCCTTTTGAAGGTTCTTCAGATTGAATTTTTCTTATAAAATCTCTAGGGAGTTATAATAAGAAAGGTTATGATCCTTGGATCCATCGTGGACATAAGTAATTGATCGAATTATGTAAGATTATGTTGTGCTCTTTTATATTCTGCTTTGGATTCTTATTATTTTTATTTAATTAATAAATTATTTCGCTACGTAAGGAGATTAAAATTCTTAATTGAACTTAAAATTCATCATTTCAACATAATCTAAAAAAAAAAATGAAGTTTCCTACTTCAATATTTTACTAATTCATCACATCAATAAATATAATATCGCATCAAATATGATTCATCTTATTACAATCTAACCTAATTTTTTTTTGGATCGTATCAAATACATCCAAAAGTCTTGTTTTTCTCTCATTTACACGTTGTCAAATAATTGACAATATTTTTAAATGTATATATATATATATATATGATAAACACATATTTGTAAATTGCCCCACTTTAAGTAATGGTTTCAAATAATCATATCCTAGTACTTAAGACTCATTGTAAACCGGACTTTAATTTTTTTCTAATATTTTATTTTTAAATCCTTCAATAGATTTGCTTTTTCACCAACCCAGATTTGTTTGATATGTAGCCTCTTTAGCATTATTACATCTTCGGTATATCGGCAGTCTTAGTTAATAAGGGTGGACTGTCTTGATGTTGTTCGAGCTTTAAAAAATTACTCTTTCGAAATTGAAGGTGACATTCTTACTTCAGCTTTTCACCTTTAAATAATACGAAGAATGTAACATTTATTTTTATAAGATATAAGGGTGATACGGTCTGATTTGGTCTGATTTTTTATAAAATTAAATCGAATTAGTTCAATTCAATTTTTTTAAAAATAAAATTAAAATTAATTTTTTTAATAAAAAAAATTGAATCGGACCGAACCAATTTTTTTCGGTTTGATTCGATTTTTCAATTCTCAATTTTTTTTGCCCACCTTTATAAGACATAATAAATATATTGTAGCTCACTACTTAGCTAAACATAATGTATAAGGATGTTAATACCTAATGGGTATACTTCATACCACGTTTTTCTAAGTTATTGTATTTTATTGATTTCCTTATTTAATAAAAGTACACATTTTTCTTTAAAAAGAATATACGGATTGAAGAAAAACTATAAAATAAAAATGATTTCAAGTTAGTTAAAATTGCTTTGAATATGAAACAAAAAAAAAAGATAATAAGATAGAAATGATTTATGTTTTGTTTGATAGGTTTAGAATTCAGGTATTTAACTCAAAAGATGAATCTATAAGGTGGAGTGATACTCTCTATAAATTCAAACATTTACATTCTTTTAGTTAATATGAAAAAATCAACTTACTTAACAATATTATTTTGAACGGAACCTATTTTTATTGAATTCATCGACATTTTACTTACGAGTGTTTAGTTTGCTTTTAATATCGATTATCATTTTTTAGCTAATATAAGAAATTAACTCACTTGACAACTTCTCCTCAAATAAAATCTCTGTCTAATTGAGTTTATTCACATTTTTATTATTTAGATTTGGTATATTTTTAATACCACTTATTAAAAGTGTTGGGAATTTACAAAAAAATTACAAGTAAAATTACAAATAATTTCTTTCTTCCTAAAAGCACATAGACAATCAGGCTGAGGCGCGGATATCTCGCTCTCTTTAAGGAGATTCAAGCCCACTAGTGCAGTAGTCTATCTCTTGACTTGTCCCTTCCAGGATACAACAGCCCAACTGAAACGTTGTATGACTCACACCTATCTGCACAAGGAGATGAGACCAAAGCTACACAACACGAACACCTTTCTTTGGCCAATAAAAGAACACAAGAGAATTGGAAATTAATCAAAAACGATGGGGGGAGACTTATATAGATGTATATGTACACCTAATTAATAAATACTAATCAATTAATCTTCCAAGTAAGAAGATGAAAGATGAGAAGACTTCAAATTAATAAGAAGATGAAAGATGAAAAGACTCCAAATTAATCTTCTACTAAAAACATACTAATCAATTAATCTTCCAAGTAAGAAGATGAAAGATGAGAAGACTTCAAATTAATAGGAAGATGAAAGATGAAAAGACTCCAAATTAATCTTCTACTAAAAACAACAATTAATATTGAAAATGTACCAACATTCCCCCACTTATTTTCAATATTAGCTGGAAAAGAATACGAACACGAATATTGGCCAAAGACGAATTATTATGCATCATGAAGGTGTGACTCTGCATTGAACCTCCATTAGTGAAATAATAACTCTTACTCCAGAGTTGATAGTAGTCTCAGACTTGAACTAACCACTGCTTAAGGGAAATAAGAATTACTGCTCACACATAATAATTCAGGTGTTAATAAAATAAGCTTTAATAGCCAGCACATTATGGCCTTGTGCTAATCCATTTTTTTCATGAGTGTATATGAGAACTAGCCCAATTCTCATTGAGAGCGGCCTTACTCTCACACTCATATAGGTAAAATCCGTCAAGGATATTCCTGTAACTGTAACATCCCACTCAAAACGAGATACAGATTTTATTAAGAGTTTAAATAAACTCAACCCTCCAAAACGTTACAGGCATGCACTCTACACCATAGGGATGAGCAAAAGGTGAGTGCACCTTCGACCATCGTATGATTCGTTCTTCCCATTGAACCTTATTCCTAGGATCTCTAATCACAAGGTTGGGTATCCTCATACATGATTCATGATTGTACGGGCTTTAATCCCATCCCCCTCGATGTACTCCAAACCTTTTCTCTTGTCAAGGCCTTGGTCAATGGATCTGCAAGATTATCACAAGATCTCACATAAGTCACATTAATGGTACCATTACTCAAATAAGATCTCACAATACTGTGTTTTCTCCTTATAGGTCTGGATTTGCCGTTATAATAACGATTTTTCACTCTACCAATAGCAGCAGTACTATCACAGTTAATCAGAATGGGCGGAATCGGCTTCTCCCAAATTGGAATCTCATGCAACAAATCTTTCAACCAATTTGCTTCTTCACCTGCTGAAGTCAAAGCAATTAACTCAGCCTCCATGGTTGAATTAGCAATAATGGTTTGCTTCTTTGATTTCCAACAAATTGTGCCACCACCCATTGTGAATATATAACCGAAAGTATAACAAGAATCATCCGATGCAGTGTTACCTGCATCACTAAACCCTTCAAGTACAACAAGATATTTAGGGTAAAATAAACCATAGTTTTTAATGCCAAGTAAATATTTCATAACTCTCTCAATGGCTAGCCAATGCTCTTTACCTGGCTTACTGGTAAACCTGCTAAGTACTCCAACTACATAAGCAATGTCAGGTCTAGTACAATCAGTCGCATATCTCAAACTACCAATTATGCTAGCATATTCCTTTTGATTAATCACATCACTTTCATTTTCCACATGAAGTAATTCAACACTAGAATCAAAAGGAGTACAAACATGCTTGCAATCAATAACATTAAACTTTCTCAAAATTTTCTCAACATAGTGCGACTGATCAAGAAAAATACCATCACATGTTCTAGTAATTTTCATGCCCAAAATTACATTAGCCTCACCAAGATCTTTCATATCAAAATGACTCTTAAGCATATTTTTTGTTTCATTAATAACACTTAAGTTTGAGCCATAGATCAATAAGTCATCAACATATAGGCTAATAATAACATGTGAATTACCCCAAGATTTATAATATATGCATTTGTCACACTCATTGGACTTATATCCATTTTCAATCATGCAGGAATCGAATTTCTCATGCCATTGTTTAGGTGCCTGCTTTAAGCCATAAAGAGACTTAGTTAACTTACAGACTTTGTTCTCTTGGCCAGGCTCTACAAAACCTTCAGGCTGGTCCATATAAATCTCATTGTCCAAATCTCCATTCAGAAAAGCTGTTTTCACATCCATTTGATGAATGATTAGATCATGAATAGATGCAATAGCAATCAATAATCTAATGAACGTAATTCTTGTAACAGGAGAAAATGTATCAAAGAAGTCAAGATCAGCTTTCTATTTAAAGCCTTTAACCACAAGTCTAGCTTTAAACTTATCAATGCTACCATCTGGCTTGAGCTTCTTTCTCAGGATCCATTTACACCCAATGGTTTTGCAACTATGAGGTAAATCCACTAATTTCCACATATTATTGGAAGTTAGTGACTCCATCTCATCGTTGACAGCTTCTCTCCAAAATATTGCATCTGGTGATGAAAAAGCTTCCTGCAAAGTAACTGGATTTTCCTCAATATTATAAACAACATAATCTGGGCCAAAATCTTTTTCAACCCTAGCTCTTTTACTTCTTCTCAGTTCAAACTCAACATTTTCTTCAACTTGTGAAGCAGGAGTAGAAGAGCTAGGTTGTGAAAAACTTTGTTGGTTGCCTCCACTATTTCCAGATTTAAAAAAAAATTTCTCTTCATGGAAGATAGCATCACCTGATTCAAAGATCACATTATTTTCAATATCAAGAAATCTATAAGCTGTACTATTTAGAGCATAACCAAGAAAAACACAAGTAGAGGCTTTCACGCCCAGTTTAGGCCTTTTAGGGTCGGTTAACCTCACAAAGGCTAAACAGCCCCACACATGAAAATAACTCAAATTTGGCTTGTGGCCTCTCCACACCTCAAAAGGTGTGATCTTTGTTTTCTTGTGAGGCACCCTGTTCAACACATAACAAGCAGTTAAAACCGCTTTACCCCAAAGATTAGAAGGAGCACCTGAATCAATCATCATAGCATTAGTCAAACCAATCAAGGCTCTATTTTTTCTTTCTACTACGCCATTAGATGCAGGAGAATATGGTGGTGTAGTTTCATGTATAATTCCTAATGATTGTACATAGGAATTAAACTCAAAAGACTCATATTCTTTCTCTCTAATTGATTTTCAACTTCAAGAAGGAACTCTTTAAATTTCGCAAAGGCATCACTTTTATTTTTCATCAAATATACAAAAGTATACTTGGAGCAATCATCAATAAAAGTAATAAAATATTTATTTCCTCCTCTAGTCAAAAACCCTTCAAATTCACAAATATCAGTATGAATCAAATCCAACAATTCTGAATTTCTTTCAACACTTTTGTGAGGTTTCTTGGTGATTTTAGCTTTACTACAGGTCTCACATTTCTCAAAATTCTTTTTCACAGTTGGAATTAGATTCAAGCTACTCATGATTCCCACATATTTATTATTTATGTGACACAAACGTGCATGCCAAAAATTCAAAGAAGAAAGCATGTAAACGGAAGTAGATGCTTTATTATTCTCAACATTCAATTTAAACATGCCATCACAAGCATAACCCTTGCCCACAAATACACCCTTTTTGGTAATCACATATTGATCGGATTCTATGATCTGTTTAAAGCCAGCCTTATTAAGAAGAAAACTAGACATCAAATTTTTTCTCATAGAAGGAGTATGCAACACATCTTTCAAGGTTAACATCCTATCGGAAGTAAACTTGAGCTCCACCTCACCATTTCCAAGCACTTGAGTAGTTGACGAATTACCAAGCATCACTATTGTTGGCTCTTTATAAGGAGTGTATTTCTTGAACCAATCCTTGTCAAAGCACACATGTCTATTGGCACCAGAATCGGCCCACCATCCTTCCACACTTGAAACCATATTCACATCGGTGATCATTGCAACATATGGTTTTTCGGTAACATGAGCTTGAGGAATAGGCTCACGTTTCCGGTGTCGGCAAAATCGAGCAATATGCCTACTCTTGCCGCACACAAAACAAACTGAAGGATGAGATTGGTTCTTGTTCTCTTGGCTTGGGTTTCCCTTATTTTGATGGTGAGGCTTCCCAAACTTTTTCATACTCTTCTTCTTAGGCTGAAAATGACCATGTCTCATACGATTAGTATTTTTGGGTAAGGTATTATTTGACGAAACTAGATTTACCTTGGTGGAGTTAGCATTGCTTTCTTGCATAAGAACATCTTGTCCTCTTGCTTCCTCCTCTACACGAATGCGTGTAATTAATGTCTCCAAGGAAATCTCCTTTTGCTTGTGACGCATGGATTTTTGGAACTCTCTCCAAGAAGGCGGCAATTTGTCGATGATTCTAGCCACAACGAGATTGTCTCCGATCTTGACACCCTCGGATGTGACTTCAGCGACAATCATTTGAAAATCCTGAACTTGCTCCGCAACCGATTTTCCATCCACCATTTGAAAGCGGAAAAAGCGGCTTGCAGCATATTTCTTTGCGCCAGCCTCCTCGGTGTCATACTTACTCTGCAAAGCTTTTCAAATCTTTTTGGCAGAAGAGTAAGTGGTATCATAATAATCATAAAAATGATCAGCAAGACAATTCAAGAGATAATAACGGCACTTATACTCATCTTTTTCATATTTCTAGACTATTTCTTCATGGTCATAGAGCTCATCTTCGTTCATGCCCTCGGTACTCTCCTTGTTTGGATTTTTGCTGGTAAGGACGTAGGCCAAATTGAGAAGATTGAGATAGAAAAGGACTTTCCCCTTCCACCTCTTGAAGTGAGCTCCTTTGAAGCGGAATGGCTTGTTGAGATCTCCAACATTGTCAGACGACTTCTCGGGTATAGGTTCCATATCTTTGAATCTCCTTAAAATTGTTGGGAATTTACAAAGAAATTACAAGTAAAATTACAAATAATTTCTTTCTTCCTAGAAGCACGTAGACAATCAGGCTGAGGCGCGGATATCTCGCTCTCTTTAAGGAGATTCAAGCCCACTAGTGCAGTAGTCTATCTCTTGACTTGTCCCCTCCAGGATACAACAGCCCAACTGAAACGTTGTATGACTCACACCTATCTGCACAAGGAGATGAGACCAAAGCTACACAATACGAACATCTTTCTTTGGCCAATAAAAGAACACAAGAGAATTGGAAATTAATCAAAAAAGATGGGGTGAGACTTATATAGATGTATATGTATACCTAATTAATAAATACTAATCAATTAATCTTCCAAGTAAGAAGATGAAAGATGAGAAGACTTCAAATTAATAGGAAGATGAAAGATGAAAAGACTCCAAATTAATCTTCCACTAAAAATATACTAATCAATTAATCTTCCAAGTAAGAAGATGAAAGATGAGAAGACTTCAAATTAATAGGAAGATGAAAGATGAAAAGACTCCAAATTAATCTTCCACTAAAAACAACAATTAATATGGAAAATGTACCAACAAAAAATTTTAAATTTATAAAAAAAAAAATTAAAATTCATGTGTTCACTTAAAAAACTAAGTTAATAAGTGGAATGATCGTGTTATTTATAAACCAAAAAATCAATCTTTTTAACCAATATAAAACAACCAATCACATGTTCAACAATTATCTTATTTTATAACGAAGCTTGTACATTTTCTGTGCGTATATTGTTAACATGGTCCGTTTTTGGTCATAAATTAGTTCGTCAGAAATTTCAAATCATTTTCACGTGCAAAAAGAGAAATGTTAATGCTTAAAACATTATACATTTTTTTAATGTAAATATTTAATGATATCATAAGGGAAATTTTTGATTTAATCTCTAAATTTAATTAAATTACTTTAATATATATATATTTTAAAAATATCTAAATTAATCTATGCCTTTAAAAACATAATATCTAAAGTGCACTTTTTCAGAATAGTAAAATATATTCAATTAGTTACAGAATGATTTATTATAATATCAAACTATCTAGCTGCTCTTAAAAATTACACTTGAAACATTATTTTTTTTAATAACCCAAAAATAAATAAGGTATTTTAAAAATAATAAAAATTAACTATGTAAATCATCAACTAAACTTTTAAAGACTAAATTGATATTCTTTCTATTAATAATATATCGGGTGACAAAGTGCTAAAGTTTGTGACTCTTTAAATATAAAAAAAATTAATAATATAATTTTTTTTGGTAATTTATATAGTCTCTGTGTTTTTATTGCATTACTCATTTGTAATATTTTAAAAATTATCATTTACATCTTTTAGAAGTATTTTTGTTACCATTTTTTTCTTTAAAATATATTTTCTTACTTTTATTTTCATTCCTTAAGTATGACCATTTTGATTCTAAATGACTCAATAGGTAATTTTTAAAATATCGTAGATATTATAAATAATTTAATAAAAATATAGAGACTAAAGTGATAGTTTTTCTTAATAAAATTAAAAAAGCTTTGCAGATAGAAAAAATATTTAAAAAACAAAAATGACAAGTCCATGTTAGTTACAATTAATGAGGGATTAATTAATTGTATAGTTTGTAACCAAGGTTCAACATACTTTTCCAATATGTCTACTGTTACCATCTTAAATTGTCGGTGATAAATTAGTTCAGCAAAAATTTTCAAATCATTTTCAGATTGCGAACAAAGAAATGTTGTTGGTTAAATTTTGTACGGAGAAGTGTATAACAAAAGATATAACAAATGAACTTAATGTCAACACATATTTAGTATTGTTTTTAAAATTATTTTTATCCACACAATAATGATTATTAAGGTGTAGTAAGATTTGAATTATGATTATTAAGGTGCACATTAAACACAACTCTTTTGGATAACAAAAAGACTTTGAGAATAGTTGATAAGAATAGAGAATTTGAGAGTAAATATAAAAAAAGGAAGTTAGATTATTGAAATGAAGTATTCTTGCAGTATTTATAGAGTTCATGTATCTTTCTGGAGACATAATACCTCTTCTAAAGGCTAACCCATTAGAAGGGATAGATAACTCTTTAAAAAGCCACCTTTTCAGATCTTAGCATTGTAGCACTCATCTGTGGGCGTTGCAGTGCTCTATTTTTCAAATAGCCTAATTGGGCATAGTGGAACCCATTGCCTGATGTCACAGGGCCCAATCTTGTGACTAGGGCACCGCAGTGCCTACGCCTTCTACGGCTTAGTCACTTTTCCTTCTTCTTTTTTTCTTTTTTTTCAACTCTTTCTCTTTATTTTAATACTCAATTTTACAATTGTTTATTTGAAATACGCTCATAAATACCAACAATCCCCATATATTTCAAATAAATTAACGTAATCAAAATCAACTACATATGAAAGTATAATTTAACTTATATGAATTAGTGCTCTTGAAGCTATGAACCAATCTACTGTTTAAATAATTATATTTACAAGAACTAGGTGAAACAAGTTTCTATCAACTTTCATTCTTTTGGATGTAAAATAGATGATTAAATAATCAAGTTAAATTCTTGAATAACTTGTCTTTGTCCACTGTTTGGCACTATTGATTGTTACATGCCTTCTTGATTTAATGAGTGTTCTAGGAATGCTTACTTAACTCTTATAAGAATCGACATAATTTCACACTCCTATAAGTGACACTTCATCATAAGTAACACACCACCAAGTTATAAAGGGCTATTGATTTATTAAGAGTATTACTCCCTCTATCCACTACAAATGCACTTCCTCTTCATAGAGAAGAACTCACAAAGTATAATGGTAGTACAATAAGACAACAAGTGACTTATTTTTACCCTTATAAACATACTTCAATGGGATCGTCAATCACATAGGTAGAATTATCATCACTCTTGTCTCATACTCTAAGCAAAAGTCTTATCCTTATAAACATCTGTTTTACTAATATCCTATTTAGTGACTTTATCAGAGGATTGACCAAGTTCATCTTTGACATCACATAATCTAGTCTCACCACCGTAGATTATAGCAGTTGTCCTAGATGAATATGTTCACTTTTTTCATTATAAATCTTACTCTTTGATCTAGTAATAGTTACGAGGCAATCACGATTTATAGAAATTATTGTGGAGAGGGTGAGTACTAATGGGAAGTTCACTCATTAGTGTCCCTAACCATTTAGCCTCACAACAAGCATTTTTTAAAGCTATCAATTTTGATTCTATGGTAGATCATGCTATATAAGTCTGTTTAGTAGATTTCCAACAAATGGCTCCTCTACCCTAAGTGAACACATATCCACTAGCAGATTTCATCTCTATGGATTCACATAACCAATTAGTAAAAACATTCTCTCATAGGTTGTGATCTACCATATGAAAGTCCATAAATTTTAGTGCTTATAAAATATTTTGCAACTCTATCCAAAGCATTCTAATGCTTTTTTTTTCTTTTAGATTCTGAGTCTATCCAAAGCATTCTAATGCTTTTTTTTTTCTTCTAGATTCTGAGTCTACCTACTTAGTCTCCCTACAGCATAAGTTATATCAGGCCTAGTATTCTTCATCAAGTATATGAGATTACTAATAATCTATGCATAACGGTTTTGATTGTCACTATGTTCAATATTCTTTTAAAGTTTAACACTAGCATCATACGGTGTTATCACTAGTTTGCATGCTATGTACCTAAACCTTTCAAGAAACTTATCTATATAGTGCTCTTAGTTATAAGGTGAGACCATTAGATGTTCTCATAATCTTTGTCCTAAGAATGACATTAGCTTTTCCATATCTTTCATATCAAATATAGTTTATAGAAATCTCTTAGTCTCACTTTATTACTTTTATACTATGATTGAATATTAACATATCATCCATATAAAGACATGTAATGACATAATTATTAGTATCAAAGGTTTTATAGTACACACATTTATCGGAATCATTTATCATAAAATTATTTAATATTAGAGCATTGTCAAACTTCTCATGCCACTATTTTGGTGCTTGTTTTAAGCCATATATAAAGACTTCACCAATTTATATACTTTATGCTCTGTACTAATACTAACATAACCTTCTGGTTGTTCCATGTAAATTTTCTCTTCTAAATTTATATTTAGAAATGAGATTTTTAAATCCATTTAATGTATGAATAAATTATATTGCAACTAGTGCAATTAAAATCCTAATTGATATAATTCTAGTTACATGAGTATAAGTATTAAAATAATCTACGTATTTCTTTTGATTGAACCTTTTGGCAACCAACCTTGCCTTATGCTTCTCAATTGTACCGCTAGCCCTTATCTTTTTCTTGAAGATCTATTTACAACCAATGGGCTTGGTACCGAGAGGCAAATCAACCAATTGCCACACATTATTACTTATGATTGAGTTGATTTCATTATTAATTGCCTCCCTCTATAAAGGAGCATCATAAAAAGTCATAACCTTACTATATGTTTTAAGGTCCTCTTTCATAAGAAAAATATATAAGTTATTATCAAAATTAGTGACTTTCTTCAATTTCCTACTTCTTATAAGTTTATTGTTAGAGATTTCTGATAGGTCATTATTAACCTTTATATGATCATATTTTTCTCTATATTGGCTTTCTTAGAAAAAATAGATTCAAAGAATTCTATATTTTAGACTCTATTATATTGTTTGCATCAAACAACCCTATGGTATCCTCTAATACCAAGAATCTATATGTTGCACTAAACATACAATCAATTATTTTAGGACACGTCCTTTTCCTTTTAGAATCAAGTATAAGAACCTTTGGAAAACACCCACATACTTTAAGGTATGCAAGTTAGGTACATAACCTTTTCAGAACTCATAAGTTGTAATTTACGTTTTCTTAGGCAAGCCGCCAAAATTGCTTCCCCTATAAGTTCATAGGTTCCCCAGAATTAATTAACATGCAATTCACTATGTCTTTCAATATTTTATTTTTCTTTCGGTCACCCCATTAGATTTAGGAAAGTATAGTGGTGTAACTTTTTGTATAATTCTTTCTTCACACTAGCAACTAAACAAGTTAAACACATACTTTCCTCTTTTATCAGTTTTTAGTCTTTTTATTTTCCTATCAAATTGATTTTCAATTTCTTGTTTATAAATTGAGAACTTTTCATATGACTCATTCTTATTTCTTAATAAATATACCTTAGTATATTTTGAAAAATTATCTATAAAGGTTATGTAAAATCTTTTTCCTCCTCTAGTCATGATATTCTTAAGATCACCTGGGTTACTATGAATCAAACTAAGTAATTCGATTTTTCTAAGAGTTATTGGTTCACAACTTTTCTTAATAAATTTTCCTTCCACACATACAATACATTAATGCATTTCATCTAAACTCATGTTAGAAAATAAACCAACTCTTTTCATCTTTCACAAATAAAGATAATTCAAGTGACCTAGTTTATCATGCTAGAAATTTAAAGGCTCAACAATATAAACTAAAGAATCATTCTTATTGATTGATATATCAATTACATTGAGTTTGAACAATTCATTAGAAAAATATTATTTCCAACAAATGTTTCACCCTTAGTCATTACAACTTTTCTTAGTGAAATTTCCTTCCACACATACAATACATTGATATATTTCAATTAAACTCATGTTAGAAAGTAAACTAACTCCTTTTAACTTTCTCAAATGAAAATAATTCAAGGACCTAGTTTATCTTGCCATAAATTTTAAGGCTCAACAATATAAATTGAATAAGCATTCTTATTGATTGAAACATCAAGTATATTGAGTTTAGACAGCTTATTAGAAGAATATCCCTTTTCAACAAATGTTTCACTGTTGTTCAATACAACTATATCTCATTCAAATGAGACTTTTACATTTGCACTTTCTAGTATAAATACAAAACAAGATTGTATCTAATATTTGGAATATGGAGTACATTATTCAATACAAGAGACTTCCTAGATGTCAATTTGAGAAAAACCTTTCCTTTTTCCACCATCGATGCAAAATAGAATCAGCATGATAAACTTGTTCTTCTCTATCTCTCACTTAGACATACTCCTAGAAAGCACTCTTGTCACTCATATATGTCTAGTGACTCCAAAGTTAATCACCCACTCTTTGTTGCCACTTGCAATTATGTTCACTTAGAAAATAACCACTGAAGCAATTACATCATATCCCTCAACCAAATTTTCCTTAGGAGTTTTGTTGTTTTCCTTCTTATTTCTATACATACACTGATATGCAAAGTGACCACCTTTCCCATAAGCATAACACCTATCTTTCTTTGTCAATGATGCTTTATTTTTCTTAAAATAAGAGTTGGTTGTGGATTTTTGATGTTTCTTATCATGATTTTTACCCTCAAACAAATTAGCCTTAGAAACTTTAATTCTTTGGCCTTTTTAAAATTTTTTTGTTGGCGATTCTTTTCTTCTATTCTTATATGCACAGTAGAATCCTCCAACATTAAGTTTTTCCTTTTATGCTTGTTGTTTTTTCTATAATCTTTCCAAGATTCGGATAATTTTTCTATTAAGCAACCAATCATAATAAGTTCTAGGAGAATTATTCCTTCATTTTTTAAGTCATTGTTTAGAAGGTGAAAATAATGTATTTGTGTTGTAACATTTTTTCTCTCAGACATTTTAAAGTTTAGAAAATTTGCTATTACATACTTTTGGGCACCAACATCTTCTATAACATATTTTTTCTTAAGTTGCACCCAATCTCATGTGTAGAGTATACACATATAATTCATTTGAAAAAATATGCAAAATTATTTTCCTATATACCCTATTCGCTTTACTCCATTTTGGGAATTCTTCATTGTAATGTTTTGCAGTAGCTTCTAGAAGAGTGAGGGTAAGATATTTAGCCAGACCTATAACATTTAATGTGTAAAATACCAAGTCTTGTCATCTCTTGAAGTGCTTCTTATCGAATAGTGGTATATTTGTAGCCTCAAAAAGTGATTTGGCTACTACAAACAAAGATGAATCACTTGTAGTATTCATGAAGAAAAGTAATTTTAAGATTGTTAGTTGAATTAGGTATGTGGGATATGTATAACAAAGGATACATAAGTGAACTTTTAATGTCAAGGCATGCATGGCACTATCCTTAAAATTATTTTTATCCTCATAATGATGATTATCAAGGTACAATAGGGTTTGAATAGTATGATAGTTTCAGGTTTCGATCATAATTTGAAGTTGTAAAGGTGTACACCAAATATAACTTCCTTTGACAATAAGAAGACTTTGTGAGTAATTGATAAGAATAGAGAATTTGAGATCAAAGATGAAGAAGAGAAGTTATATTATTCAAATGAAGTGTGCCTGCAGTATTTATAGAGCTCATGTGTCTCTTTTCAAAGATACAACACCTCTTCAAAAGGCCACACCCATTGGAAAAGGTAGATAACTCTCCAAAAGGTCGCATTTCTAGGTTTTAGCGCTGCGACGCTCATCTATAGGCATCACGATGCTCAACGACCATTTTTAAAATTGCCCGATTGGGCGCCGTGACCCTCAGACTTGAGACAACGGCACCGTAGTGCCCAACGCTATTATAGTGCCAATTTATCCCAATTTACAACCTAAAACTATTAAGTGTGTGCATGTAGTACACGTGTGCATTTTAAATTTTATATATATACACATCATATACAATATATATATATATCATTTATGTATTTTATACATAAATATGTGTAACAGAAGCTAGAAATCTAATTTCCTAAAATAAACAGGATAAATTTTATTCAATTACACTAATAAATAAAATTAACTATATTAACCATATTAATACATAATTAAGAGATATCACTTGTTAAGCCTTTGGAATGGATTTATTCTAGTGTACCACTCGAAGTAGACCCGTTGGCAGTTCTAAGACTCAATGTGGTGGGCTTGGGTCGCTAGAATAACAGTTTTTATTTTTTCAGTACTAGTTTAACACTTAAACCATATGATTAACTCTTTATCCCCATAGTCTAACACTTAGATTAAATTTATTTTGTTCTTGATGTATTCAACACTTAAATTCATCACAACACAAATAACTCAAATGCAACAATCATGACCATTTGTTTAAGAGAAAAAGATAAATAATAAGACAACTTTTGCTATCAAGTTTTTCTTATTTTTAACACTTAAAAACTTAAAATAAAAATACTTTTTCTCACCATAAAAATGACCGGCCACCTTGTTGGCTTCAAAGGAAAATGAAAACCATTTTTATTTTATTTCTTTTTCCATTGTCAAAAGCTACAGTTGAGCTATTATGATTTTTATTTGTTTTAAAAACAAAATGAATTCAAAAGCCCTCACCTTATGGCTAGCCACTTTCCCCATTATATATTCATCATACGAATATATATATATATATTTATAATAATAAGAAATATTTTTTCCTTTGATTAAAATACTATTATTAAAAAAAATTGACTTATCAAATAAGCCAATCAAGTGTCCAATAATTGGACAAAAGGTGATGGGTGGCCATCACTTGTCTTTGACAAATAAAATTTCATTCAAGTCCTCAAGGTTTTAGTTAATTTTCTCTTTAAGCAACATTTACTTTAACTTAATTAATTACTCAATAAAATCTCATTTTATTTAACAATTAAGTCTTCAACAAAATATTTACTTTATTAATTTAACCATGAACTAACAATTTACTCTAATTAAATTAACTAATCACTTAACTCTTAAGTGATAACAAATTTTTAGATTATTTAACATTTAAATAATGATTTAGAGAAATAATCTTTAAGCCTTTAATTAACCCAACGTAGGTTCCACCACACCCAATACTTGAGTTAATTTAACTGATGGCTCACTATGCACTATGTGTCACTATTTAATTAGTCAACAATAATTATTTAACTAATTACTATATTTAACACTTAAGTACTGACACGCGAACATCCTAAAAGTACTTGAAATAAAAATTCGGTTCTGCTGAAAATTACTAGATTGAACATTTAATCTAGTGCACTGCCCTAGTGCACAACTAGTACATTTCATATTACGGGACTCCGCAAGTCGATGCCCGATTTGTAAAATAAAATTATTCCATAAGTCTGTAATCAATGCCCCATGCATACGTCATAAATATTACAAATCAGCGTGTTAGACCATACAAGCTGAGATCATAGCGCAAATATATAATCTTTCCATCATTTATGTCCTGGATGTGTAGGGTTATAGATTTACATAATCAAATCCCTATATGCTCATCCGTGAAATTATCTCTAGATTTATATCCAAGAACAATGTACGCAAATAGTTTTGCTATATTATTTAACTGTTAGGGAAATACCTTTCTCGGGTTAGTATTTGTGGCCACGAGATTTTTGAAATACAATCTTGAAACATCTGGATATACTACTCTCCTATAAGAGCTGATAGATCCTATATCTGTACACATCGAACTCTATAAGCATCAGACCATACCTAGCGACACCCAGCGGTTACACCATAAAAGGTCTGTGACATGCGTGGAACCAAAGTATGGTGGATCACTTATAAACCCACCATGACACTTAGGTCAAAGGATCACGTATACTACTCAACTTAAGAAGACTCACTATTGACGGTTTTAGAGGATGTTCATTGGCATCTTCGTGAGTTTATTCAGTATTCAGTCCTGACTAAATACCCGTATGCATATATAAGCTTTCGATAAGCCCATGGTCGATTAAGAATAACCATCTATACCATATAGATATAGCATACACTGATCTTTATAAAATGAGATCTACCGACAAACCTGTATCAATGAAAGCAGATCGGAAACATTATGTTTAAGAATATACTTGCATAATGACATCTGCTAGCACTTATTGTAACTCCTTATAGCCATGCCATTACTAGTATACCCTCAAGTCTTTATTCTATTACAGATAAGGATTTAACATTTTAGATTTGACTGACTCTTATAACATACTAGTATACCCTCAGGTTTTTATCCTATTACAGATAAGAATCTAACATTTGAGATTTGACTGACTCTTATAACATACTAACTCTTAACAATATTAACTGTTAGTATTTATAACTTTCAGCTATACTAATTCTTAGCACTGGTCTAAACCTCTTTAGACCAGATCTGAACTCCTTCAAATCATACAATGTCTATAACGTAACAAGTATTGTACCATGTATTTTTATTGTATCAATGATTATACAAAATGTTTACTGTATAAATATTAAATAATTTAATATTTATACAGTATTGGAATGGCACATAAGCACCAACTCTAACAAACGCTTGGCACTGCGGCGCCTTAAAGCTTAAACCTCCTACGACTTGGGCGTTTTTCCTTCTTTCCTTTTTTCTTCTTGGCTCTTTTTCTCTATTCTAATACTTGAATTTATATTTGTTTATTTAAAATACACTTATAAATACCAATAAATGTTAATTCTTAAAACTTATAATCATACATTTATTTGTACATATAACTTAGTGGTATAACTATAAGCGTGGCATTGCAACATTAAAAGTTCTAACCATGTTTCATGTTTGGAGAAGATTTTGTTTGTGAAAGCTTGATCAAATTAAGTGATTGGTAGTTCCATTAAATCTCTAAAATAGTTTTTTGTAATTGTAACCCAAGGTGATCAATAAGAATATATTATAGGGCCACTTTTATGGATGTAATGTAAAAGCTTTATGTTGAATCATGTAAACACTATCTTATTCTAATTATTTCTTGCTTTTCATTTTTAAAAATTCTATTTCTAGTTTATTTCTTAAACATGTTTGGCTTGATCTCGTGTTAATAAATATCCTGAGATAAGTTTACTAATTTACCTAATTACTTCTAAATTTTTTAATTGACTACATACCTTTATGATATTGTTACTATTAGGCCTATATTTAGTCAAGGCCCAACTTGGTGAGTCAACACAATTAAAGCCATATTGTTTAAATCAAACAAACGTGCCAATCAAGTCCAAGATATGAACTAATAGGTGGAA
The DNA here is from genome assembly GCA_946807835.1 of Ailanthus altissimus. Lineage (NCBI taxonomy): Eukaryota > Viridiplantae > Streptophyta > Magnoliopsida > Sapindales > Simaroubaceae > Ailanthus > Ailanthus altissimus. Next base: position 6,754,015 of record OX327690.1, on the reverse strand, counting down.
TTGACAAGCATAGGATGATTGTCAAAATTATAAAACAAGCCCTTTGGGTCCATAAATTATCAAAATACCCTTTTGGTCAAGAAAGACCCAAATTTAAGCACGTGGTAAAGTTTTATTTAAACTCAAGTTCTCTTGTGTTTTCTTAACCGAAAATGAACGATGAAATTGAGTCAGGTTTAAATGCTTTCTCCTATATTGATTTTTTTTATTTAATTGTTATTTGGGAATGATATAAGCATAATTTGATTAAAATTGCATCGTATAACCTATTTATCATGAATTTAGTTTAAGAACTGGACCGTATTGTCTTAAGGAATGAATTGAACTGTAGAGAAGAATCATAGTAAAACTTCTCTTTAGAAAAAATAAGAGCTCATCCAAAATGTGATTAAGCCTCTTCAAACTTGAAACATATAAAAGTCCATCTCATTATAAGTTGCATGCATAATGATTAAATATTGCACCTTTGCAGTATAAAAGGGCACTCATAATTAGAATATATTCATTCCAAATAGATATACAGAGACTGAGAAAGAAAAAGCATTTGTAGGACCCCCTTAGCTCTCTTGAGATCTTCGTTTAATTTTCGAGAAATACCTAAAAACATAAGCCTTTTGTTTACTAAACACTCCCACACAGAGCACATATTTCTCTTTTGCTTACTGACTGAGCGTCGAAATATTTTTTTTTTGTACGAGGACTGTTTATTTCGAAAACAAAAGTTCCTGGAACCAGTTCGAGGTGAACACAAGGTCAATTTTGAGATTCTAACGAAGATTTAAGGGTACAGAAGTAATTTTTAGAGATTTCCAAAAATAAAAACTTCAATTACAAATATAAGTTCCAATTTATTATATTGTTAGAAGTTATTGACGTAGGTTACAAGTCATTGATGCAGGTTACAAGTCTCAAAATGGGTACCGATATAACACTATATATTAGCTATTAATATGATTCTTACATGAAAAATATTTATATATAATGAGTAATGTGTTCTGGAAGAAGGTCAATACCTAATTATAATAACTAAGAATTTATGTCAATACCTAATTATAATAATTGAGAATTTTATGCATATTTAGCTTTAAATCATGTCAGTTAAGATTCTGGCTTTGAATATCTGAAAATGTACTTGTCTTTCTTAAAGTGATACCTGCATAAGGGTTGGTATGATTTGATTTCTTTTAAAATCGAATCGGTTCGGTTTTATTTTTTTAATAAATTAAATTAAAATAAAATTTTTTAATAAAATAAATCAAACTGGATCGAATTAATTTTTTTTGATTCGGTATTTTTGATTTGAGTTGGTCCAATTCAATTTTTTTTTAATTTTATTTTAAATTATAATTTTTTTTAATTTTTTGTTTGATTTTTTTTAATTTATTTTTTTTTGTAAAAAAAAATCGAACCGAAACTGAACTGAACCAATCAATTTTTTGTTAAAAAAAAGAGGACCATACCAAATTTAATCGATCAATTCATTCAATTTTTCAATTCCTAATTTTTTTTTTTTGTCCACCCTCGTACCTACAGCTGCATACAGTACCTAAAAATTGCAAGTCTTTAACGAGTTCGCTTGTTAGCATGGCGTTTTCATTTAGAGTTCGGTGGCAAAAGGGTTGTTAATACATTTATCCTCTATTGTAACAGAGGTTTGACTTTAAATCTTCTTTCTTATGTTAAAAATAATGATAATAATATAAAATTTTAGTTCATTAGACATAGTTTCACTGATCACGAGGGTTAACAACCATTTGATTTTGAATAAAAATAACGAGTAAAATTGGGAGTTAAAGAAAAAAAATTAAAGAGCAAGGTATTTTTTTTCCAATTTTTTTCTTTAGTATATCCACTTGTTAGCATAGGCTATTCACTTAGACCCCAGTGAGTAAAGGGTAATATATATATTTTTATTTTAGTGGAGATCTTGAGATTAAATATTTTTCCTTCATATGAAAAAGTAATAATAATAATAATAATAATAATAATATAAAATTTTAACCTTTTGAGTGTAGTTTAGTTGATTGTGTTGCGTTCGTGGCCATCCAAATTTGAATTAAAACTTTTTTAAAAAAAAAATTATTGTTTTATAAATGGGTTTCTCAAACACACCATCCATTCCTTTTAAAAAAGATTTAACTTTTGCTAATTTTACCAAAGAAATTATGAAAGGTGTAAAATTTTAAACTGATCCTACATGTTTGGCCTAAGCGTCATACTAAATCCCAAATATTTTAAAGAGAAATCGTGGTGAGTAATCAAGAGAAAAAGTCGCAATTTCTCTATTTTAAATATCTATCACATAAGACCCGTATATTTTAAAAATATTCCTTGTATGAAACTCGAAATGTTTATTAAGTTCTGTTAGGAATATTTGCTAGCTAGTCCTAAAGAGGAACCTTTTTGTTGTTAAACCATTTGGGATCTAATAACTTTTTACATTATAACTTAAACCAAACGTGGGAGATCAATGTGATGATTTTAAAAATGCTTGGAATTTAATTAAAAGAATCTAAATTTAAAAATGCTTACATCATTTTAATATTATATTTATATAATTAATATTATTTTTTAATTGAATAAAATAAATATATGCCCTTAAATCCAAAATCAGAATTTAAAGTGAGAGGGAAACTAAATGTTAAACTTGAAAATTATATTGAGTTATAATTTAACTATATAAGGGCTTTAATGTTAGATTTAAAATTTTGGAGGGTTAAATTATAAAAATATCTATTTTAGAATGTGAAAATTATAAAAATATATAATAAATTAAAAAAAAAGGGCTTGGGGGCCATGCCCCTTAGACCCCCTGTAGAGGTCCGCCTATACCCCTCCCACCTCTGAGAAAATAACTATTATCCCTTTGTAATATTAGATAATATTTGTTTATCCCTCTATGGTTTCAAAAAGAAACAAAAACCTCGTGTTATTAAGAATATTTTTTTATCTTTTAATTGTTTAAGTGAATTTATAATTTTACTTTTAATAATATATGACTTAAGATAATTTTATCCTTAAAAATTTGAGAATAAAAGAAAAAAAATAATAACTTTGAAAGGAATTGAACCCTTAACCTAAAAAATAATGTAATGCCAAACTTATGTTTAATTAACATGTTGAGGGAGGAAACGCCCTTTTCCCTCTTGAAGTTATGTTGAAGCAAAGAACCCAAGATTTAACCTAAAACCCTAACCTCCTTGCGTAGTAGAATAATCTGTTAATCAAGTAAAAATAACAAGAATCAAAAGCAGAATATAAAAGAGCACAACACAATTTTACGTGCTTTGGCCAATTGTCTACGTCCACGGTAGATCCAAAGATCCTAACCTCTCTTATTAACTCCCTAGAGATTCTACAAGGAAAACCCAATTTAAAGAACCCTCAAAAGGACCTAAACGTTTAGTGAACCCTTACTCTACCACGAACAATGATCACCCAAATAATGGTTCCACCCTAGCGCACACAAGCACTTAGTGTCTACCCAATTCTTCCCCTCTCTTAGAGCCTCTCTTAATGCTTGATCTCAACTAAAGGGTTTACAAGTGTTTATATAGGGTGTATTTCGTGCCTACTAACCTTATTCCTTGTTGGTGTAAGAGTCCACTTGTTTTGGAAGTTCAAAACTTTTCAAAACTCGAAATCCCGAACCAAAACGTACTTCTGACGCATCTGGCGCCATGATGCTCATCTCTGGGAGCTACCGCACTGGACATTATCACGCCCATCACTATGGCGCTGAGGACCCAGCGTTGCGGTGCTAGGTTGCTGTCTTGGGCACCGCGACGCTCAGCCCTAGTAGCACCTATCCCGCGTTTTCTTGCTTCTTTCGCATCTTTGAGTTCTGTTTCCCTTCCCTCTTTGTGTTTCACACGTCCTAGACTTCTCCATATGTGTCCCACACATCCTAGACTTCTCCATATGTGTCCCACACATTCTAGACTTCTTGTGACTCTCCACTTTAGTATTCATCTCAATTCTTGTCCAACCAAGATTGTTGAATCACTAATTTTTTAACAAACCCTTCCTTGATTCAAAATATTCCTAATAAAAAGGTTTCGAGATCCGATCCACACCAATACTCTATTACTTAGAGTTGAGTCTAGTTAAGTCTTCACTAATACTTGATTTTTCCTGGGCTAGTGACTTTGGTCTCCAAAGGCATTCGTGCACCTTGTATAGGGTATGGATGCGTTGCATTCCTTTCCAATCCTTATCACCTCGATGAGCACGGTTTGGATGTCGCCTAGTGGTCTGCATTACCCTAACACCCTGCGAAAGGCCACTCATGGCCATCCCAATAAGCACATAGAGCCACTCATTGTGTTTCTCACCCTTAAACCTTATAGGTCCTTTCTCTACCCTTAGTTTTCCTTTTTTCACTCTAACCGAATACCCTTCCTCATCGAGCTTGCTTAGGGATATCAAGTTTCTCCTCAATTTTGGAACATGCCTTACACCGTGTAAGTCCCTAGTTTCTCCACCTTACATCCTTAGCCTTATGTCATCAACTCCTATGATCTCACAAGTTATGTCATTCCCCATTAGAGCTTTACCTCTCTCGGCTTTATAGTTGGTAAACATCGATCTATCAGGACACATATGGACGCTGCACCCTCAATCTAGTATCTATTTGCCAGCGTACTTTTCCCTTGAGGCTACCAATGTGTCTACAACTTCGGTATCTTCCTTAGTACCGATTGCAGCCCACCCTCCTTAGCCTTTTGATTTCGGACAATCCTTCACAAAGTGTCATTCCTTATTATAAATGAAACACTTCTTGAATCTCCCCTTGATTGGTTATTCTTCTTTTCTTGTGCAAGCAATGCTGCTCCACTCTCGGACTCAAGTCTCTTTATCAATTCTTTTGAGTTCAATAATATCTTAATATCATTCATCATCAAAGACTCTTTCCCATACAGCAGTGTATCTACAAAGCTCTCATAACTCTTTAGCAACGAACTTAATAGGATAATGGTCTTGTCTTCATCCTCAGTCTTGATGCCCAGTTGCTTAAGACTTATGATGATCTTGTTGAACTCGTCAATGTGAGCTCTCAATGAAGTTTCCTCATGCATTGTTAGCTGATGTAGTTTCTTTTTCACAAGAAGTCTATTTACAAGAGACTTCTTCATGTATAATGCCTCGAGTCTCTTTCACAGCCCCAAAGCGACTTCTTCATCACCAACTTCCCTTAATACTTCATCGCTCAACGCCAAGAATAAGGTGCTGTGAGCCTTTTCCTAAATCATGTCCCAATCTTTCTGCCCGGACATTGAGCTTGTCGTCTCATCGCTAGTTGAGGAGCTAGCTTCCTCCAAGACTGAGTCTAACCCTTCTTTCACTAGTAGAGCCCTAACTTTCTTCCTCCAAAGATTGAAGTCATTCATCCCATTGAACTTCTCTATTTTTTACTTGATTGCAGCCATGGTTTAAATACCGCAAGTATGTATTATTGAACCTTTAACTCTGATACCAGTTTATTGAGGGAGGAAACGTTATTCTCCCTCTCGAGATTATGTTGAAGCGAAGAACCCAAGATTCAACCTAGAACCCTAACCTTCTTGTGCAGTAAAATAACCTGTTAATCAAGTAAAAATAACAAGAATCCAAAGTAAAATATAAAAGAGCACAACACAATTTTACGTGTTTCGGCCAATTACCTACGTCCACGGTGGATCCAATGATCCTAGCCTCTCTTATTAACTCCCTAGAGATTTTATAAGAAAAACCCAATTTGAAGAACCCTCAAAAAGACCTAAACGTTTAGTGAACCCTTACTCTACCACGAACAATGATCACCCAAACAATGGTTCCACCCTAGCGCACACAAGCACTTAGTGTCTACCCAGTTCTTCCCCTCTTTTAGAGCCTCTCTTAATGCTTGATCTCAACTAAAGGGTTTACAAGTGTTTATATAGGATGTATTTCGTGCCTACTAACCCTATTCCTTGTTAGAGTAAGAGTCCACTTGTTTTGAAAGTCCAAAACTTCCCAAAACTCAAAATTCCTAACCAAAACGGACTTCTGATGCATCTGGCATCGCGGCGCTCATCTCTGGGAGCTGCGGCACTGGGCATTATCGCGCCCATCGCCGCGGCGCTGAGGACCCAGTGCTGCGGTGCTGGGTTGCTGTCATAGGGGCCGCGACGCTCAGCCCTGGTAACACCTATTCTGCGTTTTCTTGCTTCCTTCGCGTCTTTGAGTCCCGTTTCGCTTCCCCATTCGTGTCCTACTCGTCCTAGACTTCTCCATATGTGTCCCACACGTTTTTGACTTCTTGTGACTCTCTACTTTAACATTCATCTCAATTCTTGTCTAACCAAAATTATTGAATCACCAATTTTTCAACATAACAATTTATAAAAACTAATATATATATATATACCATATAAATAAATTAGATGAATTATTAATTATATATTAAATAAATTTTGATACTAAAAAGTTATAAACAATAAGTATAAAATATTTTAATAAACAATAAATTCAATTAAGTATGTACAACAAAAGATTCAAAAATTTATCATAAATTATCAAAATTAATTAAAAACATATTAAATAATAATTTATGGTTACATATGAAAAATAATTTGTTGAAAATAATTTTTTATAATTAACATAGTTATCAATGCCGTTTTATTTATTTTTAATTAATTTAAGAATAATTAAAAAATAAAAAGATATTTATAATGGGTTTTAAGAAAAACTCATTTCGTAACTTATTTAAATTAAACATTATTTAAAATACTTTTAGACATATAATTATTTATAATTTTAAGTATCAAAATTTATTTAATTTATAATTAATAATTCATTTAATTTTTGTTATAGGGTATATATTTTAATTTTCATAAATGTTAACTAAACTTAAATTTGTCTAAATGATTAAGATGGATGGTTATATTTTAGATATCAAAAGTTTAAATTCCCTTAAAGCCTTTATTTTTTTCTTTTATTCTTAATTCTTAATGAATAAAATTGTTAAATCAAATATTATTATAAAATAAAATTATAAAATCATGTAATAATTATAAAAGTAACAGAAAATTCTTAACAATAAAAAAATTTTAAATCTTTTTAAAATTATACGAAAATAAGTAGATATTAATTGATATCATAAAAGGTAATGATCATTTTTCCTCTCACCTCGTTTGATGACGTATTCACTGGACAAGTATTTTCATCATTTGAGTTGGTAGTTGAAAAACATTAATCGAGAGTTCAGCCACATAATAACGATAGCGAATGAGGATGAATCATAATTACCTTCACGTAAATTGAGCAGTTTTGAGGTAGTTGGTGGTGGTGCACTAGTCATTGCCGTTTGACATAGAACATTGCAAGTTTTCCAAACGTCAATCATCTTTCTTCATCAAGGAAAGTTTATATATTTATTGACGATGTTTAATTGGTACAATGAAGAGTGCTATGATCAACCGCGACTGTCTAACCAATTAAAACTCTCTTTTATTATTATGCACGAACAATGTAATTACTATTTACAAATATAGTTCATACACAGTTGTACATAGAGGATTTTAATTGATTGGTCAATTGAGACTAATCATAGCACTTCTGTTCTACAATTGCATTCGTATGACAAACAAAATTGCAATGTTTCTGCCCAATGATTATGGACAATAATCAACGGCAGCCTCAGCCAATCATTATTTAAGTTTGAATTCGACCGAATTTTCAAGGTTTTTCAAATTCAAACTCAAGCTAAATTGTCTTCTCTAATGGTCACTTGTCAATGACTCTTTTACTTCTAATATTTACTATAAAATAATTTAAATGATAAAAATAACATAATATAATTTGTATATTTAATATTTTAATAATTCGTAGCATCAATAAATATAATATCGCACCAAATATTATTCATCCTATTACAGTCCCACCTAGTTTTTATTATTCAATCTAATTCTTCGATGGTATCAAATGCATCCAAAAGTCTTGGTGCTAATTTTAATTTATCTATTGCCTCCCTTCATGGACTAGAGAGTTCATAGATGAGAGTGGCGTATGATTTTTCTTCTGCCCATCATTATAAATTTTTATTGTGCATGAAATTTTTGTTTTTTCTTTTATTTACACGTTGCCAAATAATTGACAATATTTGTAAATGTATATATATGATGAACATATTATGCTAATTGCCTCCACTCAAGTAAAGGTTTCAATTAATTCAATAATTATATCATAATTATGAGAAATATAAAAAAAAGGTATATGTTCATTATAATCATATTTGTACAATGAGAGCCTTTATATAAGCTTAACTTATTACAAAATAGAAAAATAATACTATACATAAAACAAAATACTACTATGTTATAAAAGGTAAAAATATATTTGATATGATATGAAATATATTAATGATGCAATATTACACAGGCGGTAGGTGTGTCTTGTTTCGATCTCCGATGTGGCGTTGGAATGGTCAAAGGTTTTTGAGTATCTTCGCGTGGGCGATGTCTAGCACGAAAATCATCCGATGATTTTCGATGACTTTTCGACAAAACTCCGATGGACTTCCAACAAGTTCTCGAAAAAAATTTGGCAAATCTTTGGCTAAGCAAAGCAATAGTAAAAAAATCAGAGCCCTAATACCATGTGAGAAATATAAAAAAGAGTATATTTTCACTGTAATCAAAACTATACAATTGGAGCTTTTATATAAGCTTTATTTTATTACAAAATAAGAAAACAATACTATACATAGAGAGAAATAACTACATGTTATAAAAGGTAGAAATATATTTGATATGATATCAAATATATTAATGATACTATATTACACAATAATATTAGTACTTAAGATTATGTAAACCGGGCTTTAATTTTTTTTTCTAATATTTTATTTTTAAATCCTTCGATAGATTTGTCTTTTCACTAACCCATATTATATATATATATATATATATTCTCTTCAGCATTATATCTTCGATGTCTCGACGGTCTTAGTTAATAACTCTTTTATAAATATTGTTGAGTTAGAGTGTCTTAATATGATTTAAGTCTTAAATAATTAGTCTTTTTTAAGAGTTGAGGGTGATATTCTCACTTCTGTTTTCTATCTTCTAAATAATACAAAGAATGTAACATTTTTTTTTATAAGATATAGCAAAATTATTGTGGCTCATTAATTAGTTATACAAGATGACTATAATAATGTTGATATGGTATGGGTAAATTCCCTATAGTTTTCTAAGTCATTTTATTTTTACTAATTTCCTTGTTTAATGAAAATATTTATTTTTTTCAATATATATATTTAATATTTGGATTGGAGAAAAACTATCAAATAAACATCATTTCAAGTTAGTTACAATTACTTTGAAAATGACAATAGCATGTTAAGAGTGTTTTAGTATTCGCACTAGCTTCACCCTTAAGAGTTTTTTAGAAACAAAAATGTTCATGTTTCAAAATTAAAAAATTGTAGTAAGATATTTCATTTTAAGATAAAAATGAAAGCAAAAATATTTGTAAATAACATAATTAGTAATTTTGAAATATAAAAAATTAAGTGAGTAATTCAATAAAAAAAACAAATTAAACTGTTAATTTCTCTTTTTTTATTACAAAAATAACTCTTAAAAATTTGAGATTCTAATAAATAACCCTAGTTAAGTTCTTCTTCATGTCGGCTATAGATTTAGAAAAGTAATGACCTTTTTTCCTTCAATTAAAAAAAACAATTGGGTAATGTTAACATTGGCTCAAATTTGTATATATTGGGTTCACTTAGGTTATTTTTTTGTATATTAAACTAGGCCCGGTTGGGTATTAGGCATATTTAGATGTCTATTAGAATAAGAAATTCTATTTTGGTTAGGATTTTTTTTCTTTAAAGAATTAAGATTGAGTAGGTCTTCAACCTACACAAAGGCTCAATAAATTATTGTAAAACATCAGTTACATCCAATACAATAATACAATTTTTCTCTTAGTTTTACTTTTCTCTCACTTTTAGCTTTTAACCTAAGATCTCATCCTCGCTTGTTGATCTTCGTAGCTCAATTTTCGAGTTTTGCTTGTTCTTCTTTGTAAATTAACACAAACTCTACACTTTGCTCGCTATTTTATAGTCTAGATTTATTCTAAGCCTTGCTTGTTGTAAATGGAATTCGACTTTGCCTTGTTTGACTAATCCTAACCTCGGTTTTTTGAGAATTTGTGATAGTTCATAGTTTTAGTTGGATACTGAACATACATAAATCTCTTTAATAAATTTTACGCACGAATATTCTTTTTGGCATGCCTAGTGGGAATTCTCTTTATATGCCAATAATATCTAGAAGAATAACTAAGAATCTTAAAGTCACTGACAAGACTACTGCTGAGTCCTCTACTGCATCAAGAAAGGGTGAAGAAACACTAACTCCTATCAAAGACCCTTTGAACACATTGCATCATGAAGAAAAAAGTCTAGCCACTAATATTGAGGAGGATATAATTAGTTGCCAATTAAATGACCTAAAAAGTGATTCCCTTCTATCTCTCTGGCTATGTTTTCTATGGTCAACATCTAGGGATTAGTTTTCCATATCTCTTTGGAGAACTAGTAATCGAGCACTAAACTCACAAATCATATTTCTTTGTGTTTAGACTTCTGATCGAAGATAATCAAAACATTAATAGAAGCATATTGAAGAACCTGAAGGCGATGAGATAAAATTAGACCGATCTCATGGCTTTCCTATAAGATCAACCTAGCCCAGAGTTTTAGGAGCCTCGCAAATGCCAAAGCCAAAGTCAAGCTGATATAGAGCATGGTTCGATTAATATACTAATGTGACATTAGCGAGTTAAATTTACAAACTCTTAATCTAGCAACAAGGCCAACTAGGATATGTCTTTAGTTATGACTCAATGAGAAATATGGTGAAGTGGGAAGCTTGCACCAACTAGCTTCATAAGTAAATGAACAAGTCAGCCAGTCCCAAACGAGGTCGATTCAATTTAGATCTGTAGAGCCACCAAAATCAGCTAACTATAAAGTAATGAGATTGATAGAAATACAATAGCTAAAGCTCTACAGAATATAAGGGTTGATCTAAAGCCAATGGTTAGGTCATCTTATAGAAAGCCATACCCACATTATAAACTCATTCTTCCTTTTTTTTAAAGGGTATAAAATTCTACAATTTTATGTTTTCTAGGGAAGAGAACATCACCACCTTCGAGCACATCTCTAGGTTTATGTTGCAGTGTGGAGAAGCCAACTCTTCTCCATTCTAAAACTTAAGATTGTTCGACAACTCCATAACGAAGAATGTTTTCACTTGGTACGTAAATTTAGTGCTAGAGTCCATTGCTAGTTAAGAGCAGATCTAAACAACCTAGCCAAAGTAATAAAGATGCCTGGTGAGTAGTTATCAAAATACATAGCCTGCTTAAAAAAGCTTAGAACACAGTGCCATACCTAAATCACTGAGGTTGACTGTGTATCCATGGTCATTAAAGGCATGTCTTTCACAATGAAGAAGTACTTTAAAGGACATCAATTTAGAGACTTATATGAATTTACCACTAGAACGGCCAATTATGAAAGGCTCCTGATGGAGAGGGACCAGAAAAAAGTCCTCAAAAGGTATTTATTATAAAGATTAATTAAATATAGTTGTTATCCAGAAAGAGTTAGAAAGCAACTCTAATGATTTAGATGAAGAGATCTGGCTTAGTAAGGTGGTTAAATGAGCTTCACATGAATATCTTGTTCTCAAGATGCCAACTTCTATCGAAGAAAAGAAGAAGTTCAACAATAATTCTCAAATAGCCAATGAGTATTTGTAGTAACCAGTATCCACGACTGGTAAGAATAAGTATTTATATATGTATAAATATACGTATTTTATTTGTATGTTGGTGATACTTGAATTATATATTGTTATTAGTAATATTTTTATAGGTTAAGGATATACGATTAGTATTGGGTTTGTTTGTATGACTTTAGATTTATTTTAGGGACCAAATTGTTATACTTTGAAAGTTTTGGGGGCAAATTAATAAATACCAAAAATTAGCCTCTTAGTATAAAAATACACTTTTAAACCCTAATTTACCATTTTTAGGTCGAGCTACCCATTTTAAGAGAGAGAAGAGAGAAATAGAGGAGAGAGAAAGAGGAGAAAAAGAAGAAAAAGAAGAAGAAATTGGAATTTTGAATTTCAAGAGGTATATCATACGTATTTTTCAATTTATTGGTATTAACTAAGTTAATTCCTTTAAGTTTTGATTTCTGAAAATATGTATAATTGAGGATTTGTTGTGTATTTCGTAAGATCATATGAGAATTGATGATGATCTATAAGATAGTTTGATAAATCATGATGAATTATGGAATTTCTGCTGGATAACCTCTTGATCTAGGAATTTTATAAATTGTTTTGATTCGATTCTGGTTTTGAATTTTGAGTATATGAAATTAGACATGTTAAGGATCATCTGAGACTTTGAATCGATTGAAAATTCTGGAAATTGAATTTATAGTGAATTTACCAAAATGACCCTGAAATTCTGGAAATTTCCTGTGTAAACAGTATAGTACAGTGAAAAATAATTTTGTCCTACTGAATGATCTTCAAAAATTATGAATTTGTGGAATATGATAATTTTATATGTCTAATATGATATACTCGGAATTGAGAATTTAGATCAATGTGGTTGAAGTGTTATGATTTTCTAAAGTGTATCAGCTCATTGTAATATTTGATTAACAGATTTTTAAAGTTATAGAATAAAATAGTTTTAAAATACTTTTGGCAGTGATTTGGAAGTGCAATATTTATCATGGACTGAGATATGTGTTAAGAGTAATTATGTGGTAGTTTTATAATTTTTGAGTTAGTATATGATTTTATAAAATTGGGATATTGAATACTGTTCAGTAAGTATCTTGATCCTGTCAGGTTTGTAGTTTGGATTCGATGGTGTGTATGGAATGGATTGTGTAGGAAATTTGATATAATGTTCATATATAAGAAGGATATATGAGTCAAGAATGGTATATTCTGATTTTGGAGTAATTGGACATCATTTGATGTATTAGAAATTTTTGTTAAGTGTAAGTGGTCAGAATGACAGGTTTTGAGAAACCAAATATTTAGACCAATTTGATGTGATAAATGCATTGTGTATAATTTTGTAAGCTATTTAAAGTATTTTGTGTGAATTGTGAGGCTTATGAAAGGATTAATCTTCATTGATAGGTTAAGGAGATTTAAGCCTTGTAGCTGAAAGTGTTAAGAGGTAAGTATACTAGACTTTTTACTGGAATCACAATAAACATAGTAAGTGTTATGAATGATTTTGTAAATGTAGTTAAGAATATGTTTATGTTATGTCAAAGTATATTTTGATATGAAATGTGAATATATGTTTATGAATATGAGCATTGGCATTGAGCATGGACATACATGTGTTTTTTGAAAGTGAGCTTTCAAAATAAGATATGTTTAACAAAGAAAGCTTTTGAAGTGTAATATGTCCATGAGAAATATTTTGTGTTTTGAGGGTACTTGAACTCACTGTTAACTTAGTAGGCATTTTATGTGATTTGTGGAGCCTTTATGTGTGGCCTTTCCTTTGGGATTGGTATATGTTATGTGTTCCGTATGTAGGGAGGATCCTATTGGTACCTAAAGGAAGAGTGAGTCATCACATTCGTGTGGTGGCGTATTGGTGCATGTGAGAGGACTCACTGATGATCAGGGTGAGGGTTTGGCTTTTACCTTCGGGCATAAGCATTATATATGTGTTATTCAAGACCTCACTTGTACTATTTCTCTCATACGGTATGTCACCTACGAGTGATATTTGGCTCATTATGTGATATGTGATATGTGATATGTAAGTCCTACTAAGTAGTAGTTGAGTGATGGTATTCCTATTATGTGTTTTGAAAGAATGTGTAAGCGCTTACATGATATGTGATTTGATAAGATTATGATTTTGATTGATCACAGCATATCATACATATGCATATTGTACATATATGCATTTGTATTTGATATATGAAAAACTAGTATGCTTACTGAGTTTTATACTCATTATAGTTTATGGTGATTTCAGGTAAATAAGGTACATGTGTGCTTAGCGGATTTGGCAAGGCTTCTGCTGTTCCTTGGGTTCCCTAAGTTGTTAGGTTGCTAAGTGTTTCATTTGAGGACACGTGGGATAAGATATTTGATTTGTCCCTATTGAATAAATACCTATGTATTATTTTATTATGTGTGGTTGGACTTAGTTTAAGTTTCACCAAGTGTAGTAATGGATTGATTTTAAGTAAGAATTTACAATTAATATATTCTGGGCTTCCGGTAACAAAGTTGCTACTGGTGACATAGTAGAGTGTTAATCTCTGAGAAAACTCTGCGTATCTCCGGTTTATTAATTGTCCCAGTCATAATTCAATTGTTATAATTCTGAAAGAAATTGAAATGAATGTTTAAATATGGTCAAGAGAAGTTTATATTTATATGTTAAGTTATGGGTTGATTTTAGTGTTGAACTTACTAGCAACTTGCTAAGGATTTCTGTGTTGAAGGAAAGTTGAAAATTTTGTGTAATATTATTTATGAGTGCACATGCAGTATTATTGAATGAATGTAAGTGATGTCGTGTGTCGGATCTTTTGGGTCTGGGGCGTGACAGTATTCGTTCAACTTAAGAAAAGCTGGCGAGATATTAGATAAGCTTTTAAAGTATAAGCAAATCAAGCTCTTTAAAGGGCCTACCATCCCGTTGTTCGAACAAAAAGCTAGTAAGGATTATTACATGTAGAAAAACTCTTGGAGACACAATATAAATTACTGTATTATAAATGAAATTCAATAGTTTATTACTAAAGGTCGACTGTTGTTTAGCTCCATAGGTAAGTCCCTTATTATTAAAACCGATCCCTTCCCTACCGCGGATATAAATATGGTTATACCTTTTACCAAAAGAAAATCGTTTGGGAGAAAGGTCCTCTGCTTAAATATGGACTTCTAATAAGTAAAGGATAAAGATTCAGGTAGGGGATACTATTGAATATGGCTCCCGAAAAGAGAGAATCATCACTAAAGAGCCAGCTCTGTCTAAAGAGCCTACTATTAAGAAATTTTGTTTGGTCTGCCAACAATGCCAAACAACTATTGCAAAAGTCATTAAGGATGGTTAAAGACCATTCATCTAAAGGTCGACTTTGCAGCGCTAATATTAAGCAGAGGGTACACAGAGTCAATCAATGGGAGTACAATGTTCTGAAAAGGACCATATTTGATCAGGTATGAGGCTATTACAATAATAAAAATACACCCAAGCTAACTAAAACACAAAAGAGATGCATGCAAAGGCATGATCAATTAAGAAGCTTAGAGAAAGCCGTCTAGCATCATGGAGAGGATGATAGTTGATAAGGACATAATTGTTATATATTTTCTTATGTTTTTATTTTGATATTTTATTATTTTATGAGAATAAATGACTATTTATGTGCATTATTATTATTTATAGGGACTTGAACGAAATTTAAAAAATATGGACCTATCGCCTCAGCACCACAAAGATTTTTACCCCAATGTTGGAACAGTGATCAAAATAAGAAAATAAGAAAAAAGACATATTTAAGTCACAATTTGGTGCCTCAGTGCTAGCTCACCACCGCGCCAGTAGTAGACTAGAGCTCCAGCGCCAACACCTCATCGCTCTAAAGGTGAGACCTTTTACACATAGCGCTCCAACGGTAGTGCGAGTCCTAATCTGATGAGATCATCCAAAAACATCCAAAATCACCCAAGAGCAATACAAGAACATCAAGAAACACACAGCACAAGCTTAGAAAGCAATTAGAGTTTAATTGAAGCAGCTATAAAGAGAGATTCAAGGCATTCTTCAGCGTCAAGAGTTTCTTAGGTTGCGCAATCAAGACAAATTCGAAGTCTATATCGGTTTACTATTGATTGTATCAAGATTTCTTATTATTTTTGCCACTGTTCTTTTATAGCCATGAACTAAATTTTCTTTCTAGGGTTAATACTTGAACTCAATATGTATGCTTAATTGTCATATCTTTTTAATATTTAATAAACTTAGTTCTTTGTTATTCAAATTACTTATTCTTAATGCTTCAATATATCTAGCCAATATATGGTGAATGAATAGGTAATATTTTTTATAAAATCGGAAGATAAATTATTATATTTAGACCTAGGTAATTTGATGCATGATTATAGAGTAATATTTAATATTGCATATACAAGTTTCAAATTAGGATAGCAATATACCTAATTGGCATGTATGATTAATAAGACTTAATCTTAATGAATCTTAATTTATTACAAGTACCATTGGAATATAGGTATTTGGTAAATTAAGGTATACTTGCATGACTTTGGAAGAGGCTTGTAAATACATTAGTGTCTTGATCAATAACAAAGATTAAGGAAATTAAATATTAGAAGATTAATCATTAAAAAGCATATTGAGGGATAGTATTGATCCTAGGTTTTCTCTATATTGTTATCACCTAAATCTCTTTACATTGTGTCATTGCTTTTATATTTTCTACTTCATTCTTAAATTTTTATTTTTCTAAATAATTATTAGAAAGACATAATTTTAGTACTTGGTTGAAAAGAAGAAATTATCCCTGTGGGTTCGACATCCGACTTATTAAGTCTCTTTATTACTTGTTATGATAGCGTATACTTGCGCATCAGTAGCTAAGAGATAGAAGTACACTTAGCTAAGATAGATAATCTGAACAAAAAGCTCTATAGCAATAGATTGATAGAAAGTTGACAAATTACCCAACTAACTTATGATGGTCAACAATCTCTATTACTGTCAAAGAAATTTTGGGTAACACTCAATAAGGACAAAGTAGACCAAAGGGCAAGTGAGCAAAAAGAAACTCAAAAAACAATTTTCAATAAGGTCATCATGCTATCAAAATCCTTTCAATCTAAGCCTGGACAAGCTTCAACTCTTGATAGGGACATTGTCGAGATTTATCACTACCACAAGCTATACAACTTAAGAATCGACATTGTTGACCCTTTCTCAACCTCTCAGTAAAATGACCTAATATATTCAGTCACTTTATGTTAAGGCCAACTCAATGGAGTTCATTGTAAGAGGATCCTCATTGACAATGGGTGTAGAGTAAACATTTTACCTCTTCGAATGTTGAAGAAATTAGGAATGTGTAAAGGAAAGTTAGAACCATTAAAGATAATTATGATCGATTTTGTTAGTCAAGAAACTCTTGTTGATGGGTTTACATCATTTAGGGTTAAAATCAGTCACATAGAGTGAGAAGAACCATTCTATGTAGTTAACACATTAAATGACTATAATATCTTGTTAAGAAGAGATTAGATCTACTCTAACAACACCTTACCATCTAGCATGCTTCAAATAATTTTTAGATGACAACCCAATGGGTCTACTGAATCATCCATGCCGATTCAAATCCCTTTGTTAGGAATGACCAAGTAGAATTAACATCTTTAAATGACTTATTAGTTAGATCCACCATTCTCATGAAGAATGTTGATGGCCGATTTAAAAGAGAAACGACCAAACTATTAAATGGAGAACTCAACCATTAAAATAGGTTAACGCCTTGCTTATTTTTCTGATGAATAGACATTTCGAGTCTCACATATTAGTTTTGGCTAAATACGTATATAAAATGGAGACTTAAGATCCCTAAATCGGCCTTGACATAGGGGAAATAAAACTAGCCCTAACAAAGTTAGATTACCAAAATCCTCAAACACAAAGTTAACTTTGTGAAATCAATTTGGGAACTAAGGATGAGTTTAGGCCGATTTTCATCAATGCACAATTGGATCTAGTATTTGAACTAAGTTGGTGGCACTAGTGAGGGAATATGTGGATTATTTCACATGGAACTACACCAAAATGCCAAAACTAAGCTAAACATTAATAAAGTATAGACTAAAAATAAAGGAAGGATTTTGGCCTTGCAAAAAACACATGATGAGAATGTTAAGAGAAATCAAAGAAAAGATAGCAGAAGAAATTAAATAACTTCTCCAAGCGGGCTTCATAAGGCCAGCCAATTATATGGGATGGCTATCTAATATGGTATTAATTATCAAGAAAAATAGCAAGTTACACATTTGCATCAATTTTAAAAATCTAAATATAATGATTACAAAGGATGAATATCCTATGTTTATTGCAGATGTGTTGGTAGATTCGGACATGCGATCATGAGTTATTTTATGGCCATTCTAGGTATAACTAGATATATCAAAAATTCAGATGTTAGCAAGATGGCATTTAGATGCCTAAGGATATTAAGACATATGAATGGATATTGATGTCATTTGATTTGAAAATACCGAAGTGACATATTAAAGTGCAATAGACACCATCTTCTATGACATGATTGACTGATTTATAGAAGTTTATATCAATGATATGGTGGTTAAGTCCAATTTGGATGATAGGCACTTAACCAAATTAAGGTTAGCATTCGATAAAATGAGGTTCCGCCAGTTAAAGATGAATCCCTTAAAATATGTATTCAGGGTATCAGCACGTAACTTTCTTATATTCTTGGTACATTAGTGGGGGGGTAGACAACAATAAAGTTAAGGCCATAACCGAAGCACTTATACCAAGAACTAAGAAAGAACTTTAACAATTAATCGACAAGATTAGTTGTTTAAGACAATTTATTTCAAATTCAGATGGACATCTTCATCTGTGGTCACCCTTATTAAAATTAAAGAACATCGAGGAATTTAAATAAACTATACATCATCAACAGGCCTTTAATGAAATCAAGAAGTACCTTACGAGGCCATCAGTCATAGTTCCTTAGAAGATAGGCTTACCCTTTATCCTCTATATTTTGGCGATCGAAAAGTCTATCAGTAGCATGTTGGCCTAAAAGCATGAAAGGGTAGAGAATGTCATTTATGATCTCAATTGAGTTCTGAATGATGCCAAAATAATACGACCATTGAGAAGTTATTTTTAGCTCTTTATTTTTCTTGCACAAAATTTAGTTATTACATATTTCCAACTATTGTGCACATTGTAAGCCAAATCGATATTATTTAGTATCTGCTACCAAAACCATTCTTAAGGAATCAGCTAAGAAAATAGGCAATCGGTTTATCCAAATATTCTTTGAAGTATATCTCTCAGAAAACCATCAAGGGACAAGCCTTAGCTAATTTCCTAGTAGATAATCCATCCTTTTACTCGCCTGATGTTGACTTAGAGATTGGTTGTATTAGTAGTCAATTATGGCAACTATAGTTTGATGGATCAAGGATAGCCCAAGCAGCCCAAGCAAACATTGTTCTAGTCTCCCTATATGGTATAAAAACGATGATGTCTTTCATGTTGAATTTTTCTTACACCAACAATTAAGCTGAATATGAAGCTTTTATTATCAGCATAAAAATTGCAAAAATAGGAGTAAAACATATAAAAGTCAAAAGTGAATTATTATTCATCAAACAGATATTAGGTGAGTATAATTATAAATTTGATCTTTTGATATAATTCTGCAACAAAGCTCGACACCTTCTTCAAGGATTCCATTCTACCTTGATTGAATTTTCTACACAGGTAGGAAATTCAAAAGCCAATGATTTAGCCCTATGGATATTTGGGTTTAAGAAAGCTTTAGAAGAAATCCTATTATATATCGTAGAAGAAATCCTATTATATATCGGCCTAATTCTTATATCTTCAATAATGAAGTGGAAGTCTTAAAAAATAAGGTGTCAAAGCTGATGTTGTAAATAATTTTGAGTTCGGGTTGAAGGGATGAATTAATCAAGTACACGAAGAACCTTGATGATAATGCAAATCAAACCTTAAAAATTGTAGCACCTGAGTTTGCCTACTTTGCATGAAAACTAGTTAGAAGAGGACCTTTGACAGAGCTACTAAAATGTATCGACCTAAAAATATATATATTAGTAAAGGCTAAGGCACGCGAAGGACTAGTATAAGCACATTTGAGTGGCAGGTTAATGAAGAAGTCTATTTTAAAGAATAGTTTCTGATGGTCGACCATAAAAAGGATTGACACAATTATGCTGGAGGATGTAAAGAATGTCAAAAGCATGGCCCTGTTCAGATAGTCCCAGCTGAAGAGATATATGCCATCATTAGACCTTAGCCATTTAGAGGATGGGCAATTGATATTATTAGGACCATTTATCCTCATTCTTCAAAGTAACATACTTTCATCTTAGTGAAGATCGACTACTTCACTAAGTGGGTAGAAGTTATCCATTTAAAAATGATTATACAACAATTGGTAATTAAGTTCATCAAAGAGAACATCATATATTGACGTAGCCTTCTATAGTCTATCACAACTAACTAAGGTGCAGTCTTTATAGGAGAAGAAATGGTCGATTTTGCAAAAGAATTTGACATTACTTTAATACATAGTACTCTTTACTATACTTAGTCAAATGGACAAACTGAATCAACTAAGAAATCACTCATCCTGGGACTTAAAAAAGTAATCAAAAAGAAAATCCAATGGCCTGTCAAAAGAAATTGCAAGAGTTTTTATGGGCAAACCGAGTTAACACAAAGACAGGTACAGAAGTTTCCCCTTACCAGTTAGTCTATGGACACAAAGTCATGGTCTCAATGGAACTCATAGCCCATTCCATGAGAAGGCAAGATCAAGCAAACTAAGCACTAAAGAATATCTGGACGTCATTATAAAGGAATTGGATAAATTAGAGCAAGACCACATTAAAGCCTTAAATTAACTTGAGGCGAAAAAGAAAAGAGTGAAAATAGCTTACAACAAAACAGTGAGGCTCAAGTTCTTCAAAATAAATGAGTTAGTATGAAAGGTTATCATTTCTATCGTCTTAAAGGAACAATCTTTAGGAAATTTATTCTAAATTGAGAAGGCCTATTCAAGGTTGCCAAAATTATAGGTAAGGGGCATATCTATTAGCCAATTTAGACAAAGTTGAACACCCAAGAACCATTAATGGAAAATATTTAAAGACTTATCAACCAAATATTTGGGAAGGCATTGATAAGGAAATGTTTTGGTCTTGAGGTTGATTTAAGTGACCGGTTTAGGAAAATTGTTAACCAAAGCCAATTATAAATACGAATGATTTAATCTTTTAAAAACTGATGTTGTCAATTGTACTTATGTTGATTAATCTGAAATTAGAAAGCTGGCCTAATTTTAACTAGTTATATCACATTCAAAATTGAATGGCAATTTACTGATTGATTTAATAAAAATAATAATGAGATTGAAAGGACACAAATCTTTTGATCGACAATACTGTTTAATTCATTCATATTAATTCATTCGATAGTTCAAAATTACAAAAAAGATAACTAAATACAGAGTTTACATTTGTTCCAAAATCGAAAGGAAGCAAAAAATGGAAGAGTCGATCTTCTTAATTTCTTGCTCGGCCTCAGGAACCTTCTTATTTTTCAACTTTAAGCTTTTCTTCAAAATCGACTTCTTTGGACGGTTGTCAAGAAGATGTATAACCTGATCCAAGTTGACCAATTTTTGTGTGAAATTTTAGCAGTAATGTTGAACTTAGCCAATATAATTAAAGGCCTTAGATCCACAAATGGTCAATCAAAGAAGGCCTTTTTAAACCAATGGTTACCAGTTCGAACCCATTTGGTTTAACATTTTATAAATGATCACTTGTGTTCCAAAATGAGTTCTTCTGTATTTATTGATATAGTTTTTTCCATTTCATCTAATCTATTATAGTTGTATTTGAAGCTATATTACTTTTTGAATACAAAAATTTTTTGAATGAGCTTACCCAGTGTCTTCTTTTGGCTGACCTATACATCACTACAAAAATTAGTGTCTTCACCAGCATCGAAATTGTGAAGAATAATTACTTAATCTATAGATAAAGTGAAATGTATACTGACTACCTACTCATATTATTCATCAAATAAGTCGAGCCGACCAAGAGAAATAGGGAGGTTGACTAATTGTAAGGACATTTTTAATTAAGCAGATACTTGGAAGGTTTCCTCAGTAAAATGCAAGTCCTTAAAAATGAATCTAATTGGAAACTACTGTTTGTCTGAGAATAAGTTAGGATGTGGGATGACTTGGACAAAACCAAATTGTTGACTGACCCATTGCGAGTGATAAGTCTCTACCCCATATTTATTATTTTTAGCCATTATAATGATGGCTCCATGATGAAGATCTTTAGTAATGAGACAACTAACCTAAGACTTGTGCCAGTCAGCATTAAGATCGGATTCTTTGGCACTAGACGGATTTCTTTATAGAACCTCCTTATCTATTGAGGAGCAAACTCAGCCAGTTTAAACCAACAAAAAATCTTTCCATTTAGTAAAATGGTAGTGTAAAAGTATTGAAAGTAATCCTTAAACTGACCTTCCTTGAGTTGTCACTAAATTAGCCAGAGGATATAGCAATTAATCCGATTTATGAGTGGTTGTGAGGTGGTTTTGAAAAAGTATGAAAAGTAGGCTGAAATCTAGAAGTAAAGAATTTAGAGATGAAGGGTTGTATAAGCTGTATTTGCACAACCAATATAGAAGAAAGGCAAAGTACTCAAACCTAGAAGAGTTAGCGAATTTTTGTCTAAACTTACCCACGAATTTTCCAAAACTCAATTTAACTTTTGTTACATCTAAGTTGATCTCACCTACCATTAATATGGCTGTGATCTTTACCTATGGATAGGCAGGTTGAATAAGATGGTTAAGTCATATAAAGTTAAGGTCATATAGTGAACCTAAAGTAAAATGTATTACATACCTTAGACCAAAAAATTAATAAGGTCAATATAAGACCATTGTGTAAAGGGATCTAATATCTATAGAGTTGGATAAGGTTAAATACCTTGATTGATTTTCAAATAAGGCAATGATAAGATTCTAAGTGATTTAGCCAACCTTTAAAGTCAGCTAATGGTTTAGGCTAAAATCTAATATCCCTATAGGTCTACCATGTGGCCATATTGTGTTTATAACTAAACCTTATAAGGTTAGCCTGATAAGTAGGAAAGAACCTAAAGTACTTAGGAATAATAACTATATTATAAGGATCTAAGGTGTATCATGAAGAGTCAGCTATGAAGGAAAGTACTTTAAGGTAACCTGGTCACCTTTTGGAATATCCTGAGATGTAGCAAGAAAAGATAAAGGGTTCTCAATAACCTCAGCTAATTTTTATTTCTTAGATCTTGTGATTGCCAAGGAAGTTGACTTTGATGCCATTTGAAGATGATATATAACAAGTTAAACTGTAAAAAAGGGTGATAAGTTAAGATCAAATATAACTAAAACAGATAATCAAGGGTAAAAATAAAATTTAAAAGATCAAAAAGTAAAAATTGATGAAACTTACGAAGAAAATTTTGAAGGTTGGTGAAGAACAAGTTGAGTGCCTCGAAGATTTCCTTAGAGTGTCAAAAGAGAATTGTTTTTGCTCGAAAAGGTAAAAGTAGGAAATGAATAAGTGAAATTTGGATCTTTTAGGCAAAGTTTTAATGGTAAGACAAAGAGTTCAAAGTGGAGCTCATTAAATGCATAAGGTGAAAAGATAGCATTGAATAACTTATTTTAGTCAAATTGGCCTTAATTTCTGAGGAAGGTAACATCAGCTAAAAGAAACAAAATTAGTTTATCAAGGTATAAAGTTAGCTATAAAATGATCAATTATATTGATTTTTGAAAGTAAGTTGATTTTCATGTCTCTTTTATATTTCTTTACTTAAAAGCCGATTTTCTGCAACGATGTCTTTACTAAGTTGATTTTCTCTTATAGTTATCTTGCCCAGCCAAATTTTTCCACTTAATTCTTGAGAATACTTCATGAAGCCTATTTTTCGTACATAATCACTTCTATGATTCAAAGAGCAATTGCTCAGTTCCAAGGTATTTTAAAATACTGGTTCCCTCACCCTAGCGAGTACAAACAAATTATTATCCAGCAGGCCATCACTGTGAAGCAATTTATAGGTTTTATTTTCGTAGAATTCATTAGAGAAGAAGTACATTTCACAGAAGAATTATATTTCATATATAAAGCTAGAGAAGAATTATTTAAGATGAAACACTATTCATTTTAACGTAAGGATTTGGAATTACACTACAAAAAAAAAAGTTGTGGCAAGGTATTATGTTCTTGGAATTGATGACCCAAACCTTAAACAGGCCTATCTCAATTCAGTCCCAGAGCCACTTGGCAAATAGGCCTTAAGACTTATTGAAGCAAAGGGTTACACACTGACCAATGCCACACTTGGTGCTATACAACAATCGATCCTTACAACTCTGGACAAATTATGTTCAAGGTATAAATTCTTTAAGAAATTTGATAAGATGGGAACAAAAATCCAAAAATCATTTGCTCGTCCTGATATTCTTGTTAAATTTTCAAAGAATGAATGCCACTGCTTATCCTATATAAAAAAAAAAAACAAACATCATAGAAATTTCTGTTTTACAAAGAAACCAAAGAGATGATACTTCAAAACAAAGTGTGCTTCAGCAGAAAATCAAGCCTATGCTTCGCTTGCAAAAAGAAAGGTCATTTTGCAAAAAATTGTCTAGACAAGCTTTTGAAAAAAAAAAGTGTTCTCCCACATCACAGCCATTTCCCAAAATCACCTAAAAGATCATGATTTAGAATCTTTGTTCTTTGAACAGAGTGAACCTGATAGTGATACCCTTCTTACTATCTCTTCCTTAGACAATAAGTCCATCCCTAAATCCCTTTATATCCAACCTATCCAAACACACCCTGCACAATACATTACAAGTGCCACTTCAGTTCTTATGGTATTATGTTCTTGGAATTGATGACCCAAACCTTAAATAGGCCTATCTCAATTCAGTCCCAAAGCCACTTGGCAAATAGGCCTTAAGACTTATTGAAACAAAGGGTTACACACTGACCAATGCCACACTTGGTGCTATACAACAATTGATCCTTACAACTCTGGACAAATTATGTTCAAGGTATAAATTCTTTAAGAAATTTGATAAGATGGGAATAAAAATCCAAAAATCATTTGCTCGTCCTGATATTCTTGTTAAATTTTCAAAGAATGAATGCCACTGCTTATCCTATATAAAAAAAAAAAAAACAAACATCACAGAAATTTCTGTTTCACAAAGAAACCAAAGAGATGATACTTCAAAAAAAAGTGTGCTTCAGCAGAAAATCAAGCCTATGCTTCGCTTGCAAAAAGAAAGGTCATTTTGCAAAAAATTGTCTAGACAAGCTTTTGAAAAAAAAAAAAGTGTTATCCCACATCACAGCCATTTCCCAAAATCACCCAAAAAATCATGATTTAGAATCTTTGTTCTTTGAACAGAGTGAATCTGATAGTGATACCCTTCTTACTATCTCTTCCTCAGACAATAAGTCCATCCCTGAATCCCTTTATATCCAACCTATCCAAACACACCCTGCACAATACATTGCAAGTGCCACTTCAGTTCTTATGGTCAAACTAAGGGTCTTTCCATCCAAGTATGACAATCTTATCCAAGTTTCAAGATTCTTCGATACTAGTACAGCAGCATCCATTCTAAACCCTTGCATTCTCCCACAAAAATACTAGAAATCCTACAACCAAACTTTTCGTGCAGCCAATGGCCAACTCTTCACTGCGATCATGATCAGTAAAATAGTGTTTCTTGAATTCTTTTCAGGACTCAAAATTACTCATAAACTCCTTGGATTCGATCTCCCCGATAAAGACATTAATATCAAATTTAATCTTATCCACAAACTTTTAGAAAAGAAAGTTCAAACTAGGCTCAATAAACTTAAATTCAATGATTATTTTCTCCCTTGGTCACAAGTGCCCAACTACTTTTTCATTGACTTATTCAACCCAATTTTTAAACAACTAAAAGTCCAGTCAGCAGCCAACAGTTATACTGAATTTCTTCTGAAGTGTCCAAATCGTTTATGGACCAACCCAGCCTTCTTTGTTACCCTTCCTTTCAAAAAAAAGTATTGATATTAATCCTACCAAAACCAGCCATCCGAGTATGAACCCATACCACTTACAATTAGCCTCAAGTGAGTTAAACCAGTTATTGTATGAAAGACTTATATAGCCCACATCTTTCCAATAGGTCTGTCAAGCCTTTTACGTCAATAAAATGAGTGAACAAATTAGAGGAAAATCCCGATTACGGATTAATTATTAGCCTTTAAATTATTTCCTCTAGGATGAAAATTTTCCATTACCTAATAAACCTGCCCTGTTTTAAAAAATTGTCCAAGCAAAATTGTTTTCAAAGTTCGATATCAAATCAGGATTTTAGCAGCTTGACATCCACTCAAATGATAAACCCAAATAGTTTTTTGTACACCAACCCATCATTATCAGTAGACTGTTATGTCTTTTGGTTTAAAAATAGCCTCATCTCTATTTCAAAAAGCTATGATGAAAGTCTTTGACCCTATCCAGCATAGTGCAGATTCACACTATAGACTTTTATTACAATTTAGAACCTTGCTACAACAGCATGACATTATAATTTCTCCCACTAAATGCCAAGTGGGCCACCATGAAATTGATTTCCTTTGTATGCATATTCAAGATGGCGCATATGCTTTGCAACCTCACATTGATAACCAACTCCTCACTTTTCCAGACTCACAGCTCACTAAGATATAGCTATAGCAATTCCTCAACATCATCAATTATATGGCCGACTTTATTCCAAAGTTAGCCCATGTGACAAAGCCACTTTATTTGATGCTAAAAAAAAACCATTCCCCTGGACAGAATACCAAACAACAGCTATTAAAACATTGAAGAAACTTGCACCAAATTTGCCTCATTTATAGATCCCTTCTGATGGACGATGAATCATTCAAATAAATGCCAGTGATCTTTATTAGGGTGTTATTCTGATTGAAGAAAAGAAGGAAAAAAGCCAAATCTGTGGATACAAAAGTGGAGCCTTTTTCGGCTCAGAAATCCATTATCACAGCACATTTAAAGAACTTTTAGCTGTTAAGCATGCCATTGAAAATTTTGAGTTCCATCTCATCGGACACCAATTTTTGATTGAGCT
Source organism: Ailanthus altissimus (assembly GCA_946807835.1). Taxonomy (NCBI): domain Eukaryota; kingdom Viridiplantae; phylum Streptophyta; class Magnoliopsida; order Sapindales; family Simaroubaceae; genus Ailanthus; species Ailanthus altissimus. The sequence continues at coordinate 6,726,916 of OX327690.1, read as the reverse complement.
TGACATGTCCTCTTTTCTCAAGATACTTGAATTCAAACAAAAAGGAATCCAAGCCAGCAACTACTCAGATGGCAACAATGGTTTGCTAACTATTCCTTTAAAGTTAAACATCTTAAAAGAAAAGACAATGTTTTGGCAGATTTTCTCTCAAGAAACCTTATAAATACCCACGACCCACAAAATCAAATCACAAAAGCCCCGCAAAACAATCCCAAATTTTCACCATTTCCACCATGAATACTAATACCATAAATTCACCTGCAACACCTGTCCCCCCCCCCATCGCTCCCAGATCATCTCAAAACCAAAATCTTACACCTCTATGCTCTCATTGATGAGAACATGAAAATGCATATTTATTAAGAGATTCAATCACCATTTAATGTCACTAATTTTAGCATTTTCTTGTATTTTAGCTTGAAATAAAGTGTTCTCTTTAAATTGTGGTTAATGAATGTTATTTGCACAAGTTTAGGTAAAATGGACATAACTCTCAATGTAGAAATCAAAATGAAGAAATTCTTGAACCTATTATAACATGACTCAATCTTACACAAACTTGAAGAATAAATAAAAAAGCAAATCCAACATGTTATGGGCCAAAAATTGAGATACAATAGAATCGGGCTACAACTTCTGCCCAGCTTGACCTAACTCACGTATTTGGACCGTATCTCACAAAATACGTACTCAATTAGTATAATTCTTAAAGATATAAAATACTGACTTAATTATCAACAACTCTTATGTTGATGGTAAAGTCCAAATCAGTCGTTATCATGAACCAAATTGCATTGTAAGTGGGTAAAATGGTTGTTGGCCAAAATCTGATGTATCTTTGGAATTTTACTCATATCTCATTGGATACTCATCTAATTTGTATGAACTCAGTGCCTATGGAAAGAAGAGACAAAATGATACAACTTTTATGTTGGCCATAGAGGCTACATCGATCATTTACATTATCAAAAACGTGTTGCAATTGGATGAATGAGTTATTGGCCTAAAATTAATGAAGATTGATGTCACCCATGACATATTTTCATTCATTGCCTATATAAGGAGACTCTTAGGACATTTTCAATATTAGATAATTCTCTCTTTTTTTTTCTCATTAACATGTATTGTAATTTAGGCTAGAGTTTTTGGCAAGGCTAAGAGATGAACTTTTATGTGTAATAAATCTACTTCTATGCTTTGATTCGTTGTCAAGAGCTACAAATGTTGTAAGATTAGTTTTGATTAAACTCTTATCTAGTTTATTTTCTATAATCCAGAGATTATAATTCTCATGTCTCATATATGTTCAGTCATGCTTTTCTTATGTGATTCTTGTTGAATTATAATTGTTATTGGTTACATTATTTTATATGTTAATCTTTTACTGCAATATTGTCAAATTGATATATTGTCGATCTTGGATAACATGTAAGGGTAATAAATATTTGATATTCAAGTTGATCTTTTACTGCAATATTGTCAAAATTATATATTGTGGATCTTAGATAACTTGTATAAATAAACATGATTTGTGTTAATATTTGCAAAAGAGTTTAGTTATATCAAATGCATGTGTTATCAAATGGGCTATATTTTATATATCTTCTGATTGATTGTTTAGATGTAAAACTGTCAATTGAGTTATAAACACTGAATCAAAGTGTAGAGTAGATTTATAAAGCATAATTGTGATTCTCGAAGCCTTATTTAAATTATCATAAGATATTTCTTTCAAATCATAGGCAATTCTATCTCATCCACTTAAATCAATTAATTTTATCCTTTGCTACTGTTTTAATATTTTACTTCACCAACTTATTTTGCCAAAAAATTTCTCGTGGGATTGACACCTCAATCTATATTGCGATAGCCACATTATTTTGAGCGTAAACACTCATCCTCATTAAATTTTATGTTGAACAGGCTGTCTTAGAAAAAGGATCAACCGTATTAGACGATCTAAATTTTCACCCTGAATACCCCTTTTTTAACCTTTTTAGTTTCAATCCTCCTCACACATTGTCCAATTCGGCCTTATATATACTCATGTATTTACTGAACTTATACACTATTGCCATAGAATTTCCTATTCTCAGAATGATAGAATAGCTTCATACCCAACCAAATCTAAATCATCCAGCAGCCAAGTTCCTACAGTGGTTTCACCCTCTTTTCTGATGGTATCATAAATTTGCTTGTCTTTTGAACAAACGGTCTCAGTTCTCACAGAAATTCCTGAAGACTATTCTTTTCTTTCAACAAAAAGGTATAATTATATCCGATATGGAAATCCAATATTATTCTACTGTTGAAAAATATTTTGTTCTTCCATATTCCTTAAAAAATAATGCTGAAGAACACAATAGAAATCGGGATATTAGAAAAAACACTTGCTAAGAAGAACCAGACAATCCCTCCATCTGTTTGGATATTTGCGGAAGACCAAGCCTTATGGAAAATCATCTCAAACGAATTCCAAAGACGTATCCAAAATGTAATCTCAAATTACGACCACAGAAAAAGGAAAACCAATGTTTGATATGCCTGAGTCACCAACTACACCCAACACCATCACTCAATGAGTCTTCTATACAAAAAAAATACTTGGACCCAGACTCTTTTTCACAACCACAAATGCCCCACCAAAGTTCAACATCAGTGACTCAATAACCCAATCTTAATCTCTCCTTATTCCAAGATGCTCAGCCCCACCAATGCACAAAATCAAAAATGCCATCCAGAGAACAGAAGTCCCAGACCCAGACTCTAGTCAATTATTGACTCCACTGTACACCCAGCCAGAGCCATAAGACATATAGGACCCAATTAATAAATGAGGTGCCACTGTTGACAGGTCATGTTTAATTATTAAAGTCATGTTTAATTATAAAGTGTGCTAGCGTACTTTGTTTACTTTTCGGGTATACTTTATCTATTGGCCTGCGTGCCACGTTTTCATAATGATGTTAGTATGCTTTAGCTAAGATGTGGACAAGTGTCCATGATGGGATCCATCTGTAAGTGGCCTTAAGAGGGGATGGATCACCGTAAGTGTTGGTGTTATGACGTTTATAATGCAGCGGAATAGAAAATAAAATGTTTTTAAGTTTTACTTAAATTAAATAAAAACTCTTTTTATCTTAAAATCTTATAAATATATGAATTTGATGTTTAAAATAAATAAGAATCAACAAGAAACAAAAATATACTTTGAATACACATTAAGTTTTTTTCTATCAAATGATTTCAAACTAAACCTCATGTTCTACAGTAAGAGGAAGAGTGGGATTTTCAATTTTTTTTCTTCTAAAGAAAGAATACGTATTCTGTGAAAGAGTATTTTTTACGTATGTCTCATTTTTAGACTAATCTTCTCCTTTTAAAATATCTTTAAAATAATAAGCTATTATTATTTTAATTTAATTAATAATATTTATTAATTAAATCATTATCTTTTAAAAAGAAACTTAATACATGTAAACCACATAGAGTCCTACTATTTTTAGTTAACGTATAAACCCAACAATTGAGTATTAGAAGACTTCCAAAATAAATGGACTAATAGTCTTTTAATAAAAGGAAAACATTAAAATTAAAATAAAATCATTTTGATAATTTCAAAAATTATCTTTAAGATTTTATTTTAATTTTAGTGTTTTCCTTTTATTAAAAGACTATTAGTCCAAATATTTTAGACTAATAGTCTTTTAATAAAAGGAAAACACTAAAATTAAAATAAAATCATTTTGATAATTTTAAAAATTATCTTTAAGAATTTATTTATTTAATTTTTTAAATTAAATATTTAATTATATCTCATTAAGATATTTTTTATATTAATTAACTCTCCAAATATAAACATACATATTTTGAAAATTATTTTTTGGACACAAATAATTTGTGTAATAACACAATCCTTTTTTTAATTATTCACTGTAATAATGAAAAAGATGGTATTAGGACCTATGGACCTACAATTTCAAACTTCAATAAATTTTAGATAATTAATTAAACTCTTTAATTAACTAATCTAATTTATTAATTCTATTGTTATTCTACAAAAAAACTGGAAATTATAGATATAATGTATTGAAAAAGTTTAGAACAGTCTATTGATTCAATCACTACATGCAATTTAACCCTCCATAGATAATTCATAATTAGAGCTAGGTCAATTACAGTTTTACTCCTCTAATTACTTCTTTATCCTTAAGTACCTATAATTCACCCCTAAACAGTTATTTTGTAATCGTGTTACAAATTGAACACTCTAAATATTTAGTTCTAGAATTAACCCTTAAAGAAATCTTCTTTTTAATTTCTGTTAGGAAGGAATGAAATCCATATCTGTAAATTACATTCCTAACCGCTTATCTCATTATACCACCAAAATAAAAGCTTATGATCTACAAAGGAATGGAATCCATATCTATAAATTACATTGTAACTTTATTAAGTTCATAAAAATAGTACAAACATGATTTTAGAGCACTATCCCAAACTATATGTTGCATTCTATCTAGATTTTTATACAGAGCAACTATCGGTGAGCTTAACTCGCTTGGTTGATAGTAACAATTCTTCTGCAGTGGACAGCAGCGGCAATGGGAGTTGGAATATGAATTGGGAAGATTTGGAGTGGAAAGCTCTCATTAGAAATTTGACAGGCAAGTGAACGCTCAACTGTTAGCCAACAAAAAAGTTCGCCAAAAAAATGGCTTGCTGCCATCATTAATAGAGACTAACAAAGGGATCATCGAATCCATCAAAGAGCTTGTCGAAGGAAGTTAATCTGGTGCACTGAAACAACCTTGAAATGCTTAGCTAGGCTAGTAAGCCTTAGCGAAGTTCGTGGTGGCTCGACGAAGCCCCAATATGAAACTACCCATCTTAGGCAAACCCCCGGTGGCCAAAAAGCAAAACAAACAAAAAAATAATAAAAAAAACTTATCAAAAAATTAAAAAAGAAAGAAAACGAAAAAAAAAAAGCACCTAAAGTTAGAGAGAAAAGAGAAACAAGGGTAAGATCCCTACTAGAGATAGGCTGAAAGCCTTGGAATTGGATGTCGATTTGTTTAACTGACAAACTGAACCGAAACTAATCGAACCAAAAGTTTTGGTTCGGCTCGGATTTAGTAGTACATAATTGATTGTTTTTGTTTTGATAGAATTGATTAGTTTGAACCGAAAATCGAACTTAAAATCTAATAAATAAAATAAATACGTAAATCATGAAACAAAATGTCCATATAAATGAATTGGTCTAAGACACTTATTTTGGCTTTAATATAACAGGTTCGAATCCCTCCAAATTCACTTTTGTCAATCTTTTTCCTTTTTCCTTTCAATTAACATAAACATTTATAAAATGACTAACACGTGTCGTTCGTTTACCTCAATTTCTTCCACACATCGCCTTGGTGGCACTTTTGCTTAATATTTTAAAAATGATTTAGTAGTATAAATTTTTTATGATATAAATGTGTAATTTAAATACTTTAATTTGTGAATAATCATTACACAAATAAGTAGGAAGGACCCGATTGCTGCTGAAATTATTTTTCTTTAATTACAAATAATGCTTATTAATTATAAGATATGGGATATATAAGGTATTAAGACAAGCTTGTTGGAAATATGTCAAAAAAAATTGAACAATTATTTTTCAATTAAATTATCATTTCATTTTTACTCAATCAAATTATTTAATTTATCACATATCAATTAATTTAAATTAATTCTTTGTACAATTGAATTATGTTTTCAATTTATTCAATTTATCAAAACTAAAGAGAGGACAATTTTGCTCAACTACAAATACAATGGCTAAATTTTTTTAACTGTTCGTAACATTTGTTCTCAATGCTCAAGACTGCATAAAATTCACTTCCTGCTATTCAATGTAATCAAGTAATTATAATAATCTATTTTAGGTTCATATGAATCTCATTTGCCCGGAGTTTTTCAACTTTTATGGTATAAACCAAATCACATTTCTTAAATATGGGAGTTATTGAATTTTGGGCAAGTTTGCTTATAGTTGGTTGGTCCATATTAAATTTATGTAATAACAACCATTCTGTATTATGAATAAAGACAGAATCAAAATTAAAGGTGAGAGGTGAAATGTTAAATTTAAAAATTATATCGAGATAAAATTTAATTATATATAAATTTTAGCGTGTTTTGAGAATATAAAAATATCTAAAAGAAGTAGCAGATAAATTTGTATGTGTGAGAATATTTGAAGAGAAGATTTATATTTAAAGACAAAGGCTGTTAGAAACAAAAGTTAGACGAGAAAAAAATTATGAAAACACTACTTAACCACTGTCAACTTTCATGGAAAATAGAAAAAAAAAAATGGAAATTGCTAAATTCATTTTTCCCAAGCCGTTTTCTCACCAAAAAAAAATAATGTTCAGTATGTTTTTGTGTTTCAGACTTTTTTGGGTAAACTTGGGCTTTCCATTTTCTTAGGCCCAGCACAGTAGTCTAACTTAAAATATCTTTTTTTTTAAAAACAAAAATCTTAATAATATTTGTCATGAAATTTTCTTACTGCCACTACAATTGTGGCAGAGTTCTATCCTGTTTGATACAAAATTTTGGTTGGTGGAGATGAGTTCACTGGCATTTTCAGTTGGAAATTGCCATCCCACAAAACTGAGCAGACCCAATACTAGACCCCTCGTCAGAAATGTTGATAATACAGAAGCACCAGCCTTCAACTTCAAATTCTCAAGTCACCACCAGCAGAAAAGCTGTCCCCATCAAAAGCTGCAGCTGTGTGAGTACCCAACTCCAACTTTGTTCAGGAGAAGAGAAGCATTTGGCTTTGGCCTATGCTTCGGCCTTCTTGACATTCTCTTGCAGACACAACCCAGTTCAGCCGCCGCTGAAGATGCTCCATGTGAATTAACTGTTGCTCCTTCAGGCCTTGCTTTCTGTGATAAAGTCGTTGGTTTTGGCCCTGAAGCTGTCAAAGGACAACTGATTAAGGTAAATTCTTTTTGGGTGACCTTTTTACTTTTAAATTAATGCAAATGAATTGTGGTAAAACAAAGTAAATTTTTTTTATAAAATTATGTGCACCATAGTAAGATAATAGTAGTACAAGATTGTCAGCTGCCTTGCCATGCTTATGAGTGTTTGATAGAATTGAAAGATTGAATGCAACTGATGTGCACAGAAGAATTCCACAAAGCAAATGGAATCTTATTTCAGTCGTTCATTAACTTAAGAGTTTAAATTCCATGCTACTTTTGTAAGGATATGCCTATTTCATTTACACCCCAAATATTAAAGCTATATCAAGAAATTAGCAGTATTTAGTTTGTTGAGTGGCACTTGATTCTTAGAATGAAATAATGCGCAGGCACACTATGTTGGAAAATTGGAGAATGGGAAGGTTTTTGATAGCAGTTACGATCGTGGAAAGCCTCTAACTTTTCGGGTTGGTGTTGGTGAGGTATGTTGATGTCCGTTATAATCTTATATTAACTTCTGTGCTTGCTTGCTAGGGTAGAATAAAGTTACAAATTCCTGTTTATAATCTGAGACTCTTGAATTGGGTAAAACCTGTCTTTTAAAACTTGGTTTGATTTTTTACCATGTTGATTGTGACTTTAATCAACAAGGTTACAGAATTCTTTTTTTTTTTTTTCCCTCAGTATTAAGAATCCTCCTCTCCATGGGATTAGCCCTTGAGATCGTCTTTAAATGCAAGGAGGAAATAGATTATTGGGTTAGGCTGATTGTCACCGATGATAAACAGGAAAAATCATCACATGCTTCGAGCAAAGAAACTTAATTTGAAATTAAAAATTAAGTGAAAGTATAATTGTTTTTATTACATGAATATAAAGCAAAACCCTCCCTAATCCTAGTGTGAGCGAGATTGGAACTCAAACCTTTTGTACCACTCTTAAAGGCTTTACCAATTGAGTTAACTTGTATCCACAAATGAAAGTATAGTCATATGGTTGGAACTTAACACAGTGAGAATGCTGAAGAAGGCACAACAGAAAAGAACCAGTAGTATTACTTGTATTCTACCATTTATGGTTGTCAATGACTAGAAAATCCCATTTGAGGGACTGAGGGACTGAGAAAGGGATATTGAAAGTACAGTTTAACTATACACTGACAGGTCTCAAAAATTAGATTAAATACATCATACATGCAAATGAGACTTCATTTAAGTTCATTTACAGAACTTGTTTTGTAACCAATATATCTTTTCGAAATTTGTCCTAAGTTGAAATCATATGTTTGTTAATCAAGTTAGCAACATGCTAAGTGAACATAAGAGAATAAAAGGGTGATGTTCTTTGCTACTGAAATTTTTTGTTGGTTGAGCATATGTTTGTTTTGGTGAATCCAAATAGGTCATCAAAGGATGGGACCAAGGCATTATAGGTGGTGACGGAATACCTCCCATGCTTGTTGGTATGACACACCTGCCACAATGCACTTCTATGTTGTACTAAATTTGATCATGGACATGGCTAATCTACTTTCTCCAACTTAATTTAGGTGGAAAACGCGTTTTAAAGATTCCTCCGGAACTTGCATATGGTATGAGAGGGGCGGGATGCAGAGGAGGTATTTTTCATACTTCTTGTACAAATAACTGTAGATTAAGTTGGCATTCTGTCCTATTTCGTTTCCTGTATGCAGGTTCATGCATTATTCCGCCAGATTCAGTTCTTTTATTCAATGTGGAGTTCATTGGCAAAGCATGAGAAAAGCCAATGGGTGTTCGAATGATGATTTTCAAATTTTCAGAGATGGGGAATGAAGTACTGTTGGATTTCTCCTGTTGTCTGTCTCTTCTGTCAATTTTTTCCGGAAATGTGAAGTCAAAAAATACTATGTCTAGACATGTAAAGAAATTAAGGTTTGTACTTAAAATCATCTGAAATGTTAACTCATAGAAATGAGCCAAACGATGTAATTAAACACTCATGTCAAAGAACAATGCCAGAATTTTTCTGAGTGTGCATATAAGTATCATCAGGGCAATCGTTGATTTGTGTAAAAAAAAAACTGCAAACAACAGATTATACAAGCTTAAAGAAAATAAAAAATGCAGCACATAGGCTTTTAACATGACAAAGAAATAGAAAAAGAAGACATTTGAAGCCCTATGTCAATCGCAATTCTTTTGGAAGTCCAACACCAGAAGAGTTCCTCCCATTATATACGAAAGCAGCAGTGACGAGAACTAAAGAGCAACAAGTATTAGGAAAACAACAAAGCTAAAAGAAAAACACACACACAATAAAGTGGAGAAATATCCATTATCATATTCAAGAAAAATATTTTGCGTACTCCATTATTCCCATTGAAAAGAATTTAAGAAGAAAATAAGTTAGTGATGAACAATCTTGATATTTTGTTTTGAGTCCAAATCCAGCTAACCTAATCAGTTCAGTCCCACCTGTCAAGTTTTTGCCTTGTTAGTAGAGTCCATGTAAGCATGTCCGCACTAGATTCCTTCTTTTTAAATAATTTTAACAAACTCTTGTACAACTGAACTACAAGTGGATAATCCCACGCAGGAATGGGGATGCGCCGTCCAATGGCCGTGAAAATATGGGAAAAAGACTTACTTTTTCTTTCAAATCTCCACTTATAAAAGGGTAGTCCTCTCTCATTTAGGATTCAAATACTATTTATTTATAGTTGAATAAAATTTATTCACACAATTAAATACTATTTTTTTTTCCTTTCTATTTCATTTTCTTTGAATTAATTTCTTTGATTTCACTGACTTAAGCGTCAAGATATTCTTCTTAAGTTGGCAAAGATATTATGTTCATCTGAAAAAAAACAAGACAATAATTTTAAGGTCTTCAATTAAGGATGTTCAGAACCGAAGAACTTCAATAGCACCGTCTGCAGAAATTGTTTTACCATAAAACTATTGCATTCCGTTGAGATCCAAGTAGAAAAGAGGAGATATGATGGGGCTAAGGCACAATCAAGTAGCTCGTCTAGAACAAAAAGAGAAGGTGGTAAGAGAAGAGCTGAGTACAACTAAGACGATAATGATGAATGGAAAATTTTCAACCGCAATAGCAGAAGTTTTATTAAAAAAAAAAATTGACGCAGTTGAGGAGTCAAAGAAAAAGAATCAAAAGTTAAGATGTAGGGAAAATGATGCACAAGAGGAAAGTAGGTGTATTGCAAGAGTAGTACAGGCAAGACAATTGTTGATGGAAGACGTTCTTCTCCCATAATTATTTCTTTAAGGTCCATTCTCTCCTAAGAATATAAGTAAAGGTGGTGGAAGTCTAATAATCAAAATGGCCATAACTAGTCTGAACACTATAAGGAAGTCCAAGCCTCCTCCAATATCTACTAACAATATTAAGGCTCTTATTGAAGTTTGCCCTTTCGGCCTCAAAATCCTGCACCAACCTCCCTTCGGACTTAGGAGCCCAATGATAGTCGATCTTTAGCAAGTCATATTGTAGCAGTTAATGATGTTGTATATGGTCATGAAGTAAGGCAGGTGCATCACGTGGCTCATGATAAAGACATCTTGAATTAAATGGAAGATGTTTGGATAAATTTAGAGCAGAAAAAGCCCGATAATATCAAGGAACTTCAATATCATAAGAGGGATGGGAACCAAATGCACTCTAATTGTTGCCAAAACAAAGGAATCTCCTTCAGTCTCAACAATGTCAGACTGTTCCTATTGTCATTAGCAAGAAACGGCTGAATATTAACATTTTTAGGGATGTAGTAATCGAATTTTATCTAATCCATGGCGAAAGTATATAGTCAATGCATCATTTTTGCTTTTTTAAAATTGACAGAAGGGATAAGGACACTTGAGTCCCAATTTATTAGTAATTTTATTATACTTAAGTCGAAAATACTTAATTTTGTCACAATTTATTAATTTTTTCTGTTAATTTAAATAAAATAAGGGCATTTTAGTTTAATCATATATACAACACATGAACAATCGGCCACTAGTTATCATTGGTTGTTGCCATCGATAGCCAGTCGGCCAACAGTAACTAATGACGGATTGACTCAAAATTAATATCATTGAACTCCAAGATTTCATTATATATATGATGGTGAGATATTTTTTTATTAATAGAGAAATAGAGATGTGTCAAAAATAAAAGAAAAAGTGGTGGCCATCATAATGCCGTTGACAAATAGTGGCATGTGAAGGTTCCACCACTATTGGAGTCGCCAACCATTGATCTATTTAATGGTGGTGGTGCATCTCTACTTATTGTTATTTGACTATAGCATTACGGTAGCCACCACTCTTATCTCTACTTGTGGTAGCTATCTACTACCCTATTGACAAAAAAAATTTATTGTGTAAATCACAAAAATTTGAATTCAATAATATTATTTGAGTCACCGATCATTGACGGGGGCCATTGATCAAACTAGTGGCTAATTGCCCTATTTTTATTATTTTTTTTATGTTTTATTTAATTTAATTAAAAATAAAATATAAGACAATTATCAAATTCTAATAAAACTAAATTTAAATTTATTCGTTCATAATTTTTTTTATTAAAAACAAAGTTGATTATTTGGGGAATTCTGTCATTGTCATATACCCCTCACTTTCATTACATTGATATAGATTGCCTCGCGAAATCGCAATAGAACTTTTCTAAACTTTTGTAATTTATGATTTAATTAGACAATATCTTGCTTTGAACATAAGATTGTTAAAAAAGTTAAATTTGAGAAAAAGAGCCAATTGTATGGCAACTATTGCTGGAAGTTATGCAAGGAGGCATTTTAACATTCGATAGATCCAAGTCCATGGCCAATTTTGAGTTCATTTAGAGCTTTAGCAACCACAATAAGAGATGTGATGTACATGCACTCAGTTCAAAGGGGTGTAAGACTTCTCAATTTAGACCTTATATTTATCATATATACTATGTTCGTTTGGTGGCAGTTCAACTTCAATTCATGTTGGACGAATATCATACCAAAGTCGTATAAAAGGACTTTGATACAATTTTATTATGCTCATCCTATCGAAAGTTATGTTCTTTTTTTCCCCTTTTCTTAAGTGATAATTATTTTATTTTTTTTTTAAAAGAATTCAAATAAAATCTAAATATTTTAACATAATATTAAATATAAATATAATAATTATATTAAAATTTATTTTATTATATTAAATGAATGAGATCATGTTCAAAAATAACGAATAAATAAGATTTTATCATATGTCCAAAGTCAAATTCATTATACACTTAAGTTAAAAAGAAAATAAGTCAGTTAAACTATAAAAAAAAGTCTATTCTATTTAAATTAATAGAAAAACTAATGGATTGAAATGAAAATAGGGGTATTTTTTTTATCTAAATAAGTTAAAGTTGTCAATTAAGTTAAAAAATATTTTTATTTAAATAGAATAAAGCTATCAATTAAGCCAAATTTAAGAGACTAAACTGTCCACATGCTTTAATAGAAATATAAAAAAAATTCATTAATACAAGACAAGCAGGTTAAAAGCAAAAAACCCAGTTTGTGTTTCGAAAATGGATAATGAAGAGTAAAAGATAGGTATAGGATAATTATAGGCTGATAAACTGCACACATGGTGATCTAAAAGACCGAAAATGTCACTGACATTCAAGGAGACATGACGTTCCAAAACAGTACCAAAAATAAATATGCGGGAAAGTTAAATGTGAAAACAAGCATGTCACTTGTGCCGGATAAGACATCTAATAAATGTTCACAATTCTTTACTTATTGAGAGGCATATGTTAGGTCTAAATACAGCCAACCCAAATAATCTAGTGCCACCTGTCCAATTGTTTTCCTCTTTAGGAGAGTTTATGTAATCATGACCACACCAAATTCTTTCCTCTTAAACAGTTTTAACAAACTTTCATACAACTGACCATAGGACAATCCAACAGCAGGAAGAATGACGAGTCATTCTAACAATTGTGAAATTTTGAGGGAAAAAACTCTCACTTTTCCTTCCAAATCTACACTTTTAAAAAAAAGTCTTCTCTCACTTAAGATTTATGAACATTTCCTTTCAAAAATTCAAATATGATTTATTCACTGATCTATTGAATAAATTGTATTTACACACTCAATCACTATTTTTTTTAAAATTTATTTCTTTAATTCCATTAACTTGAACGTTAAAGTGTTCTTCTTAAATTGGCAAAATCATTCTAATCATTTAAAAAAATAAGACAAGACTCTAAAAGTCTTCGATCAAAGATATTCTAATTTGAAAAACTTTAGTACTTCAAATATTTTTTATCTAATTAATTAACCAATACATATGACTTGTAATTGAATTTGAAATATTTAAATTATTAGAATAATTAAAAAAAAACAATTTTTGATTAAAAAACAATTTTTCTAATAAATTTTGGGTAATAACATCTAGGTCCTTAATGTTTCACATTTTCTCAAATAAAAAGATTGTTTGTCTATTTATATAAAATAGGACCCAACATGAAAAATCTCCTTTTATTCTTTCAAATACCAATAAAATACTACTAATGAGACAATATCAAAACAAACCGACACTGTCGTTTCAGCAATATATATGAAGGAACGAGAGAGAGCCCAGACCGCAGACTTAAAGAAACCCTAACGGCACCAAGCAAGAACTTAAAGAAAAAATGGCGAAGTCAATGAGATCGAAGAGGGAGAAGAGACTGAGAGCCATAAGGAGAGAGATTGTTGAGCCTTTCTATGAGAAGAAAGACGAAGCTAAGCTTGCCGCCCAAGAAGCTGCTCTCGCTGCCCCAAAGCTGCCCGTCCGCGCTTCACAAAGCAACAATGCTTCTTCTTCTATGGACATAGCCACAGCTACTACTAATTCGATCATAAGCAATACGGGTAACCTCTTTTACTCTCTTTCAATTTTTTTAAATATTTTTTTAAGTAATATGGATAAGCTATTTTTTATTTATTGCTATTTGTATTGATATTTGAATTATTGACCAGATATCCTTTACTGGGTTTATTTGAATATGATCTCCTAAATTGTATTGATTTAGAGGTTTTTCTTGTTGTGTTTCCTTTTGAATAGTAGATAATAGTTTCTTCTGATATTTTTTTTGTTTCGTTTTCTGGTATTACCCTTCTTGTTGTTCATATTTGTTGTGTTTTTGTTTCCATGTTCTAATGCTTGATTCCGCCATGGAGCCTATAAATAACGACTCTTGTATCAAAATCTAATGCACAATGTTACTCCCAAATAGTAGTGATGATAATATGTGATGGCTAAGTCAGACAGATTGCCTCAATTTCTATAGAGTTTATGCCCTGCCACTACAGTTATGGAGTCCATGTAATTCCCTATGTTTTTGAGGAATCATTTCCTGGTATTTATTGTCCATAGAGTTTTCACTTTGTTGGTCATGTTCAACAGTCGTAAGCAAATGGTAATCGTGTTCAATGCTGTAAGATGTGGGTAAGCATGTTCATCACCTTTTTTAAAATTGCCCAAGTACTTCATCTGGTTGATTGGGATAGCATTGGCTGTCTATCATAGCTTTTAGCGTGGAATTGTTGGTAGAAGTTAGTTTGGAATAACTTATGCTTCTCCATTTCTTCTATTAAGATTCGGGAGCAAATATTAAGGCTTCTTTTCAAGTCACCCAGCAATTTTATAAAATTTCAATTCTTCCTATAGAGATTGAAATTGCTAGTGCAGTCATCTAATATAAAGAAAAAAAAATTAAAATTCTCCCTGTCATGTTAGAAATAATTTGCATTTTTGCCATTGATTTTTACCAGAATGCCAATAGAACTGAATCAATGATTCGTTTATTATTTTTGGCAATCATAATTCCCATTACTGGTTTCTAGTGTGCTGAGGATTTTGCTTTCTTTCTTATATAGATGTGGAGATGGATGATGGGAGCCAAACTAGGGGCTCATTGAAGCCTAGTGGAGGAATAGGGAAGAAGTCCCTAAGGAAATTGAAGCTCAAGAAAAGCAAGCGCCGTGGAAAAGGCTGGAAGAAGAATGACCTTTGATTATATAAATAGACAGTAATACTGATATTTCATTCATTACCTGTCGTGGCAATTTTGCTTTATGTACCGATATTTTGATTTTTGATAGATTGTTATTATCAGTTAGGATCCCCGAACGTTGAATGGGTACCATTGAGCTGTTAAGAGAAAATCTAGTGTATTGCTCCTCTCCTGTCAGGTTTTTGCTATATGTCAAGATTTATTGGAGGGGGAGAGATATACCTGGAGTACTCAATACTTTCTAGAACTATTATGTGTGATCAAAATATGTTGGGAAATTTGTCAGTTTATTATAAATGGAATAAAACTTCAAACGAAATCAAAGCTTGATTAAGAAGGGAAGACACATCATGCGAAAGCTCGCGTCAACGAAGGATTTCAATATATCAAATTTTTATGATCGAGTGGTGCAAGCACTATGGATAATGCAATAATGCAAAAATAATGAGCATAGTTCCAACAATATGAATAAGGAGACAACACACAGGAAATTACATATTTAATTAATGCAATTATTCATCTTGATACATGTCATTGCAGTCTAGCTCCATAATTTTTATTTGTTTTAAATCTGATGAACTTAGTGTACTTCCAAAGCTATAATCATCAACTGCACCGGTATTGCTAGAATTTGGTGTATTGGATTGAGTATTTTACCGGGCATTTGGTGAGCAGAGGAGCTCCACAAAGCAACGGATTACCTTCAAAAATGGATGGATCATTGAATTTGGGAAGTGAAGGTATTCTTCCCGCCAGGTTGTTGTAAGACAAATTCAACTGATTCAAATAGGTTAAAGATGACAAGCTTTGAGGAATTGCCCCTGAAAGACGGTTATTAGATAAATTCAAAATCTGCAATGCAGAAAGATTTGCAATCTCATCAGGGATTTCTCCTGTCAGATTATTCCACGAAAGATCGACGCTATTGACATCTGCAACAATGTTGCTGTACTCGGGATTTCTTCCTTTGACCACCATATATATCAGCTGTTCAAAAACCTGACTGCTATTGCCATAAGCCAACGCAGAAAGATTTCCAATGCACTTGGGAATAACCCCTGAAAACTTGTTGTGTGAAAGATCAAGGATGTGAAGATTTTGGAGATTGCAAAGATGTTGTGGGATGTTTCCCGTGAGCAAGTTTGATCGGAGACGAAGCATGAAGAAGGAAGATAAATTTTCTGATATCCACAATGGTAGGCTTCCGGAAAATCTGTTTCCTCCAAGATCAATGCTGGTCAATCCTGTGCGATTTTGGAGGGAAGAAGGGATTTCCCCCTTGAGATTATTATCACTCAACATCAACACACTGAGAGAATTAAGGGAGCCAAATGAACTTGCAATGTTACCAGTCAGAGTATTGTTTGATAAATCAATACCCCATAACATCTGTGAATGGAACCAGCAGTCGGGTAGTTCACCAGAAAATTTATTGCTTCTAAGAGAAAGAATTTGTAGGTCCTCTAAATTGCAAACAGATGAGGGGATTATGCCATCAAGAAGGTTCCGGGAAAGAAACAATTTCTGCAGTCTTGGCATTAGGCTACTAATGTTATCAGGTAGAGGTCCTGAAAATGAGTTGTCCTGTAGAAACAGCTCAGTTGCATTTGTAGACCAAAGTGGGAGAGGACCCTCAAATTGATTAGAACTCAAATCAATGACTCTTAAATTTGGAGAATCCAACTTTCCTGGAAGCTTTCCCTTGATATGGTTATTTGACAGAATCAAATATGTGATTTGAGAAGATAATTTTGAAAACCAGTCCCCGGAAATAGTGTCTGAGATTCCAACATTTCTAAGAATGACAGAGGTGAGTTCACTTTGAACTTGGAGCCATACAGGAAAGGAAGGACCTACCAGGCAGTTTTCAAGTTGGATAGACATGAGCCTGAAAGGAGGAACCCAATTGTAAGACACATTGAAGATTAGGTATTTGGTTGGTTCTGTTGTGAGACGGAAAGTTTCTAATCTGCTGAGGTTCATGAGGTGCTCTTCTTCTAAGATGCCTTCCCAGGAATTTTCAATCATATTTGCATAAACTAGCTCTGAGAGTTTTCCAAAACTTGGTGGAAGCGTTCCATTCATCCTGTTGTAGGAGAGATCCAGTTCTTTCAATGATGACAAGTTTCCTACAGATGATGGAATCGAACCCCAGAAAGAATTGCCAGAGAGGTGAAGGTGTCGCAAATTCTTAAGGTTTCCTAATGATTTGGGCAATTCTCCTTCTAATGAGTTGGAACTTAGATCAAGAAATACTAAGTTGTTTGGCCCGCCTGAGAAACCACCAAAGAACTCCTGAACCTCGCCGTTCAAGTTACTAGCAGAAAGGTCTAAAGTCTTTAGCCTTGAAAGACTTCCAAAGAGTCCAGGAATTTGACCACCAAGGTCCAGATTATTAGACAAATCAAGGACTTCAAGAAGTTTCAAGTTTGCAAATCCACTAGGAATTTGACCAATGAAAAAATTCCATCTGAGATAGAGCTTTGTAAGGCTAGTAAGATTGAACAACCATTGAGGGATCTCAGAATTAAAAGAATTTTCTGACAAATCAAGGACTGAAAGTGAGGTGAAGTTGATGAATGGCAGTGAGAGTGGAAGACCTTGAAGCTGACAATAAAGCAAGTGTAATTCCACCAGAGAAGGAAGCATATTGACTGCTTGCAGCCAACCTGCTCCCACGCCATCCAGCTTCACAAATCCGAGGTTAAGGTGTTTTAGAGAAGAAAGACCTGAGAGCCAATTCAGGTTTTCTGCACGCAATTCCTGTGTATCAGAATTGCTATACGAATCTGCATAGAGGTCAAGATATTGCAAGCTTGATAGATTTCCAAGCTGATGAGGAATCTCTCCAGCAAATGATGCAAAAGACAGATTAAGATACTTCAAGTGCTTAAGCTGACCAAAGAACTCAGGAATCTGAGCTCCTTCAAAATCATTCAAGCTCAAGTCCAGATAATCCAAGTATTCCAAATGTGTCAAAGAAGGATTGATCTCCCCACCCAAACAAGACCTTTTATAAGCTGTCGAATCGCCTACTCTACCATTGATTAATAGATAAGGATTTCTGAGATTGAGTTTTGTGACATGACCAGTTTGATTGCTGCATTGTACTCCATTCCATGTGCAGCAATCTATACCCTGCCAAGAAGAAAGCCTGCCAGAAGAGTCGGTGAGACCCTTCTCGAAGGCAAGAAGTGCTTCTCTCTCGGCTTGTGAGCATAAGATTGTGACCCTTGCATCAGCCAAACAGAGTTTAATGATATCTAGATAGGAAAGCATAAAAAAGAAAAAGAGCAAAATGCAAATGTTTGAAAGATGAGTCAAGCTGAAACCAGTATTGGCAGCCATATTCTTTACAGCTAATGCTATTGCATACAAGTGAATTTATACAAGCTTTGGACTGTCTCTTGCAGTTCATATGGGAATCCAAGAAAATTGAAACTCTCACCCACCAAGGAGAGAAAATAATGATGGGAAAGATAATGTCTGCTTTGTTCATTTGCCTGGTGACAATGCGCACTTGTAGAAGTGTGAAAGTAATAGTGTTTGATTGACTAATTTCCGTTAAGTGGATCATCTTTGGCATCTTATGTACTAGCTAAAGAGATAATATTTTTTAGAGCCCAAGGCCAAATGAGCTGCAAACAACCAAGTTTAGATGGATTTGTTCTGATTACATTCATTTCTAAATTCATAAAATAACCACGTGTTATAAAGTATGGATTAGATCTAACCATAAATAATAATAATAATAATGGCTCTTTACAGATCTTTTTTTAATAAAGTTTCTGAGTCAAATAATAAACTGATGGAGTATTATAATCACGATCTTGTATTTGAACTCACATGTCTCATTGGATCTATATCTGTTCTGATCCGCCCGAGGCAATGATGTTATTGAGACTGCACAAATTTCCTGCACAAATGCAATGCAGTTCAAGTCATTCTTCAAATAATTGCACGTCAGTAATGCACCATTAGCAAATTAAAAATGGTCTAGTGCTGCACAAACCTCAGCTTCAATATCTTTGATACTAATCCTCTTGTATTAAAAAAATACGCATTTCCTTTGAGAACTCTCTCTTTTTCTGCCAAAATGCAATTCTGAATAAGATTGCATACAACCTTTCCAAAGTAGATGCTTTGTACTAAGCATACTTACAACAACCAAAAGATGCATGCATTCAGGGGAACATCTGGGAAACCAGGACCATGATACAGAAGAGAATCGCTTCTTCTTTTCTACTCTAGCAAACTGGGCCATGCCCTGAGATGCTCCAAAATGGGTTCAGTTTCAGCAACATGAACATGTGCATCTTGCCACGTTATGACCAAAATCTGCCAACCTTGCACAGAATATAAGGCAAAAGTAACTTAACTACACAAGCAAAGTCCAGAGATACAAAGATATAAAGCCAACTCTGAACCATTGAAAGCCTTAGGATGTGGTTAATAATGGAGAGCGAATCAATCATAAGAAAAATATCTCACAACTCTTAATTGTTGAGACAACTATGATCACTGCTATATGATTGATGAAATTTTAAAGAATTTTCAGGTTTTATTACGTATTATCTGTATTTAGAACCACCCATCAAATTATCAATAATTTGGAAAATTAAAACTCTTTGAAAATATCATTTTGATGGTATATTAGTTAAGTACATAATTTGGAAATTTTAAACTCTTAACTGGGTTTGTGTAATTGAAGATAATTATTTATTTTTAATTTACAATTTTATCATCAAGCATAACAATTAAAAAGGATAAATATAAATAAATACATGAATATATACATATTAACAAATCTCTCATATCATATAAATTCTAATTTTTTTATCTATATAATCCAAATCATGTAACCATATTTAAGAGAAAATCATTGTCATCTTAATAAGGATTTTACAAAATCACACTATTTAGTATTTGTACAGCTGTTGCCTAGATAGCAAAGCCTAGATTAGATGGCCACTCTGTTGAAGAAAACAGCACTTAGCAAATAGCAAAGTTTGTGCATTCTCTCATTTTGATTAAGGGTTTAAACCTTGACACAGGTTCAAGACAATGTAAATATTTCTTTTCTCTTATAAGGGCTTTAAGTTCTTCTATTATAAATGTAAGAGTTCGAACGTGTATAAATATTAAGTGATGTATATGTTGGGTTATGGTTTGTACAAATTAAAATTTGGGTGTTTGCATGTGGGTTGTGCTCATCACATAAACAATATATATATCTCATATATATATGTGCACAGCGGAAGATTAAATATAATGAACACAGAAAATAACATTTGATTAAACTGAAAATTCGAAATTGAGAAATATCACCAATGAAGCCTTTGAATTAATTTTCTTTGAAGTCCACCATAAAATAAATCTTTAATCAATCTTAACAATCAACAAGGGTGGGTTTAATTGTCTAGAATGGCAGCATCTTAATCCAGCATATATGTTTAACTCTTAAACATGATTCAAAGTTAAACTATTTAACTTAATTAAATTTGTTTTTCCTTTTATTCAACTCTTGAATAAATAAAACAAATCTTGTTTTTAGTTATTACATTTAGTAACCATATATCTAATTTATTTTGTTGTTCTAACACTTAAAACACAAAACAAACAATTTTAATTTCTCAAATTGAATTGGCTCTCTAAATGAAAAACCTAAAACTAAAAACCTTTCAAAACTTTTTGATTTTCAATTTCATTTCACTTTATATACTAATGCATAAATTCCAAACTAATTTGAATTTCATTTGCATTTCATTTAGCTTAACCTAACCATAGTTAATATTTAATCATAGTTAGATTATTTTAACTTAACCTTTAAGTTAATAAATATTTAATTAATTTAACCATAGTTAACTAACTTAACCATAGTTAGGTTAACCTTTACTTAACTATTAAGTAAAGTTAACTAACTTAACCTTATGGTTAACCTTTAACCTTAGTTAAGTTAAATTATTTATTTAACAATTAAACAAATAAATATTTATTTTA
This sequence comes from Ailanthus altissimus, assembly GCA_946807835.1. Taxonomy (NCBI): domain Eukaryota; kingdom Viridiplantae; phylum Streptophyta; class Magnoliopsida; order Sapindales; family Simaroubaceae; genus Ailanthus; species Ailanthus altissimus. The sequence goes on along the minus strand of OX327690.1, from coordinate 6,705,890 downwards.
ATTATTTAATAATTAAATAATCATAAAGTGAAATTACTATTATATCCTTACTCGGTTACCAAGTTAACCTAAAGTGGGTCCCACTATTTAACCATATACTTTAGTTAACGTAACCTTAGTAATTGCTGAATTATACTGTATTGAACAATTCAATACGGCACACTGCCCAAGTGCTCAAAGAATACATTTCATATTGGGACTCTTTAGGTCTACACCCGATTTGTCAAATGGAACTATTCCATTAATCCGTAATCGATGCCCCACGCACACGTTACGAATATTACAAATCAGCGTGTCAGACCATACAAGTTGAGGTCATAACGTATACGTATAATCCTTCCATCATTTATATCCTGGATGTGCGGGAATATAGATCAACACCATCAAATCCCTATTTGCTCATCCAATAATCTTATCTCTAAATTCGTATCTCGATAAATAATATACGCAAATACTTTTGCTATATTGTTTAACCCTGTGGGAAACTCTTTTCTTGGGTTTATGCTTGTGGCCACAAGACTTTATGAAATACAATCTCGGAGCATCGGATATACAACTTACCTACGTAAGCTGATGGATCCCGTATCTACGCACACCGGACTCTATGAGCATCGGACCATACCCAGCGACACATAGCAGTCAGACCATGAAAGGTCTCTGACATATGTGGAACCAAAGCATGATGGATCACTCACAAGACCACCGTGGCGCTCAGGTCAAAGGACCACGATTACTACTCAACTCGAGAGGACCTTCATTTGACGGTTTCATAGGATATCTATTGGGGTCCTCATGAGTCTGTTCAGTATCCAGTCCTGACTGGATACCCGCATGTCTATACAAGCTCTAAGCTCATAGTCAGCTAAGAACAACCATCTGAACTAGTCAGATATAGACATACACTAATCTATATATTGTGAATTCACCGATAGACCCGCATTGGTGATCATAGATCAGGAACATTATATTTGAGACATACTTATATAATGATATTTCTTAGCACCTATTGCAACTCTCTGCAACTATATCATTATAAGTATACTCTCAGGTCTTTGTCTCATTATAGACAAAGTTCTAACTTTTTAGACATAGCTGACTCTTATAAACTGATAACTATTAACAGTGCTAAGTCTTAGCTTTTATAACTCTCAGCTTTGATAACTATTAGTTTTGATCTAAACTCTTTTAGATCAGATCTGAACTCTTTCAGATCAAACAATGTCTGTAATGTTACAAGCATTCTACCATATTAATATGATATTAACAATCTTTATTCGAAATATTTATTGTATAAATATTAACAATTAATATTCATACAATATTGGAATGGCACGTGAGCACCAACTCTAACAGTATAGTCTCAATTAATGTATATTGTATAATAAATATTTGTTAGAATATTAGTATTTGAAAAAAAAAAGTGTTTGACCACTCTAGTTTAATTGTTTTCAAAATATTATGGATAATGCTTTAAAAATATATATTTGTACTATTTTTATGAAATAAATAAAATTGTAATTTTATATTTAAAAAATGTTTATAATGTTATGACGTAAATATAAAAAAATTTCTTGTTTATTTATGTTACATAACCTTAGTATATAATTGTTATTTACAAAAGGATTAAGGTTATAGATAATAAACAAAAAAAAGTCCGTAATAAATTAATTAAAGTTCGAGATCTTTAATTAAATATTACTATTGCGGTTCACAAATATTGAGAATGTAGTGATTTTATCCGGATCACAATGTAGTGACATTATGGTGGATGCATTATATATATATATATATAATTATACAAGACTAGACCGTAATTTGAATTCTTATGTAAAATACCGTTGTTAATTAAAAACTCAAATAACATCAACTGATGATCATATGCAGATTAACCTCAATCCTGAGTAATCATAACTCCTATTTATGTTACTTTGACATTTGGAATAATTGTTATAATTTTGTCTAAAGAACAAGTTAAAAATTTGTATTTTAGTGGCATGGTGAGATTGTTGAGTCTTGATTAATTATGGATGCTTGTGTCACGCCCCAGACCCAAATGATCTGACACACGACATCACTTACATTCATTCAATAATACTTAAGCATTTATTTTAATTTCTTTCAGAATTATAGCAATTGAATTATGACTGGGACAATTAGTAAACCGGAGATACGCAGAGTTTTCTCAGAGATTAACACTCTACTACGTCACCAGTAGCAACTTTGTTACCGGAAGCCCAGAATATATTCATTGCAAATTCTTACTTAAAATCAATCCATTACTACACTTGGTGAAACTTAAACTAAATCCAACCACACAATAAAATAATACATAGGTATTTATTCACTAGGGACAAATCAAATATCTTATCCCACGTGTCCCCAAATAAAACACTTAGCAACCTAACAACTTAGGGAACCCAAGGAACAGCAGAAGCCTTGCCAAATCCGTTATGCACACATGTACCTTATTTACCTGAAATCACCATAAACTATAATGAGTATAAAACTCAGTAAGCATACTAGTTTTTCATATATCAAATACAAATACATATATGTACACGATGCATATGTATGATATGCTGTGATCAATCAAAATCATAATCTTATCAAATCACATATCATGTAAGCGCTTACACATTCTTTCAAAACACATAATAGGAATACCATCACTCAACTACTACTTAGTAGGACTTACATATCACATATCACATAATGAGCCAAATGTCACTCGTAGGTGACATACCGTATGAGAGGAATAGTACAAGTGAGGTCTTTAAATCACACATATATAACGCTTATGCCCGAAGGTAAAAGCCAAACCCTCACCCTGATCATCGGTGAGTCCTCTCACATGTACCAATACGCCACCACACGAATGTGATGACTCACACTTCCTTTAGGTACCAATAGGATCCTCCCTACATACGGAACACATAACATATACCAATCCCGAAGGAAAGGCCACACATAAAGGCTCCACAAATCACATAAAATGCCTACTAAGTTAACAGTGAGTTCAAGTACCCTCAAATCACAAAATATTTCTCATGGACATATTACACTTCAAAAGCTTTCTTTGTTAAACGCATCTTATTTTGGAAAGCTCACTTTCAAAAACACATGTATGTCCATGCTCAATGTCAATGCTCACATTCATAAACATATATTCACATTTCATATCAAAATATACTTTGACATATCATAAACATATTCTTAACCCCATTTACAAAATCATACAAAACAATTATTATGTTTATTGTGATTCCAGTAGTAAGTCTAGTATACTTACCTCTTAACACTTTCAGCTACAAGGCTTAAATCTCCTTAACCTATCAATGGAGATTAATCCTTTCATAAGCCTCACAATTCACACAAAATACTTTAAATAGCTTACAAAATTATACACAATGCATTTATCACATTTATCACAAAACAAATATTAAGTGATGTATATGTTGGGTTATGGTTTGTACAAATTAAAATTTGGGTGTTTGCATGTGGGTTGTGCTCATCACATAAACAATATATATATCTCATATATATATGTGCACAGCGGAAGATTAAATATAATGAACACAGAAAATAACATTTGATTAAACTGAAAATTCGAAATTGAGAAATATCACCAATGAAGCCTTTGAATTAATTTTCTTTGAAGTCCACCATAAAATAAATCTTTAATCAATCTTAACAATCAACAAGGGTGGGTTTAATTGTCTAGAATGGCAGCATCTTAATCCAGCATATATGTTTAACTCTTAAACATGATTCAAAGTTAAACTATTTAACTTAATTAAATTTGTTTTTCCTTTTATTCAACTCTTGAATAAATAAAACAAATCTTGTTTTTAGTTATTACATTTAGTAACCATATATCTAATTTATTTTGTTGTTCTAACACTTAAAACACAAAACAAACAATTTTAATTTCTCAAATTGAATTGGCTCTCTAAATGAAAAACCTAAAACTAAAAACCTTTCAAAACTTTTTGATTTTCAATTTCATTTCACTTTATATACTAATGCATAAATTCCAAACTAATTTGAATTTCATTTGCATTTCATTTAGCTTAACCTAACCATAGTTAATATTTAATCATAGTTAGATTATTTTAACTTAACCTTTAAGTTAATAAATATTTAATTAATTTAACCATAGTTAACTAACTTAACCATAGTTAGGTTAACCTTTACTTAACTATTAAGTAAAGTTAACTAACTTAACCTTATGGTTAACCTTTAACCTTAGTTAAGTTAAATTATTTATTTAACAATTAAACAAATAAATATTTATTTTAATTATTTAATAATTAAATAATCATAAAGTGAAATTACTATTATATCCTTACTCGGTTACCAAGTTAACCTAAAGTGGGTCCCACTATTTAACCATATACTTTAGTTAACGTAACCTTAGTAATTGCTGAATTATACTGTATTGAACAATTCAATACGGCACACTGCCCAAGTGCTCAAAGAATACATTTCATATTGGGACTCTTTAGGTCTACACCCGATTTGTCAAATGGAACTATTCCATTAATCCGTAATCGATGCCCCACGCACACGTTACGAATATTACAAATCAGCGTGTCAGACCATACAAGTTGAGGTCATAACGTATACGTATAATCCTTCCATCATTTATATCCTGGATGTGCGGGAATATAGATCAACACCATCAAATCCCTATTTGCTCATCCAATAATCTTATCTCTAAATTCGTATCTCGATAAATAATATACGCAAATACTTTTGCTATATTGTTTAACCCTGTGGGAAACTCTTTTCTTGGGTTTATGCTTGTGGCCACAAGACTTTATGAAATACAATCTCGGAGCATCGGATATACAACTTACCTACGTAAGCTGATGGATCCCGTATCTACGCACACCGGACTCTATGAGCATCGGACCATACCCAGCGACACATAGCAGTCAGACCATGAAAGGTCTCTGACATATGTGGAACCAAAGCATGATGGATCACTCACAAGACCACCGTGGCGCTCAGGTCAAAGGACCACGATTACTACTCAACTCGAGAGGACCTTCATTTGACGGTTTCATAGGATATCTATTGGGGTCCTCATGAGTCTGTTCAGTATCCAGTCCTGACTGGATACCCGCATGTCTATACAAGCTCTAAGCTCATAGTCAGCTAAGAACAACCATCTGAACTAGTCAGATATAGACATACACTAATCTATATATTGTGAATTCACCGATAGACCCGCATTGGTGATCATAGATCAGGAACATTATATTTGAGACATACTTATATAATGATATTTCTTAGCACCTATTGCAACTCTCTGCAACTATATCATTATAAGTATACTCTCAGGTCTTTGTCTCATTATAGACAAAGTTCTAACTTTTTAGACATAGCTGACTCTTATAAACTGATAACTATTAACAGTGCTAAGTCTTAGCTTTTATAACTCTCAGCTTTGATAACTATTAGTTTTGATCTAAACTCTTTTAGATCAGATCTGAACTCTTTCAGATCAAACAATGTCTGTAATGTTACAAGCATTCTACCATATTAATATGATATTAACAATCTTTATTCGAAATATTTATTGTATAAATATTAACAATTAATATTCATACAATATTGGAATGGCACGTGAGCACCAACTCTAACAGTATAGTCTCAATTAATGTATATTGTATAATAAATATTTGTTAGAATATTAGTATTTGAAAAAAAAAAGTGTTTGACCACTCTAGTTTAATTGTTTTCAAAATATTATGGATAATGCTTTAAAAATATATATTTGTACTATTTTTATGAAATAAATAAAATTGTAATTTTATATTTAAAAAATGTTTATAATGTTATGACGTAAATATAAAAAAATTTCTTGTTTATTTATGTTACATAACCTTAGTATATAATTGTTATTTACAAAAGGATTAAGGTTATAGATAATAAACAAAAAAAAGTCCGTAATAAATTAATTAAAGTTCGAGATCTTTAATTAAATATTACTATTGCGGTTCACAAATATTGAGAATGTAGTGATTTTATCCGGATCACAATGTAGTGACATTATGGTGGATGCATTATATATATATATATATAATTATACAAGACTAGACCGTAATTTGAATTCTTATGTAAAATACCGTTGTTAATTAAAAACTCAAATAACATCAACTGATGATCATATGCAGATTAACCTCAATCCTGAGTAATCATAACTCCTATTTATGTTACTTTGACATTTGGAATAATTGTTATAATTTTGTCTAAAGAACAAGTTAAAAATTTGTATTTTAGTGGCATGGTGAGATTGTTGAGTCTTGATTAATTATGGATGCTTGTGTCACGCCCCAGACCCAAATGATCTGACACACGACATCACTTACATTCATTCAATAATACTTAAGCATTTATTTTAATTTCTTTCAGAATTATAGCAATTGAATTATGACTGGGACAATTAGTAAACCGGAGATACGCAGAGTTTTCTCAGAGATTAACACTCTACTACGTCACCAGTAGCAACTTTGTTACCGGAAGCCCAGAATATATTCATTGCAAATTCTTACTTAAAATCAATCCATTACTACACTTGGTGAAACTTAAACTAAATCCAACCACACAATAAAATAATACATAGGTATTTATTCACTAGGGACAAATCAAATATCTTATCCCACGTGTCCCCAAATAAAACACTTAGCAACCTAACAACTTAGGGAACCCAAGGAACAGCAGAAGCCTTGCCAAATCCGTTATGCACACATGTACCTTATTTACCTGAAATCACCATAAACTATAATGAGTATAAAACTCAGTAAGCATACTAGTTTTTCATATATCAAATACAAATACATATATGTACACGATGCATATGTATGATATGCTGTGATCAATCAAAATCATAATCTTATCAAATCACATATCATGTAAGCGCTTACACATTCTTTCAAAACACATAATAGGAATACCATCACTCAACTACTACTTAGTAGGACTTACATATCACATATCACATAATGAGCCAAATGTCACTCGTAGGTGACATACCGTATGAGAGGAATAGTACAAGTGAGGTCTTTAAATCACACATATATAACGCTTATGCCCGAAGGTAAAAGCCAAACCCTCACCCTGATCATCGGTGAGTCCTCTCACATGTACCAATACGCCACCACACGAATGTGATGACTCACACTTCCTTTAGGTACCAATAGGATCCTCCCTACATACGGAACACATAACATATACCAATCCCGAAGGAAAGGCCACACATAAAGGCTCCACAAATCACATAAAATGCCTACTAAGTTAACAGTGAGTTCAAGTACCCTCAAATCACAAAATATTTCTCATGGACATATTACACTTCAAAAGCTTTCTTTGTTAAACGCATCTTATTTTGGAAAGCTCACTTTCAAAAACACATGTATGTCCATGCTCAATGTCAATGCTCACATTCATAAACATATATTCACATTTCATATCAAAATATACTTTGACATATCATAAACATATTCTTAACCCCATTTACAAAATCATACAAAACAATTATTATGTTTATTGTGATTCCAGTAGTAAGTCTAGTATACTTACCTCTTAACACTTTCAGCTACAAGGCTTAAATCTCCTTAACCTATCAATGGAGATTAATCCTTTCATAAGCCTCACAATTCACACAAAATACTTTAAATAGCTTACAAAATTATACACAATGCATTTATCACATTTATCACAAAACAAATATTAAGTGATGTATATGTTGGGTTATGGTTTGTACAAATTAAAATTTGGGTGTTTGCATGTGGGTTGTGCTCATCACATAAACAATATATATATCTCATATATATATGTGCACAGCGGAAGATTAAATATAATGAACACAGAAAATAACATTTGATTAAACTGAAAATTCGAAATTGAGAAATATCACCAATGAAGCCTTTGAATTAATTTTCTTTGAAGTCCACCATAAAATAAATCTTTAATCAATCTTAACAATCAACAAGGGTGGGTTTAATTGTCTAGAATGGCAGCATCTTAATCCAGCATATATGTTTAACTCTTAAACATGATTCAAAGTTAAACTATTTAACTTAATTAAATTTGTTTTTCCTTTTATTCAACTCTTGAATAAATAAAACAAATCTTGTTTTTAGTTATTACATTTAGTAACCATATATCTAATTTATTTTGTTGTTCTAACACTTAAAACACAAAACAAACAATTTTAATTTCTCAAATTGAATTGGCTCTCTAAATGAAAAACCTAAAACTAAAAACCTTTCAAAACTTTTTGATTTTCAATTTCATTTCACTTTATATACTAATGCATAAATTCCAAACTAATTTGAATTTCATTTGCATTTCATTTAGCTTAACCTAACCATAGTTAATATTTAATCATAGTTAGATTATTTTAACTTAACCTTTAAGTTAATAAATATTTAATTAATTTAACCATAGTTAACTAACTTAACCATAGTTAGGTTAACCTTTACTTAACTATTAAGTAAAGTTAACTAACTTAACCTTATGGTTAACCTTTAACCTTAGTTAAGTTAAATTATTTATTTAACAATTAAACAAATAAATATTTATTTTAATTATTTAATAATTAAATAATCATAAAGTGAAATTACTATTATATCCTTACTCGGTTACCAAGTTAACCTAAAGTGGGTCCCACTATTTAACCATATACTTTAGTTAACGTAACCTTAGTAATTGCTGAATTATACTGTATTGAACAATTCAATACGGCACACTGCCCAAGTGCTCAAAGAATACATTTCATATTGGGACTCTTTAGGTCTACACCCGATTTGTCAAATGGAACTATTCCATTAATCCGTAATCGATGCCCCACGCACACGTTACGAATATTACAAATCAGCGTGTCAGACCATACAAGTTGAGGTCATAACGTATACGTATAATCCTTCCATCATTTATATCCTGGATGTGCGGGAATATAGATCAACACCATCAAATCCCTATTTGCTCATCCAATAATCTTATCTCTAAATTCGTATCTCGATAAATAATATACGCAAATACTTTTGCTATATTGTTTAACCCTGTGGGAAACTCTTTTCTTGGGTTTATGCTTGTGGCCACAAGACTTTATGAAATACAATCTCGGAGCATCGGATATACAACTTACCTACGTAAGCTGATGGATCCCGTATCTACGCACACCGGACTCTATGAGCATCGGACCATACCCAGCGACACATAGCAGTCAGACCATGAAAGGTCTCTGACATATGTGGAACCAAAGCATGATGGATCACTCACAAGACCACCGTGGCGCTCAGGTCAAAGGACCACGATTACTACTCAACTCGAGAGGACCTTCATTTGACGGTTTCATAGGATATCTATTGGGGTCCTCATGAGTCTGTTCAGTATCCAGTCCTGACTGGATACCCGCATGTCTATACAAGCTCTAAGCTCATAGTCAGCTAAGAACAACCATCTGAACTAGTCAGATATAGACATACACTAATCTATATATTGTGAATTCACCGATAGACCCGCATTGGTGATCATAGATCAGGAACATTATATTTGAGACATACTTATATAATGATATTTCTTAGCACCTATTGCAACTCTCTGCAACTATATCATTATAAGTATACTCTCAGGTCTTTGTCTCATTATAGACAAAGTTCTAACTTTTTAGACATAGCTGACTCTTATAAACTGATAACTATTAACAGTGCTAAGTCTTAGCTTTTATAACTCTCAGCTTTGATAACTATTAGTTTTGATCTAAACTCTTTTAGATCAGATCTGAACTCTTTCAGATCAAACAATGTCTGTAATGTTACAAGCATTCTACCATATTAATATGATATTAACAATCTTTATTCGAAATATTTATTGTATAAATATTAACAATTAATATTCATACAATATTGGAATGGCACGTGAGCACCAACTCTAACAGTATAGTCTCAATTAATGTATATTGTATAATAAATATTTGTTAGAATATTAGTATTTGAAAAAAAAAAGTGTTTGACCACTCTAGTTTAATTGTTTTCAAAATATTATGGATAATGCTTTAAAAATATATATTTGTACTATTTTTATGAAATAAATAAAATTGTAATTTTATATTTAAAAAATGTTTATAATGTTATGACGTAAATATAAAAAAATTTCTTGTTTATTTATGTTACATAACCTTAGTATATAATTGTTATTTACAAAAGGATTAAGGTTATAGATAATAAACAAAAAAAAGTCCGTAATAAATTAATTAAAGTTCGAGATCTTTAATTAAATATTACTATTGCGGTTCACAAATATTGAGAATGTAGTGATTTTATCCGGATCACAATGTAGTGACATTATGGTGGATGCATTATATATATATATATATAATTATACAAGACTAGACCGTAATTTGAATTCTTATGTAAAATACCGTTGTTAATTAAAAACTCAAATAACATCAACTGATGATCATATGCAGATTAACCTCAATCCTGAGTAATCATAACTCCTATTTATGTTACTTTGACATTTGGAATAATTGTTATAATTTTGTCTAAAGAACAAGTTAAAAATTTGTATTTTAGTGGCATGGTGAGATTGTTGAGTCTTGATTAATTATGGATGCTTGTGTCACGCCCCAGACCCAAATGATCTGACACACGACATCACTTACATTCATTCAATAATACTTAAGCATTTATTTTAATTTCTTTCAGAATTATAGCAATTGAATTATGACTGGGACAATTAGTAAACCGGAGATACGCAGAGTTTTCTCAGAGATTAACACTCTACTACGTCACCAGTAGCAACTTTGTTACCGGAAGCCCAGAATATATTCATTGCAAATTCTTACTTAAAATCAATCCATTACTACACTTGGTGAAACTTAAACTAAATCCAACCACACAATAAAATAATACATAGGTATTTATTCACTAGGGACAAATCAAATATCTTATCCCACGTGTCCCCAAATAAAACACTTAGCAACCTAACAACTTAGGGAACCCAAGGAACAGCAGAAGCCTTGCCAAATCCGTTATGCACACATGTACCTTATTTACCTGAAATCACCATAAACTATAATGAGTATAAAACTCAGTAAGCATACTAGTTTTTCATATATCAAATACAAATACATATATGTACACGATGCATATGTATGATATGCTGTGATCAATCAAAATCATAATCTTATCAAATCACATATCATGTAAGCGCTTACACATTCTTTCAAAACACATAATAGGAATACCATCACTCAACTACTACTTAGTAGGACTTACATATCACATATCACATAATGAGCCAAATGTCACTCGTAGGTGACATACCGTATGAGAGGAATAGTACAAGTGAGGTCTTTAAATCACACATATATAACGCTTATGCCCGAAGGTAAAAGCCAAACCCTCACCCTGATCATCGGTGAGTCCTCTCACATGTACCAATACGCCACCATACGAATGTGATGACTCACACTTCCTTTAGGTACCAATAGGATCCTCCCTACATACGGAACACATAACATATACCAATCCCGAAGGAAAGGCCACACATAAAGGCTCCACAAATCACATAAAATGCCTACTAAGTTAACAGTGAGTTCAAGTACCCTCAAATCACAAAATATTTCTCATGGACATATTACACTTCAAAAGCTTTCTTTGTTAAACGCATCTTATTTTGGAAAGCTCACTTTCAAAAACACATGTATGTCCATGCTCAATGTCAATGCTCACATTCATAAACATATATTCACATTTCATATCAAAATATACTTTGACATATCATAAACATATTCTTAACCCCATTTACAAAATCATACAAAACAATTATTATGTTTATTGTGATTCCAGTAGTAAGTCTAGTATACTTACCTCTTAACACTTTCAGCTACAAGGCTTAAATCTCCTTAACCTATCAATGGAGATTAATCCTTTCATAAGCCTCACAATTCACACAAAATACTTTAAATAGCTTACAAAATTATACACAATGCATTTATCACATCAAAATGGTCTAAATATTTGGTTTCTCAAAACCTGTCATTCTGACCACTTACACTTAACAAAAATTTCTAATACATCAAATGATGTCCAATTACTCCAAAATCAGAATATACCATTCTTGACTCATATATCCTTCTTATATATGAATATTATATCAAATTTCCTACACAATCCATTCCATACACACCATCGAATCCAAACTACAAACCTGACAGGATCAAGATACTTACTGAACAGTATTCAATCTCCCAATTTTATAAAATCATATACTAACTCAAAAATTATAAAACTACCACATAATTACTCTTAACACATATCTCAGTCCATGATAAATATTTCACTTCCAAATCACTGCCAAAAGTATTTTAAAACTATTTTATTCTATAACTTTAAAAATCTGTTAATCAAATATTACAATGAGCTGATACACTTTAGAAATTCATAACACTTCAACCACATTGATCTAAATTCTCAATTCCGAGTATATCATATTAGACATATAAAATTATCATATTCCACAAATTCATAATTTTTGAAGATCATTCAGTAGGACAAAAATTATTTTTCACTGTACTATACTGTTTACACAGGAAATTTCCAGAATTTCAGGGTCATTTTGGTAAATTCACTACAAATTCAATTTCTGAGATTTTCAGTCGATTCAAAGTCTCAGATGATCTTAAACATGTCTAATTTCATATACTCAAAATTCAAAACCAGAATCGAATCACAACAATTTATAAAATTCCTAGATCAAGAGGTTATCCAGCAGAAATTCCATAATTCATCATGATTTATCAAACTATCTTATAGATCATCATCAATTCTCACAACATCAAACGAAATACACATCAAATCCTTAATTATACATATTTCCAGAAATCAAAACTTAAAGAAATTAACTTAATTAACACCAATAAATTGATAATTAGTTGTGATATACCTCTAAAGATCTAAAATTCTCATTTTCTTCTTCTTCTTCTCTTTCTCTCTCCTTTATTTCTCTCTTCTCTCTCTAAAAATGGGTAGCTCGACCAAAATGAGAGAATTAGGGTTTTTAAAAGTGTATTTTTATACTAAGTGGTTAATTTTTGGTATTTACGAATTCACCCCCAAAACTTTCAAAGTATAACAATTTGGTCCCTAAAATAATTCCAAAGTCTTGCAAATAAACCCAATACTAATAGTATATCCTTAACCTATAAAAACACTACTAATAACAATATATAAATCAAGGATCACCCACATACAAATAAAATACGTATATTTATATATATAAATATACATATTCTTACCGGTTATGGATACTGGTTACTACAGCTTGCATGTGGTATGTGTTCATCATCAAATATACGCATCACATACATATATATTTACACAGCAGAAGTCTAAAAATGATAATAAATACAGTTATTACATATTAATCAAATTAATATACAAGATTGAGAATTCAACCCATGAAACTTTAGAATTAAAATTGCTTGAAGTCCACTTGAAATATAAACTTTGCCAATTTTAGCAATCAACAAGAGTGAGATTGATTGTCTATAATAGTAGTATATTAATCCAGCAATTAGTTTAATAATTAAATATAATTTAAGTTAAACTTTTTAACTTAGTTAAATTTATTATTTATTTATTCAACTCTTGAATAAAAATAAATTTATTTAATGTTTAAATAGCTAACTTTAATTAGAGAAGATGATGAATAGAGTATATTTTCAACTCTTAAAAATATTATAAATTTTCATTCTCAATTTCTCTCTAAATTGGCCGGTCGTTCTAAAACACTTAACTTAACATTTTTGTTTCAATTTACTAACATAAATCAAATGCATTTTAATTAACTCTTAATTTTATACGCATTTCACTTGAATTTTGAGATATTTAACTTAATCAAAGTTAACTTTTAACTTTAGTTGAGTTAGAATTAACTTAATCTTAGTTAATAAATATCTAACTAGTCTAACTCTAGTTAACTAACTTAATTATGGTTAGATTAACTATTACTTAACTATTAAGTAAGGTTAATATCTAATTAACTTAACTGTATGGTTAACTTTTAACCATAATTAAGTTAAATTATTTATTTAACAAATAAATATATATTTATTTTTATTATTTAATAATTAAATAATCAACTAAGTAAAATTACTTTTATACCCTTATTAGGTTACCAAGTTAACCCAAAATGGGTTGTACTATTAACCATATACTTTAATTAACTTAATTATAACAAATTGCTGGATTTTATTATATTGAACTATTCAATACAATATGCTGCCCAAGTGCACAACGAATACATTTCATATTACAGAACTTCCTAGGTCCATACCCGATTCGTTAAATGGAACTATTCTATGAGTCCGTAATCAAAGCCCCACGCACATGTTACGAATATTATAAATCAGCACGTTAGACCATACAAGTTGAGGTCATTACGTATACGTATAATTCTTTCATCATTTATACCCTGAATGTACAGAGATATAGATCAGCACCATCAAATCCCTGTAAGAGCATCCTTGAACTTATCTCCAGATTTGTATCTCGATAAACAATATACGCAAACACTTTTGCGATATTGTTTAACCTTGCGGAAAAATCCTCCATTGGGTTTATGCTCATGTCCACAAGAATTTATAAAATACAATATCAAAGTATAAGATATCCAACTTACCTATGTAAGTTGATAGATCCCGTATCTATGCACACCGTACTTCATGAGCATCAGATCATACCTAGCGACACATAGTGATCAGACCATAAAATGTCTATAACATATATGAAACTAAAGTATGGTGGATCACTCACAAGCCACCGTGGCACTCATGTTGAAGGATCACGAATACTACTCAACTCGAGAGAACCTTCTTTTGATGGCTTCATAAGATATCTATTAGGGTTCTCGCAAGTCCTAACTAGATAATCGCATGCTTACACAAGCTCTAAACTCAGGGTCAACTAAGAACATTCATCTGTACCATACAGATATAAATATACACTGATCTATATAATAGTGATTCGCCGATAGACCCGTATTGGTGAATATAGATCAAGAACATAATGTTTAAGATAAACTTGTATAATGATATTTCCTAGCATTTATTGCAACTTTTTGCAACTATGTCATTACTAGTATACTCTTAGATCTTTGTCCCATTTCAAAAAAAAATTTTAACTCTTAAAATTTTGCCGACTCTTATAACCTGATAACTCTTAGCAGTGCTCACTCTTGACATTTATAACTCTCAGCATTGTTAACTCTTAACCTTGATCTAAACTTCTTTAGACCAGATCTGAACTCCTTCAAACCATACAATGTCTGTAGTGTTATAAGCATTATACCATATAATAATAAAATTAATAATTTTTATTTCAAAATGTTTATTATATAAATATTAAACAATTAATATTCGTACAATATTAAAATGATACGTAAGCACCAGCTCTAATAGAGATAAGCAGCTGAGAATGTAATTTATATATATAAAATTTATTCCTTTCTAACGGAAGTTAGAAAGAATGTTCCTTTAAGTATTAATTCTGAAACTAAATAGTTAGAGAACTCAATTTGTAACAAGGTTACAAATTAACTATTCACTAGTGAATTAATGGTACTTAAAGATAAAGAAATAGTTATAAAAGTAAATGGTAATTTGACCAAACTCTAATTATGAACTATTTATATAGGGTTGAATTGCATTTAGTGATAAATCAATGGATTATTTTAAGTTTTCTTGATAAAATATATTGGCAATTTCAAAAGTACAATTCTAAGTTTTTAGTGGAATAACACTTAAATTAATAAATTAGATTAATTAATTAAAAAGTTTAATTAATTATTTAAAATTTATTAGAGTTTAAAATTATAGGTTCATAGATCCCCAACACCATCTCTTGAGTTATTATATACAACAATAACAAAAATGAATTATGTAATTATACAATAATTGTGTCCTTATTATAAATTAATTAATTGAGAATTAATTAATTTTAAAAATAATATATTATCCAAAAATAAAAATTTAATTTTAAAAATTAAATATATAACATTTCAAGGATGATTTTTGAAATCATCAACAAGATTTTTTTCTTGAATCTCTCCTAATAAAGAGGAGAGATTATCTCTTTTAAATTATTTTTTATGAAAAAATTAAATTTAAAAATTTAAATAAATTTGAAAGTTGTGTAAAATTTAAATTTTGAGTGTTACACGAGCCAAAGAGAGAGAGAGAGAGTCTATCTTGGCTCACGTTTTCTCATCCTTAAAACTAGAGAGATATTTATTTAATTAATTAATAGATGTTATTGATTAAAAATATTTAATTTTATTTTAATTGTAATATTGTAAAAGAAATAAAAAGGGAAACAAAGACACTCGTGAGACAACATAAAACAAAAAGCATATTAAGTATTCCATTGATTGAAAATTGGATGCCTACCCTCCATTCTTGATCCTTATTATTTGTATTTTAAAATATTAAATTTATATATTTATAAAATTTTAAGATAAAAAAATTTATCGATGAAAATAAAGATTAAAAAAAATTAATTTTTTGTTCCATTACATTATGAATGCATAATTTCAACATAAAACTCATAAGAAAATATATAATTGATACAAAATAAAACAAATATTTAAAAAAAAAAAGGAGAAAATAATCATTAATCAAAGGAAGTCTAAAAAAAAAAATTATTCTATATAGAAATATACTTCTTATATATTTATTTATAAAGTCTTTGTAGAGACTTCGGTATTTCAATTTAAGTACTATATATATAGAAATATACTCCTTATATATTCATCTTTCTTTAAAAATTCTAAAGAGATTTACGGTATTTATCTATTTCTTTGATTAATATTAATATAATAGTACTTGTTCTTATAGAAGTAATATACTTTTTTGGTGTTCAACCAAGCAAGCTAGGCCGGGGTCATTTGTCTCTCGTGGCATGACAAGAAACCAAACAAAATTAGATGGTATTATGCTCACGCATGGAGAAATACAGTATAAGAAAAAAACAATTTCATACAATAAGTATTTTTAGAGTAATATTTTTTTATAAAAAAATCTTACGTTTAAAAATCTATTTTACAGGCTCTTAAATAAAAATAACAATTTTTTTATAAGATTTCTAACTCGACATGAATAACATGAGATTAACGAGTTTGAATCGTTTATTAAATGCGTAATATAAATTCGACATTTATATGTGCCACCATAAGTTATGCAATCAATTTATTTGTTTGTTTTATTTAATAAACTCATAAAGTGCTGATTTTTAGTATTAATGAATAATTAGGTTTTTTTTTATTTTCTTAGCATCGTTGTTATTTTTTCCAACATTGTAAGACTATTACATTTAGTCAGAAATATCTTTAATAGAAGTTAAGCAGTTAAAAGTCCAATTATTTAGATCGAAGATTTATAGCATCCCGACTTTATCCTCGCAGACAAGGATCATTAAGCTGGAAGGAATGATACGTGCCACCATTCAAGGAGCCATGTAACCATTTTGAAAGTACCTTTATTAAATACAAATAAAATAAATCATATTTTTAGTTATTGTTGTTCAAATAAGTAAAGTAAATAATTTAAAGTCTTTTATCTTATTTTTGTTGGGAGTTTTTGATGATGAATTTTAAAGATAAAAATTAATGTATCTTTTTTATGGTTAAGATAAGGATCCACTTCTTTTATATACATAATCTTATTACTTTTTCTCATAAAAAAAATACAATGACAAGATAAAAATTGTCTCACATATTTTTCATGTATATGATTTGATAAAAATAAATTTATCTCATTTATCGTGTGCGTTAACTGATAAGATAGTTATCACATCATCTATGAATTTTAAATATAAATTATATTAAGGAGATAATATATAATATTATAAGATATTATCTAACATTCTCCTACTTGATTCACATATTAAAATATAAATTTAAGGCGACTAATTTATATTGGCCACAAAATTTTGGTAACTCCCTAAAATAATTCATAATGAAATTTTTTATTTATCCAAATGATGAATCATAGCAGTCATGTATTTTAATTACACATTTCCTTCCATATATCATATGTATAAAAAAAATTTCAAATGAGTAACTTACTTTATGAATGAACTTTTCATAAGTCATTTCAGGTCCTCTTAAATAATCTCAATGGATTAAAACTTATAAATACTATGTGCACAAAATGTTTCAATAATTAAAATGATTCAAATAAATACATATTTACATAATTAGAGAATGAAAACAGCATTAAAGATAAGTTTAGACTAAGAATCCCATATTATCCATTGATCTTTGTACAATTTAGTCAGCAATCCTTCAGTCATGGGATTCGCTATATTGAATGTAGTCTTTATATGATCAATGACCACTTCTTGTCTTTTGAGATGGTCTCTGACAATCAAAAACTTTATGTCGATATGTTTGCTGTTACTTCCACTTTTGTTATTCTTTGCAAAGAATACTGCAGTTGAGTTATCACAGTAAATCCTTATAGGACTTGCTATGGAATTGACAATCTTTAGTGGCAAGTTCAGAATATAAGAGTTTATTCCTAAGTACAGGATTGTCGAAGTAATAAATAACTTGGTGAGAACGGAGTCGATCCACAGAAAAATGAAATTAAAATTACAAACTATAAATATTTTAAAGATAATTAAAGCAGTATAAGATGATTGCAAATAATAATTCAATTAACTAATTAAAATAAAATATAAAGTTATGGGATCCACTTTGGGCATATGAAATAAGAATATATTCAACTCATTTTATAACTCAATTGGAATCCTCACATAAAAGAGGTTCCAATCGGAAGATATAACAATTAAAGTTTATTACTATTTATATATTAACTTGTATTTATTTCTTTCAATTATTATACACAAAATCTTCTAAATAGGTTCAAGTATTTATTATGTCAATCTTTATATTTGTTTACAATAAATCAAAACTCCAACTTTATAAGAAATAGTATCTACGCCAAATTTTGTAAATGGTTTCAAAAATTTATTGTGACAACTATAAAAATTGTCTATAATTAATCAAGATACACCACTTTATAAGAAAGGGTATTTATATTACAATTAAAATAAATACATCATATATAAATTTGCTTAACTTAAGAATAAAACATTAAATTCATGAATAAGAGTTAAGTATATATCTTATTACCTTACCAAAAGTTTCACCCTTTCACTTTAGCAAAAAGAGAATTACTTGGACATAATAAAAAAAAAAAAGGATGGAATAAGAGATAACATAACTTTAAAATAATAAGCAAAAGAAATAATACTACAAAGAGATAATACAAAAAAATAAGTATTTTAAACTAAAATCTAACTCTTTAATTATATACTTTTGGCATAAACAGGCCACATATTTATAGAAAAATATCGATAAATCAAGACATATAAAGAATGAACTACTTAGATGATAAAAGTTAAGAAGGGTGGCAACTAATTTGTATTGATTATCATTAATGTACCCACTTGATTGTCCAATTTAGAATTGATGTGATTCGGATTAGCTTTCACTTAATAGATCAAAGTTGTAGACAAGTCTCTTATATTTTCAAATTGAGTTATCTTATACATATTAGATACTTATTTCTATAGTTATGCGTCAAATACTAATGATTATTTAGATTGGGCTTGTACTGCAGATCAATTCTGTTTTACGCCATTTTCACCTTCTAAATGCTTAAACTTATACCTTGTTAAATATAATATGTTATCCCATTGAGCCATCTCTTTACAGGATCAAGAATGACTCTAATTGAATTCATAAGTAGAAAGTTATGCCCATTTTATTGAACCTACCACAAAATAGTATTGTAAACATACTTAAGTTAGGGAGTTAAAAACACTAGTAATACAAAACAATGATGTAAAACCCTTATTAAATGTGTAATTTTAAATATTCATCATTTAGACCTATAATAAAATTTCTTCACCACAATGCCTGTGAAGTAACATCATAGCAACCAATGAATTCTTCTTTATAATAGACGAAACAATTATTTTTTGCCTAGCGCTTCTCTAAGACACAACATCTCTTGCAGGAAGAAAAATGTATCCCGAAGTAGACTTCTTTATGTCTGAACATCAAGTAAAATCTGAATCTAAATATCCAATCACTTTGAGATAGTCATTATCCTTGTATGTCAATCTATAGCCCTTTATTCCTTATAGATACTTCATTACTCATTTTGGCAAACTTTCAATGTTTCATACCAGGATTGCTTTGATATTTACCTAGTACACTAACTACAAATACAATGTCAGGTCTAGTGTAGACATGGTCATACATTATGCTATCTACAGCAAAAGCATAAGGTATTTTCATCATTTGTTCTCATTCCAAGTCATTTTATGGACATTGATTCTAACTGAATTTGTCCCCTTTCACAATGGGTGCTATTGTAAGAGTGCAATCATTCATTCTAAATCTCTGTAAAAAATATTTTAATGTAAGCCTTTTGAGATAATCTTAATGTCCTATTAGATCTATCTCTGAGAATTTCTATGCCAATGACATATGAAGCTTCACCCATATCTTTCATTTCAAAATTTTGTCCAAGAAAATATTTTTGTCATGTAGCAAACCCAAGTCACTACTTACAAGAAAAATGTCATCTATATATAAGACTAGAAAAATATATATGCTCATACTGATTTTAAGATATATATACATTGATCAATAATATTTTATGTAAATCTATATAAAGTAACAACATTATGAAACTTCAAATACAATTGACAGAAAGCCTGTTTCAACCCATATGTAGATTTCTTTTTAATTTGCTTTCAAGGTGACCTTTTTATTTTCATTAAATCCTTTAGGCTGACTCATGTATACATCTTCCTCAAGATCCCAATTTAAGAATGTTATTTTCACATCCATTTGGTATAACTTCAAATCAAAACGTGTTACTAAAGCCATAATGATTCTAAATGAATCTTTCTTAGACACCGGAGAAAAAGTTTTATGGTAATCAATGCCTTCATGTTGAGTAAAACCTTTGGCTACAAGTATGGTTTTATATAGTTCTATGTTTCCATTTTTATTTCTTTTGGTTTAATAAACCCATTTACAACCAATGGTTGTATGACCAACTGACAACTCGACGAGATCCCAAACTTGATATTTAGCCATAGATTCCATCTCCTCCTTTATAGCATACACCAAAACATAAGGGTTTTCTCCATTCAAAACTTGTGAAAACAAGCTTGGATTATTATCAAGTCTAACGTTAAAGTCAGAATCTTAAATATATATAGTATAATCATTAGAAATTATAGGTTTCTTTGTTCTTGAGGATCTTCTCAAATCTACTACTTCATTTTCATTTGGTAGAGTTTGAATTGTATACTCTTTAAGAGTTTCATTGAATGTGTGTTCTTGAATCGGTTGCTCCTTAATAGATTCCAAAATATTTCTTTTGAAAAAAATTATTGAATCATTTTGAGAATGTGATTCATAATTTTCTAATTCTTCATGAAATTCGACATTTCTAGGAAATTCACTCCTACTCACTTCATGATCCTCTAGAAAATTTACATTTCTAGCTTCTATAATTCATGTAAAGTGTAAAGAAAAATAAAATATGTATATGGAGTTTAATGGATAGCCTATGAAAAAACCACTAATTGTTCTTAGATCCAATTTCTTTAATTGAGGATTGTAAATCATCACTTCAACTGGACTCCCCAAAATATGTAGATATTTCAAACTTGGTTTCCATCTATACCATAATTCAAAAGGTGTTCAGTAACTACCTTAGATGAAACCTTGTTTAAAATATACACATCGGTCTTTAAAGCTTCACTTCATAAATCTTTAGAAAGACTTGAATTGCTGACCATGCTCCTTACCATGTCTATTAAGGTTTGGTTTCTTCTTTCGACAACACCATTTTGTTGTGGTATTCCTAGTACTGTGTATTGTGTAATAATGCATTCTTTTTGGAGAAACTTAGCAAATAGACCTAGTAAGTGACCCTTTTAAGTGAACCTTCCATAATATTCTCCACCTTTATTTCATCAAGCAATTTCAATATGGTCCATTGATGTCTGTATGTATGATCTTAAGTGTTACATTACTCTTCTCGACACCCTTAGAATTCTTATTAGTTTGCTTACCCTTGATACAATCTATACAAGATCCAAAATCAGTAAAATCAAAAGTTTACAAAACTCATTTATTTACTAATCTTTTAATTCACTCAATGGGAATATGTCATAATCTCCTATGCCATAATTTAGAGGAGTGCTCCTTAATAATACTACGTTTAATGCCAACATTCATATTTTGCATAGTTGATAGGTTGCATTCATATGTAAGATAAATCAAACATATATAAACCATCAACTAGAAAATCATTGCCAACAATAATACTGTTTTTAAACAAAACAAAATTTAAATCTTTAAATAAAAAATTTAAAACCCAAAATTACTAGTCTTGTAACTAAAATCATATAGTTAGAAGTTCATTAATAGTTCATTTATCTTTATGTGTGTTATATGAATCTGAAATGGACCATACTCCTTTGGAAGAGAGTTCATAATCAAATGAACTAAGAATAACTTAAAAATGTCAACTTCTAGAGACTTAAGTTGTGCTCATGCACATTAGTAAAATTGTTATGCTTTATGCTTGAAAGCTTTCTCATAAGGATGCTAGGCCCTTGCCTTATCAGAACTTATAAATTGTTCTTCGATAGCCCTAATGAAGTTCTTAACCTTTTCATATTTTGAGATTAAATCCCTTATACTCTTGCTAATATAATTCTTCATAAACATGAGATTCAAGCGAATAGATTGCTTCTAAGATTGATAGGTGATGCGATATTTCTATATCTTAAAATTAAATGCAAGTATATATTATCGTATGCAAGTAATAAAGAGACTAAATAAGTCGGATGTCGAACCCACAGGGATAATTTTTTCTTTTTAACCAATTACAATTATGTCTTCCTAATAATTATTCAGAAAAATAAAAATCTAAGAATGAATATAGAAAATATAAAAATAAAAACACAATGCAAAGAGATTTAGGTGATAGCAATATAGAGAAAACCTAAGATTAATATTATCCCTCAATATGCTTTCTAATAATTAATCTCTAATATCTAACTCTCTTAGTCTTTGTTATTGATCAAGACACTAATGTATTCACAAGCATCTTCCAAGGTCGTGCAAATATACCTTAATTTACTAAATACCTATATTCTTATGGTACTTGTAATAAATTAAGATTCATTAAAATTAGATCTTATTGATCATACATGCTAATTAGGTATATTCCTATCCTAAATTGAAACTTGCATATGCAACATTGAATGTTACTCTACAATCATGCATCAAATTACCTAGGTTTAAATATTATGATTCTTCTTCCGAGTTTATCAACAATATTTTCAACTCATTCACCATATATTGGTCAGATATATTGAAGCATTAAGATCAAGTAATTTAAATATCAAAGAACTAAGTTTATTAAATATTCCAAAAGATATGGCAATTAAGCACACGTATTGAGTTCAAGTATTAACCATAGAAAATAAGTTTAACTCATGGCTACAAGAGAACAACAGTAAAAATAATAATAAATCATGATACAATCAATAGCAAACCGATATAGACTTCGAATTGCTCTCAATTGCGCTGCCTAGGAACTCTTGATGCCGAAGAATGCCTTGAATCTCTCTCTAAAGTTGCTTCAATTAAACTCCTATTACTCTCCAAGACTCGTGCTCTGTATTCTTGGTGTTCTTGAATTGCTTTAGGGTGCTCTTGGACAATTCTTAAAGGTTGGGAACGAGTGACTTTTTATAGGGATTGATATAAGTTCGAAAATCTTAATTCTCGTCAAACTATGACTCGCGCTATTGTTGGTGTGCTATGCAGTTGTCGCTGGGGCGACGCGTGAAAAATGCTTCACCGCTGGAGCGGTGGTATGTTAGCGCTAAGGTGTTGACCTATCGCTGGCACGGTGATTATTTGGCGCTGGGGCGCCAGATGCGACTTAAACAGGTCATTTTTCGATCACTGTTCCAGCGCTGGGGCGACAATCCTCGTGGCGCTGGACACATACTTTAAAAACTTTACATTTTAGTCTCTGTTTTCGCTCCTTTTGTATCTTTTTTTTAAAATTTTGTTCAAGTCCCTATAAATAACAATAATGCACATAAATAGCCATCTATTCTCATAAAATATTAAAATATCAATAATAAAAACATAAGAAAATATATGACAAATTTACCCTTATCAATAGGCAGCTTTTTTACTTAGCATACTTGATTCCGTAAGGACAGGGGGTTCGTTCTCACAAAATGCCAAATCAAGGTCCACGCACCCCAAAGTTATTAGAATTTTCTCCGTCTAATCAAAAAAATTATCACCACAAAAAATTGAAATATAAGAATCATTGAAAATATTAAAAACCAATGCATAGGAAAATTACATATATATTAATGTTACGAATAAAATTAAGCCATATATTGAATTAATCAATGTTAAATTCAAACTTTCTTGTGGATAGAGATCATATTATACATTGAATTTATACAAACTTTATTTATAAGATTAATAAATTAAAGACATCAAACTTCAATAGAATTTTTATACCTATGTGCCTAGGAAATTTCATTTATTAGGTGTCTTATTTACAATCTTATTGTTAAAATTTTATTAAAATAATTATTTTCTTATGGGGCCAATTTATCTCCCTACGAGCCAATTTTGTTTTTTCAATGAATAAATAATAATTGGTAATGTCATATACTTATATCACTTGAACAATTTTATATATGATTTTACACTTTATAAATATTATCATAACTTAAGATGTTATGACTAATCTTAAGGTTACAGTAATATTAATATTAATTTATCAATAATCCATCATATTATTAAGACGTTTGAAAAATTGTATTATTACTTTAAGGCACAAAATTATTATCAAAGCACATAATTAATATAGTAAAATATTTTATTCAAAATTCTTGTGCTATTTGAAAATGTCAAAATAATAAGCTATCATGCTTTTCAAAATTTCTATAGAATGTTATTTTAATAAAAATTAATAAAATTCTATATATCAAATTAAGAATGCACACAAAATAAATAATTTATCTTAAAGTTGTTTCTTAATAAAATATTACAACCACATAAGACCAAAAATATATTAACAATAACAAAATATATATAGAACCAACTTTTCAAATCACATATATATACATTGGGAAGAAAAGTCATAATATAGTAGTAATCCAACAAAAGTCAGATTGGTCCACGACTAAAATCATTATAGAGAAATTTCTCATTTTGATTGAAAACGAGGTTGGAATTTTGTTGACTAAAACAAAACTTTCATATTTTATTAACTAAAAAGTAAATATTATTTTCATTTTGCCCATTTTGCAAAATACACCCCAAATCAAGCCTCGTGCAAATTCAATATGACGCCACCCAACTCGCCCTGCAACAAAAAGTTTTAATTGATTATTAAAATTTTTATTAAAAAATATAATATTTTATTAAATTTATTATTTATTTTATATTTATTACAAATATTAAAAGTGTGCTAATTTTTTAATATGCATGTACGTGGTATGTGTTTATTATCATAAAATTTACGCATCTTATACACAAATTAACATAGCGGAAGTAAAAATATAATTTCTTAGTGTAATAAATATATTTAAAATTTAAATTTTATTATTATAATAAAAATATAAAGATTGAGAATCACTTGTTAAACTTTTAAAAATTATTGAATGGAGTCCACTACGAGATGCACTCACTGATAATTCTAAAATTCAACTATGGTAGATTTGGATTACTAAAATAATAATTTTAAATTTTTAACAATGACGTTTAACTCTTAAACACTATATAATTAACTCTTTAGCCATAACTTTAACCCTTTAAGCTTGCGGTATTAGTTAAACTCATTAACTAATTATGTTATTTTCAAAGAAAATATTTTGTTCTTGTTTTGTTCAACCCTTTTGAACAACAAAAATCAAATCTTTTGTGAGCTTCAATGGCTGGCCGTGTGAAATGGAGGAGACGTTGAATAAAACTTGTTTCAACACTTAAAACTTTCCTCACATTTTTCCCATGAAATGGCCGAACTCTTCACACTTCAAAAATGAAACAATTTCATCCTTTTATCAACTTTCCCTCTCTTTGGCAAACAACAATACCCCGTTACCATGTTATGTCATTACCTTGTGTTTATTAGTTTCCATTTGCTTAACAAAAAATAATATGAACCAATCATATTGTAAATGATCTGTTGACTTAAAAAAAATGAAAACATTTTTTTAATGGCACATGGCCGGCCACTTTACTAATGAAATTTTCATTTACATTGTCAACAAAAAGCCCATATGTTTTCTCTTTGTTTATTCATATTAACACATGTGCAATTCTCTTTATTATTTGTTGATTAAAGATTTTGCAAAACTCTTTTGCAATGGATATATTTTTATACAAATAACTAGACAAGTGTTTGTTTAAAATGGAAAATTAATATTTATTTTGTAATAAAAAATAACACTTGAATTATTGAGCAAGGCTCGTGCCATTTCGTATGTCCATTATGGCAATTTAATTTTATATATTAGTTTGACTTATTAATAATTAATTAAATAATTTTATAATTAATTAATGACTTTATTTATCTCATAAGTAAGGGTATTTTAGTTATTTTTAAGTCAAACATCTAAGGATCTAAATTGTGCCATGTGTCATTATTCCATTGGTCAATAAAATTTTGTTAATCAATTAATGTACTTAACTCTTAACTCTTGACACATGCACATTCTGAATGAACCTGAAACAAATATCTCGGCTTTTTAAAATTTACTGAATTAAACAATTCAATCTGATACGTTGTCTCAGTACAAATGAGTACACTTCATATTGTGAGACTCCCTAAGCTCATGACCAATTTGTCAAATAGAACTGTTCTATGAGTCTGTGATCGATGCCCTACGCACAAGTCACAGATATTACAAATTAGCACGTTAGACCATACAAGCTAAAGTCATAACATATTCGTATAATCCTTCCGTCACTTATATCCTAAATGAACGAAGACATAGATCACCACCGTTAAATCTTCATGTACGTATCCATGTACTTATATCTAGATTCGTATTTTAATAAACAATATACATAAATACTTTTGCGATATTGTTTAACCATATGGAAAACTCTTTTTCAGGGTTTATGCTTGTGGCTACAAGACTTCCTGAAATAAAACCTTAAAACATCAAGATATACAACTCACCTATATGATCTGATGGATCCTATATCTACGCACACTGGACTTCATAAGCATTGGACCATAACTAGGGAGATGTAACGATCAGACCATAAAAGGTCTCTGACATACATGAAAACAAAGTATGGTGGATCACTCATAAGCCCACTGTGGCGGTCAAGTTAAAGGACTACGAATACTATTCAACTCAAGAATATCTTCCATTGATGGCTTCATGGGATGTCTAGTAGAGGTTTTTGTAAGTCAGTTTAATACTCAGTCCTCACTGAATACTTGTATGCCTATGTGAGCTTCCGATAAGCTCATGGTCAGTTAAGAATAACCATATATATCATATAGATATAGAATACACTGATATATATATATAAAGGATTCGCCGATAGACCTGCATCGGCGAAAATAGATCAAGAACATAGTATTTGAGAATATATTTGCATAATGACATTTTCTAGCACGTATTGCAACTCTTTGCAACTATGTCATTACTAGTATATTCTCAGGTCTTTGTCCCGTTACAGACAAGGTTCTAACTCTTTAGATATGATCAACTCTTATAACCTGCTAACTCTTTATAACTCTCAATGCTGCTAACTTTTAGTACTGATCTAAACTCCTTTAGACCAGATCTAAACTCCTTCAGATCATATAATATTTGTAGCATTACAAGTATGGTAGCATATATTTTAGTATTAACAGTTTAATATAAAATGTTTATTGTATGAATATTAAATAATTAATATATATATAATATTGAAATGATACGTAAGCACTAGTTCTAACAAATACATCATTCTCAATCTCTTTGTCTCATTCTCCTTCTCTTAGACACTCAAAATTTTTCTAAATTCACTATTGGATTTGTACATAATTTGTAGATCAACTCAAAATGCATGATATTTTGAATAAATAGAAATGAATAACCGATTTTGTACTGAAATATTAAAAATAAGGCAAAAATTAGTAAGTTTTTATTTTTTATTTGTTATTGTATTTTTGTTGTTGGTTTATAGATATAGAGTTAAAATATATAAATTTAATTTTCATGCGTGTTAAGAATGTTAAAATAAGATTCAAAATAGGTGTAAAAAATAAAAAAACAACAATAAAATGATCGAAAAGGCAAATTCAGGGTTGGATTTGCGTGCATCTCATGATGCATAAGTCAGAATTGTTGGGTTATAGGGTACATTAAAACTAGAGTGCTTGCATGTGGGTTGTGTTCATCATACAAACAATATACATATCTCATACATACATGTGCACAGCGGAATATTAAATATAATGAACACAGAAAAATTCATATTTGATAAGCTGAAAATTCGAAATTGAGAAATATCACCAATGAAGCCTTTGGATTAATTTTCTTTGAAGTCCACCATGAAATGAATCTTTGATCAATCCTAGCAATCAATAAGGGTGGGTTTGATTGTCTAGAATGGCAGCATCTTAATCCAGCATATATGTTTAACTCTTAAACATGATTCAAAGTTAAACTATTTAACTTAATTAAATTTATTTTTCCTTTTATTCAACTCTTGAATAAATAAAACAAATCTTGTTTTTAGTTATTACATTTAGTAACCATTTATCTAATTTGTTTTGTTGTTCTAACACTTAAAATACAAAACAAACAATTTCAATTTCTCAAATTGAATTGGCTCCCAAAATACAAAACCTAAAAACTAAAACAATTTCAAAACCTTATAATTTTCAATTTCATTTCACTTTATATACTAATGCATAAATTCCAAACTAATTTGAATTTCATTTGGCTTAATCTAACTATAGTTAACATTTTAATCATAGTTAGATTATTTTAACTTAACCTTTAAGTTAATAAATATTTAATTAATTTAACCATAGTTAACTAACTTAACTATAGTTAGGTTAACCTTTACTTAACCTTTAAGTAAGGTTAACTTAACTTAATCATATGGTTAACTTTTAACCTTAGTTAAGTTAAATAATTTATTTAACAATTAAATAAATAAATATTTATTTTAATTATTTAATAATTAAATAATCATAAAGTGAAATTACTTTTAATCCTTACTAGGTTACCAAGTTAACCTAAAGTGGGTCCCACCATTTAACCATATACTTTAGTTAACGTAACCTTAGTAATTGCTGAATTATATTGTATTGAACAATTCAATACGGTACACTGCCCAAGTGCTCAAAGAGTATATTTCATATTGGGACTCTCTAGGTCCACCCCCGATTTGTCAAATGGAACTATTCCATTAATCCATAATCGATGCCCCACGCACACGTTACGAATATTACAAATCAGCGTGTCAGACCATACAAGTTGAGGTCATAACGTATACGTATAATCCTTCCATCATTTATATCCTGGATGTGCGGGGATATAGATAAACACCATCAAATCCCCATTTGCTCATCCAATAATCTTATCTCCAGATTCGTATCTCGATAAACAATATACGCAAACACTTTTGCTATATTGTTTGCTATATTGTTTAATCCTGTGGGAAACTCTTTTCTTGGGTTTATACTTGTCGCCACAAGACTTTATGAAATACAATCTCGGAGCATCGGATATACAACTTACCTACGTAAACTGATGGATCCCTTATCTACGCACACCGGACTCCATGAGCATCGGACCATACCCAGCGACACATAGTGGTCAGACCATGAAAGGTCTCTGACATATGTGGAACCAAAGCATGATGGATCACTCACAAGACCACCGTGGCGCTCAGGTCAAAGGACCACAATTACTACTCAACTCGAAAGGACATTCTTTTGACGGTTTCATAGGATATCTATTGGGGTCCTCATGAGTCTGTTCAGTATCCAGTCCTGACTGGATACCCGCATGCCTATACAAGCTCTAAGCTCATGGTCAGCTAAAAACAACCATCTGAACTAGTCAGATATAGATATACACTAATCTATATATTGTGAATTCACCGATAGATCTACATTGGTGATCATAGATTATGAACATTATATTTGAGACATACTTACATAATGATATTTCTTAGCACCTATTACAACTCTTTGCAACTATATCATTATAAGTATACTCTCAGGTCTTTATCTCATTATAGACAAAGTTCTAACTCTTTAGACCTCGCTGACTTTTATAAACTGATAACTATTAACAGTGCTAACTATTAGCATTTATAACTCTCAGCTTTGATAACTATTAGTTCTGGTCTAAACTCCTTTAAACTAGATCTGAACTATTTCAGATCAAACAATGTCTGTAATGTTACAAGTATTTTACCATGTTAATATGATATTAACTATCTTTATTCGAAATATTTATTGTATAAATATTAACATTTAATATTCATACAATATTGGAATGGCACGTGAGCACCAGCTCCAACAAGAATGTGTTCCACGTGATGGGCACGTGGTTGTACGTGCCAAGTTGACCCACACCCTGATGTGCACGTGGTTGTACGTGCCAAGTTGACCCACACCCTAATGTGCGCGCATACAACAAAGCACGCCTCAACTTGTTCCATATAGCACACATGTTACCACGTGGCATTTTTATTTTTTTTAAAAAAAATCAATATTTATTAAGTTTTATTTTTATATATTTATATTCAATTTTTTTTAATTATTATATATATATAATTATACGAAACTAATAATTATTTTTTGTAGTGTTTTTTTTTCAGACGCTGCTAATATTATCATTGCGTAAATTTTGACCATTATATGCTTTGAGGAAAGATAAGAAAGTTTTAGTGATGGTTTTGAAAGATACATTGGATATCAAAATATGCACATAGTAGTTCTGAAAAATATAAATATGAAACGTTATTTAGAAGAGTTTGTCATCTTCTGGAAGTTGATCATGTGCAATATAAAGTGATTCTAAAGTTTGATGTTTCTTCAAGTACTGTAAAGTTTAGACTTATTCCATTTAAAAAAGATGACGATACGATATTGCGGTTGAGTTTACAGAAAAATATTACTACACCTCTATGTGTAATAGTGGATGTTCAAGCATCTGAATATGAGAATAATATAGAAGCACTTATGGAGCAAAAATAAGGCTACGTTAATCAATTTATGTCTACAACCCCTGTGTATGTTCGAAATCCTCAGAGGATTATCCTCCAATGTTAACGAACAACCAACTTACACATATTATGATAGTTAGAGATATGAAGATGTTAGCATTGATCTTGGCTATGATATTGGTCATAATATTGGTTATAATGTCAGTAATGATGGTGAAAATTATGAAGGTTATGAAAATGATGATCGTGGTTATAATATTGGTTATAAGATTGGTATTTATAATGATGATGATGATTAAGGAGAAATGATTGCGGATGGAAATGATGATGATGATGATGGTAATGATGATAATAATGATTATGACAGAGAAGAAAGGGTTAAGGTAGAAAATCCATTTCAATTCCAACCTAAAATACCACAATTTAACTTGAACATATCAGAAAAGATATCTTGTATTGGAATTGGAGATGTGTTTGTAGAAAAGTTGTATAACAACAAAGATGAAATTTATAATGCTATAAACATAGTTACACTTAAAGGCAAATGGAGATTTAGAGTTTATAAGTCCACCAAAGATCATTTTGAGTTGAAATGCGATAATGACATATGCAAAGAGAGATTACGGGTAGTGTCGATGGAAGGGAAATATTTTTTCATCGTGAGGTGAGAAGATGTAGAGCACACTTGTGTTTTGGGTTAATTGCGGGATAATCACCGGTAAGCCAAGAGTCGTATTATTCATAAGGTAATTAAAAATAAGTTTACGTCGATCAATAGAAAGGTTCTTATCTTGGTATAATATTTATAGTCGTTTGTAAAGATGGAAACAATCAAATATTTTCATTGGCATAGAGGATTATTGACTCGAAAAATGATGCTTCTTGAAAATAGTTTATGGTTAAATTACAGGGAGTAATTGGTGGCCATCAGAATCTTATTTTTATATCTGGTTGACATGTTAATATTGAGAGGGCTATACAAGGTGTATTTCCTAATGCATATCATGGGTTTTGCATCTATCACTTGAAATGGAATTTGGTGACAAAATACAAGTTACCAATATATAAGTCTAAAAATTGGGTATATTTATCGACCTATTTTGTTGCTACCAAGACATATCGTGTCTATGATTTTCAACACCAATTGACAAGATCCAAGAAATGAGACTCGATATAACTAAGTATTTAGAGGAGGATGTTGGTATAGTAACATGGGTTCAATCAGCTGGTGCTTTCAGAAGGTACGATGTCATGACCACTAATATTATTGAGAGTATTAATACAGTTGTAAAAGAAACAAGAAAGCTTCCTATGACCAATTTGGTAGAGTGGATATCAGAGCTAATGCAACTGTGGTTTTATCATAGACGATTGGCAGTACAGATGATGACGATCATGTTAACGAATTTGATAAATTACAAAGTTATGAAACATAATAAGGACGTAAGACAATTTACCCTATAGATGTCTCACGTTTTGTAGTCAAGGACGATGACATAGATAGAATAGTGAACATTTCAGATAGAACATGTAACTGTCAAAAGTTTGACTATCGGTAGCTGGCTTGTCCCTATGCATTTGTTGTATGCAGATACATAAGATTATCGCATGAGAATCTTTGTTCGATTAACTACACATCCGAGACTTTATTCTGTGGCTACAACGAGCCAGTACTTCTGAATGGCCATCCATCTAATTGGATAATTCTAGAGAATATGAAAAATATATATATCCAGCCTCCGATAGCACATCGTCAAATAGGCAAGCATCGGACAAATTAAATTCTATCTTAAAGAGAGGAACCATAAGAGAATATTTGTAGTCGTTATAAGCAACATGGACATAACCAACAAATATGTTAAACCCTATCACTTTACATAGTAGGTGATGTATGTTTATTTATAAAACTAAAAAAATATGATATTTAACTGTAGCTTCTGTAGGTTGATGAATAGGAATCAGTTTCCCAATTATGTCAACTATAGTTTTTGCTTCTAATTCTACAAAATTTTTTTATGGGATCTTTTAACGAATTGGTATAAGAATAACTTTGAGCTTATGCCTTCCTGTAGAGGCACCCATATTTACTTATTTTTTGAGCTGATATAGCGGATATAATTTTTACACTTATAATGCTCTCAGCTACGTGTTGATATCAATTAGCATAGGCTAATGTTCAGACTTGTTGCCAAGAGTATAAACTTAAAATTCAGCGGCTATAAATTTGGTGCCTTAAAACCAAACAACATCAATCAATGTATTGACTTGTTAAAATTTGTATCCAATAAAATTTAGATTCAAAAATTATCATAGTCTGCCCTGCATCCTCAGAGATTCTGGATGACTTCATGTGCTGCATCTTGAGAAATATCTAATGCAAGATCTCTTCTTTGTCCTTATCCATCCTACTCTGAATCTGTGAGCCAACACTATCAATATTTATTCTCTTCTCTATGACATGATACTGTGATGATGACATGTTCGGCTTAAACTATACATAAGTAATTATAATCAATCTTCATAATATAATACTCATCAACAACATATAATATTGAATTTAAGGAAAAAGATTAAGTTATTATACCATTGATTTTGTAGTAACCGCTTATCCATGACTGGTAAGAATAAATATTTATATATATGTAATATTCGTATTTTATTTGTACGTAAGTGATACTTAATTTATGTATTGTTATTAGTATTGTTTGAATAGAATAGGGTTCTATTATTAGTATTGGGTTTATTTGCAAGACTTTAAATTTATTTTAGGGACCAAATTGTAATACTTTGAAAGTTTTTATGGCTAATTTCTAAATACTAAAAATTATCCTCTTAATATAAAAATACACATTTGTAACTCTAATTCACTCATTTTGGTTGAGCCACCCCTTCATATATACACAAGTGTTATGCTTCACTTCATATATGTATACTCAAGTTGAACATCCATATCAATCTAAAGATTGATGAATTAGGTGTTCGGAATCTCAATTTTCTCTAACTTCATAGTTCCTTCCCATTTTTTCGATGGAATGCGCAATTTTATCACTACGCGACAGTCTACATTCTTCTCATATTTATAGGGCACAAACTTTCTATGTATTTCTAAAGCTTATACAAAATTTTGGATTTATTAATCATTAATAGGAAAAATAACAAAATTTATAGGAAAATTATATATATTTTTCGTTGAATGTAAAAACATACCCCAACACTATCGAAGAGAACGTTTGTGACGACTTCGTATAATATGGTGCCCATACTGGATCAATTTAGAAGATGTAGAAAACGATTACCATCCTTGCATGCAAACACCTCCCCACATCTCGAGATCGCCTTATAGATCCACACCTAAAATAATAAGGAAAAACATTAACAATCTAAAAAAGATAACAACACTGTTCTCTTTTTTTTCTGCATCTCAATGTCATAATAAACCGAAAAGAAAAGAATTACTGATCAAAAATACTTGACCAAATGCGTATAAGTTATATGCTTCCATATTCGGAGTGCCTCTTTTCTGACCTTCATTAACTTTTTAATTAGAGTTGTACTTAAGCTATAGTGAAGCATAGTCCATGCAATCATGCTCTAAAAAATAAACATTAAACTCATCCAAATCATATATAAAGTAAAGCATAAAATATTAAACGCCGCTACGAGAATCACGTGGCATCAATAATTTATAAAATACATAAAATAGATACATTTTCACTATATTTATATCATCGTCAAATGTAACATTGTGAAGTATTTATGCTAAAGTCTACCATAAAACCCCCTTATTGAGGTATAATCTCCCTTCCTAAAATCAGAAATCAAATAAAATTCTAGACGGGAGAATTTAAAACACTTATTGTCTACATAAAATCATAGTTCTCTATGTAAATGTTTTGTATGTATGCATCGTAATAAAACTTCATGTACTAAAATACTTGAGAATGCAATCTTGTACATCCAAAAAATGGCCAAAACATGTGGTTCTAAATATTTCAATCTATCTTGAAGGTAATTTCTCTTTTATTCTTTTAATAGCCCACAACTTCGAGTAAATAATTGTAGTCGATTAGTAAAATTCATTTTCGACAATTATATATTCCTTTGAGATATTTTTCTTTCTGAAAAGAATAATAATTATTAGTATATAACTAATTATTAGAAATTCAAATAATTACTACAAATTATAAACAATAATTAGTAAAAAAAATTATTAAAACTTTTCATCTAACAGAAAACAATATAATATGACAAAAAAATTAAAATAATGACTAAAATTAAATAATTGAGTCACAATTTTAATATTTTTAATTAAAAATTAAATATAAAAAATTTTAAAAAAAATTACCATTTGGTGAGTGAGAGTGAGTGGCAGTGCCAAGGTGAGTGAGAGTGACGTGCGCGCGTCTTCACTCGCTCGAAGAGTGAAGCCAAGCGCCGAGCGTGTGGGCTACTATGCCAGTACGTGACGCATGTGCCGGCGTTGGCGTCACAAACTGGCCTAAAAAATAGCCTGAATTTGTTATTTTTGACATTTTTAGGTTATTTTCGATCACTTACACTTATTTTCAATCTATTTTACACTTTATGAACACTATATTTATACATTTCTAGCAACTATATATAATATAACTTAAAAATATAATAAAATTAAATAAAAATTAAAAATAAGTTAAAATTAATGAGTTTTTATAATTTAAAATTTTAGTTTAATTTTATAATTGATTATTTTAGTTCAAATCTTTAAAATATGTTAAGTTTGTAGCCAATTTACAAATTTAAAATTTTTTTGAGACAAACATTAATGTTGGCCAAAAGAGAAAGAGTGGTCTAATGGCTTAATGGTGTTTTTATGTTACAAGGGATAAAATGGTAAAAAAAAAAATATATTAGTTAATATAATTTAAAATCATTCAAACTAAATTTTTTATATATATATTTTTAGTCAAAAAGAAATTTTTTCATCATTATAATATCTATTTTTTTAAATAATGATTTGATTAGGTTCGAAGAACACTTAAAATCACGTACTTCACGTGAGTAGGCAAAGCATTTAAGAATTCACAAGCAATTAGAATTCTTAAGCATACAGTTTTTTTAAAATAAAAAAACTCGTTTCAATTGCCGAGTCTAATTCTGTCTCAAAGTGCCTCGAGCCCAACGAAAAAATCCTAACTCTTTTTAAGGCTTTCCTCCATTGGAGAAGATGCCATTGACCTCGTCTTTGGCGGCCCTCTTTTTTAGCCCCCGTTTCTTCTTCCCTTAGTTTAGAAGTAGCAGTATTATTTAGCCTTGTTTTTCTGCTTTTCTTTCTCCGTTTTTTCTGTTGTCTTCTCTTTTGTTCTCTATCCATTGGGTTTTTTCGATCGGTTGGCCGACCATCATGCTAAGTGACACGACAAGCTGCTACTTCACTAGCCATACCCATTAGAGTCAACTGTCAGCCCACGCCGGAACTTCCTCGCCCAAGCCTTCCTCAGCCTAGCCGAGCCACTCTAACTGCCACAGTTTCCCTGACTCCAACGTGCCTTATCAATTTGTGGCTGGGCAACTTATTCGACGACCCAACCCTTGACCCCAACTATCGGCCTTGGGTTCAGTTGGCCTTAGATGTGATCCATCAGAAGCTGTCCCCGGCTCGGATTTGGCCGGCCGCCGAAGCAACCTGTCGAACTTCATAAAAAAAAACTCCTCTAGCACTACATCTTTGTTCTTTTCAGCCACCTATTCCAACCCCACCACCGTAAGAGAGTTACCACTGTCAACTAAGCTAGCTACACTCACCGGCAATTGCTTTGTACCTAAAGTTGATGTAACGCACTCTTTAGCGATCCATTTCGATATATAGTCATGGGTATAGATCGAGGCTTTTTGTTGAATTGGTTGTAGGATCAGGATTAAGGGTAATTTTGGAATATACTTTTTGTGAGTCGTATGTTAATTGTAATAATTTTTTGCGCGAGGGTGTTTTGTGCTTCCTAAATGAGGTCAGGTTTTTGTATTTTTTTCTCTTACGCAATCGTAATTTTTTTTTTTTCTCTTATGCAATGATAATTTTTTTTATTGTAAGGTAGTTTTTTTTTTACAAGAGTAATTTTTTTCATTGAGAGGTAGAAAAATCCTTCTGTAAGAGGATAGAATTTTTCGTCTTCAATAAAAGTAAAATTTATTTATAAATAATTTTCAGTTTAAAATTATTGTCTTTTTTTTATTAAAAAAATTTAAGTTTAAATGTTTGTTAATAAATTTATATTTTATTATTTTAATAATTTTTTATTTTAAAAACAGTAATTTCTGCAATATCATTATTTATATTAATGATATTAAAATTATTTAAATAAAAAAGTGCATCATTTTTCAAATTAAAATTTTTTTAATTTCAGGACCATTAATCTATATTGAAATTTTAACAACACTTATGCCATTAGCTTTGAAGATTTAAAGCATTATTGGCGAAGGCTTCGAGGGTTAAATCAAACATGTAAAATTCATTAAAAAAAATTTCTCTAAAACATAAATATTCATATGAT
Source organism: Ailanthus altissimus (assembly GCA_946807835.1). Taxonomy (NCBI): domain Eukaryota; kingdom Viridiplantae; phylum Streptophyta; class Magnoliopsida; order Sapindales; family Simaroubaceae; genus Ailanthus; species Ailanthus altissimus. Next base: position 6,668,016 of record OX327690.1, on the reverse strand, counting down.
AAACAAGTAATAATTATAAATATATATATTAAATCTTAAACATGAGAAATGAGATAATAAATTCTTAAAATACTTTTCAATAATAAAAGTAAAAAAATACACATATAAACATAAATATGTTCAAATTTATTTAGAATAGAGACATGAAGATATATATATATATATATATTAAACAATAAGATTAAAGATTGCTTTAATATCATATAAAAGAAATTTTTATATAAATACAAATAAAATAAATTTTTATATAAATACAAATAAAATAAATTATACCTCAAGTTATTGTTGTTCAAATAAATAAAATAGATAATTTAAGGTATTTTATCTTATTCTTACCGAGAGTTTTTGGTTATAAATTTTATAGATAAAAATTAATGTAACTCTTTTATAATTAAAATAAAGACTCTCATTTTTTTTATATATATAATTTTATTAATTTTTTATAAAAAAAATTGATAATTACAGTATAAAAATTATCTTATTTAATTTTTATGTACATTATTTAATAAAATAAATTTATTTTATTATTACGTATGTTATTTGATAAAGTAATTACCACATCATTCATAAATTTTAAATATAGATTATATTAAAAAAATATTATCTAACAGATATATTTTTTATATTCTTAAAATCGTTATTATTCTCTTCAGCATTATAAAACTATTATATATAGCTGAAATATCTTCAATAGAAGTTAAGCAGTTAAAAGTCTAATTCGTTGCTCTCATTTTTTTCTCCTCTTTTTTTATCAAATTCAAACGTATCAAACACAATCAATAATTATGTTGTGTTTGGATTTAAATTCTGGATACACACATTCATTTATGATATGATTAATTATTAGAGTGCTCATTAAATATTAATTTATTAACGATGCAATATAATCATCTTATGATTTTTATACTTTAAAAATTTATTTATATTTGAATTATATTTATTATAGTTTAAAAAATATTTCAATATATTTAAACTTAAATTAATTAAGAGTCTTAAGTAAATAATACCATAAATATTTAAAAAAAAATATAGTAAGATATATTAAATCGATGATACAATTCTAACATAATATTAAATTGGTGGGATTCGAACTTAAATTCTTGACACGATTAATACAATTAAAATCAAAGATAATAAAATAATTCATTATCAGTTAATTTTTTTATAAAAAAAAATGTCTCTTAGGGGATAGTCCCATGGAAGTAAGAGGTATAGGATCGATCAATTAAAAAAAAAAAAATTTAAATGTGATTCTTTCAAGAGAACAAGAATAGTGATAAATTTATAAACTGATCTAGAGCCTTGAGGTCATCAACCAATGTGTGCCTTCAGTGCATCTATTTTCTAACAATCTTGGCAAATATTTTGTTTTCGGGCCCAACAAATTATAGATTAGTTGATAATTGTGGGGGCCCAACCCAATCCCATGAGCAAATTTATAGGGCCTACTCAAAATAAGGCCCGTATTATTTTAAAAAAAAAATATCAAAAGAGTTTTGGTTATAGGATATTTTTAATTTTGATTTTATATATTTTATCTTAAATAATCTGTCAAACATTACTCTTGGATTAATATTACACATTTTAAATATTATTTTAAAATTTTTATTCTAAATTAATGTGTCAAGCATTTATTTAAACAGTAAAATATTATAATTTTTAAAATCATCCATTATACTATTTTAAAATTCAATAATTGATTAAAATAGTATTTGAGAAAAAAAATTTAGAATAATATTTAAAAAATATAACATTAATTTTATTCTTTAATAATATATATTAATATACTATTTTAAAAAAAATTATATTAAATAATAAAATTATATAATAAATAATTTTAAAAATTATATTATTTTATCATTCAATTATTACTAAACACAAAATTTAAAATACTATTTAAAAAGTGTAGTATACACGTGAGTATATCTTTGTAAGCATTTTGTCGGGAAATGAGCCTTCCCCCGGACTATCTATCACCACAAATGTTAGTGAGCGCAAGTTTACAAACTCAAAACAAAAGAATTATGTCCAAATTCCAATCGTATCATATCACATTCAGTATTAAATTCATGGAAAAAGACTTGGCAATTTTTTGTCATTTTATGTCTATAAAAATTATTAATATTCAATTCAATATTTAGTCCAGGTCTATGAATTTGATATTCAATTTAATGAATTAATGAATTTCATTTTTTTTTATTTATTTGAAATATAACATAAGACTAATCACTTAAATCTAAATTCTTTAAAGTGGAGCCATTTTTTAATATTGAAGTTCGTAATTTATTCTATTTTCATATTTTATCTTCGAATCATTTCATTAGGATGCACTACAAACTTTTTTTTAAACAAGTAATTTGTTTGGGGGGGTGAAATTGTGAACAAATGTATGGGGCATGGTTGACTGGTGACTTTAATTTGTGGAAGTAGGTGTGATTTATAATTTGATATGGTGGAGAACTCTTCACCAAAAATAATAAAATTAAATAGGGTGTCTAATTAATGATATAGAATAGAATAATGGTTGCTTTTGGAAACACTCAACTTGCCTTACAGTACAAGATGGTTTCCATTCACAATTTATTATTTTGAGAACGAGCTAGGACTTGGAAGATGGACTAATGTTATATGGTCAATCATTTTTAATACATATATATATATATATATATATATCAAATGATGTCTCATCTATGGATTATGTTAATGTGCATCCTATCATTCCAATAAAAAAAAAAAAGAAAAAAAAAATTATCCTAAGAGTAAAGACTCATGTTTAAACAATAGTAAATAATAAAGGGAAAAAAAATACAATTACACGTTGGTTTAAAGAACCCAAATGAAGAATTATGTCACTTCAAGGGACATAAACTTGATTGGTAATGTTTACGGTGTCTATAAATAGGACCTAAAACATCCCTCAAAGTAATACAGAAAAATAAATTCCGAATTTACTTAGTCGAAAAGTTGGTGAATGTTGTTGCATGTATCAGCTAGGTTATTATCATGCAAAATCAAGATTCAACTTCTTCGAGCAAAATTTCAACAACTTTAGTAAGATTTAATGAGAATTGTTTGAAATTAAAATTAAAAGAGTGTCCTAAACGCCAAGGGGAGTTTAATGCATAAAAAAAATGAGAAAATTGGGCGATTAGTTCGAGTTTTTCAGCAAACTTTCCATGCAGATACAGTACACACTGGACAGAGATTGAAGGCAAGTAGGCTAGGCACGTACAACCCATTCCAGGAGATCTGATTCAAGTTGGATTCGCACCTTAACCTGGTTTCAGAGATTCAACTTGAGCTGGATTCATGTCTCGACCCACACATAGTGATTCGATCCTATGTATACCCATAACTTAACTCGAGATTCTTAACCCGCATTCCAGACTAATTTCAGCTCCCTGAACTGTGGTTCGTTTTGTTTTTTTTTTTTTGTTTTTTCAGCTCAAGTGAACAACCCTACTTTTCAGACCTGGTTGAAATTCATTACTGCCAAGGTTTGTCAACGTACCAATTTGATTTGATCTAAGGACTCAAAATTCACGTTTGGGAACTCCAAGAGCAGAATTTTGTAAGGACTCAACAAATTTTCGAGGTCGAGTAGTTAATTCAAGGGTACATAGGGAAATTTTTTTTGAAATATTTCAAACTACTTTACCAACACACATTTTTGGACACCAAAGGTGAATCAATTATGTCGATGGATTCTTTCTCAAAGGGTTTAACCAATTCGTGGTTCAATTTCCGCATCCATATTTTAATTAGGTTTAAATAGCCTAGGCATTAGTAAGTCCATGCAATAAGTTACATCTTTTTATATAAGTCTTATTGCCAAACTTGTCATATTTGTAATCTCTATACTTTAATAAATAAATAATATTTATTTTATATTAATAATGGCTAATAATATGGTCAAAGTAGAGAGATTGAATAATGTTAATTTAACATTTAAGAAAAAAGAAAATTTCAATTCAGCCTCATAGAATTAGAAGCCAAAGCATGACAAACATAACAAGAAAAAGAATGAGTGTCTCATATGTGGAGGCCTACGACACTTTAGAGCAAAATTTCCAAGATACTATAAAGAGAAGAATTATTTTTTTTTTAAAAAAAGTGCTTTTTACCGTTTCTTAAGTACTCATTCTAGAATATGAAAATTGTTGGTAGTTAAACTTTTGCTACAAGACATGTCAAAAAAGTCTAAAAACTTTTTTTTTTCCACCATTTTAAAAAGGGTTTAATCGAAAATCAAGATGTTGTGTTTATAGAATCCTCTGATATAATAAATATCTCAGAACCCATTCAACTTTTTGAAAACAATGATCTTTTTCTTATTGATGAATAAAATATTAATGTTGATCGTAACACTCACGTCATCAACACATGAATTTTCTATCTTTCACTCCCTGAATATTTAGAACAGTGGGAGCAAAAGAAAAAAAAGTCTGGTTAAACGATCATTATGTCTTCAATTCAAAAGATATAAATCAATTAAGTGATAATCCCAAAAATTATGCTGGCACAATACGACAAATAGATTCTAAAGAGTAGGAAAAAGTCACGAAAGAAAAATTAGAATATATTAAAAAAATATAGTTTGAGAATTAGCTACTTTACCTAAAAAAAAACTAAAATCAGATGGTAGTCTAAGTAGATATAAAGCTAATTTAGTAGTCAAATTTTATACACAAAAATTTAGAATAAACTTTGTTGTCACTTGAAACCTACTCTCCCGTAGCCAAAATTCATAGCCATTAGAATCTTAATATCAGTAGTTGCAAGAATGAATCTTGAACTTTATTAGTTAGATATCACGACAATTTTTTCTTAATGGTGAGTTAAAGGAAGACATCTATATGTCTTAGTTAGAAGGTTTTTCAGTTGAGAGACATAAAAACAAAGTCTACAAGTTAAAGAAAATATTATATGGACTTAAACAATGGTGTTTAAAGTTCCATCAAGCTATCCTAGAATTAGGATACAAAATAAGTCTACTGGACCATTGTGTTTATAGCTAGAGAAACCAAAGTAAGTTATCTATTTTATCTCTATATATAGATGACATTATGGGTTGGTAATTCTATGAATATGGTAACACACACTAAATCGTATCTAAACTCAAATTTAAAATATGGGAGAAGCATCTTATGTTATAGGAATTAAATTTTCAAGAAGTCGAAACATAAAAATGATATATCTAGATCAAAAAATTTATCTTGATAAAGTACTTAAGCATTTAAACATGATAAATTATAAACCAATAAGTACACGTGTATGTAAGTCTACAAACCTCAAGAATGAATTGTCCTAAGACTGAGAAAGACTTCAGAAAAATACAATTTGTGTCTTATGCACGAGTAATTAAAAGTCTAATGTGAGCAATGACCAGCATAAGGCTAGATATATCTCATGCAGTGAGAATTTTAAGTTGATATCAATCAAAACTAGGAATAAAATGATCATGAGATATCTTCTTATTTTTTTAGATTTGAGGGAGGGGAATTAAATTTGGGATCTCCACTTTAATGAAAAAATGTACTATAAATTTTGATTAATTGAGTCATTTAATCAAGTACATAAAAGGATCATGATGAATCGTGAGATATCTTAAAGGCATAAAAGCAAAAAACAAAGTTATGTTACAAAATTAACCATGGAAGCAAAATATATTTTTTTAAGACAACAATAAGTGTTGCTGCATGTGTTAAAAGATTCTTAAAAAAGTAGGAATACTTGATGATTCAATTAATATGTTTTGTAAATAATAAGTTCACCAACTTTTTATTAAAAAAGAGAGCTAATAGCTCCAAAGAAAAATATACTGACTTAAATTATTACTACATCTAAGATATAGTGGAGAGGGGAAAAGTAAAATTCGACTATGTACTGAAGAGATGGTGGCTGCTTCTATGACCAAAGGATTATCTCTAAAGAAATTCAAGTAGCATGTAACTACTATGGGTTTAAGATGAAAGAAATCTTTTATGTAAATATAAATAAATAAATCTTAATAGATTGTACCCTTAATCATTATTGATCAAGTAAAGTTAATAACTTTAAGTTTTCTATTTTATTTCAACATTAAGAATTTTGTTGATACATTCGTATATAAAATTAACGTAACTCTCTTATGGTTAGAATAAAGATCTTTGATTTTTATATATTTATATATATATATATATTAACTTTATCACTTTCTCCTATCAAGAAAGTGAGTAATTGTAGGATAAAAATTATCTTATCAATTTTTTACATACATTATTTAATAAAATAAATTTATTCCATTTATTATATACGTTATTTAATAAGGTAGTTATCACATTACTCATGAACTTTAAATGTAGAACACATTAAAGAGATAATATCTATTTTTAATAAGATATTATCTAATATTTTCTCATTTTGTCCACATATTAAAATATAAATTTAGGGTGATTAACTTATTAGGCCACAAAAATTGTGGTAACTCCCTAAAATAATTCATATGAAATTTTATTTATTTAAAAAGAAAACTTCAATACATGAATCATGGTGGTCATGTGTTTAATAATTACACATTTCCTTCAATGTATCACATGCATAAAAATTTTCAAAATGAGTAACTTACTTTATGAATAAACTTCCTATAAGTCATTCGGATTCTCTTAAATAATTTCAATAGATTAAACTTACAAACATTAAATACACAAAATATTTTAATGATTAAAATTATCTAAATAAGTACATACTTATATAATCAAAGAATGAAAACAGCACTAACAAGTATAGAATAAAAATCCTATGTTATCCACATGATATTTGTACAATTTAACCGATAATTTTTTAGTCATGAGATTTGCTATATTGAATGTAGTCTATATATGATCAATGATCATTTCTTATCTTTTGATATGGTCTCTAATAACTAAAAATTTTATGTCAATATATTTGTTGTTATTTTCACTTTTGTTATTCTTTGTAAAGAATACTACAATTGAGTTATCACAATAAATCCTTAGAAGTCTTACTATAGAGTCGACAACCTTTAGGCTTGTAATAAACTTTTTCAACCACAATACATGTGAAGTAGCATCATAGCAACCAATAAATTTTGCCTGTATAGTAGGCAAAGCAATTATTGTTTGCTTAGCGCTTCTCTAAGACACAACACCTCCAGCAAAATGGAAAATGTATCTTAAAATAGACTTCTTTGTGTTTGAACATCCAACATAATTTGAATTTGAATATCCAATCACCTCAAGTTGATCGTTATGCTTGTATGTAAGTCTATAGTCATTGATTCCTTGTAGGTACCTCATTACTCTTTTGGCAGCCTTCCAATGTTCAATACTATGATTGCTTTGATATTTGCCAAGTATACCAATTACAAATACAATGTCAGGTCTAATGTAGACTTTGGTATATATTAGGCTACCTATAGCAAAAACATAAGCTATTTTCTTCATTTGTTCTCATTCAAAGTTATTTTGTGGACATTAATTCTGACTGAACTTATTCCCTTTCACAATTGGTGCTACAGTAGGAGTGTAATCCTCTATTCTAAATCTTTTTAAAACTTTTTCAATATAGGCCTTTTGAGATAATCTTAATATTTTGTTAGATCTATCTTTGTGAATTTCTATGCGAATGATATATGAAGCTTCACCCATATCCTTTATTTCAAATTTTTGTGCAAGAAAAACCTTTGTGTCATGTAATAAACCCAAGTCACTATATAGGACTAGAAAAATGTATTTGTTGCTACTGATCTTAAGATTTATACATTAGTTAATGATATTTTTTATAAATTCATATGAAGTAACAATATTATAAAACTTTAAATACCATTGACGAGAAGCCTATTTCAACCTATATATAAATGTTTTTAATTTGCATATAAGGCGATCCTTTTCATTCTCATTGAATCCTTCAGGCTAATTCATGTATACATTTTCCTCAAGATCCTCATTCAAGAATGTTGTTTTCACATTTATTTGGTGTAACTCTAAATCAAAGTGAGGTACTAAAGTCATAATGATTCTGAATGAATCTTTCTTAGAGACTAGAGAAAAAGTTTTACGATAATCAATGTCTTCCTTTTGAGTAAAACCTTTGACTATAAGTCTGGTTTTATATCGTTCTAAGTTGCCAGTTGCATTTCTTTTTGTTTTATAAACTCATTTACAACCAATGGTTGTATGATCGATTGGCAACTCAATGAGATCTCAAACTTAATTTTTAGTCATAGATTTCATTTATTCCTTTATAGCATCATACCAAAACATAGATTTTTCTCTATTCAAGGTTTGTAAAGATAAGCTTTAATCATTATCAAGTCCAACGTTAGAGTCAGAATCTTAAACATATACAACAACATAATCACTAAAAATTGCAGGTCTTCTTGTTCTTAAGGATCTTCTCAAATCTACAACCTTATTGTCATTTGGTAGAGTTTGAGTTGTAAGTTTTTTATGAATTTCATTGAATGTGTGTTCTCAAATCGGTTGCTCCTTACTAGATTCCAAAATATTTTCTTGGAAATAAATTATTGAATCATTTTGAGGAGGTGATTCATAGTTTTTCATTTCTTCATAAAATTCAGCATTTCTAGAAAATTCACTTCCACCCACTTTATGATCCTCTAGAAATTTTACATTTCTAGCTTTTATAATTCTTGTAGAGTGTGAAGGACAATAAAATATATACCCATTTGAGTTTAATGGACAACTTATGAAAAAATTGCTAATTGTTCTTGGTTCTAATTTCTTTAATTAAGGATTATAAATCCTCACTTAAACCGGATAATCCAAAATGTGTAGATGTTTCAAATTTGGTTTCTATCTATACGATAATTCAAAAGATATTTTAGTAACTGCCTTAAATGGAACCCTATTTAAAATATACACATCAGTCTTTAAAGCTTCACTCTATAAACATTTGGGAAGACTTGAATTGCTGACCATACATTTTACCCTCTCTATTAGGGTTCGATTTCTCCTTTTAGTAATACCATTTTGTTGTGGTCTTTCTGGTACTATGTATTGCACATTAATACCTTCTTCTTGGATAAACTTAGCAAATAAACCTGGTATGTAACCCTTTTTAGTGAACCTTCTATAATATTCCACACTAATGTCCGATTTAACAATTTTGATTTTTCATTCACTTTGTTTCTCTACTTCTACTTTATAAATCTTAAAGGCATCTAGTGTCTCATCTTTATGATTTATGAGATATATATATATATATATCTTGTATGGTCATTTATAAAGGTTATAAAATACCTTTGACCATTCAGACAGGGAGAATATAATCCACTAATGTCTGTATGTATGATCTCAAACATTTCAGTACTCATTTTGGCACCTTTGGAATTCTTGTTAGTTTGCCTACCCTTGATGCAATCTATACAAGTTCCAAAATCAATAAAATCAAGACTTTTTAAAACTATTTCATTTACTAATCTTTTAATTCGTTCAATGAAAATATGTCATAATCTCATATGCCATAATTTAGAGGAGTGCTTATTAATAATACAACGTTCAGTGCCAATATTCGTATTTTGTATGGTCGATAGGTTGCATTCATACATGAGATTCAAATTAAACTTATATAGACCATAAATTAGAAAACCATTGCCAATAATAGTACCTTTTTTTAAATAAAACAAAATTTAAATCTTCAAATACAAATTTAAAACCCAAAGGTACTAGTCTTGCAATAGAAACCAAATTTATAGAAAAAGATAGAATATAAAAAGTATTCTTAAGATCTAAATAAAAATCAGAATTTAAAACAATCTAAATGTTCCCACACCTTCAACCTTTGAGCTTATTCTATTTCCTAAATAGATGCATTGCTCATTTTCCAGTGGTTTCCTCAGGTCCAAGAAACCATGCATAACATTTGCAATGTGAATTGAAGTACCAAAGTCAATCCACCGTGTATTATTAGGAGCTTCAATAAAATGAGATCCATGACATACATAAATAAAAAGTGTACCTTTCTTTTCGAGCCATTTCTTGCATTTCACGCAGTCCTTCTTCATGTGCGCTATTTTCTTACAAAAGAAGCACTTAACATCATCGTTTTTCGTAAATTTTGGCATATTATTTTTCTTTCTTTTAGAACCACCTTTAGGCTTTTTGTCATTTGTCTTATCATAAGTTGTGAAATTAGCAACTTCTATCTTCTCATTCTTAAGTCTCTCTTCCTCTTGAATACACATAGTCAAGAGTTCATTAAAAGTCCATTCATCTTTATATGTGTTAAATGATATTTGAAATGGACCATACTCCTTAGGAAGAGAGTTCATAATTAAATGAACCAAGAATGACTTTAAAATGTCAATATCTAGAGACTTGAGCTGAGCAACAATGTCCCTCATCTCCATAATGTGCTCACGCACATTGGTAGAATTGTTATGCTTTATGCCTAAAGGCTTCCTCATAAGGGTGCTAGCCTTGCCTTATTAGAACTTACAAATTGCTCTTTGATGGCTCTCATGAAGTTCTTAGCCTTATAACATCTAGGATTGAATCTCTTATGCTCTTGCTAATATAATTCTTTATAAACATGAGACTCAAGTGATTATATCGGTCCCAAGATTGATAAGCAACTTTTTCACTTAACATGCTTGATTCCGTGGGGCACAAGTAGTTCATTCTCACGAAGCGCCAAGTCAAGGTCTATGTACCCTAAAATTAGGAAAATTTTCTCCTTCCAATTAGAAAAATTATCACCACATAAAATTAGAATACAATAATCTTTGAAAATATTAGAAACCACTGCATAGAAAAAATTTACATACATATTAATGCTACAAATAAAATTAAACCATATATTGAATTAATCATGTTAAATTTAATTTGTAAACTCAAACCTTCTTATGTGCAGAGGTCATATCACATATTGAATTTACATAAACTTTATTTATGAGATTAAAAAGACATCAAACTACGATAAAATTTTCATACCTATAGGCCTAGGAAATTTTTTTATTAGATGTCTTATTTATAATCTCATTCCCAAAATTTTATTAAAATAATTATCTCCTTATGAGACCAAATAATTATTCCAATAAATAATTGGTAAATGTCATAAACCTATATCACTTGAATGATTTCATAGTGATTTCATACTTTATATATATTATCATAACTTCAGATGCTATAGCTACTCTTAAGGTTACAATAATATTTACATTAATTATAATATTAATTTATCATTAATCTATTATATTATTAAGATATTTAAAAACCTTTATTATTACTTTAAGGCACAAAATTATTACAATAAAGTATTTTATCCAAAATTCATGTGCTATTTGAATTTACCAAAATAATAAGCTACCATTCTTTTTAAAATCTCTATAAAATATTATTTTAATAAAAATTAAATTCTATGACAATAATATATATCAAATTAAGAATGCACACAAAAAAAATAATTTGTCTTAAATTTATTTTCCAATAAAATGTTATAACCATATAATTTCAAAATTCATTAACAATACATATAGAACAACTTTTTAAATCATATATATACATTACATTGAAAAAGTCATAAATAGAAGTAATCCAACAAAAGTTAAATTGACCCACATCCAAATCATTATAATGTCTATATATATATTAAATGATGATTTGATTACTTTTGGAGTACGTCCAAAACTCAAATTATGACTTCACGTGTGTAAGAAAAGCATTAAAGAATTCAAAAGCAATTAAAATTCTTTAGCGCATCATTTTTCAAATTGAAACTTTTCCACACTGGGACCTTCATTTTTCATTAGAATTTTCACAATACTTAAAAGAATTAAATCAAATATGTAAAATTTCATAAAAGAATCTTAAGAGAACATAAATATTCTTATCACAAACTAGTAATAATTATGAATATATGTATTAAGCCTTAAACCTAGAAAGTGAGACAATAAATTCTTAAAAATAATTTCAAGAACAAAGATAGAAAAATATATATATTCATATAAATATGCTAAAATTTATTCAAAATAAAGACATGAAGGTGCACATATATACTGAACAACAAGACTGAAGGTAACTCTGATACCATATGAAAGAAATTTTTTATGTAAATATAAATAAACAAATCGTAATAAATCATACCTCCAGTCATTGTTTTTTTTTTTTAATAGAATGATATCATTTTAAAATAACAAAGAAAGATAAATACATTTTAAGATCATTTAATTCAAACCTCTTACGAAGAAGAATGTCATCATATCCATAGTGGGTAAAGACAAGACTCTTTCTGAAGAAAGAGAAGATAGACCTTTTCGAAGAAAGGGATAACAAATATTTTCGTAAAAAGGGAAATACAGACCTTCACATGAGGAAAATACAGATCCCTAAAAGGGGAGAGATTATTATTGCATAAAATTAAAGACAAACACGCATATAACCAAACAAGCAAGCAACTGGCACATATTTCGGTACCACAATAAAGAACTACTGAATAGAGTACCATGGGAGTACAGCTCGTCGCAACACATAGGCGACCCGGACGAAGAAAGAACTCAACAGCTGCTGGAGGGGGCGGTGGAGAACAGCGGCCGAATAGTTAGAAGGTCGGCCGGCACTACCAATGAATGAGGGCTCCACAGGATCGAGGAGACACGGCGGGGGAGAAGGCACCTTCGGTGTAGGGGCAGAAGGTGATGCTCAGGGAGGATCCGCTGTGACCACTGTAGCCCCGGTGAACGTGACATCTCAATGGTCCCCCTCAGGATGACCGGACGGAAACAATCCAAAGAGACTGAAATGGAGGGGAACACCAAAAACAGAGTGTTCAAAGGTGGCTCACTGCTGGCACCGTCCAAACAGAAACCACTCCTCAGACGGTCACCCAGGCAGAGCTGACATGCAGCAGTGCGCCAAGACAGGGCGCTGCGCTATAAAGAGAGGAGCAAAATTGGTCGGCCAGTGGAGGAGAAGCCACGGCACCCGAAAATGTTGGCATAAACCTGGTAGCTAGGAAAGCGAGCTGTCTTGTCACCAGAGGCGTTCGACCACGGCTGCGAAGGAGAAACCATGACATTGAAAAAGGTTGGCATGACGGTGGCATAGAGACTCGACCGAGCCGATGCCGAGGGGTCACCGGAGGGAGAGGCAAAATGGACAATACCGAAATCTGAAAACTGAGACAGAAAACAGATTATAGGTAAAGGGAGAGGGAGACCTAATGTGTGAAGGGGGAGGGGAAGCAAAAGCCTTTTCTCCGGCAAAAAATATTTATAGCGTACGACCCTTCCTTCTTTTTTTTTAGAGAGAAAAGTATGTTTAAGGTTTAATTTCAAACGATTTTCACTTTGCTTTGGCTTTGTTTACCTCCAGTAATTGTTGATCAAGTAAAGTTGACAACTTAAAACCTTTTATCCTATTCTTGCTGAGAGTTTTCGTGATGAATTCACTGGTAAAATTAACGTAACTCTTTTATGATTAAGATAAGGACCCTCTGTTCCTATATATATATATGTATAACTTTATCATTTTCTCTCCTCAAGAAAGTGGGTAATTACAGAATAAAAATCATCTTACCCATTTTTTATTTACATTATCTGATAAAATACATTTATCCCATTTATTATGGACGTTATCTATTAAGGTAATTACTACATTATTTATGAACTTTAAATATTAACCATATTAAAAAGATAATATCTAATTTTAATAAAATATTATCTAACATAAGAATCATCCAAATGTGTAGTCCAAATATTATGTGTAGTCCAAATATATAGTATATGAGTTTCATCGGAAGAATCTTGAGTATGTTCAAGATAAATAATGAATACAACTCTATCATATAGAAAATAATAAAATGTATTGGTCAAATGATTAAGTGCACTAACAAGGTAACAATGACTATAATAGTTATTTTAAATGTAAAGTCCGTTCTAAGACACTTAAAAGAGAAACTATATAATATCGGGTGCTTAATGCAAAGTCGCCAATAATACTGGGTATGGATTATCAACTCCTAGTATTGGAATATTGGTGTTATTTCATTTTATGAAATGAAGTCACTTGTTAAACAAAGTATCAATACAAGTGTGGTTACATATACGGTTCAAATTGTGTACACATAAAGTTTGTAACCATATTCTGATGACAATTTGCTAAGGATTGAGCAAATAAATACATTAATTTGCTCAAGTGTGAGATGTTAGAATATGATCATATGCATGGGAACATGCAAGAAATATAATTACACATGTATTATAAATATAATATATGGTGCAGATTCAAGGTTTGTGTTCCTTATAAGAGATGCATCCCTTATAAGAGACATAGCCCAAATCAAGAGTTTATGTCCCTTCAAGGGACATAATCTTTAATTAGTAGTGTTTTGAGTGTCTATGAATACGACTCCAAACATCTCTCAAAGTAACACAAAAGAACAAATTATGAACTTACTTGATGAGAAGCTGGTAAGGGTTCTTGCATGTGATAACCAGCCTCACGATAATTAACATCTATTCCAGAATTTAGACATAATTGACTTCAAATTAAATAGAATTAAAACATTATTAGGCACAAATAGAACTAGTTATTTTTAATAAAAAATAAAAGAAATTATTATTAATATTATATTTATAATACAGGTTATATCATATTTTAATTTTAAAAAGACACATGGCATAATACTATTGGTTAATTTTTTTGTCATATTTTAATTATAAAACTTACTAAACAAAAAAGAACATGTAAAAAAAAAGGTGTAGTTGGCCACCCGCATATTCTAACAACGATACGGTAGATCAAATCAATTAGGCATCATTAAATTTTAAATCTAATAATTTATATAATGGTAGAGATATTTTGTTAAAGAAGTATTATAAAACGGTGATAATAGAATATGAAAATCAATTTTTGTTGAAGGCGGAAGCAATAATTTTAAATATATAATGTAATAATAAAGTAATTAAAAATAAACTTTTAAAAAGTGAAAGAAAATACACACAATATTTATGTTGTGCAATAATTTGTCTATGTTTATGATAGATCAAGATCTTACTTTTTTTATTATGAATCATCAAAGTAATCATAAAGTATGCATTTTATAAATAAATAAAAAAAGAACACTCTAAAATTACACTCACAAAAAATATAATTTTATCTCTCTTATAATTTAGGAGTTTCTTTCACTAAAAATTATTAAGATCACAAAGAATCATTAAATTATATTTACAATCCAATAAACAGCTTTTATATAGATTTAGAATGACTTAGAGAAATTGTAAGAATTAGATTAGGGAGTCTTAGACAACTTAGGATACTAAACAAAATAGAAAAATTGATTTTTGGCATTAGAGCCACAACACTGACTCTCTGGCACAGCGGTGCCACACACTTAATGCACTTGCGCTCTAGCACTGGTTTTTTGGTGTTATGGCACTAATGTTTTTGCCTGATGAGCTACGACGCTCCACCTTAAGCGTCGCACTACCCAAACCTTAACAATTCTACATTCATTCTTTTACCCCATTTTATATTTCTCTTACTTTTTTACTTTTTTGCATACTCAACGTATTTAATTTATTTTTTAAATTATATTATAAATATTTTTAATTAACTTTCTTACCATTATTATAACTTTACCGTCAAACAAGGATACGGTATGATTCACCGCCACCACTATATGAATTATTAGTCGAAGATTTTGTTAAAGGTGGTGGCGGAGCTTTGTAACATGCTGTCAATATTCATCTCCCTATTTCGCCCTCTCCTAGTGCTTTAATAAAATTAACTCATTAAATAGATTTTATAATGTTAACATTAACTTGATTCATTGTCATCACTGTCAATGGCCAAGATAGTGGTGCACTACTGTTACTTTTTGTTTTTTTATACTTTTTATTTTATAAGTTTAAAATATATAGAACAAATTAAAGGAGTAGTACTAAATATACATAATTATAAATTTTATATTTTAAATAATGTATCATTAATTTATGATTACCATTTATAATTATTAAATTTTTATTTGTTATTAATATAATAATTATATGTTAAAAAATTGGTGATTCAACAATTTTGATTGGACAAGAATTGAGATGAATACTAAAGTGGAGAGTCACAAGAAGTCTAGAACGTGTGGGACACGTATGAAGAAGTCTAGGACGTGTGGGACATGAAAGGGGAAGTGAAACGGGACTCAGACTCGAAGAAAAAGAAAAAATCGCGGGGAGCTTCCAGCGCCGCAGCACTGGGACCTCAGTGCTGCAGCGCTGGACGCGAGAAGGTCCAGCGCCGTAGCGCTGGATACTCAGCGCCCCAGCGCTGGACGCAAGAAGAGCCAGCGCTGAGGCGCCCAGGGACGGGCGCTGCAGCGCCAGAACGCGTGGAGAAGTCCGTTTTGGCTCGAGATTTCAAGTTTTGAGAAGTTTTGAACTTCTAAAATAAGCGGACTCTTACTCCAACAAGGAATAGAGTTTGTAGGCACGAAATATACCCTATATAAACACTTGTAAACCATTGTTTAAGGTTAAGCATCTAAGGTTTCAAGATGTAACCATAAGAGAGAATAGAGGAGCTAGGTAGGCACTAAGTGCGTGGTGCACTAGGGTGTAACCTTGGAGGGTGTTTTCTTCTTTAGGTTCTTTGAGTGATTAAAAGAGAAACATCATAGATCCTTTAGGCTTAGATGCTCGGGCTATTCTTGTGTTTCTTGTAAAAATCTCTTATGAGAAGATACGAAGAGGTCTTAGGGAGTCATAGTGATCAATGGTAGATGCTTAGAGGTCTCTATGAGAGATACTAAGGGGTCTTGTGGGATCATTGATGATGTAAGAAGATACTTTGTGATCTATTTCAATGGGAAGAAACTGGATTATGGATCCTCCGTGGACGTAGGTAATTTGGGCCGAACCACGTATATTTTGTGTCTTGTGATTAGTTTGTTTTCTTTATCTTTATTGGTGTGTTAATCTTATGTATTCTTACTTATGGTGTGAGTTATGATTTTCCGCTGCACATAGGGTATTAAGGTTGTGGCTTAGTTGATGCCATAGGGGTATCAAATTGAAATGCACGACTTGATATCCCTCAACATTATATAATATTAATCAACAATTGACATATCAGATAGCATATATTTAAGATACAAACTTTGTATTTCATCTATTTATGCATAATATTACTCAAATTAATAATATTATGTTATGTCTTTTAAGATAAAAATACCATATTGTCTTGGTGACATATAACTTAACATAATTTTTTAATGAAAAAGGGTATTTTAGGGTCATTTAAAAAAATAGAGGAATATAAATGTATTTCATACCAAACTTCGGGGTTGTAACTATCCTTTTTCAATAATAAAATTCATAAAATTATAAAAGTTAATAATGTTTTAATTTAAAAACTTCTCTCTTATATTGTTTTTTTTATAAGATTATTCTACGATATTGTGATGAAAATTACGATATCAATACCCACATAAACCTTAATCATTAGATTTAATCAAGGGTTTGAAGTTAATAAGAAAAATTAACATATTTAAGGATTAAACATGTTAAAGGTAATAGATAAACGTTACTCTTTAAAATTGAATAAGATATTAACACTGTTTAAATACTTGAAAAACAAATCCTCTCCATCGTATCTCCTTTCCTTATATCTCTTTATTTGACTTAACCTTTTTTCTTTTTCTTTTTTTACAAGAATTAATTTCAAAATATTATATTATTGTAAAGAAATATTTATTTTCAATTATTTAGAACTGATATTTTTTATTTTTTAAAAACATATATTTCCTTTGACAAAAGAAAAAACACGTAGCAACAATTTATTTTAATTATATGTTTACTTTAATAATTTTTTAAATTAATTAATATTTATTATGTACAAGTGTAATTTTAATAAAGAAAATATATTGCTTGTTGTTTTAATAACCATTCAAAATAACATATAACATTCATTAAAAGAAGATTAAAGTTAGAAATCAACTTCCTTTAATTCAATAATTTTTAATAATTAAAGTACCGATGCCATAATTTTTTTTCATGGTACCATAGAGAGTTTTTTTTTTATTCCTTATTTAAATAGAATAAAAATAGATAAAGTGGTGGGTTTTTATCATTACTAAGAGTTTTCTTTTAGCTTTTGTTTTTTTTTGAAATTATTGAGAGTTGTTTTAACACGTGCCTTGAGAAAACAAGATAAATTTTTTTTTTTAAATATGGATATTATATCATTGATAAAATATAACTAATTTTACATTATAAAACCTATAATAGTATAACTAGAGGGTTATTAGGATAAAGTATTATATTTACACACTAACATATACTTGAACACATACTCTTACAAATAATAGAAGCAATTATAACCCATATTAAAAAAGTAAAGTAAGCCATAAGAAAGAAACACAAATCCTTTTAAAAAAAAGGCGAGTATAAATTTTTTTGAAAACAAAGAATACAAACCTAACAAAAAAAAGAGAAATAAAGACTTCTTAAAAAGAAGAAAAGTGTTTAACCTAGATTAGAAAGATTTTATTTGAAAAACAATCTGCCACACATACTATGACCATCTGCCAACAATTTCAGAAGATCAACTAAATACTAAATCTTAATCAACCGCCATGAGTTACCAGGCCGCCGGATTGTTGGGATTCACATGCCTAAGGCGGTGGCAAAGTTGCTTACTCAGGATGGCGATGGAGAAGCATGAACTGGAATTTTACCGCATGGAATTGCTAATCTGTCTGATCGAAATTATGGAGATAACCATTGGAAATTGCTTAGGCGGCAGATGACAGAGACAACAAATTGTAGGATCTAGAAGAGAGCATGGACGATGGAATTTTATTGCTATTCGATAGGCACGACTGATATACTGGCTACTAGTAATTGGCTGATAAGTGGTGGCCATTACATGAAAGATAGTTGGCAACTGGAAGTCAAGCTAAAAATTAGAATACAACATATTAAAACAAATCTGAGTGTAAAAACAAAAAAACAAATTAAGAAAAAAAGAAGATGTTTCACCAAAGAGAACGAGACATGTCTCCCTCTAGTGAAAAACTGGAAAAAAAAAAAAGTGGTTAAAGAAACTAGATAAAACTTAAAGTTAGTAACTAATAATGTGATTTTTATAAATAAATAAAAGGTTTTATTGGTAATTTAAATGTTAAAATTAATACTACTTTTTTATATATTTTTTTTTCAAACACAACCCTTTTTAAAATTGTGATTTGAAATATGAAAGTCCACGTAAATAATTGGTTGCTTAAAGAGGTAATCAAATGATGATTTGGTTGACCACAAGGAGACTTATGTCTAATAAAATAAGATATTTTAATTCAACCGAAGTTAATTAATAAGCATAAAAAAAATATATCTTAAAACCTACCATCAAATTGAAAAAGAAATGAGTCCAAAAAAAAAAAAATCAAGGAGAATATATCTTGCTTGTACCTCTAAATATTTGAATGAATTGTCACCACAAAAAAGAATTATGCATTTTTTTTAATACATATATACCAATTCATCATGGCATTATTGTAATTTGATTCTTAAAAGTTGTCTTCTATCGTATAGAATTATCATAAGATGCTTTATGACAATGACTTCAAATTGGAAATTATTGAAAATTTGGGTAAGAAAATAGCAATTGGTCAAGTTTAAGTATAGATGACATTAATATAAATATGTAGAGGTAATTCCCACATACAAAGTTCCTCCCCCATACAACTGATAATGTATTGAAGGAAATAAAGGTGATTAACCAATCTTTTATGGATTGGTTAATTAAGAAGTTAACAAAAGATTTTATGAAAAGAAAATACGAGGAGTGCTATATTTGTACAAATGAAATATAAAATTTATATTTTAATTAACGTGTTATTAATTAATAATTACTATTTGTTAAAAAATTTATTAATGTGATAATTATTAATATTAATTAATAATAAATATATTAAATATTACGTTAATTAAAATACAAACTTTATATTTTAATTATATATATGATTAAAAAAAATCATATAGTCATAAATTATTTAAGAAATTTAAAGACATATTAATCAAAATGCTTTTTTCCTTTAAATAAAGAGACGGTATTTATTAATTAAATTAATGAAATTATGAAAATGTTTAAAGCAAATGATATATGTAGCATATATTTGTTGACAAAAAAAGAAGGATATTAACACTGTCACCTGAGGCTTATATAAATTACATATTAATAATAATTTTAATTTTAATTATATTATCACAACTTTACTTAATTTAAAAGAAAAAAAAATACTCTCGTTATATTTATTTGATCATTACAATATCCTTAAAAAATAAAATTATTTTCATCTCATAAATTAAATAAAAGGATAAAAATAAATTTAAAACTAAAGCTACCATTAAAATGTAATTTATATAAATATCAAGGGGTAACATTGTTAATACCCAAAAAAGAATATCACTATCACGTAAAGAAGCCGGTAGTTGCAAAGTACCTAGAAAAGGTTGTTATGCTGACTTTGTCCACCACCTCACTTCTCTCACCTGTCTTTTCTTTTACGTTAGTCTTACCTTCGTACTTTACAATTTATTATACACACATAACACGTCATAAAAAATCTTCTAGATCCCTAATGTTTCACGTTTTTATAATATAAATTCTATTTCTTAAGAAATAGCTACTTAGGTCCTTAGAATTTTAAAATCATACACCCATACCCCTAACCCCGCCATGGGTTTGATAATATGACTAGACTTAATACTCTTAATTCATATATGTAATATATTTTTTAAAAAAAATTACAACTATCATTAATTAATGAATATTAAAACAAAGACAATGATAACAACTAAAACTACAATCGAAGTCACTTGTGAATAAAGGGTTTTTTTTTTTGGCTTTTTAATAAGATAACATCATTTTATTTTTTCTTTAGGACAAAAGAAATTATAATTTTCTCTATTTTAATTTGATACTAAAAGCTTAATTAATTATAATTTAATTGACTAAAGTTAAAACTGAGTGGTACATAATATAAGTAGAAAATGAGACCAATTGATTTCAAGATTTTGTTGCAATTCTATTGTATAGTTCAGTCTAATATCAATATGTGTCTTTAAATATCATATAATTTTAGGGTCGAGATACGTGATACTATTTTTTATATATAATTTTTTACATAATTTTATCATTATTAGATTGTTAATATTTTAATGATCATAATTTAAGATAACGTGATATTTCTTTTCTTTTAAAAAAAATATTTATTAAAGAGTGAACTCACCGCTAAATTAAGTACTCTATTTTCTCTCCCAAGTGTCTTTATACTTTCTTTTTTCTTGTATTTATTTTTCTCTTTCTTTTTTATAACTTTTCATATTAATACATTTTTTGTTACTAATATTTTTTCTTAAATAAAAACAACTAAATAACTGTTTTGCAGATAGAAAACACAAGAAGCAATAGTTTTGTTATATTTTCATGTACTCGAAGGAAGGAAGTTCCACCTAGAAATTGAAAATGCATAAAAACTGCTATGAGTAGGAAGATCTTGAAAAGCACATATTTTATCTTAGAAGCTCTGCTTCAAAGAAAAATATGTTAACTAGCAAAGTAAATACGATTCTCCTCTTACTGTCTTTTATCTTTGAACACAAAAGAAGTTACACTTTCAAACAGATGCATCTGTTGACACAATTTCAAATTCGAATATGAAAAGCTTTTCTCCCTTAAAATTAAGTTAAAGCGAGAACTCAAAAATCAATTTAAAATTTTAATTTTTTTATACAGTAAAATAATTTGTTTATTAAAAATAAATAATAAAAATTTAAAGTAGAAAATAAAATATTAACAACACAATTTTATATGGTTCTGTTAATTATCTATATCCACAATGAATCCAAAGATTTTAATCTCTCTTTCCAACTTCCTAAAAATTTTATAAAGAAAACTCAATGAAAAATTTTTAAAAGGACCTAATATTTAGTGAAGTCTTACTCTACCACGAGCAATGAATACTAAAACGATGGTTCCACCTTAGCGCACACAAGCACTTAGTGTCTACTCAGTTCTTTCCCTTTCTTAAAGTCTCTCTTAATGCTTAATTTTAACTAAAGGATTTACAAGTATTTATATAAGGTTTATTTCGTGCCTACTAATCCTATTGCTTATTGGAGTAAGAGTCCATTTTTTTTTCAAGTCTTAAACTTCTCAAAACTTAAAATCCAGATCAAAACTGATTTCCTGACGCTTCTGGCATTGCAGCGCTCATCCTTGGGAGCCACGGCACTGGCCATGTCGTGCCTATCGCCCTGGCGTTGGGCTTCTGTGTTGGGCACTGCGGCGCTCAGCCCTGGAGCCTTTTATGTGTGTTTTCTTCGTTTTCTTCGAGCCTTTAAGTCTCGTTTCACTTCCTCATTCATGTCTCACATGTCCTAAACATTTTCATACGTGTCACACACGTTCTAAATTTCTTGTGACTCTCCCATTTGGTATTCATCTCAATTCTTGGCCAATCAAGATTGTTGAATCACCAATTTTCCAACAAACCCTTCCTTGATTAAAAATCTTATAAATAAGAAGGCTTCTAAATCCGATCCACACCAATACTTTATCACCTAGAGTTGAGTCCAGTTAAGTCTCCACGAAGACTTAACTTTCTCCGAGCTAGTGACTTTGGTCTCCAAAGGATTTCATACATCTTGCATAGGGTATGGATGCATTGCACTCATTTCCGACCCTTATTATATTGGTGAGCACAGTTTGGATGTCGCCTAGTAGTTTGCATTACCCCAACACCCCGCGTTGAGCCACTCATAGCCATCCTAGTAAGCACATAGAGCTCCTCATTATGCTTCTCACCCTCAAACCTTATAGATCATTTCTCTACTCTTAGTTTTTCTTTTTTCACTCTAACCGAATACTTTTCCTTATCTAATTTGCCTAGAGATATCAAGTTCCTCGTCAGTTTAGGAACATACCTTACACCATGTAATTCTCTAGTTTCTTCACCTTGCATCTTTAGCTTTATGTCACTAACTCTCATGATCTCACAAATCATGTTATTCCTCTCTTAGCTTTGTATTTGGTAAACATCGATCTGTTGGGATATATATGGACGTTACACCCCGAATCTAGTATCCATTTACCAGCGTACTTTTCCCTTGAGGCTACTAATGTGTCTACAACTTCGGTATCTTCCTCAGTACCGATTTTAGCCTACCCTTCTTGGCCTTTTGATTTCAAAAAATTCTTCACAAAGTGTCATTCCTTATTACAAATGAAACACTTCTTGGATCTCCTCATTGATTGGTTGCTCTTTCTTCCTTTTGCAAACAATGTTGCTCCACTCTTGGACTCAGATCTCTTTGTCAATTCTTTTGAGTTCAATGATGCTTTGACGTCATTCATCGTTAAAGATTCCTTACCATACAAAACGTATCTAGAAAGCTCTTATAGCTCTTCGGCAACAAACTTAATAAGATAATAGCCTTGTCTTCATCATTAGTTTTGATATTCAGTTGCTCAAGACTTATAATGATCTTGTTGAACTCATCAGTGTGAGCTCTTAATGAAGATCCCTTGTGCATTGTTAGTTGATACAGTTTCTTTTTTACAAGAAGTCTATTTACAAGAGACTTTATCATGTATAATGCCTTGAGTCTCTTACATAGCCCCAAAGCAATTTCCTCATCACTAGCTTCCCTTAATACTTCATAGCTAAACGCTAGGATTATGGTGCTGTGAGCATTTTTCTAAATCGTGTCCCAATCTTTTTGTCCGAACTTTGAGGTTATTGTTCCTTTGCTAATTAAAGAGTTGGCTTCCTCCAAGACTGAGTCTAGCCCTTCCTTCACTAGTAGAGCCCTAACATTCTTCATTCAAAGATTGAAGTCATTCATCCCATTGAACTTCTCTATTTCTTGCTTGATTGCAGCCATGGTTTAAATACCTTAAGTGCGTATTGTTGAACCTTTGCTCTGATACCAATTGTTGAGGGAGAAAACGCCATTCTCCTTCTCGAGATTAGGTTGAAGCAAAGAATCCAAGATTCAACTTAGAACCCTAACCTCCTAACGCAACGGAATAATTTATTTATCAAGTAAAATAGTAAGAATCCAAAGTAAAAAATAAAATATTACAATACAATCTTATGTGGTTCGGCCAATTGCCTATGTCCACGGTGGATCCAAAGATCCTAACCTCTCTTATTAACTCCCTAGAGATTTTACAAAGAAAACCTAATGAAGAACTCTAAAAAAAACCTAGTATTTAGTGAACCCTTGCTCTACCACAAGTAATGAACACCCAAACGATAGTTTCACCTTAGCGCACACAAGCATTTGGTGTCTACTCATTTTTTTCCTTTTTCTTAGAGTCTCTCTTAATACTTAATCTCAACTAAAATATTTATAAGTATTTATATGTAATTTATTTTGTGCCTACTAACTCTATTCCTTGTTGGAGTAAGAGTCCACTTATTTTGAAAGTCTTAAACTTATCAAAACTTAAAATTCGGATCAAAACCGACTTCTTGACACTTCTGGCACCGCAGCGCTCAGGGATGAGCGCTGCGGTGCTGGCCATGTCGTGCCCATCTCCAGTGCCGCGGCACTCAGCCCTGAAGCCTCTTATATACATTTTTTTCGTTTCTTTTGCGTCTTTGAGTCTCGTTTTTTTTTCTTCGTATTTCATATGTCTTAAACTTCTTTATAAATGTCTCATACATTCTAAATTTTTTGTTATTCTCTTATTTAATATTCATTTCAATTTTTATCTAATTAAAATTATTAAATCACTAATTTTTTAACACTTTTAATAAATAAAGTGTATAGATAACATGATTTTTAGATAATTAACAATTTTTTTGCACGTATCTACACACAGCATATAATAATAAATAGCTTGTGATGCAGGTTCTTCGTGATGAATTATCCAAGTCATCACATGAAATAGATTATACAGGACAAACAGTATCTCAGGAAAAATAATTTTGGAGAAGAGAAACAAGTAATTTGTTCTGTAAATTATCACTATCAATTCATGGTCTCCTTTTTGGTCTTTCAGAGAAAAACAAGGGACTTGCACGTCTGTTACTGTTTGCTGTCTTTTCTATCAATTTCAGTCTACTGCAAAATTAATAATCTAATAATTATAAAACTATGTTAAAAATTGTGCATAAAAAATAATGTTATAAATTCTGCCTTATAATTTTATATAAAAAAATATAATGAATTTGATATGGCGGAAGATTATGCTTGACTTAGCAAATGCTAGATAACTCCTGTTCCAGTAACACTTTCCTTAGTAAAATTGACATTTGATTTAACTTGTTTTTACATTATTACTTCTTATTTTGACTAATAAATAACATTCCTAAATTATATGAACTATTTCAGAATAGTGTGGGTTAATCAATAAAACCTGAAACATCAAGGACCTGGATGAGTTTTTCTTTTCCCAGCAAAGAAAATCAAAAGTCGTTCGAGAAATTTCTCTCCTCTCTCACAGAGAAGTTGGTTTAACTTTCTCTTGAAGTCATAACAACATGATAACAGAGCTAAAACTAACTTTCTCCCTTCTCTAATTCTCTCCACCTGTCGACCGTTGCATTTTTCTTTCTCGGCAAACAAACAGATTAACACCTGCAACAAAAATTAAAAAAAAAAAAACAGAAACAAAAAGAACCCACATAAGCATCTAAAATCCCCCTGAGGTTCTCTTTCTTCATCTTAATAATGAAGAAGACGATGATCACATGCATGGCTTTAACCATGTTTAAGAAACTCACAGCTGTGCTTCTCATATTCACAGTTGCTTTAAACTCCGTGTGCGCGAGGTTTGTGGTGGAGAAGAGTAGCATCACTGTGTTGCATCCGCAGAGTCTTCGTTCAAAGCGTGACGGTGCAATTGGAAACTTTGGGATACCTGACTATGGCGGTTCCATGATTGGCTCTGTTATTTATCCCGATAAAGGAGCTTTTGGATGTGAAGCTTTCGATGGTGATATGCCCTTCAAATCTAAGTTCTATAGACCCACTGTGCTTCTTCTTGACAGAGGAGGTATTTCTTTTCCCTTTTTTGTTTTTAAAGTTCTATCTTCAATCTTTCTTTCTCTCTTTCTCTTTATCTGTAAAATTCTTTAACTTTAAAGAAAACGGATTGTCGCTGTGTAAGTTTTGTTGGGTTGACTTGAAATTTTTCTTTCGTCAACTTGATTGTTGAACATTTGATTGATTAGTCATTGGATACACTTTTTATCCATTTGGGTATGTTTGTTTAATTTTGTGAACATCAAGCTATTTTTTGTAGGATTTTTATTGATGGGTCATGGAATAAGTTTCTGGAAGTCAATATGCAGTTTTTTTTTTTTTTTTGAGAGGAAGTCAGTATGCAGTTTTAGGAATGGGTAATTGTTAGTTTTGCTTTTATTGTTGGATTTCTTTTTAAAGGAAAAAAGAAAATTAGTGAGAGTATTTGCTACAATAAGTTGTTTAATTGTAATGGATCTTTCTTATAAGAAAATAAATATTGGCTTTGTTCTGGATGATCTGTTTTTCCCCTGCTTTTCCATTTCTTTTTTCTTTTTTCTGTGTATTATAGTATGTATGAAGATACAGCATTCTGCTTGAAAGTCAACTGAGGAAAACCATGTATCAAAGAACATAATGAGAAATAACTGCTTTCAATCTTAACCATCATAATGATCTGGACTAATATAAATGAAGCATGGAAGTTTCTTTTAAGTAATCTTGTATTAATTGTTTTCTTCCTTTTCTTGCACCTTTAGAGTGCTACTTCGCTTTGAAGGTATGGCATGGTCAACAGGCTGGAGCCGCAGCAGTTTTAGTTGCTGATAATGTGGATGAACCTCTAATCACTATGGATTCCCCCGAGGAGAGTAGCGATGCAGATGGGTACGTAGAGAAAATTGGAATTCCGTCAGCTCTGATAGAACATTCCTTTGGTGAGAGCTTGAAG
Organism: Ailanthus altissimus; assembly: GCA_946807835.1. NCBI lineage: Eukaryota > Viridiplantae > Streptophyta > Magnoliopsida > Sapindales > Simaroubaceae > Ailanthus > Ailanthus altissimus. The sequence continues at coordinate 6,641,074 of OX327690.1, read as the reverse complement.
GAAACCTTGAAGAAAGGTGAAGAAGTTGTGATAAAACTGGACTGGCGAGAGTCAGTGCCCCACCCTGACCAAAGAGTTGAATATGAGTTTTGGACAAACAGCAACGATGAGTGTGGAACTCGTTGTGATGAGCAGATGAACTTTGTGAAAAATTTCAAGGGCCATGCTCAAATTCTTGAGAAGGGTGGCTTTACTTTGTTTACACCACACTATATAACATGGTATTGCCCTAAGGCTTTCATTCTTAGCAGCCAGTGCAAGTCTCAATGCATAAACCATGGGAGATATTGTGCACCTGATCCAGAACAGGATTTCGGAGAAGGGTATCAAGGAAAGGATGTGGTTTTCGAGAACTTGAGGCAGCTTTGTGTGCATAGAGTGGCAAATGAGAGTAACCGCTCTTGGGTTTGGTGGGATTATGTGACTGATTTTCATATCAGGTGCTCCATGAAGGAGAAGCGCTATAGCAAAGAATGTGCCGAGGAAGTTATGAAATCACTTGGTAGGTAACTAATGTATGGCATTGCTTTGTTGCAATCTCGTTCTTGTAGCATTTCTAATAAGTATAATTTGGTTAACACAGATCTGCCCATTGAAAAGATCAGAAAATGCATGGGTGATCCTGAAGCTGATGTAGACAACAAAGTGCTTAAAACTGAGCAAGAACTTCAGGTTATTATCTTTACTTATTTTCCATTTCCTTCAGTCAAACTTCCTTTCATGTAATGAAATTTTTCATTCAAAGAATACATGTTTCCTCTCGCAGGAAATTTTTGAATGAACATAGTGAATTTTGTAACACAAAATCCTTGCCAACACCATATTGATTCGTTGTTTCATTTTGATTGATTGTTGAAATTTAGATTGGCCGAGGATCCCGTGGAGATGTTACCATCTTGCCAACATTAGTTATCAATGACGTTCAATATCGAGGTTTGCTATTTAATGACTGTTTTATCATGTTAATCATCTTATAGTGTCCTCTGAAATTTATTCATCTATTCCTAGACTGTGTTCTGTGATTGAATACCTTTTTAAATGTCCCCTGGAAATTCTTCATCTTGAATTTCAAATATTTGCTATATATGGATGCTAAAGCCCTTCATGTGCATTTTATGAAGGAAAATTGGAGAGAACTGCTGTACTGAAAGCGATATGTGCTGGATTTAAGGAGACTACCGAACCACCAATTTGCTTAACCAGAGGTTTATATTCTTAACTTATCATTTCATCTGTACAGCTGACTAGTTCTTTACATTTAGGAAGTGCTTTGATTATCTCTTCTAATTTTGCCTAATCTTATGTGGGCAGATATTGAGACTAATGAGTGCCTTGAAAGGAATGGTGGCTGTTGGCAAGACATACAAGCCAACATAACTGCTTGCAAGGTATAGCACTGAAATTTTACAAAATTCTCTTTGTCAGCAATTGTGCAGCACTGCAATTTGCTGTGAGCTGGGAAATTTAAAGGAATCTGTGATTCTGTTCAGGATACATTTAGGGGAAGAGTATGTGAGTGCCCTACAGTGAAGGGCGTCCAGTATAGAGGAGATGGATACATATCCTGTGAAGGTACACTTTTTCTTCTTAGTTCTTTTTATTTTTCATTCTACTTTTTCTACTGTTTATGAACGAATGTTTTATATTGGGACTCTGGAATGCCCAGATATGATCCCTTCAGTTTAAAGTTCAGACCAAGTTAGAAATAAATTATGAGACAAGAAATTATGCAGATTGCCCCATTGCTGCCTTATGATTATCACCTCTTTCACTAACCGTATAAATTTTAGGTGTTATGACCTTTTATGGATCTATAACATTCATTCTAACAACTAGCTTCCAGCGTGGTCAGGTTCAACTTTGTTCAGTTCAGTTTGTGGGATTACAAATTCTACCTCTCTGAAATACAATATTAGGCTTATGTATCAGCTATTTTACACTTAACTCATTAATTGACAGCTTATGGAGCTGCAAGGTGTTCAATAAACAATGGAGGATGCTGGTCAGAAACTGGAAATGGATTAACCTTCTCAGCCTGCTCAGTTCAGTGATGTTATCTATTCCTTATGATATTTTTTCAAATAAAAAATTCTTTAGTTCCCTTTTACTGATTGACAAAAGTACTACCATTGCATGTACATTATATTAGGGTAAATTTTCAAAAATAGTCAAAATTGAGCGACTTAACTTTTTTAGCTACCATTTCAATGTTTTAATTTTTTTAATTAAACAAATTATTTTTGAACAAAAACTCTCTTCTATTATTTTAACAGTATCCGCTACAATAACTTTTTTATTCAAAAATAAATATTTTTTTATTAAAATTATATTTATTTTATATTTTTATTTATATTTATTTTAATTATATTATTACAAAATTTACATAAATAATATAATTATTTAATGTAGTTAATGAAAGTAAATAAATAAAATAATTAAAAAAAATTAATTTTCATAAACAAATACAAACTTAATTTGTATTTTTTATTAAAATTATATTTATTGATAATTAAATAAAAAATAAAATAAATATATTTAATTTATTTATGAATAATATAAATTAATTATGTCATATATAATAAAATAAAATTATAAAAAAATAAATTAAAATATTGAGGCAAAATAAATTAAAATATATAATAAAAACTTATCGCACCCATATTTGAGCGCGATAAAAACATATCGCGCCCATAAATATGGGCGCGATGGGATGAGGGGGGTGATTTGCCCCCTCTTAATTTTTTTAAAATTTTATTATTTTTATTTAATCTATAATTAAATTATTTATAATTATATAAATAAATTTTTTTTAATTTTAATATATATTTATTATGTATAATATAATTCATTTATATATTTTATTAAAAAATATTTGTATTTATTTAAACTTAAGTTATATTATTTATTTAAATTTAACTACATTAAATAATTAACTTTTACTTAAATTTTGTAGTAATATGATTAAATAATTAATAAATTATATAAATAAATAAAATAAACATAATTTTAATAAACAAATAAAAATTTTAATTTTGAATAAATAAAAGGTACTGTAACAGCATTGATCACTGTAGCGGACACTGGTTACTGTAGCGGGTTCTGTTGAAATGGCAGAAGGGTATTTTGTCCAAAGATGGTTTATTTGGTTAAAAAAGTTAAAAATTTGAAATAGTAGCTAGAAAGGTTAAAAGCTATTTCCGAAAATTTCCTATTGTGTCTGAAATCTTCTTCTTTCTTTGGTATCTCATTGAATTTCCTTTTATATCAAATAGGAGTCTCAATTAACTGGCTGTCAGTGTCCAAATGGTTTTCGTGGGGATGGTCATAAATGTGAAGGTGCTTTTCTTATCCCAGCGTGACTCTCAATGATCAGTTTGCTTATGTATGCTCTACATATAACTGTATTGCTCATTAAACTTAAGAACTTTTCATTTTATTTCTTTCTGATGTGAGCCAGATATCAATGAATGCAAGGAGCGTTCTGCCTGTCAATGTGATGGTTGCTCCTGTAAGAACACTTGGGGAGGATTTGAGTGCAAGTGTAAAGGAGACCTCCTTTATATAAAGGAACAAGATGCTTGCATTGGTAACATAAAAATTCATATTATGATGCCCACATATCCTTCTGTGAAGATCATTTTAGGGAATAATTGATGTGATCTATCCATTGCATTCTCATGATTTGACTTTCAAAGTTGATTATATTAATTCCACCGTGTTAAGTTTTATCTGTCTTAAGTATATGCTGTACATTCATAGGATTAGGGAGTTGTACCTTTGCTTCTTTAGTCAGAGGTGGAGATCTCTTAGCCCTAAAACCAGCTAATTTTTGGGTTGAGTTAGAAATTGATTTCATCAATCAGGTTGGCAATGATTTGGGTTCAAGAATACTGATAAATCACACAATTTTTCCTAATTGTAATCAAATAATTAGGGCTCACAGAAATCAATTCAGAATATCAGTCAATCCTGTTTCTAGCATGTTAATTGGTCCAATTTTTTATTGTAGGAATAAAAAGTCAGTCTGTTGGCTTTCCAGAAGGCTTTCTCTTTTAGTATCAATTTGATGATTACCAAAACTAACTTATTGTTTTTGATATGAGCCTACAATTTGAGATGTGATGTTCTGTAAATGGCAATCAGAATCCGGTGATTTTGCTCATGTATCACAACCAATTTTCCCCCGACTGTCTCTTGATATATTGGAACAGACTTTTTTTTTTTACAGAAACTAATCAAGTTGCAATGAAACCAATTTGCTGCTCTGCCTCTCAGTAACTCATAATTTATTGAATTTGCTTTCTTCCATGAAAAAAATCAGTAATTTACCATTATGGCCTCACTGAATAAAACCTTCACTGTTCCAGAAATATTGTAAATTTATAGTCTAAATAATTAACTGTTTGTTGTGACTATCAGTGAGATAGTCACACTTACATGCTAGATTTGTCATCTTTTTTCATTGTTTGTACAGAGAGAAGCGGGTCCAGATTTGGATGGTTCCTCACTTTCTTGGTCCTAGCAGTTGTGGTGGGTGCTGGTGTAGCCGGTTATGTATTCTACAAATACAGACTTCGAGTATGTCTAAAGACGGTTTACTAATGGTTTTTTGCCATCAATTTTTTTTTTTTTTGTGGTCCCAAATACACAAATAACTGCTTACTGAACATTCTTCTTCCATTTTCAGTCTTACATGGACTCAGAGATCATGGCTATCATGTCACAGTACATGCCTCTTGATAACAATCACCATAATGAAGTTCCAAGTGAAGCACAGCCTTTACGACATGGATCATCAGTGTAAGGTAATCATATTTCTGCCTCTATGAGCAATCTACTTTTGTGTTTCATTATCGTCACACTGACTTCATGAGCTATTGATAATTGCAGAACCAAATGCTAAAATTATATGACAAAAAAGGGCTTCCAAGACCAGACTAGATTATTTGCTTTTCAGAAACACATATAGCAACAGATCTTACACAAACCACATTTGCCAGAACTCCGTGAGTTTTATGTATACAGACTATTATTCACAGGATTATTTTTCTATTTCCACTTTGTAGATAAAAAAGGGTTGAGTTGTAAATGTAGGTTCCGAGAATATTAAAATCGATGTTAATAAGAAAGCCGAGGAAATAATCAAATAATGTATAAAAATCAGATGCTACTTTGTCAAGTATTTATGTTTCCAGAACATGTTGCTCGTGTTGTGACCAGATTTTACATGCAATACATATGTTACCCCCAAGTATGAGGGGAATTTCCCTGGTCACTTCGAGGTTTATCAGAATTAAGACAAGTGAATAAACATCAGAAGTTTATGACTAAAAGACTCTGCCATCAGTAAACATTAGAAAAAGTTAATGGTTTGGTAATCCTTGATTAACTTCAACAAAAGGGTTCCTTAGTAAAAGTTTTCTAACCTTTTCACGTCTGATTGTTATTTTGACAAACCTCAAGGGCATACAGCGGCCTTCTCTGAAGTAAGATCCTAAAATGCAATTATAGTTTTAACTCGAGAGCTTCTCTGATGCAACTCTGTTTAAACTGCGCCATCATACAATACACCTGAACTTTTGTTGAGCAATCAGTGTAGTTGATGAATGGAAAACGTAAATTGTTATATCATGTTATGGTCCTTGTGGAAATGAACTATTATCAATCTCAATTCACTACTCTTTGGGCCTAGGACGCTCTCCTAATCCAAATTGGATTAAGGGTTAACTTGATTTTGTATTTTTATTCTTACTATTTTTTAGAGATTTGTATCTCACTTGATAATTTTTATTGAAGTTTAAGACAGAATTTTCAAAGTTTATTTAGTTCAAATTGTCTATCATCATTCATACGATAATTTTTATTGTAGTAATTTTGATAGTTCACATGCGAATGAAAATTTGAATATATTCCAATACCATTTGTTATAGATCAGTTATTTGCTATTGATTCAAATGATTAGTATGGTAGATAATGTTGTCTATCTTCTTATATATATCTAAAATTAACTTAGCTTCTATTTAATATAAAATGTGACATTCTATCACACCCAATTACATGATGCACTCGTCATGTATAGTATAAACTCATAGGTCAAGCTGACTTGTATTATTCATCCCTACTATTTTTAAGAAGTCTATATCTTACGTGACAATTTTTATTAAAATTTAACTTTGAGAGACCTACATCTCTTTAGTCTTCGAAGATTCACTTAATCTCTATCCAATGTGGAGCGTGATATATCCCAAATAAAGCTCCAATAAAAATTGTTAAGTGAAATTTGAGTCCATTTTGACTTTTAAAAATAAACTAGATGTAATAAGAGCATCACATAATTAAGTGAAAAAAAATATCATGTCTTACATCAAATAAAAATTCAGCAAATTTTGGGTATATATAACAAATAGACAATATAATTTAATATGTTAGTCTTTTATGTCAATAAAAAACTAATCATCAATGAGATTGTCTTTATCTTTGGCATACAAAATTTTAAATATGTTAAGTTACAAGAGGAAATAATTAATATAAATGTTAGGTTACAAGCAGATTAATTATTAATATAAAAATTTTAAATAATAAAAGAAATAAAAATTTTAATATATTAAATATATAAAATCTTAAAAATAATAACTCAATAATCACCGCGATTATTTAGGTTCCTTGCAAGAGTGCATCGAATATCAAACTTATAATTTGCTTGATTTTTTTTTTCTTCTGTAAGAGAAAGTTCTAACATTCAGATTTTGAAACTTTTATTGGGAATTCATTAAGGATTTTATTATAAGGTTATTCAATTCATTCATTTCTTTGTTTTAATAACTTAACCTCATTCCTATTGACATTTGTTTTTTTTTAAAAAAAATAACAACCCTTTAAGTATTCTTTTTTTTCAAAAAAAAAATAACAACCCTTTAAGTATTCTTTTTTTTTTAATTCGACTTAATTAAAAAGAAAAATGAAAAGGCTTTTTTTTCAATATTTTTTGGAAATTAAAATTTGTTTTTAATAATACTATTGTGAAACTATAAAATGTTCTTGGCTTTATTGTCAATCTCTCTAATTCTTTTTTGTTCATTTAGTAAAAATTTTAACACTTAATATTTTAGACATGAACTCATTATACTTATTTTGAAGGGAAAAAAAATCATAAATTTGAGAATGATTTTGTTCTCCAAGTCTAATAGAACAATTTATAATTCAAAATGAGTAAGTAATACTTATATAAAATTAAAATATAAAATTTATATCTCAATTACGCAACAAATTATTTATTCATTAGTATTTTAAATCTACTGCATTACTTATAAAATAATAAAATCAATTTTATATAATACATATTAGGGATTAATACCACATTAATTAAGAATACAAATTTTATAACTCAATTTTTTTTATCAACAAATTATTGACATTTCTTCAGGTTGTGCAGTTTTTTTTTCAAGTGAAGATAAAATATGATATGATTTATAGAATAGTAATCAACTTCAGAAAATGAAATCAATATTTATTTTAAGTATATAATATTAGGGATGGTAAAAAATTTTGCAAACTCGCAAACCTGTCAACACTAAGAAAGATTTGGTAAGGTTTGAAGCAGGTTTAGTATACAAACTTAAAACTCACAACGAATTTGGTACGGGTATGATTTTAGTGAAAAATTCACGAATACTCGCAACGGGTATTTGCACATACTACATTTAAAAAAAATTTAAAGAAAAATAAAAAAATTGAGTTGATTATTTTTGTATTTATTTTTAACTCACATCAAAAAGTCTAGATTTGGTTTAACGTTGTTCATACCGTTCAATAAAAATAAATAAAATTAGTTCAAATGAACTAATGATTGTAATTAAAATTAAAAATAAAATTATAGCATTTAACGTAATTGAAATTGGAACTAAAATATTTAATATTTAATGCAATTAGAATTGAATTTAGAATTATAACATTTAACGTAATTGTAATTGAAATTAAACATTTAACACAATTGTAATTAAAAATGAAATTGGATTTAGAATGATAATATTTAATATAATTGAAATTAAAATCGAATTTGAAATTATAACATTTAACACAAGAATTATAATATTTAATGTAAATAAAATTAGAATTAGAATTAAAATAAAAATATTTAACATAATTAAAATTAGATTTGGAATTATAACATTTAACTATCGAAATTAGAATTATAATTATAACAATTTAATATAATTAAAATCAAATTTTGATTTAGAGTTATGACATTTAATGTAATTAAAATCAAAACTGAATTTAAAATTATAACATTTAACATAATTAAAATCGAAATTAGAATTAGAATTACGACATTTAACGTAATTGAAATTGAAATTAAAATTAAAAATAGAAATGAAATTATAGTATTTAATGTAAATGAAATAAAAATTGAATTTAGAATTATAATATTTAACGTAATTAAAATTAAAATTGAATTTGAAATTATAACATTTAACATAATTGAATTCAATATTAGAATCAATATTATAATATTTAACGTAATTGAAATCGAAATTGAATTTAGAATTATAACAATTAACGTAATTAAAATCGAAATTGAATTTTGAATTATAACATTTAACGTATTAAAATTAAAATTAAAATTCAGTTTAAAATGATAATATAAGTGAAATTAAAATTATAATAGTTTAACGTAATTGAAATCAAAATTGGAATAAGAATTATAATATTTAACATAATTGATATCGAAATTGAAATTATAATTATAACATTAACGTAATTAAAATAGAAATTAGATTTGGAATTATAATATTTAATGTAATTAAAATCGAAATTAGATTTGAAATTATAATATTTAATGTAATTAAAATTAAAATATTTAACGTAATTGAAATTATAACATTTATTGTAATTAAAATTGAGATTGAATTTGAAATTACAACATTTAATGTAATTAAAGTTAAAATTTGTTAAAGTTAAAATTATAACATTTAATGTAAATAAAATTATAATTATAATTGATATTATTTTAATTGTTATAATTTATAAATTTTTAATTAAATTAAGATTATAATTTTATTTTTTATTATATTAATTTAAAACTCTTTTAAAATTCGCAAATAACCCATTGCGAGTTTGGTAACAAGTACAAATCCGCAAGTGCGGGTTTGGTAACGGTACTCCAAACCTGCAACGGGTTTAAAAAGGATATGATATTTTATTTTTTAAGTAGATATAAATATGAGTTTAGAGATATCCGTCTCAATTCCGGTCGCTGCCATCCCTACCTGATACATGATTGTCCGATGGAGAAGATAAGAAATATGATACATGTAAGCATGAGCCATAAACATCCTCGAGAAGATCTCTTGGGCAAGCATGCCCAGAACACTCAATCAATCGCATTCCACACATGAGAAGCTCCAATGTGAATTTATAATCATACTCTCACTCAAGTCACAAGTTCTTGTCATGATTACACTCAAACAATTCCACACATGAGAAGCTCCAATATAAATTATAAATCATACTCTCACTCAAGCCACAAGTTCTTGTCATGATTCCTCAAAGTAACTATTTGAAAGCCTCAATTCATCAATGTCTGCCCTTCACAGTTTGACATCGAAGCAAGGCAAATTTCCTTGTATGCAGGTTGACCCTGGTGGTGCGGGTCATCTCACGCAGAATTTTCTGACAGCAGTATACAGGTGGCAGAACTATTCCCTGTGGTGTGTGCTCCTAGCAGTCCTTGAACATGCTATGGCTGCACCAGAAGCAGAGACTCGGCAAAGCTCTTCCTCCTGTTGCACGAAGTGATAGAGAAGAGAAAATATTGTCACTTGCTTTAGACCATCAAAGTTTTGATCAAAAACAATTTGTGAATAATAGAAATCATATAGTTGAAAAAATTAAATAAAAAATGCAAAATAAATATGGTTTTTTACAACTAGTTCAAGGAGTTAGAAACCTACACCATACACGTTTTTAATTGCTTTATTACCCATTTAGATTGTGCAGACATCATCTCTTTCTCAAGTAATGAAATAACTTTGTCTCTTTACATTATCTGACTTATCATATAATTCTCTTGTATGCAAATACATTCTTAAATAGCCTCATTTCGATAACTGGGTTACTTATGTTACTATTGCGTAGAAAACTTTGGAAAACTTGAAAAGATTTCCTCATATAGAGCCTAATCATCTTAGTTGTTTTGACCTATCAACTAGAAAATATTTCCACAATAAATTTAATCATACAGCAGTATGAGATCTATTCATAATCTAGGTCACATATAGAATCGAGTCAGAAATAGGAGTATGTTTATGTTGCTTTTCATGCTGGTGGGTCACACGATACAACCAAAGCAGACTGTTTTTGTCAAAGACTCAGCTTAGTGTGTTTTACAAGTGCGAGGAATGGCTGTAGAATGAAATACCAATCCTGCTTTACCTTAACAGTTGAAGGCCGTAAAAATTAAATGTATTGTACACATCAGGAATCTTTGTTCAATTCCCAATCAGCATGACTCCAAAAGATGCTAGAGAAAACACCATGAGTAAGCGGGTGCTAAGGAACTACTTCTTGAATTGGTTAAATACAGTATTTCGTGATCAGCATTCAATCTTTGCTTACTACAGTTCCTTTTTACCCTTAAAAGCTTTGCAAAATAATTTGAGCATAGATCATGATTTATCATGTCATTCATGCAATACAAACAAATATACACACATTTGTGTCAATGCATACACACAAACCATGAAAGAATATATGCATAAATATTCATGGTCAAATTCCAAAAGTGCTCCTGACATTACGACATATTTTCACTAAAACTTGAAATGCCATTGACATTCATTAATTTCCTACATGCTAGGCATAAAGTTTAATTTCTTAGCCAAGGGAGAAGTAACCGTCTTAGGTTACCTCTGTGAGATCCTTCTTTAGCAATCCCAACTCATTGTAATATATTTCAAATACATTGTCTTTCTCTATTGACTGTTTACTTTGTAGCAGAAATCCCTCCCACTTTTATATTGTTCCTTTCCTCCTATTAAAGGCCAACACTATAATCAAACATCCTTGACAGGAGAGAATTTTTTTGTTGAACAAAAACGGAAAATAAAAATTCAATAAAAACTTCAAGTACAAGCCATTCTCAATTAAAATGTTCAAAATGCTCTAGACTGTTAGAATTTTTGTACATTTTAACAGTGCCAATATTGAATCCAAAGAGAGACATAATTGCTCACAAGGAAAGAACAAAATGCTACAAGAGAACATCAAGTCATAGCTGAAACATGCTTGAATCTTTACCACTATCATTCACATTTTACTCATGATAGTTGTTTGAATATTTCAATGTGATTTCTTCTTTTTGGACATCAGAAAGATACTCTAAATCATTCAAGAATAAGGAACACACGTCCATCATGAAACAATGTAGTTTGATTTCATTGATTCAGTTCATTAAAAGTCCACTCCCAGCAGCCTTATTAATGTTAAATATATTGATTTACAGAGAAAAATATAGCATTAACTGCAAAAAGAAGATATTAAGACACATGCACATAGTTAAAAGTAGTTTGTATCAAGAAAACATATCCTTTAACATTAAAAATTTATCAAAATTCTAAACAAAGCAAAACTGCACAAACACAAAGTGCAATCCAGTCCAGCAGCATTATTAAATAAAGCTTACCTGCTCTACTCCGTCCAGTTAGAAATCATCCGATCCAACAAAGCTAACACCTTTTTCACACCCTCTTCTTCACCATTCCCAACAATCCCCAAAGCTTCATCCAACTCCTTAGCCTCCCAAATTCTAGCCTCTCTCAACAAACTTCTAAACACCCTTTTCCTCAAACCATCATTCACCGCCAAATTCATGACTGTCATGTCCCTCAAGACTCTCAAAGCCTCAAAAACCAACCCACAATTACAAAACCCATCAACCAAAATATCAAACACTTTCTTTTCCACTTTACACTTAGAGCCAGACCTAAGCATCCAGTCATACACTTTCAACGCCTCTTTAGGCCTACCCTTTTTCAGATATGAGAAGATAATAAGAGCGGTGATTGATGTGAGATGTGAATTTGCTTGTCGGGTTTGCTTGAGCTTGCTTAAAAGTGAAATGGGGAGGGCCAAGTTTGGTTGGGAAGTTAGAGAGTGAACGAGAATGGAGAAAGAGATTGATTTTGGAGGTGGGTTTGTTGTTAAAGCAGTGATTGTGAGGGTGATTGCTGTATTTATGTTGTTAGTGAGGCATAAGCGCGGGATTAACAGGTTGATTTTGGTGATCTCTTGTTGGGTTAGCTGTATTGTTGCTAAGTTTTTGGGTTCTGAGTTTAGAGAAGATGATTGTTCAGTTATTGAAGATGAAGAAAGAGAAGATAGAAATGTGGGTTTTGAGAGTTTCGAGAGAATCGGAAGGAATTGACAGCGTAGTGTTCTCGGTGATCTTAGTCTCAACATGTTCATGGTCACTTGTGGGTGGCTGACTTGTCCAGAAGCCGTTTGAAGCTGTAATAAAAGCAAGGGCTTTCTGTTACGGAGGAAATAGTAGGGTTTTTTTAATAATTTAAATGTCCTTAAAAAGTTATAAAAGTAATACCCCCATTTATATATTTTATTTATTTTATAATTCGATAAAAAAATATTTTATTACCTTTTCAAATTTTTTTTTTTTGTTAATAACTGTCACAATTGCATAATAATAATTTTATTTTATTATTCTTTTTTATTAATAACTGTTACAAGTAATAGAAATGAAATTACCTTTATTTTAAATAAGGTTTGAATTTCTTTTTTAGCCTCAACTATTTTTATTTTATTTTTATCAGAGTTTAAACTCTTACTCTGGTTTTCGACTATTTCAACATCTGTCAGGGTTTAAATTTTTGCCCTGACCTCGATTATTTTAATTTTTGTTGAGATTTAAATTATTACTCTGTCTTCTATTATTTGAACTTTTAACTTAAGGTAAGAAGTGCACAAACTTTAAGACTAAGCAAACATTTGGTACCCATCTGAACATTTTATTAATATCCCAAATAAGGCCGGAGAGCTAAAAAAAAAAAAACCTTTGTTAAGATACATTTCTTGCTCAACTTTCCCTTACCATTGCCTCTATTTGTTAAATTTCATACTAACCCTCACACAATCTATCAAATTAAAGCTCTCTCAAACAACGCACAAAGGTTTGTGTTTGGTGCGTCAAACTTAATTGAATAATAAAATTTTGAATGATTTGAAATATAATAAAATAAAATAGATTTTACTAATTTAGTACAATACCCATATTCAATAATGTTATAGCACAATAAATTATGAATTTATAAAAGTTAAAATTTTATTTATATTAAATTATTTTGTTTTTTTTTATAAAATAAAATTAAACTCTTTTCCTTGCGTCAACTCATTTTACTCTTTCTCGCTAGGTCTATCAAATTAACTCTTTCGAACCACACACAAAAGGTTTCTTATAAACAATACGCAAAGGGTTTTGTTTAAATTTGGTAGGCAAGTGTTAATTTTTTTTTTACACAATAAAATTAAAAATTATTTGTAATATTTGTACATGACTATGTATCTTACATGAGCTTATTTAGTTATACAAAATAGTGTGGTTTACATGAAATCGTGTAACACATGATCATGTGTACATGAGGTCGTAGCCGTATGTACTTCATATAAAGTAATTTAAATTCTTACATGAAATTGTGTAATACATGGCCTCAAGTGCTATACGAAGTTGTCAAAAGTCTTGTATTACGGAAAAAAAAATGACATTTTGGTAACTCTTGTATATTTTAAGATAATCATATAACATTATGAGTTAAAGCATATAATTATTCTTATTATTTGACACTATTTACACTCATTTTTAATAATTAGTAATCGCATATATCATAAAAATATTTTATTTTTTAAGATTATTACATAATATATCTTTAATTAAAAAAATTTTGTTAAATATTTTATGTCGATTTACTAAGTATTTGCCATCCACTTAATCAAAATTTTAAAGAAAAGCGTGCACAAAAGTTTTGAAATTTTTGTGTGTAAATTGTTCTAATTTGAAAAAAAATATAATGGGGGATAAAAATATCTTAAAATTTATCTTTTGTCTAAAAAATTAAAATTTTGATATTTAATTAAAAAAAGAATAAAATATTAAAATAAGGGCTATTTTTAAAAAAAAATTCTGTTTTTTTTATTGTTGTGGATATGTTTTATAATAATTTTCTCTATATTTTGTAATGATGTCATTTGTCGCTAAACACTAATTTTTTTAGTGTTATTGAAATTGTTTATTGTCATAATTTTTTTTTTTACTTTTTTTTTTGTTTTTTATGGACTATTGTCATAATTTTGTATATAATCTTTTTTTTTCCTTTCTTCTTTCTTTTAATTTTTTTAAAGTTATATTATAAAGAGGAGGTTAGTAATAATATTTGACTATTATTATTATTATTATTATTATTATATAACTAAAAGGGAGGGGATATAGTGATTAAACTTAAGACCTTAAGCTCTGGAGCCACCTTAATTTCTGTGCAACTTATTAAATTTTTTTAAAGTAAAATTAAGTTTTATTAAAGAAAATCAGTTAAGATATAAAATTACAAAAAAATTAATGGGACTTAAAATATACTTGCACATTAACGAGCGCTTGACTCCCTCCTCTTATGTATAAGAGATTAGATAATTTTTCTAATGGGGAGCCCTGCCAAAAAAAAAAAAAAGAACTACAACCTAAAAGTTTGGGAGCTAAAAGAATTAACCCTTACGTAGGAAGGAAAAAATACAAATATTACTATAAACAACTACAGCAACATATAAAATAATTACTAAAAACAGTCAAGAACACTTAAAGAACCAAGGATTAAGTAAATTTCAAATAGCACATATAACCCACTGGGGTTTGGTGTGGCCGGAAAAGAATCCCTTATTTTTAGAAATGGTTAATGGTTGTTGACTCTGTGGTGGAGAAGAGCAGTGACTGGGTCAAGGGGACTATCAATTGTAGATCGCGCACCAGCGTGACCATGGCTTATGGTCGGTCGGATGGTAACTACAATAAAGCCTCAACAGCGATCTTTAGAGCATGGCAAGAGTCGATTTAATATAGCAAAGTCAAAAATTTTTGGCCTGGAACGATAAAGCATAGTGGCTAACCATGAATGCACAACAATTGTCGAGGAAGTTACTGTACTGAGGACCACCCAAACTCTTCGGCGAGAGAACGACATAGGGATTGATGGATTTGCAGCAAAGACTGGTAAGAACAACATTGAAACTAGAGCAAGGTGGAGGAGGCAACTGTCTAGCCATAATCAAAAGCGGGTCGGCTAGTAGGGCTGTAAAGACTCAGTGGAATAGCGAGCGTAAGCTGAATCAATGCTGGAAATGTAAAAATGGACCATAAAGCCACCTGAAATTTAAAAACAAAACGAGATAATCAAAGATGAAAATAAAAAGAAATAGAAATGAAACTAAAGATCTTAAAACTAAAGAAGAATGATCACCAGAGAAGGACTAATTGTGGTTGATTATGTTAAATATATGATTCAAAATTGTAGTTTTATGGTAAAAGAAAATGGTTGAATTTAGTCCATTTTTGGGATTATTTGATGCAGTTATTGATGACCAAATTATTGCAGCCATAGATGACTAAAATGTTTGCAATAATAACTAGTTAGTGCAGGCATTGAAGACTAAAAAGACTATTGGTCGGTGCAGCCATTGAAGACCCAAAGATAGCTAGTTGGTGTAGCTTTTGTTGACAAAAATTTTGCATTTTTTATGTATAAATAAACTGGTTATTGTGCAATCCTGAGGTACCTTTATCTCTTGGTTTACAAAATTATTTTTAGGTAATTCTTATTCCTATGAAATCATTGTAATCACTAGTTTAAAATAATAAAGAAGTTAGGATCCTGTCAATTACTGTGGACATAAATATTTGTTATCGAATTATGTAAAGTTGTTGTACCTTGTATAAGACTGTTTCTCTATTATGTGAGTAATCTTTTTGTAATTCTTGTTTACTTATGATTCATTGGCTCTCAACAAGTGGTATAAGAGCATTTAGGTTAAAATATTTTATTCATATAGTACTATTTACGAGCGTGTAACTGTTCACGTATACGGCATTGTTCATGTATATAGTACTGTTCACGGTGAAATAGTAGGAGCCTGGTTGAGATATAGATTGCAAAGCTAGATTATAAAGCATAAGTTGTTCAACCATGACAATTCATAAGTATGAAGTTAAAAAGTTCAATGAGTATAATGATTTCAATTTGTGAAAAATGAATATTATGGCTCTACTGATTAGTCAATGGTTAGATTCAGCCCTTAAGAAAACTCAAGAAATAACCAACAAAGAGAAAAAGCTTGCAACATCTAGTTCTGAATCTGATCATGAAACTATTCAGAAGAAAGCCTATAGCACCATTGTTTTATTTGTGAGTGATGAAGTTTCGAGGGAGGTAGTTGGAGAGAACATGACAAAATCTTCGACGAATCGTCTGTATATCAAGAGCAAGTTGTATCAGTTGTCTATGGATGAAAGAACTTCTATTAAAGACCATATTAATATTTTTAACAAGATTATCATTGATCTTGAGATGATTAACATCAAAATAGATGATAAAAATAAGACAATCATCTTCTTATATTCTCTACCTCTGAGTTATGAGTATTTTTTGAATACAATCGTGTATGATAGAAAAACTTTTAACTATGTATGATGTTAAAGTTTCATTAAACTTAAAAGAATTAAAAAAAAATGTCTGATCCTAATAATGCAACGATTTTGACTGCAAGGGAAAATGTTGGGTATAGAGATTAGAAGAACAATCAATTAAAAGGAAAATCCAAGAAGTGCTATTATTGTAAGAAATAAGGGCACTTGATGAGGGATTGTTCAGAGAGAAATGCAAACATAGGTGGAGACACTGCAATAGTTTGTAAAGATGACTATGAAATTAAAGAAACCTGGGTAGCTTATGATAGAAAGTATTCTAATAAGTGGATTCTTGATCCTGATTGTAGTTTTCATATGTTTTCTAATAGATCTTTATTTACTAATTATATATCCATTAGAGATAGTAAAATACTAATGAGTAATGATATGACTTGTCAAGTCATAGGGATTAGTAGTATAGAGATGAGATTGCATGATAGAAAAGTTAGAGAATTACTTGGTGTAAGACATGTTCCTAGTGATAAGAGGAGCTTGATATCCCTAAGAGTGCTAGATCAAGTGGAATGCTCATTCACATCAGAAAAAGAAATACTGAAAAGGATTAAAGGATCTAGAGT
Organism: Ailanthus altissimus; assembly: GCA_946807835.1. NCBI lineage: Eukaryota > Viridiplantae > Streptophyta > Magnoliopsida > Sapindales > Simaroubaceae > Ailanthus > Ailanthus altissimus. The sequence continues at coordinate 6,623,761 of OX327690.1, read as the reverse complement.
GATTATGAAATGCTAGAAGCACAATGGGCTTTGATCGAAATGCTTTGCGAACATCAATATATATTATTGATTAGAATGCCAAGTGTAGTTCAACATGTGATATTAAGGGAATGCAGTTTAAGTGTAATTCAATATAAGTTGTTAAGGGGATGCATTCCAAGAATTCCTTAAGATATGTTGTTGAGGAGGGGCATACCACAAGGAAACATTGGAGGTTAAGTCACTGAAGTAATAGGGGTCGAAAGAGAGTGTATAGTAAGAGAGCTGCTGGCAAGATTAAGTCGTCAAGGCATTGTGATAGTGACAATAATGGCATTGAAAATTATAATATGAAGATTATCCAAAGGAAGATGCATTCGTATCTTTGAAGACCAAAGTCACAAGCTCAAAATGAGTTAAGTCTGTGTAAAAACTTAACTGGAGTTAATGTTAAGTAAATTGAGCGTTGGTATATATGGGTCCATGAAAATATATGATTCAAAATTGTGGTTTTATGGTAAAAGAAAATGGCTAAATTTAGTATTTTTTTGGGTTGCTTGGTGCAGCCATTGATGACCAAATTGGTGCAATCATATATGACTAAAATGTCCGCAGTAATAGCTAGTTGGTGCAGACATTAAAGACCAAAAAGACTTCTGGTCAGTGCAATTATTGAAGACCCAAATACAACTAATTGATGTAGCTTTTGTTGACAAATTTTTTTTTTTATGTATAAATAAATTGATTCTGGTATAATCTTGAAACACCCATATCTCTTGGTTTATAAAATTATTTTTGAGTGATTCATGTTCTTATAGAATCCTTATAATCACTAGTTTAAATAATAAAAATATTAGAATTTTGTAATCCACTGTAAACGTAAGTATTTATTATCAAATTATATAAAATTATTATACTTTTGTATGTGATTATTTCTCTATTATATAAGTGATTTTTTTGTAATTTTAATTTACTTGTGATTCGTTAGCTCTCAATAAATTGAAACAAAAGGGCAGCTAAGGTTTTTTATTTTTTAGTTTTGTGAGTTTCACGCTGAAAAAAGAGATGGAAAGGATGAGAATAATCAAAGAAATCTTGATAGGAGTTGATTTGGTTTTGTGCAACTTATTAAATTGAACGTACAAAAAGAACATAATAAACAAAATAATTATAATATTGTTTAGATCTTTTATGTTCTAGTTATTATTATCTTTAGATCTCTATTGTGAAATTGGTTGATATTTTCTTCCTTTATTTAACCAAATTATATACTATGCTTAAATTGTTTTGGGGGCTTCTTAAAGTCAATTTGGCTTTTCTTTATAGCATTCAATTTTTTTTTTATATGAATAAGTAGGGAATCGAGTAAAGGATCTCCACTTTATTAAAGTTATCCATCTCTAAATCTTTTACTACAAAGCCGTTCAAACAAATCTTTATTTATTATCTTTTCACGAGCTTTAGCGTTTTGCTTTTAAAATATTATTTTAGTCAATTTTATTTAAAATAATTTAGGGTTCCTTAAAATCTTTAAGGAAAAGTTTAAAAATAACTTCATTATTTTTTTATTATAATATTTTAACTAATTTAAAATTAAATATATTTTATTAACCAAACATAAACATTTTAGACACATTTACTCATTTTCTCTATTAACTTTTCACTCACCCGAAAATCAATCCAAAAAATAAAAAATTATCAAAATTCGTTAGATCGAAAAATTTAAAGTTATCACTGCATAGATCGGAGCTTTTACAACAGATTTCTCCCTTCAAACAAAGAAAATGACCGATTTTTGGTGAGTTTTGTTTAAGTTTTGAAAAATTTAAATTTGTTTATAATATTATTAGAATTTATATTTAAAGCTAGCAATAGATGAAATTATTGAATTCTATGTGAAAAATGGGTTTGAATGGTGTAAGAAACGTTGAAAATGGGCAAAAAATCGTAATTTTTGGGTTATATTCGCGATGCAGACGGCGGCCGGAGCGGCGGCGGCCACCGTTGCCAATCTCGGGGCCATCTCGGGCCCGCGATGCGCCCTTAACGCGCATCGCGGGCACACAACGCGGACCCGAGACTACCCCGCGATGCGCGTTCAACAGGCGCATCGCGGGGCCATCTCGGGCCCGCGATGCGCGTTCAACAGGCGCATCGCGGGGCCATCTCGGGCCCGTGATGCGCGCCCGCGATGCCGCAAAATTCGCGCCACATGGCGCGAATTTTTTTGAATTAGGTTTTTTTTAAGTGATGGATGGTATCTTATATCGTGCTACCAAATTACCCTTCAAGTGATGGATGCATACACCATGATATACATTATGAAATACCTCTTTAATGGCCTTCTCGATACTAGCATGTCGATCAGATATAAATACAAGGTTCGCAAGATCGCCAATAACTCCTCGGAGTTTTTCCATAAACCACTTCCATGAAGCATCATTTTCAGAGTCAGCAATACCCCATGCAAGTGGAAAAATCTGGTTGCTTCCATCCTTGCAAACAGCCACAAACATTGTTCCCAAGTATGCATTTTTTAAAAATGTACCATCAACTGCAATAACCGGTCGGATGGAAGACTGGAACCCTCTAATACATGGTCCAAGAGCCATGAAGAAATATTTAAAGTGCTTGCAATCGTCAATCTCCAAATGTGTGACTGTACCAGGGTTCTGTTGTTCTAATATATGACAGTATGCAGGAAGTAATTTATATGAACCCTCTGGAGTACCACGTATCAACACCAATGCATGCTCCTTAGACCGCCAAGCAGTAGGGTAAGTTAAGTCCACACCAAACTCCGCACGTATGTCTGCTTGGATTTCCTTCGGTCTATAAAGTCGACTCGCAGATGCAAACTTATTTTTTATAAATTTGCCAATAATCCGAGACTTTGCTTGTCGATGACCATCGCGCAATCGATCTAATTGGCACACGTGACTTGAATCAATTCTGCGCACAATAAAATGTTTCCTTGCATCTGTCGACACTGCACGTAATCGCCATCGACATCTATCATCATCACATTTGATCTCAAAACGATCTTTTGTCGACCTTGACACTTTAAAGCTCCAATTACCTTTAAGTGCTACCATACTAATAGCCTGGTGAAGTTCGTCTTTGCTATCAAACAACTTTCCTACAAACACATCGTCAATTCCACCACTCGATATCTTATCTGAAATGACCAAGTCTGATGGTGGTATTGGAGGCATAAACGCAAAGGGATTTTCCGCTTCACAAAAATCTATTCTTCTAGCTTCAACATTTAGGGAGCTTGTCGAAACATAACAACGTCCGCCTTCTGCTAAATCATCCCCTTCTAAATTATCAACATTTTTAACATCATTATAGTCCCCTTCCACATCCCCAACATTTTCAATGTCATCACAAGCGTAATGTGTATAGGCTGGGTCTTCATTAAAGGGTATAGGAGAAACATTGTCATACTCGTTCGTTGTGTTTGCAGGAACCACTGCTGGAACTGATAGAGATGTATGGCTCACTTGGTTGCTACCACTAGCTGACATAAAATGACCATGAATTGATGGTGGATTGGGGGGCTGTACATTATCTTCATAAACATGAGCTCTAGGATCCACTGTTACACATAAAGGACAGTACGATCTTCTATTGGCGCTTAAAAAAAATCGAACATCATTGTCATTTCTAATCTCAATAGGCTTTAGGTTATACCTCGTTGCATCAATTTTGATTTTCAAAGTCACCTTACACTTCACATTGTCGACTCCCAAGGTATAACATACTGCATTTAAAAGATCTTCAAAATTAATATCTTTCGGAACCGAAATTCTAAAATTATTATAATCAACATAACTTTCTTCCCCGTCACTAGAACTCTCCCACTTTCCACCAAAACAAATAACTATCGCATCACACTCCATATGACCTGAAAAAACAAAAAAGATTAGGAAAAGTTCACAAATGGAAAATTTAGTAAAATTTTTTAAAACGATAAAATATTTAAAAATAAAAAAAATGCGCATCGCGAGGGCACATCTCGGGCCCGAGACGTGCCCCCGCGATGCCCACAGATTGCGCGCCTCGGGGCCGTCTCGGGCCCAAGACGTGCCCCTGCGATGCGCACAGATTTCGCGCCGCGGGGCCGTCTCGGGCCCGAGACGTGCCTCCGCGATGCGCACACTGAGCGCATCGCGGGGTCACGTCTAGGGCCCGAGACGGCCCCGCGGCGCGCACTATGTGCGCATCACGGGGGCACCTCTCGAACTCGAGATGCACACAATGTGGGCACCGCGGGGCCATCTCGGGCCCGAGATGTGTCCCGCGATGACTAAATTGACGGCCGCCGCAGCGACCGCCGTCTGGTTTTCGCCAAACACACTCCAAAACTTATTTTTGGCCGGATTTCAACGCCGTTTATACCATTCTAACTCATTTAGTTGGTTAATAACAACTACTTTTAACTTCAAATGTAAATTTATCTAATTTCTAACAAGTTTAAAAAATTTCCCCGAGCTATTTCTTTGATTTGATTCGAAGCGATCCTCAGCCACCCTTTGATTTTTAGAATAATAACTTCAAAAATATTCGGTAAGCTATTTCTTTAAAGTTTCTTTAAAAAAACACGAAGTTATAAATTTGATATAAGGATAAATTTGTCCAAAATTAAATTATTTGGCTAATAAAGTATAATCATTTTATATTTAGTTAAAATAAAATAATAAAATAATTTAAAGGCTATTTGTGAACTTTTCCTAAATCTTCTATTGGACTCTTTTAAAAAAGAAAAGAAAAAGGATTTTATTAAAATAGTGCTGCTAACACTTAAATAGTTGGAAAAATAAATTTAACACACTCAGGAGATATGAACACTATCTAAGTAAGGAAAAAATAAAGCTCAGTATAAAGGATTCAAAGCTTATTAAACTCGATATTCAATAAAATCTACTAAAGAGATATAAATTTTTTTAAAATAAAACACTCAATTTAAAAGTTTTGAACTTGTATTATAAAATTCACTCAATAGTCTGAGTTGCACCAACAAAAAAAAAAAAGATTCGTATCTTAGAATAACCCTCTAAGCATACATAATTTCTAAACAAACTTTTTATTATTGATTAAGAGTGTGTTTGTAAGTATTTATTTTTATTAGAAAATTACTTTTCATAATATTTTATATCTATATTCACATATATTTTTTTCCTTAAAAAAAAACTCCCAAAGTACTATAAAAAAATAAATACAACCTCTAAGTCTAAGTCTTTTAGATAAAAAGATATATTTACAAAATTGAAAAATTCTGCAAACTTGTGTAGTCATAAATCTACCTTGGAATTGAGCAGGTTCTCAAGAATCAATCATAACTAAACTCAAAATTCAACATCATAAAATTCGTTTAAAAGCTTATTTCCTTATCATTCTAATGATACTTGCCTTTTATTACAATTTAATCTTAATAATTATAGTTTTTAATTTAAATTACCATTTTGACATTACACTTAAAATTCAGCTAATGAGAGTAAGAATTTAAAACTCACTTGTCTTTTGTCACGAGTTTGATACTTGTTATTGATCTAAAAGATTAATTTATTAAGTAATATTGCATATTCACTAATATATATTCAACATCTATCTAATTTTTATTTGATATGGGGTACGACGTTTTCCCTCACCCAATCACGTGATGTTCTTATCGCAGTCTGACCCAAACTTAAGAGTTAGTCTGACTTGTATTGCATACCTCTCCGAGCCATGAGAATCCATGATATACGTGACAATCTCTATTGAAACTCAAAACACAGAATTTTTAGACCCACTTGACCCATTATGCCCATCCCCACTATTCTTGAGGGATCTACATCCCACGTGGCAGTCTCTATAGAGGCGACTTTGGGGGCTCATATGCAAATGATAATTTAGATTTGTTCTGATATCACTTATTACGGGCCTAACGCTTACCATTGACCCAAAAGACTAGTCTATTAAGTAATGTTGCATATCCATCCATATATACTCAAGATCTACTAAATTTTTATTTGATTTGGGATGTGACATTTTCTCCACCCAATCACGTGATACTCTCATCATGGTTTGACTTAAACTCAAAAGTCAACTTGACCCGTATTACTTATTTCCTCAGGGCCATGACTTTTCAAGACTCACTTTGGGGACCCAAATCCTATATGACAATCTTTATTAGAATACTTTTTGGGGCGCACATATAATGAGAATTTAGATTTGCTTTGATATCACTTGTCATTGGCCCAACGCTTACCATTAACTCAAAAGACTAGCCTATTAAGTAATGTTGCCTAGTGTCACAGACTGTGCTCGAACCGTGCGGCCTTAGACGCATTGCGTGCTAAGTAGCCGAGAAAACCACACAAAGAAAAGAAAAACAAGCACACCAAGTGTTTGCACGAATGCTCTCTTATATTGCTGAAGAGAAAATGAAGTTATGAGATGAATTATACAAGTGAGAGTCTTTTTTATATACTAGCAGCCCTATATAATCGACGGTTGAGATCCAAACGATCTAACGATGTATATACAAGATGGAATAATATTTTCTAAAATATTCCTAGATGCCATCACACCTTTTATGGAATTCTAATTAAGGTTAACTACCCTAATAAGTCGCGGGCCAAGCCCGGTTCTCCATCCAAATAGCGGGCCTTTTAGAAGTTTCGGTCCACGTAGCGCTCTATGGTTCAAAAGGCCTCCAGCAGGTCTAGTCGCGCACCAAGTGCTTGAGCAAATAATTGAGAGCACTTGGGACATGACATTCTCCCCCACCAAATTCACGCGACGCCCTCATCGCGTCTTTATTGAAACTCGCGCACCTTGTTCTCAAACTGCCACAATGCGTTCTCGGGCTCCCAACTTACTTCACTATCGGGCAATCCTTTCCACTTGACGAGATACTCACGACTCGGATGAAAGTTCTTCTTTCATACTGTCCTCACATCAAGAATAAGTTCAGCCTCCTTGTCATAAGATGTGGAAACTTAAAATGGTGCCTTGGTTTGTGGCCCATGCTCCGTGTCCTCTGCATCACCATGGTATAGCTTTAGGCAGCTTGTGTGAAACACCGGATATAGTCAAAGTCTCAAAGGCAGCTCCACCTTATACAAGACGTTGCCAACCCTCTTGCCAATAGGAAATGACCCCTCATATTTCCGAACAAGGCCCTTATGAAGTAGGCGCGTAGACTTGTGTTGCGTTGGAAGAATTTTCACCATCACTAAATCCCCTACGTGGTACTCAAGATGTCTTCGCTTGCCATCAGCCCATTTCTTCATCCGTTTTGTCACCTTGTCTAGACACACCCACGCTTTGTCCAATTGTTCCTGCCAAGACTTTGCAGTTTTGTAGGCTGCCGGACTCTTTCCTGTATCGCTGGATACGAGCGCATGCAGCGTGAGAAGCTGCTGGCCAGTAGCTAACTCGAATGGGCTCTGGTTTATTGATTCACTCCTCTGTAAGTTGTATAAGAACTGTGCCACATCAAGTAACTTGACCTAATCCTGCTGATTTGCGCTTACAAAGTGCCGTAAGTACAACTCCAATAATGCATTCACTCTCTCGGTCTGCCATCCGTTTGTGGGTGAAAGCTGGTGGAAAAGCAAAGCTCCGATTCTATGAGATTGAACAATCCAGTCCAGAATCTCCCTGTAAACCTCGTGCCATGATCGCTGACTATCACTCTCGGCAACCCCCAGTACTTGACTACATGCTCGAAGAAAAGCCTCGTTGTCTCTTCCGCACTACACTCTTTGGGTGCCGATATGGAAGTCGCATACTGATGGAATTTGTGCTTACGTGCCATCCCATAATGTATAAATATATAGTGATTGTATTTATACAATTATTATTTCTAATAAAATTGTTAATATTATTTTTATTAAATGGTAAGATGCTTGTAACGTTTTAGACATTGTATGATCTGAAGGAGTTCAGATTTGGTCTAAAAGAGTTTAGACCAGTGCTAAGAGTTAGCAACGCTAATAGTTATAAACACTAAGAGTTAGTGGTACTAAGAGTTAGCAAAATCTAATGAGTTAGAGCCTTATCTGAAATGGGACAATGACCTAAGAATATATTAGTAATGATATAGCTGCAATGAGTTGCAGATGGTGCTAAGAAATGTCATTATGCAAGTATGTTCTCAAACATAATGTTCTTGATCTAATTTCATCGATGCGGGTCTATCGGTGAAACCCATTAATATAGATTAGTGTATGTCTATATCTGGATGGTCCAGATGGTTAGTCTTAGCAAATTATGAGCTTAGTAGGAAGCTCGTATAGAGATGCAGGTATTCAGTAAGGACTGGATATTGAACAGACTCACGAAGACATCCAATAGACATCTCATAAAGCTGTCAATGAAAGGTCTTCCGAGTTGAGTAGTATTTGTGGTCCTTTGACCTGAGCGCCACGGTAGGCTTGTGAGTGATCTACCATGCTTTGGTTTCACACATGTCAGAAACCTTTCATGGTCTGACCGTTGGGTGTCGCTGGGTATGGTCCGATGCTCATGGAGTTCGGTGTGTGTAGATATGGGATCCATCAGCTCATATAAGTAGGTTATATATCCTAATGCTCTGAGATTGTATTTCAGAAAGTCTTGTGACCGCAAGCATAAACCTCGGAAAAGATATTCCGAAGGAATAAACAATACCACAAAAGTGTTTGTGGATATTGTTTTATGAAATATAAATCTGGAGATAAGTTCGTGGTTGAGCAAATAGAGATTTGACAGTGATGATCTATATCTCTGCTCTTCAAGGATATAATAATGAAAGGATTATACGAATATATAATAACCTCAACTTGTATGGTCTAACATGCTAATTTGTAATATCCGTAACGTGTGTGTGGGACATTGTTCACGGACGTATAGAGGAGCTCTATATGACAAATTAGGTGTGGACCTAGAGAGTCTCACAATATGAAGTATACTCATTGTGCACTGGAGTAGCGGATTGGATTGAATAGTTCGATCCAATAAATTTCAGCAAAAGAGAAAGATTGTTTAGGATCCCTCAGATTGTACATTTGTCAAGACTTAATTGTTAAGTACATCACTTAATTAATTAACAAGGGTTGTTAATTAATAGAATATTGACAAATGACAAAATTTGTTCCATGATTTGATTTTACCTTTTTACCATTTAACCATAGTAGTAAAAATTAGTAAGGTAAAAAGTAATTATTCAAAATTATTTTGAATAATTAAATCATATATTATTATATTATTAGATAATATTATAATATATATAGATCATGGCATTGTATTTTAATACAATGAGAGGCCTAGATGTTGGCCATTTAATTACTCATTATAATTAAAGTAATTATAATTGTTAGATAAAGATTAATTTAGGTGGCCATTATTCTAGTGCTTGGTTTAATTAATTCTAAGTGGGAGACCAACAATAAAATTGGTGAAACACTTCATTTTGTTTATTTTTGTTCAATCAAAGTGTTGAATATACAAAATGAATTTTGGCAAAACAATTGAATTCATTCATTAAATTTTGGGAGAAGAATTCGGCAATGGGAGGAAGAGAGGTAAGAGCGAGTTCTTTGAGTTTTATTCTTTCAAGTGTTGAAAAATAAACAAATTTCTCTTCATTTCTTTCTTTAATGGATGACCAAAAATGAATGATATGTAAATGGAGAAAAAGATAATTATTTTGCAAAGAGTTGTTCAAAATAATTATCATGTAGAAATTTTTTCTAAGATTAATATACAAGAGTTGTATGTTAAATATTTTTAATTAATACAAGAGTTGTATAGAAAATACCATCTCCATTTAAGAAACAAAATTGTATTCAAAAGAGTTTGAATACAAGTGCAGAAAATTCTAAACACTAAGTTACCATTCTAGCTCCTTAATCCCACAAAAAGTTATGGACTAGAATTGTTCAACATATACTTCAAGGTGAGCTCTTCACATGGATTGGTGAAATACTTGAAGAATTTGTAAAGCTACTTTCATTAGGTAAGTATTTTACATTATGTTATAATACAATATTGTTCATCATTTATAATTGTATAATTGTTATGCTTATACATATATATGATATATGTTGAATTTGTTAAAATGGGTGTATTTTGTAACATGCTTCCGCTGCGCATAGAGTAATTTTTGAAATTACGTATGCACTCGGATTATCACATACTCTATGATACAAAACCTAACACATACTTGGAAAATCGATCTACCACCATAATGATAGTCTTACACCCCTCGGACTTCAGTAAGGCTACGATGAAATCTATAGAGATGCTTTCCCAAAATCTCTCCGGTATGGGCAGTGGCTCCAATAACCCTGCGGGACTCCGCTGCTCGATCTTGTCTTATTGGCACACAAGACAAGTCTTGACAAACTATTCTATCTCTTCCTACATGTGTGTTCAATAGTAAATTGTCTCCAATAGGGCGCGTGTGCGCCGCTTTTTTGGATGTCTTGTCCATTTTATGTCGTGACATTCCTTGATGAGGTTACGCCGTAAGTTCTCCCATTTCGACACATATACCCGACGTTCCTTGGTATAGAGAAGCCCATCTTCTATCCAAAATCGCTGCGTTTTTCATTCGTGTGCTTGAGCGGAGAGCTGTGTGGCTGCGGGATCATGCTTCATTCCCTCATGAAATAGGTCGAGCAAATTACCTTCTAACTTGCTGATAGCTGCTAACTCAACCTTCCAGCTTAAGGCATCCGCCACCATATTCGCCTTTCCCGGCTTGTACTCGAGCTCATAATCAAACTTTGCCAGAAAGTCCTGTCACCTAGCCTGCTTCGGGCTGAGTTTCTTCTGGCTTTAGAAGTAACTCGTCGCTATGTCGTCCATTATCACTACGAACTTTGCCCTAATAGTGTCACCAAGTGCGCAGATAGTGGATGACCCCTATCATCTCATTCTTTTGTACCGTATAGCTCATCTCCATCTCGTTGAGGTTTTAGCTCTCATACGCGATCAGATGGTCCTACTGCATCAAAACACCACCAATGGCAAAGTCAGATGCATCGGTATGTACCTCATATGGTAACAAGTGGTTCAACAATGCTAAGATTGGTTCCTCGATCACTGCCTTCTTCAATCGATCAAAAGCTCATTGGCACTCCTTTGTCCACTCCCATGCTTTAGTCTTCTTTAGGAGGTTGGTAAGGGGTACAACAATGGTGGAGTAGCTTTTGATAAATCTTCGATAATAGTTGACCAACCCAAGGAAAGACCGCAGCTCGGTAACTTTCGTGGGTGCCTCTCAATCCACTATGGCGAGAATCTTCGCCCTGTCCATCATCAGTTTGCCATCTTTGATCTTGTGATCCAAAAAGTCTACCTCCAACTTGGCAAACGAGCACTTCTCTCTCTTCACATAAAGCTTATTCTCGCGGAACACCTTCAAGATAGACTGCAAGTATACCATGTGCTCTTCGAGAGTGTTGTTGTAGATGATGATGTCGTCCAAGTACATGACAAAAAATTTATGGAGGAAGGGCTGAAGTATGTTGTTCATCAATATGCAAAAGGTGGTTGGTGCATTGGTGAGGCCAAACGGCATGACAAGAAACTCAAAGGCCCCATAATGCGTTACACGGGTAGTTTTCGGTTCATCACCCTCGGCTATCCGTACTTGATGGTAACCTGATCGCAAATCCAGCTTTGAAAAATACTTTGCCTGCCCCAATTGATCAAACAAGTTAGCAATTAAAGGAATATGATACCTATTCTTGACAGTGACCTTGTTCAACACCCAGTAGTCTATGGATAACTGCAATGATCCGTCGTGCTTGCGCTGAAAAAGTATGGGTGTGCCATAGGGCGTCTTAGATGGCTGGATAAACCCTGCATCCAGCAGTTCCTTAAGTTGTTTTTACAACTCTGTTAATTCTAGTGGAGACATTACGTAGGGCGCTTTGGCTGGCAGTTTAGCTCCCGGCTCCAGCTCAATCTCGTGATTAATCGCCCGTCTTTGTGGTAATTTCTGTGGTAGTGCTGCTAGCATCACGTCCTGGTGCTGCTTAAGCACTTTCGTAATCTCTGCTGACAGCTCCTCTTTGGCCCCATCCTTCTTATCATCTGCCTCCTATTTAGTAGCGAGATATCTCTCTTCTCCCCACTTGACTCCCTTCTTTAGCTGTATGGTGGAAAAGAAAGTGGTGTGGGCGTTGGGCTTTGCTTGCCTACCTTCCAGCTTGTCTACTGTTGGCACCATGCATGGTCCTCCCTCCAGGATACATACGTAGTTGTGTCAGGGAAGCGGTACCACATTAAACTGCCGTAAGAAATTCATACCAAGAATAACATCAAAATCATTGAGAGATGCTACCGAAAAGTTTACCTTACGGTCCATTTTTCAAGGCGTATTTTGACTCCGCGAATGACCCCATCCAGTGGCTTAATTGTGACGTTCATAGTTTTGAGGTAGCCAATCCCCTTCTCCACCTTGAGGCTTAAGCGCACTGCTTCCGTAGGCTTAATAAAGTTATGCGTAGCTCCAGTATCCACCAGTGCTTGAGTCTTTCTCCCGTTAATGTAGGCTTCAACATACATCAGCACCTTTCATGTTGGCGCGCGGGCTGCCCGCTTGGCATTGAGAGAATTGAGTAGCTGCAGGCATCTCAATTATGCCTGTTCGTCTACTTGTTGAGTCTCCAACATCGCATTGATAGCCTTCTTCTTCGGACAGTCCTTCACTCAATGATCCTCATCGTAAAGGAAGCAGCTAGATCTCGACTTTCTCCCGCCATTGCGCTTCTGCTCTCTCACTATGGGTGGTTTACCTTTTCCCTCCTTATCCTGCGGAGGTTGAGACTCCCTGGTTCCCCCACATTTGCAATGATTGAGCTTTGAATTTTTGGACTTCCCCGTATCCTCTTTGCGGTAATCAGTGAGCGTTTTCGCCAATGTGAGGGCGTCAGATATGTTCTGCACTCCACGCCACCTCAGCTCATTGGACGCCCATGTTTGTAATCCATCAAGAAATTTGAATAGCAAGTCTTCTTCACTCATATTGGGGATCTGCAGCATTAGTAGTGAGTACTCCTCTACGTACTCGCTAATAGACTTGGTATGTTTCAACTCCTTTAGATGCTTCCTAGCGTTGTGGGCCACATTCTCCGGATATAATTAACGCTTCAGCTCCTGTTGCAACTCTGTCCAGGTGTTAATGGTGTAGGTACCCTTGCGAATCTCCTCGCTATTCTTACGCCACTATAGAATTGCATGATCAGAGAGATATAGGGTTGCGGTGTTTACCTTATCCTGGTCCCGTACGCCTAGGGTGTCAAAGTATCTCTCCATCTGCCAGAAGCATTTGTCGAGCTCCTTGGCGTTCCGCTTACCACTGAACTCCTTAGGCTTGGGAGCATCGACCCTCGATATAGGCACCATAACCTGAGCGCCACCGCCCGGTTGCACAGCACCACATCTTCCTTGACAGTTTTAAACCCTCGGTGTAGCTCCTCTACTTGGGCATGAATATTGTCCATTGTGGTGAGGATACTCTCTTGAAAAAAGCCTTAATCTAGTCTCACTGCTTATCGGCGTAAGTCTCGATGTATGTGCTGATGAGGGAGCACAGCTCGTTTCCTTGAGTGTCGAGGCCCACCTTGATCTTCTCTACTTGTTGCTCTAGCTCTCCAAGGTGATCTGCGGCCTTGCCGATAGCACCGCTGAGTGCTTTCAGCATACTCCCAATATCCTGACTTAGATCCGCTGACTTATCACGAGGGACACTGCCGTGCTTTTTAGCTTTAGGGTTCCGACCCCTCTCTTTAGTTAAATCCGATGGCATGCCGTCTTTCTCCATCTTTGAACCTACTCTGATACCAACTGTCACAGACCGTTCTCAAATCGTGCGACCTTAGACGGATTGCGTGCTAAGCAGCCGAGAAAACCACACAAAGAAAAGAAAAACAAGCACAACAAGTGTTTGCACGAATGCTCTCTTATATTGCTAAAGAGAAAACAAAGCTATGAGATGAATTATACAAGGGAAAGTCTCCCATTTATATACTAGTAGCCCTATACAATCGACGGCTGAGATCTAAACGATCTAACGGTGTATATACAATATGAAATAATATTCCCTAGAATATTTCTAGATACCACCACACCTTTTATGGAATTCTAATTAAGGTTAACTACCCTAATAAGTTGTGGGCCAAACAGCAGGCCTTTTAGAAGCTTCGGTCCACCTAGCGCTCCATGGTCTAAGAGGCCTCCAGCAGGCCTAGTCGCGTACTAAGTGCTTGAGGAAATACTTGAGAGCACTTTGGGCGTGACACTAGCCACCTATATATACCCAAGATCTACTAAATTTTTATTCGATGTGGGATGTGATATTCTCTTCACCTAATCAAATGATACTCTCATCATGGTTTGACCCAAACGCAAGAGTCAACCTAACCCGTATAACATATCTCCTCAGGGCCATAACTTTTTAAAACTCACTTAGGGGACCCAAATCTTACATGACAATCCTTATTGGGATAGTTTTGGGGGGCACATATGCAAATGAGAATTCAAGTTTGCTCTGATATCATTTATCATGGGTCTAATGCTTACTATTGACCTAAAACACTAACCTATTAAGAAATGCTACCTAGCCACTCATATATACCCAAGATCTACTAAATTTTTATTCAACGTTGGATGTGACATTCTCTCCACCCAATTACGTGATACTCTCATCGCGGTTTGACCCAAACTCAAGAGTCAACCTAGCCCGTATTACATATCTCCTCAGGGCCATGACTTTTTAAAACTCACTTGAGGGACCCAAATTCTACATGACAATCTTTATTGGGATAGTTTTGGGGGGCTCCATATGTGAATGAGAATTCAAGTTTGCTTTGATATCATTTGTCATGGGCCCAATGCTTACTATTGACCTAAAAGACTAACCTATTAAGAAATGCTACCTAACCACTCATATATACCCAAGATCTACTAAATTTTTATTCGACGTGGGAAGTGACATTCTCTCCACCCATTCACATGATACTCTCATCACTGTTTGACCTAAACTCAAGAGTCAACCTAGCCCGTATTACATATCTCCTCAGGGCCATGACTTTTTAAAACTCACTTGGGGGACTCAAATCCTACATGACAATCTTTATTGGGATAGTTTTGAGGGGCCCATATGCAAATGAGAATTCAAGTTTGCTCTGATATCATTTGTCATGGGCCTAATGCTTACTATTGACCTAAAACACTAACCTATTAAAAAATGCTACCTAGCCACTCATATATACCAAAGATCTACTAAATTGTCATTCGACGTAGGATGTGACATTCTCTCCACCCAATCACGTGATACTTTCATCACTATTTGACCCAAACTCAAGAGTCAACCTAACTCGTATTACCCATCTCCTCGAGGCCATAACTTTTCAAGACTCACTTGGGGGACCCAATTCCCACATGACAATCTCTATTGAGATAATTTTAGGGACTCACATGTAAATAAAAAATTAGGTCTACTCTGATGCCACTTGTTATGGGATAAGTGCTTTCTATTGACACAAAAGACTAACCTATTAAGTAATACTGCATATTCGTCTATATATACCTAAAATTTATCTAATTTTATTTGATATAAGACGCGACACTTAGCATTTTGACTAAGTGTTCAAAACACTCTTGTGTTAGCTACTTAACCCTTACTCTCTCAACAATCTTCAATTTTTACATCAAAAATAGGGAAAAATTATAATGCATATTTATAGTTTGAGTGATTTAAATATATTTTAGTCAATAAAATTTTTGTAATTTTAATATTTTTTTAAAAAAAATTTTTAGGAGATCATGACATGGTAGAATGTCATTAGTTGTAGTGATTTTGCATTTACGTGGTAGGTTGTTTGAAAAATACGACCTGAAATAAAATGTTAAATTTTAGCCTCTTCACTCTTATAAGTTTAAGAGTAAGGCCTACTATACTCCTAAAAACTCCTAGAGTCTAAGGAATTGATATTGTGAATTTGCTAAAGTCTACTTAAGCTAAAAAAAATTTAAATATTAAATTTAGTCACCAATTATGAAAGATGTGAAAGCGAAGCTTGTATAATAAATAGTAGAGAGACACTGGGGCTATAGTGTGTCTAAAGATGATGAAAGGCTATTTATTTGATCCATTTTCTTTTTAAAATTTAGTTTATTTAATAATTTTTTATCCTTCTAAAATAAAAAGTAAATTAATACATAAAAAGTGGCAAAATATTATTTTATTTTATATAAAATACCAATATATTTATTAAATACCAATTTAAATAAGGAAATTATTAATAATGAATTTTTACCTTTGTAAAAGAGAAAAAACAAATTTAATAAATAAAAGTAACAAAGTACTATTTTATTCTAAATAAAAATCAATATACTTATCAGATTAAAATCCAATATACTTATCAGATACTTGGCCATTTATAGATTTTTATATAATAACAAGAATTAAAGTAATTTTTGTTGACTGTGACCTTCGTAGGGAAGCAGCTTACAATTTGCATTTAATTTACAAAAAAATCAGGAGCTGTTGATCTTGCTAGGCAGGTCTTGAGAGATCATTGCACTTGTTGATGACTAATTATCCTTAACAATGGCATCAGTTAGCTTAGCTTGTATAAAATGTTAGATTAATTATTTTGTTTACATCATTTTGTAAGTTTATTAACCGAGTATTCTAAATAATTCTGATAATGGATATTTAGTTGATAAAAAAAAAAAAAGTAATTTATGTGTTCACAAGAGCAAGAATATAACTTTGAGGCTAATTTGTATTATTAGATTGGGAAAAAATTGTCAAATTAGTAATTCACTTAACCTCTTATTAAATACATAGTCATTTTAAAAGGAAAAAAAAAAATTATAATTCACTTAACTTCTTATTTTATCTTAAATAATATTTCTTTAATTATTTTATTCTTCATCTTGAAAGAGAGAAACTTTCAGAATAAATATTTGTGATTAATGAATTAATAAGAAAAACAAAAAGAAAAATCACAAGTCATCACTTTTTATTTTACAACTTTATTTTTGAAGTAGAGTTATTGAGACAATAGATGCGGTTGTTTAGCTCCACTCTGTTATTAAACTGTCCAAATACAGCCCATTAAGCAAAAAATAATGGGGTTTAGATCCAACGTAAGTGGGCTCAGATTTTTAGCCCAAAAAACTTAAAATTTTAATTTATAAAACTTCTTCGATTACTACAACTAAACATACACACACACAAAATAATATAAAATAAAATAAAACGTTTAATATAATGAAAGCATTTTGGACTGTAAAAAATTCATACTAAACTAGCACTAAAATATTACTAATAATTTAAACAAACATTATCTAAATATAAATTATATATTACAAGTATATATTCTTCTCACTTATAAATTTATATTTTTAAATGATTGTGGTTTTTTTTAATAAATAAAAAATAATGTTATGCATCTTAAATTGTATTTTAAATTTTATTTTAAATAATAATATATTAAATAATTATTAAATAATAAAATAATGTAAATTATAAAATTATCTATTATACATAATGATTATTTGACGCATTATTATTTAATATATAACTTGAGATACAAACTTGAGATATGTAACATTATTCATAAATATATTACAAATATAAATTAATTTTTTCTTGCTTAAGGATTAAAGTGATTAAACCTATTAAAGATCATATAAATTACAATTAAAGATATTTATTAATTAAATGATTGTGGTTTTTTTTAATAAATAAAAAATAATGTTATGCATCTTAAATTGTATTTTAAATTTTATTTTAAATAATAATATATTAAATAATTATTAAATAATAAAATAATGTAAATTATAAAATTATCTATTATACATAATGATTATTTGACGCATTATTATTTAATATATAACTTGAGATACAAACTTGAGATATGTAACATTATTCATAAATATATTACAAATATAAATTAATTTTTTCTTGCTTAAGGATTAAAGTGATTAAACCTATTAAAGATCATATAAATTACAATTAAAGATATTTATTAATTAAATTAAAGTTCACATTAATCAGTTTAATGTGACATAATAAAGCACTTGTACGGTAACAATTTAAAAATAAACCTTTTAAACAAGTCCAAAAAGGCTTTACCTAACCAAAACAATTATTTGGTCTAATGCCAAGAGAACTTGAGCATAATAATAATATTGGTGTAATGCCAATAGAATTTGAAAATACAAATTAGTTGGTATATAATTTATTTTTTCAAAAGAAAAACAATGGAAAATAATTGTAGATTCTTTAGAAGGTAGATGTAATTATCTAACCACATAAAATGGAACCATTTTTGAATTAAAAAATTATATTTGGACTTATGAAGTTTGAAAAAATAGATATGTAAACTTCTAAATTTTTAAAATTTTTATTTACTCTCATGTTAATTAACGAAATTTGTTAATTTTAATTAAAAATTTATTAAAATTAATAAAATTATCATTATATCCTGTTATAATTAAAAAAAATTAATTCAATTAAATGCTAAAAATGAGTTTTGAACCTTTGACTTTATAAATAAAAACTAACATTTTAATTAATTAAATTATTTAATTTTTTTACATATATTAAATTTAAAAATTTATTACATATTATTCTCAACTAAATTATTTAAAAAATTAAACTTAAATCATTAATTGTTGACTATCACTATATTTTGTCTGCCCATATTATTAATTAATATTGATTGTTGTTGATTAATATTAACTGTAGACAAAATTTTTTTTTTCAATTAAAGGGGATTATTTTTTATTTTTATCATTTTTACTGTTAACTGGTTTTATTATGAAATAACGGTGTAAATAAAATTTTTAAATTTTTTAAAAATTTGCATATCCCCTTTCTTCAAATCAAAGAGGTGCACGTGTCATTTTCATTTTTGAACTTACACTCTTCTAATTTCTTATATTATAAATTTATAATTCGTTTTAAGACAAAACAGACAGTTAAAAATGGAATAGCGGATAACGTTGTCAAAACCTGTTAAAACTTTTGCACTAGCTTCAGCTTGTAAAGCTTCTTCAATGGCCATCTCTGTTCCTCTTCACCAGCTCACTCACTCTTTCTTCTCCAATTCTCAGGTCCCATTTCTCTTTGTCTATTCATGTATTTGAGTTGCATTTGGTCTCTTTAATTTTGAGCTAATATTTTATTTTGTATGCAAAATCAACAGTGGAAGTTCAGTATCGCCAGACCCAGCTACTCGTTCAGCAATAACAACCACAACAAAATCAGACCCATCAAAGCTTCAGTGGAGACTCCTTCTTTTCCAATCTTTCAGCCTCCCAAAGTCGATGAATCACTAGCTGACGGGGTAATACTTTTAGCTAGTTATTGATTTTTTTTTTCCGGTTTTCGATGTTTTAGTATGACAAACTTTTGAATGTCACTTCATTTGTTGGTTTAATTTCATATTATTTGAACTCTGCTCAAGATTTTATACTGTTTCTACCTGAGAATGGGAAAATTACAATTTCATGTACTTTATTAGGAGCAAATAGCATTGCATATGATTATTGTACTGTTCTTTTTTTCTTTGTTTACTTTTCTCAGTTTTCCATGATACTGAACAAAAGACAGTCTATTTGTACGTTTACCAAGTTCTTGAGTGTAATCTACTTCGCACTTTTGGTTTTTTTTTTTTTGGTAAATAGTTGGAGCCTGCAGACCCTGATTTCTACAAGATAGGTTATGTCCGGAGTATGAGAGCATATGGAGTAGAATTTAAGGAAGGCCCTGATGGATTCGGAGTGTATGCTTCCAAAGATGTTGAACCCCGTCGTCGTGCTCGGGTAAGTTGCTTCGTTTCCGGGTGAGCGCAATGCATCTTCTTTATGGCCCTCTGGGTTTGGTCCTTTTTTTCTTTTCAGAAAGATCTTAATTGGCAGCTGATTTTTGATTCCGATATTTAATTTTACTTACAATGCTTGGTTTTGTTCTTACTGCACAGTTAATCATGGAAATACCTCTAGAGTTGATGTTAACCATAAGGCAGAAACTCCCATGGATGTTCTTCCCAGATATAGTGCCAATAGGCCATCCAATATTTGATATCATTAACTCAACTGACCCAGAGGTAACTTAATTTTATTTAGATAGCAGAGATGAGCTCTGTGTTTGCAATGTTCAGATCTTCATTACTCCATTAGTATATATTTTACTCAAGTTCGTGGTCCTTTGCTGTGGTTATGTATTCCATTTATATAATCAATTAGGTTGATTGTAGAATTTTAAGAGTAGGGTTCAGTTTCGATCTTTCATGCAACTGTATGATGATGAGAGCTATTTTTGTGTGGCAGACAGATTGGGACCTTAGACTGGCATGCCTTCTTTTATATGCATTTGATCGAGATGATAACTTTTGGCAATTATATGGCGACTTCTTGCCTAGTGCAGATGAGTGCACTAGCTTGCTTCTTGCAACAGAGGTGCGTAAATCCACAGAACAAGAAACCATAACTTTTATGTAGGTTGACTGTTCTTCCATTGATAGATTTCTGATTATTGTATCAATTTAGCTCAAAATTTGGTTATCTGATCACAGTACAGACATCCCTTTTATCAGGAAATATCTAAATAAGGATGAAAGTTTTTAAATTCATATGAACTTACATCTAGCGAGTAGCGATTCACTTTTAATCAAGATCTAGGGAAATGCCTAGGAGTCAGGTGTAGGCTCATACCACAAAAGTATTATTTTCAAATAATATGTAAACCTCATAGTTAGTACCCATCTTATGTGTCAGGTACATTAAGACGAACTTATAGGATTCTGCCAGCCGGTTATCAGTTAAAGGGTCTTAATATTATCCAAATATTATCCAATTGCTCTATTTATAACAAGATGTCCAAATGCTCACTTTTTATTTAGTTTATATTTGAGGAAGAAAGGGAAAGCATGAGTTCCAAGGTCTTGACATAATGAAAAAATTGATTTATTTGCCATATGAAATTTCACTTGTTCTTGCACTCTCTTTATTGAATTGGCGGGAGAAAAGGATAATCACTGTTTAAATTATATGCCATAAATATTAGTTAGACTTTGGCATGTAGGATGGCAAGTACACATAGTGGAAATATTTCTACATGCTGAATGAGATCAATGCCTGTGAAACTCAAGCTTTTGCCATTTTAAAGTCTTGATTGGTTTTACATCATTCTAAGAGTCATTTCATTTTACTTACTTTTGAATCTATTTCTTTCTAAGAGTCAGTTTGATAATCCTTCATCAACAGTCAATTTGTTATTCTTATATCATTTTTAATTTTCAGCCTTATGAAACAAAATTAACATTTTCCCCCATTGCCATTTCTCTATATGTGCTATAGGAGGATCTCACAGAGCTTCAGGATGAAAATCTTGCTTCAACAATAAGAAAACAACAACAAAGAGCCCTAGAATTCTGGGAAAAGAACTGGGTACAAATAACTATTTGTTTTATAATGTAAATCATTCTTTTTGTCTTGTACCTTTTATACACTCTAATTTTAATGAGGCAACTGTTCGTCTCTCTTTTTTTTTGTTCAGCACAATAGTGTTCCCCTCAAAATAAAGCGCCTTGCTCATGATCCTGAAAGATTTATTTGGGCAGTGAGTATTGCACAGTCACGGTGCATTAACATGCAAATCAGGATTGGTGCACTGGTACAAGATTCAAACATGCTAATCCCTTATGCTGGTAAACATTTTTCATCACATTCTTCTAATTGTATTATCTAATATCTTGTCATCATATTTAATGAAAGAATGTAACAGGGTATCTGTATATCACTCGATCTTTCACTTCATTGAAAAGATTTTTGTGCATTTCTGCTTTCTCTTTTGCATCTGTAGTACTATCAGATGAGTCCTTGAAAGAAATACTCATTTGTATGAGATACATGACAGAATTTGGTGAAAATTAAAATGGTTTGGCAGTTATTTTGGAAATGGCATTTATCCATGCCATTCAACAAACATATTACCCTCATAGTGGAAAGGGAATAGTGCGAGAATTTCTTTTAGGAACTGGGGTGATATTGATGATACCTAGATATTTATGACAGTTCTAAAAATATTGTCATGCTGATGCCTGAAAGTAACTTGATTTCTTCCTTAAGCTGTTCTTGAAGTTATGAGGAAGTGTCCGTATATGTAAAAGCGGGTATGGCATAGAAGTTGCAGAATGTACATTGCACTTTCCAGTTCTCTTTGTCTTTGGTTGAACAGTATGCACACAAAACAAATTTCATAGAAAATTTTTGATTAAAATATTTTTTTCTTTGCATGATGTGTTAAATAAAGCATCAATCAAGTATTGCATAATGTTTGAGCCTAAACTTCAATTAACTAGAAGAACAATCTTTTACATAACATTATTTGATAAAACTGAAAAGCCAAGTTGATAGAAAACGAGTGCATAAATATTATTTGATGCCATTTCTCACTCAGAGGTGCCTTCAGGCATAACTGTGTCAATTAATCTGTAATTTTTCTCTTCCAATCTCAATTCTAGTTGTGTCATGGTTTTTTGTATGCCTATCCTATATTTTATCCCAATTTCCTCGTTATTTTTGCTTAATTTTATTAGTTATCCTCTATACTAGGTTGTTTTATTTCTATCCGTTCCCTACTTAAGGAATTTAAACATATTTTGCAGACATGCTAAACCATTCATTTCAGCCAAATTGTTTTTTCCATTGGCGTTTTAAGGATCGCATACTTGAGGTGATGATAAACGCAGGACAAGGTGTTAAAAAGGGAGAAGCGGTAATATTTCTTAAATTTTGATGTTCATATATGCCTTACATTGGTTTGAATATCTCCGTATGCACAGAAATGTGCACTGAGCATAGACAGCAAAAATAAGACCAGAAACCAAAGAATGAAACATTTTCGGGCAACCAAGTGATTAATGGATGTTGAAATGATTTAGTATCTTTAGCAATATGCCAAATTATGATATTTTGATACATTATGCACAAAAGCAATTTCATTAAATGTCCTAATACATTAGCAAATAGAAAGTTGTTGCCCAATTAGAAAACCCCTACAATGGTATCAACCATTGTAGAATTGTGTTGCTTTTCACAAACTGCATATGCCTTCTATCAATTACAGCAAACACTAAGAAGTTGATACCATCATGGGATCGTCTACCAGGTCTTCTGTTTGATAATAAAACTTGTCCACTTTCATTTAAGCTATATCCTGTGAAAATTTCATTCTCCTTGAATTCAAATAAAAGTTTTGTGATAACTCCATTGTTTATTAGAAGCTTAGGAGTCTGGCTCCCAACATTCACAAGCTTTATATGATGAGTATATTATTGCCTCTTGTTTTTGGCTGAAATCGCGTAACTGTTGTCATTAAGGTAATTGCAAAAAGCTTCCACCATCCTGGGTATACGCTGCATGCCATGAAATTTGACCAGTTGGAGTTTGTTCATTTCAATTTTATTATTAATTTTTGTACATAGAGAATTCATTGTGTGAAGCCTGGAGATGACGTCCTTGATCTTGTAAAACTTTTACAGATGACTGTCAATTATATGAATGGACAGATGAACAACATGCTTATGCAAAGATATGGCTTTTCATCACCAGTGGTAATTTGCTCTCACTTCCCTCGTCATAAAAGACTCTCACTTTTGATATCTTTTTCCCGTTTTAAGTTGTGTGTGCGTATCTGGTTGCACTAAGAGAGTAATGTTGTTTGTTCTTTCAAAGCAAATGCCAAAGAAATTTATACTTCTTGCTAGGAATAGTAACCTTATATATAACAACTGTAAATGTATTCTGTTTTTGGAAAGATAATTTGCTATAGTGCTTGTAAAGCCTTTAGTGATTTACAGATTCTCTTTCATTTTTGTGGATAGTCATGGAGTGCTGATGTTGAAGCATCTGATTTAGAAACTTCTATGAGATTTACTTCTGTCATCTGCTAGAAATAACAGCATGGATATTAAAATCTGCAATATCCATTTGAACAAGTCATCCTGTTATATGAACTAAAACAAATTTGCCCAATAACTAGTGTGCTGATTTTCAAATTTTAAATTTAATCTTTCCCATGTTTGGTTCTTTTTAAATTTTATTTATAATCATAATTCTTGTTAAATTAACACAAATATGCGCAGAATCCTTGGGACGTAATCGAATTTTCTGGCAATGCGCGCATACATTTGGATTCTTTCTTGTCAGTTTTCAATATATCTGGCCTTCATGATGAATATTACCACAACAGTATGTGTTCTATGATTATCCCTGATTTCCTTTTCACAGCAAGCTCATATATTACAATCTAGCACTTCTATTATAGCATTGCAGTAAGATCTGCCCAAAATTTATGCAGCTCAGCTTGGTAGTGATAGTTTTGTCGACGGTGCAGTCATAGCAGCAGCAAGAACATTGCCCACTTGGTCAGATGGGGATGTACCCCTGGTTCCCAGCCTAGAGAAAAAAGCTGTAAAGGAATTACAGGAAGAATGTCGGAAGATGCTTGCAGAATTCCCTACCACTTCTAAACAAGATCAGAAAATGTTAGGTAGGATTGCTATGCAATATTTTCCCACTTCCTATATTTATTGCACTGACAGAACAATTCAATATTCCTTTCGCCTTTGTGGTAGGTTAGTATTAGAAAGTCATAAAAAGTTTGAAGCATTGTTCTATACTGGGAAAAGGTTTTAACTCCCTTCATCTTTGAAATATTTTCAACTATTATCTGTTGCCATTTTGAGATCCGTTTTGCTGAAATCCTTTGTCACATCTGAAAGTTGTGTGGGAAGGGTTTATTATGCTCATCCAGTAAAATTATAAAATCATGCCTCAGTGCTTAAATACTTCTCTTTCATTTATTCTAATCACTCGCCTTTACTACAATTAGTGGTTCTTAGGATGTACATACTGTAGATTTTACTTGATGAGAATATACTGTAGAATTTCACTTTATGAGCATATGGAGGACATAATATTTCTGGAAATAAGATACTGATTATTCTTTTCTGATAATTTTATCAACAAACAGATTCTATGCAAGAACCTAGAAGAACACTTGAAGCTGCAATCAAGTATGTAGTTGATTACTCCCTTTTGAGAACTTCTTTCGGGTATCTGATTGAACTGGGAACAAAGATCAGTTCTTTATGATTTAATTCTTGAAAATCTGGACTCATGCAGGTACAGATTGCACCGAAAATTGTTCATCGAAAAGGTCAGCAAGGCATTAGACATTTATCAAGATCGGATACTGTTTTAAACATGAAGATACTGAGTTCACAGGGTCTTAGGACAGTTTTGTTACATAGCCAATGCACAGATCATTATGTTGTTATTATTATTATTATTCTTTTTGGTAGGACTCTCATTGTATTTTAGTTGATATAGTTAATTATATCTATGTTTTGCTTTCTCACTTTTCTTCCTTTCTTGTTAGCCATATAATATAGATACAAGTATAGCAATTATGTTTACAAGATTTAAGATATAAAATTTAATAAAAAAATTGTATCCTTAATTATACAATTAAGGGTGGGCAAAAAAAATTAAAAATTAAAAACTAAAAAAAGTGGATTAATCTAAATCAAATCGATTGATTTGGTTCGGTTCGTAATATACAAAATATTTTTGATTCTTATTATTAAAATAATCGAATGATCTGATCTTGTTTCAGTTTGGTTACACAAAACCAAAATTGAATTGGAAAAATTGATTTTTTTAATTATTAATATTTTAAAATGTAATAAGAAAATTTAAATTTATTTTGTTTTGAAAATTAGCTTTAACTTAATGGTGGAGCGAGGTATAAAAGTCGCTCTCAGGTTTGAATCTAGTTGGTTGTGTTTGTTTTTAATTGAATATATAAAATCAGAATGCGATTTGATTTAAAAATTATTTTAACTCAGTTGGTCAAGCTGATTGTTTTTATTTTTAATTATTAATATTTTTTAATAAAATATGTAAAATTAAAATATGATTTGATTTAAAAATTAGTTTTTCCTCAGTTGGTAAAGTAGAAATAATGCCCTTCCATATTGCAGATTCGAATCTCTTAGGTTAGGTTTTTAAAATTATTAATATTTTAAAGTTCAAATATAATAAAATAGAATGACTAGGCTTTTGCTAAAGTCGAGCTCTAGTTTTTCATAATTGGATTAGATTCGGTCAAGGTCAATTCAAATTAAGCTCTCCGACTAGGTCTTTGAATTTTAATATTAAATTAAGTGTTTTTTCTTTAAAAAAAATTAAAGTTATACTTAAGAAGAGAGAAAATATTATGTATACAGATCAGGTCGAAGGCTTTTAAAGATTTTCTTTATAGGTTTGAGCACAATTTGTTTTGGTTGGTTTGGAATTCAAAATTGAACCAATAGGTTTTTAAATAGTGGAAATTGGTATTTAAGGGAAAACTAAATTGAGTCCATTCAGTTAAGTTTAATTATTAGTTTTTTTAATTTAATTTTTTTATTAAATTTTAAAATTTAAATAAATAGAA
Source organism: Ailanthus altissimus (assembly GCA_946807835.1). Classification (NCBI taxonomy): domain Eukaryota; kingdom Viridiplantae; phylum Streptophyta; class Magnoliopsida; order Sapindales; family Simaroubaceae; genus Ailanthus; species Ailanthus altissimus. The sequence continues at coordinate 6,597,270 of OX327690.1, read as the reverse complement.
CTAACTAAGAATTAATTAACGAATCAAACCGAATCGATTTAATTCGATGGTTAGTTCATTTTTTTTTGGTACAAACATTCTCATTTTTTTTAAGTGTTGATTCATTTTTTACTTATAATCTAATTGTAGTTAAAACACAAATATTTGTAATATTATAAATAAATAATAAAAAGCAAAATTTTAAGATAATACAAATACGAAAAAATTCTGAAAAGTATTATAATATCTTTAAGAATATTAAAAATATTATTGACTTATGAAACAATTGAAAATATTAAATCATTATAAAGGGGCTATGACACAAGAAATATCAAGAAATTTATTTACTTTTTTTTAAAGGCTGAAGTTGTACTTAACCACACAGGCCAGAGATCACCCCACAAGATTTTACGCAAGAAGCTCATTGGTGACAAGGTTGCTAAGTGGTATCCATATGACATCAAGAAAGATGACCCTCTTGTTATGGCCCGCCAAGAACAAGAGTAATCCCCCCTCAAACCCACTACATATCTGCTGGTTGTTTGCTCATAGTGGTGAAGTTGTTGGGGGGTTTGCATTAGTTCTTATTGAGTTGGTGAAAATAATGTGTTAAAGGAGGATCCTAAAGTTGTGACAGAACTTGGATAAGCATACGAAATGATGGGTTATTTGAATTGAAGGTGTCTTAGTTATCCATAAGGATGTTTTATTTAGTGCAGAAATCTCAGTCGATATTCTTTTCTGGTCTGACCAGTCTAATGAGGCCTGAAGAATTGCAAAGTGCCCATGTGCAGCTATCCCGAATCTATGAATTGTTGCAATATGCGTACACGTTAACAGAACAAAAGTAACAAAGCATATTAGTAATCATGGGCAGATATATTATGTTGCAAAGTGGGTAACTGGATTGCCATAACATTCTTCCAGAGGTCTTTCTCTTCACCCCTTCCACTTCTTATTTTCATTTTGTTCCTGTCTATTAGACTTCCATAAGCATCATATAACTGCATCCATATTTATCTTTCTGGAGAAAGTGCTATAAAATCATTATTGTGATACATAATATTCATCCTTACTCTTTTCTTAGTGCTGTATTTCACAAGAAAGGTTGCTTTTGCATACATGTCAACAAATGCACTTCCAACTGCAACGTCTGTAGCCAACAAGTTTCTAATTGCATAAGCATGGATCTCTTTCCCTTTTGCTAGAGCTGACAGCGATGCACTATCCGGTAAAACAGTCATGAGCGTTATTGAATTTGGTTTCAAATGAAGTCCTGTCTCATCCACAGGATCATCATCGTTCCTGTTCTTGTCTTCTTCCATTCTTTGCATCTCATGCAGCAGCAGAAGTGCATCACCATGTCCTCCACTAATAGTAAACCAGTGATCATTGTGTTCCAAGAAACTGTATCTTTAACGTCCATGCTATTAAATATGGTTTGGAAATATCTATCTTCCCAATCCTTGAATATATATTTTTAAGTGTTGTTAGAAAATTGGTGATTCAACAATTTTGATTGGATAAGAATTGAGATGAATATCAAAGTGGAAAGTCACAAGAAATCTAAAATGCGTGGGACATGTATAGAGAAGTTTAAGACGTGTGGGACATGAAGGAGGAAGCAAAATGAGACTCGAAAATGCGAAGGAAACACGCGGGGAGGCCACCAGGGCTAAGCGCCGCGGCGCCCAGCACAGAAGCCCAGCGCCGCAGTGGTGGGCACGACATAGTGAGCGCCGCAGTGCCCAGGGATGAGCGCTGCGGCACCAGACACGTTAGGATGTTCGTTTTTGATCCGGATTTCAAGTTTTGAGATGTTTTGGACTTCCAAAACAAGTGGACTCTTACTCCAACAAGGAATATGGTTAGTAGGCATGAAATACACCATATATAAACACTTGTAAATCATTTAATTGAGATTAAGCATTAAGAGAGATTCTAAGAGAGGGGAAAAATTGGGTAGACACTAAGTGCTTGTGTGTGCTAGGGTGAAACCGTCGTTCGGGTGATCATTATTCGTGGTAGAGTAAAGGTTCACTAAACATTAGGTCTTTTTGAGGGTTTTTGAAATTGGATTTTCCTTATAAAATCTCTAGGGAGTTAATAAGAGAGGTTAGGATCCTTGGATCCACCGTGGACGTAGGCAATTGGTCAAACCACGTAAAATTGTGTTGTGCTCTTTTATATTCTGCTTTGGATTCTTGTTATTTTACTTGATTAACAGGTTATTTCACTACGCAAGGAGGTTATGGTTCTAGGTTGAACTTGAAGTTCTTCGCTTCAATATAACCTTAAGAGGGAGAAGGGTGTTCCCTCCATCAACAAACTTGTACCAGAGCTAAAGGTTCGATAATACATACTTAAGGTATTTAAACTATGGCTGCAATCAAGTAAGAAATAAAGAAGTTCAAGAGACTCGAGGCATTGTACATGAAGAAGTCTCTTGCAAATAGACTTCTTGTGAAAAAGAAACTACATCAGTTAACAAAGTACGAGGAAACTTCATTGAGAGCTCACATTGACGAGTTCAACAAGATCATCATAAGTCTTGAGCAACTGGGCATCAAGACTGAGGATGAAGACAAGGCCATTATCCTAAGTTCGTTGTCGAAAAGCTATGAGAGCTTTGTGTATATACTGCTGTATGGTAAGGAGCCTTTAATGATGAATGACGTCAAGGCATCATTGAACTCAAAAGGATTGACAAAGAGATCTCAGTCCGAGAGTAGAGTAGCATTGCTTGCACAAGGAAGGAAGAGCAACAAATCAAGGAGGAGATCCAATAAGTGTTTCCTTTGTAATAAGGAAGGGCACTTTGTGAAGGATTGTCCGAAATCAAAAGACCAAGAAGGATAGGCTGCAATTGGTACTGAGGAAGATACCGAAGTTGTAGACACATTGGTAGCCTTAAGGGGAAAGTACGCTGGCAAATAGATACTAGATTCGGGAGGCAGCGTCCATATGTGTCTCGACAGATTGATGTTTACCAACTATAAAGCCAAGAGAGGTAAAGTTCTAATGGGGAATGACATAACTTGTGAGATCATGAGAGTTGGTGACATAAGGCTGAGGATGCAAGGTGGAGAAAATAGGGATTTACATGGTGTGAGGCATGTTCTTAAAGTGAGGAGGAACTTGATATCCCTATGTAAGCTCGATGAAGAAGGGTATTTGGTTAGAGTGGAAAAAGGAAAGTTAAGGGTAGAGAAATGACCTATAAGGTTTGAGGGTGAGAAGAACAATGAGGAGCTCTATGTGCTTATTGGGATGGCCATGAGTGACTTAACGCGGGGTGTTGGGAAAATGCAGACACTAGGTGACATCCAAATCGTGCTCACCGAGGTGATGAGGGTCGAAAAGGAGTGCAACGCATCCATACCCTATGCAAGGTGCACGAATGCCTTTAGAGACCAAAGTCACTAGCTCAGAGAAAGTTAAGTCTTGGTGAAGACTTAACTAGACTCAACTCTAGGTGATAGAGTATTGGTGTGGATTGGATCTAGGAGCCTTCTTATTTAAAAGATTTTAAATCAAGGAAGGGTTTGTTGGAAAATTAGTGATTCAACAATCTTGGTTGGACAAGACCAAAGTGGAGAGTCACAAAAAGTCTAGAACGGGTGGGACACGTATGGAGAAGTCTAGGACGTGTGGGACAAGAATGGGGAAGCGAAACGGGACTCGAAGACGAGAAGGAAACAAAGAAAACACATGGGGAGGCCACCAGAGCTGAGCGCCGCGGCGCCCAGCACAGAAGCCCAGCGCTGCGGCGGTGAAAGCGATATGGTGAGCATTGCGGCACCCAGGGATGAGTGCCGCGGTGCCAGACGCATCAAGATGTCCATTTTTTATCCGAATTTCGAGTTTTGAGATGCTTTGGACTTTCAAAACAAGTGGACTCTTACTCCAATAAAGAATAGGGTTAGTAGGCATGGAATACACCCTATATAAACACTTGTAAACCCTTTAGTTGAGATTAAGCATTAAAAGAGACTCTAAGAGAGGGGAAGAACTGGATAGACACTAAGTGCTTGTGTGCGTTAGGGTGAAACCGCCGTTTGGGTGATCATTGTTTGTGGTAGAGTAAATGTTCACTAAACATTAGGTCATTTTGAGGGTTCTTCAAATTGGGTTTTCCTTATAAAATCTTTAGGGAGTTAATAAGAGAGGTTAGGATCCTTGGATTCATTGTGGACATAGGCAATTGGCTGAACCACGTAAGATTGTGTTGTGCTATTTTATATTCTGCTTTGGATTCTTACTATTTTGCTTGACTAATAGGTTATTCTGCTGCGTAAGGAGGTTAGGGTTCTAGGTTGAACTTGAGGTTCTTCGCTTCAACATAACCTCAAGAGGAAGAAGGGCATTCCCCACCTTAACAAGTACATTTTGCAAAAACTGGTTCTTCTCCAAATCTAGTTTTATAACATATCCATGGAATCCTTCTTTATTGGGAAACACTTTGCTACGGATGCAAGAAGGCATAACTCTTGCCATTGTGGTGGCAATTAGGCAAAGTGCTGCAACTTCTTCCATTGGAATAAATACCATCAATGCCTCCTCATCATACTTATTTTGTGCATAACCAATAATCATAGATTCCAAAGTGCGATTTTCCTATCCAAAATGCCATCAAAAACTCGGCGACCACTTTCTACCTCCTTACAATTACAAGACATTTCAACTAAAGCACTAGCCACAAAAGAGTTGCTAGTTAAAATATAATTTCTCAATGCATATGCATGAATTTCCTTGCCAGCATTTAATGTCTCCAAGTATGAGAACAAGTAGGGAGCACACTTGAAATTATTACCCCATCAGGATTAATCCCTTTAAGGGTCATAAAGCAGAAGAACATCACTGCTTTTAAAAACTTGTTATTCTGAGATAATAAGCTTATAAAGGCGTTCCATGAAACCAAATCACGATCCTCGAACAACTCAAATAAAGCTTCTGCATCATCAAGTCTACCTAATTTTACATGCATTGGCATCAAAGAATTGATATTAAACATTTTCCAATCACAGCTCTTAAACTTTATCCATCTTAGAAAACACAAAAATATATTTTACTTGTAAATATTTATATGTCATGTATATCCATGCTCATATTTATAAATATATATTTTATAATTTTTTATATCAAAATATACTTAGTTATAATATAACTACATTTTAAATCATATATATAAAATCATATGCAAATAAATACTATTATTGACCCAAAAATTTTGTCAACTCTAGGTCAACGAGCTGAATTTATTTTCTTTGTAAATAATAGTTGAGCCTTGGATCAAAATTAATAAAAATAAATTCAAGCTAATACAAGACAACATTATAGTGATTCGATTCAAAGAACATCACAAGTGAGAAATGGTTCTTAGCCAACAATGCCCTATTTTATTAATTAAGTCGTTTCATAAAAGTACATGAATCTATGTTCACTTTACTTAGTTTCATCAACTCACTTGAATGCACTATATTATTTTTACAGCAAAGGTACATGCAAACAGGGCCTTTACAAAATAAAAAATAAGTAGCTCCCCTTAAAAAATAAGTCGTTTCTCCTAGTAAGATTCAGAGTCCTATCCCCTCTAGAACAAGACCGCGAAGAGGAAGTGGGAGTGGGTTGGCTGGTGTTAGTACTAAACCAGAGAGGGAAAAAGGTTTCGAGCATACGTATTCTTTTTTATGTTCGCCCTCATGTGCTCCAAGAAGGGAAATGACAAATTTGCTCCTAGAAAGAAGAATTCTACAGTCTAAAAAATGGACGGGGAGATTTCGGTTGTAGTTTGATAAGCATATTTTATATATGATGTTATACCTCTCTTAATTTAATAATTGCTTATTTTGAATGTAGTTTTGTGATTTTTTAAATGTATTAATGTCATTTTATAGGTTTCAAGTTAATGGAGCTATTTGAAATGAAAATTCAAAGAAAATAAGCAAAAAAACCAAATATGCTACAGTGATTCTAAATAGTGAATGTGCTACAGTGCACACCCTAGGCACTAAATTGGGCAGAATGCTTAGCGCCTGGGTTGCAAAAGGACCTGTTTTATTAGCCATATTCTTGCCCTAATTTAAAGCATATAAATACTACCATTTAACCACTTCTCGACTATTAAAAGAGGCACAAAAATACAAAAAAGACCAAGAATTGAGCTCAAATTTAAAGAGAAGAAAGAATGTCTTCAAGCTTTCTTGAGCATCATTGAAGACACTTAAAGGATTCAAACCTTGGAGACATACCCAAATTCTGTTTTATCTTTCTTCTTTTTATTTTTTTTCTTTTGTTGAAATCTATAGTTATGAATATTATTTATACATGTTTATATCTATGAATTTAGTGATAACTCTGGTTATGGTTGGATTTGTATGTGATTAAACTTGAATTCTAAGACTTGATATAGTTTTTATTTGTATTATGTTTGGATGATTTAGGATATTTTTGTTTAATTCATTTATGTTTCTCCATTCTTAATGCTTCTAATTGATTGAAAAACGAATTAGTTGTTGTGGATTTATGGATTGATGCTTGGGAGAGATTGACCTATTTATCGAATTTGAAAAACACAACCTTAGGTAGCTTTGAGTTGGGAGGCTAATAGCACTTAGGTAATCACCATGGTTTACTCAATGATTGCATGTGGTGCACACTAAGTGTTTGAGAAAATGTGTAAGAACACTTGGGGTATGACATTATGCTTAGGATCTCATTTGATGCTCGGGTGAGGTAATAAAATTAGTCTTAATCCCTTGATTAATGAATTGAACTAAATTACTAAATAGGAAGAACATAGGAAGAATAGAATGAAATCAATACTTTAGGATTCCATTTTGATAAAATTCACAATTTCGCAAGATTATCATTTTGTTGCTTTGTTAATCCCTTAGTTTGAGTTATTTTAATTTTTCTAAGTCATTGCAATTTAAGCAACTTACCTAGATAAAATTAAGATTATCAACACCATAGTACTTAGCATCAATTTAGGACACAATCCTCGTGGGAACGGTACTCACTTATTACTTTATTACTTGTTCACAACTTGTGCACTTGCGATTATAATTCGCGTGTGTATAATTTTACAAACACGGTCTAGAAAGAATATTCACTCGAGTGAATATAGGCTTGTTTCTCAAAATAAGTAAGAGGGATTGGAAGTTGAAGAGTGTTTCCTTCTAGATTATGGTAAGGTTCTTTTAATTTTTCCTTGTTATTATTTTGTAAAGTACTAATTCTTAAAATACTTCTATTGGCAGGTTTTGCAGAATAGTTTCTGTACGATTGAGGAGTATCAATATGAGCTTCTTGCTTGGAACATTAAGTAGAAGCATTAAAAAGGCAATTGAAGAAAAGGTTCAACATAGAAGTCTTTCTGTGAAGATAGATCTTCCTTTTGGAGAATGAACTTAAAGAGAATGGAGGAGGAGAGCTGGTAGTTAAGGTTAATACTATGATGCAGACGATGAATAAATTATGACAAATTGGTGAGATGTTGAACAAGGAATTGAGGGAGGACAAGACTGCTAATGAAGACCTTTTGAGGGATAGAGTTGACATACAGGCTTTGTTGAGAGCCAACAAAGATAGAGTATCCTTATTAGAGAGTGAAGTAGAGAATTCAAGACTAAATAAGGATATTTTAGAAAGATTAATTAGTTAACTTTAAAATTAAGTCTCTACAATAAAAGTATAATTACAGAGGGAGCATGATGAGCTACAGAAAGTTAGTAATTGTGCTTTCTTAGGTGCTGAGCTATTGAAAGGCTAGGTGTAAGTATTTGAGTTAGAGGTAGTAATACAAGGAATTGAGGAATGTTTTGACAGGCTCTTACTAAGCTGCTGCTATCGCCAAATATAAGATGAAGGCTTCCAAAAGCCGGTGGAAGAAAATGATTGATGCTATCAAAGATATATATATATATATATATAAGGGCATGAGGTCTTGGTAGCATCCTCTTGGAGTTTCAAATGCAACTTCTAGTCTGGGCATGATCTTGCTACTTATTGAAAGTTTCCAAAGGACTTCGATGCGTAGTGTGGATGGTATCGTAATTGGTCAGAGAGGCATTTCAATGATGAGCCTTGGTGGATTAACTATGATTCTATTGGTGAGGGGGACTTAGAGGTGAATCCTGATGTTATCGATCTTCTAGAGGAATCATTTGATGATGACATATGATCTTTTCCCTATTATTTTGATATTTTGAAAATTTTGTACAATTGCAAATGATAAATGAAAGCAATTTAGACTAATTTTTTCTTTTCAAGTATTGTCTCACTATCAAGTATTACTTCATAAGTATTGCTTCCTATGATGGATTTTAGTTAAATGAGAAATTCGAATGTCAAATAAGATGAGTAATACTTCATAGTATCACTCAAATGATTATAGTAGATAGGTTATGGTATAAGTTCTACTAATCTTGGCTGGGACCTCTTATTTCAGGGACGATGGTTATGTGACTATCGATTTGTATCACAGGAAATGTGGCTTGTAAGCCCACGATCTTTTATTGTAACCCTTTTTAGGGAAGTTTTCTAAAACTGCACTTCCAAGAAAGGTGGCTTATAAACATGTGACCATTCCTAAAAAGTCATTTAGAATTGCACTTCTAAGAAAGGTGGCCTATGTTTATACAACCCTTCCTAGGAAGAAATTTTTTATATTGTGCTTTTGGGAAAGAGTGCCTTATAAGTATAAAACCTTTCCCTATGAAGTCTTTTTGTATTGTGCTTTAAGATGGGTGGTATATATGCACACACCTTATTGTGCTTCTAAGGAAGGGTTTCTTATAGATATACGACCTTTCCTTATGAAGTCTTTTTATACTGTACTTCTAAGATGAAAGGCTTATGTACTCACGACCCTTCTTAAAAAGTCTTTTTGAATAATGTGCTTTAGGGAAAAGATGTCCTATAAGTATACGATCATTTTCGAGGAAGTCTTTTTGTTATTGTACTTCTTAGAAAAGGTGGCCCATAGGTAAACAACCATTCCTAAGGAAGTCTTTTTGAAATTGTGATTTCGGGAAAGAGTGGTTTATGGGTATATGACTATCGAGAAGATCTAGACCAAGTATAAAAACTTCATATTCTTCAGGAAACCAAAGCTTATACTAAATGCAAAAGATTAAAAGGACCAAACTAATCACTGTGCTTTCTATAATAAGAGCGGATATAACAATAAGGACTGTCGATCCTTGAGAAATAAAATAAATGTCCTCTTGCAGAATGGCCACATAACTGACTTCATATTCAAGGCAGGACCTAAAGCAGCCAAGCATAACAAAAAATAAACCATCATATCACGAGGCATATTCAAATTAGATAAGGTTTTTTTTTTCACGTTTGAACACCTTTTTAGATTCTTGATGAAAAAAAGTTGAGCAATGTGTGGTGGAGAAACCACTTGGGCATATAACCTATGTTAATCAATAAGAGCAAATAAACAATCATAAGGAGATAGAAGACTAAAACCTAGCCACTGCAAGAAATGTCACCCATCGTAATTAGCTGTCTTATTGAACATAAATTTTTGCTAGTAAAAATTCCGTTTAAATAAAAAATTTCCAACCAATAAATCCCAACCAGTCTCGCTGTTATTTGACTATTAGAGTCATTGAAAAATGAGAAAAACCTCGAATTGACCATTGCTTATTCGATCTCATCGTTCTAGCTGTAGTTCACTATTGATTACACTTTCTTTCGACTTAGAAAGTTTCGGCCGACCTATCCCGGCCATTCTCACTGTCATCTATTGTTGAAAATAAATTAAAATCCAATCAGTCACTGTTCGTTCACATCCCACCGTTTTGGTCGTCACTAACGTTGGCTAAGATGTCCCTTGAACTTAGTAAGACTTAACCGACCTATTCCAAGCATCACTAATCATTAAAGATGCTAGAAACAGACTTGACCACTCTGGGGAATGAGGTCCTCGTTTTCGTTTAAGAGGTGCTAATGAATATGCTAAAACAGGTTAAAGGTATTGGTGTTGTGTGCATGTGCGCTGTGCTGCGAGTGAATGTGTGAATTATAAATAATTTAAATATTGCATGCATAAATACGCTGAGGAAAATAAAATATAAATAAATATTTCATTACAATAATGAAATATTAAGGAACTCACCCTCGAAGCGTGCTTTGCGCAGTTCTAGTCTAGGACTCGGTGAGATTCTTTGAGTTAGAACAGTAACTTCTTATCCATAGTATATATTTATAACTTATTATGCTTTTCATACCACACTTTTTTTTTATTTAATATTTATATATATATATATATATTTTCATCCATTTCACTAAAACCATGCCTCCTATTTATAGTATTATTTGTCGTTCACTTCTCTAATTGAAAATTTTTCAATGGAGGTGTTAGGTTCGGTGCTTACGTGCGATCCCTGAATGTACATATACGTGTGTATTTATACAAGTGTACATTCTTATTAAATCGCTAATACCCATTAATATAGTACTATGAAATGTAACATTATATATATTGTACGATCTAAAGGAGTTCAGATCAGATCTAAAGGAGTTTAGATAAGGGCTCATAGTTAGCCACGCTGAGAGATATAAATGCTAAATGTTAGCACAGTTAAGTGTTAGCTGGTTATAATACTTAGCAGTTTTAAGAGTTAGAGCCTTGCCTATAATGGGATATAGACCTAGGATTATACTAGTAACTGTATAGTTGCAATTGAGTGCCAGGAAATGCTAGTTACACAAGTATGCTCTCGAATTATTGTCCTTGATCTATTTCTACCGATGCGGGTCTTTCGATGAATACCTTTACATATAGATCAACATATGTCATATCTATATGGTATAGATGGTCGTTCCTAGCCGACCATGAGCTTAGAGCTCGTATTAACATATGGGTATTCAGTTAGAACTGGATATGGGACACACTCACGAGGGCCTCCTATAGACACCTTATGTAAGCCGTCAACGGAGGGTCCTCTCGAGTTGAGTAGTATACGTGATCCTTTGACTTGAGTACCACGGTGGGCTTGTAAGTGATCCACCATACTTCGGTTCCACGCATGTCACAGACTTTTCATGGTTTGACTACTGGGTGTCACTGGGTATGGTCCGATGCTTATAGAGTCCAGTGTGTATAGATATGAGATCCGTTAGCTCGCATAGAGAGTTTGATATCCAGATGCTTCGAGACTGTATCTCAAAAAACTTGTGGCCATAAGTATTAATCCCGGGAAAGAGTTCCGTCGGGGTAGAACAATATGGCAAATGAGTTTGCACATATTGTTCATTGAGATACTAGTCTGAATATAAGGCATGGATGAGCACAGAAATTTGACGGTGATAATCTATATCCCCACACATCCAGGAAATTATGACGGAAGGACTATATGTATGCGTTGTAACCCCAACTTGCATGGTTCAACGCGCTGATTTGTATATCCGTGACGCATGTGTGTGGCATTGTTCACGGACTTATAGAATAGTTTCATTTGACGAATCGGGTGTAGGACCTAGGGAGTCTCGTGATACAGAGTATACTCGTTGTGCACTAGAGCAGCGTGCCGAATTAAAGTGTTTAATCCAGCAATATTCAGCACAATCACGAAAATGCGTGTGTGTTTGTATTTAAGTGTTAAATACAACAATTAGTGGATAATTGTTATTTACTAATTGTATGATAACACATAGCGCATTGTGGACCCTCGGTTGAGTTTACCTGAGTGTGAAATTTGGTGGAACCCACTAGGGGTAGACTTGATAACTATTCACAAAGGGCAAAATGGTCATTTCACACAATAATTATTTAATTATTAAATAATCATGATCTCTCATTATTATATATTATTATATTATATAATTTTTTTTTGGTGCCAAATAATTGGCACCCATTATATTATTTTAATATTATTATTTATATTATATAATATATTATATTATTATTTTATTATATATATATAAAGAGAGAGATTGTGAGAGAGAGGGGTATGTGTTGCAATTTTTGGCCGAGAGAAAGAAAAGAGAAATGGAGAAGAAGAAAGAAAAAGAAGAAGAAAAAAATAAAAAAAATGAAATTATTTCATTTTTTTTTATGATTTCAATTGAAACAATTGTGAATTACTTTAAAATTTTTATTTCTTATCCTTTTGGAGAAAAGAATAAAAACACATACTCAATCATTTTGGGGATTAAGAGTTAATCCCGTGCTGGATGTGAGATTACTGTTCTAGCTTACCAAGTCCACCATATTGGTGACTAAAACTGCCCGCGAGTTGGTCTCTATGCAGACTCCGAAAAAATACGTATATAACATTACACGTTGAGGTGAATTTTCAAACCTTCTAATATATTAATGTGATTAATATATTTTATTTATTATATTTATTATATATTTTACGCTTTCGTCGCATACTAATTCATATATGATACAAATTTTAAATAATAAATACAATTACACATGCATATACTCGTATATATTAAATCACAACAGGAAGAGTTTTATAAGCATGAGGTCCAATTCATTCTTCAATTCTAATTGCACCTTATGCTTAAAACAAATGAAAAGGTGTCATGCTTAACGTGTTGGCCGAATGTGACAAAGGCTAGTGACTTTTTTGCTTTTCAAAGTCAATTAAAAATAAGCCAACATGCTTTATATATTAAGCATGACAGTTTAAAAAGCCCACCTTATGGTTAAACAAAAGTGTTCGGTGATAATAAATTGGCCGAACAAAAGTCAACTAAAATAAACATGAGGTGTTAAGTAAAAATATAACAAATCAAATTTACTTTCAAATTGGAAAAGTATTAGCTGAATTTCATCTGTCATTTGTAATTTATTTAGTTAATTAAAAGATGTCACCAAATGCTTAATTTAATTTTGGTTTATAAAATCTTATAAGTAAAATATTAATTACACTATTTTGGCTAATTATAATTATTAACATTTAATAATTAGACCAATAAAATTATATTACGTGTTATGTCTTTAAGAAATTAATAATATGATATGTGATAACAAATAGAAAAGTAAAAGTGATAAGTCTCACTTACCAAGATCTTGAGCTTAACACTTAAATTATATAATCTCCCCGAGAGATCTTAAAATAATTTTAATTTTTTAAATTTTTTTAAATTAAACTATTTAATTCAGTGTACTGTTTTAGTGTACAAAAAGTATATTTCATATAGTGAGACTCCCCAAGTTCACACTATTTCGTCTTACGAAACTCTTTTGTAAGTTCATAAACAATACCTCACACACACATTATGAAAATAACAAAACAGCCTATTGAACTATACAAGTCGAGGTTAATACATATTTGTATAATCCCTTCGTTATTTATATCCTGAAAGGGCGGAGATATAAATCAACACTATTAAGTCCCATATTACTCAACCATAAACTTATCTTTTTGATTCGTATTCTGATAAACAATATGCGCAAACTCTTTTGCGATATTATTTATACCATAGGAAACTCTTTTTCGGGTAAATGTTTATGGCCATAAGACTTTCTAGAATACAACCTTAGAGCATCTGGATATTTAACTCACCTATATGAGCTGACGGATCCTATATTTACACACACCGGACTCTATAAGCATCGAATCATACCCAGCGACACTTAGCGGTTAGACTATGACAGGTCTCTGACATGTGTGGAACATAAGTATGATGGATCACTCACAAGCCCACCGTGGTGCTTAAGTCTATGGATCACGAATACTACTTAACTCGAGAAGACCCTCTACTAACAGATTTATGGGATATCTATTAGAGGTCTTCATTGAGTCTTATTTAGTATCTAGTCCTTACTGAATACCTGTATATCTATACGAGTTTTCATTAAACTCATGATTTGCTAAGATTAATCATCTAGACAATCAGATATAGATATACACTAATCTATATTAATTGATTCCACTCGACAAACCCTGCATCGGTGGAAATAAATCAGGAACATATAATTCAACAACATACTTGCACAATGATATTTCCTAACAACTCTTACAATTATTTGTAACTATATTATTGTTAGTATATTTTCAAGTCCTTGTCCTATTTTAGACAAGGTTCTAATTCTTTAGACTTGATCTGAACTCTTTCAGATCAATATAATGTTTGAAATATTACAAGCATCTTACCAAATAAAAATAATTAATAATTTAATAAAATATTTATTTTTATTATATAAGTATGAAAATATAATATTTATATAAATTTGAGATGGTACATGAGCATAAATTTTAATAAAAAAGATGCAAAAATAGAGTGAAGGATTGATAAATAAATTGACGGCCATCAAAGGACACAAAAATTCGATGACCTTGAGGAAATCTCACCACATGAGGATAAACAGAGGGAAAACTAGCTTGAACAAACCATAGATAATAGAGGAAAGGAAGAAGTCATAAAGACAATAAGAAAATTAGATGAATAGCAAGATTTAAAAACGGCTATCATAAAAGAATTCAGCAAATTGTACGGGAGTAAAATAATAACCATTAAGGATACAATATCCATAGCTTGGAAGGCAAAAGCCATTCATAAAAATCATAAAAATTTTATATATAGGCAAGAGTGGGGGATTTTAAGGAACACCTCTCCCACTTTAATGTAAAAATGATTATGCACAAGATGGACGAATTTTTGAACCCGAAAGATCCAACCGAAGCGTGGTCTAGGCGGTTAAAAGAGAATTCATTTTTTTTTTGATAAACTAACGGCTCAATTCATTACTAATATACGTGAAACCAAAAGAAAAAGAAAACATCATTAAATTTGTTCCTTATGAAACAAAGATATGAAAGTAAATTTGTGAAGTTTCAATTTTGAGCTTTTACCTCTAAAAGAAACTTAACCAGCTTTACATTTTTATCACTAAGAATTGTTAAAAAGATTTTGTAAGAAAAAAGAAAAAAAATTCTAAAAAGAAAACTACAAAAGGATCACATTATTAAAAAATTAAAGGGTCTTCTTATTTTTTAACAAAAATTAAGGGACAAAAAGGTCTTCATAGATGACCAAAATATAATTAAAAAATGAATAAATTTAACACAAATTATTATATTAGTAATTATATAATTAGAATATAAATTTTGTATTTTAATTGATATGGTGTTTTATGTATTTAATTATTAATTAGTATCATATAATTATAATATTAATAAAATTAAAATTAGTATTTTTTAATAAATAATATTATTAAAATATAAAATACCTACAAAATTTGTATCTCATTTAAAATTTTTTTTTTTTAAAAATAGCTCCAAAATTTTGTAAATATACTATTTTAGTCACATTTGAATTTTATATTCTTTAATAGCTAAAAATATAAAATTCAGACTCTTGTACCTTTAAACAAAAAATTATCTCTCTACTATTTTTTTTACTTGAAATTCTCTTTTTGTCAATTCAATTTTTTTTTAACAAAAATGATATAAATAAATTAAATGTGAAAATTGTTAAAATGATAAAAAAAAGGTTCAAATTCAACAAAAAAAAAAGACTTATATGAGGTTATTTATTAAACTCAGACGGTTGCCGATTGGCGTTTGGGTCTAACACATCTTAGCCAAGGTATCTCGAGCTTGAGATGCCGCTCGAGATACCATACCCGAAATAGTACAATGACATCATGAGGCTTTGATAATTTCCTGCGATGCAACTCCTAATTGTTTTTAATTTTTGTATCACCTCATTTTTTTAATTTTTTTTTGCGATACAACTACTTCTAATTTATTTATTATAAATTCTAATTATTGAAATGTATTTTTGAAAATAAATTGACTTAAATTTAAGTTTAAATTTGTTAAATTTAAGTTCAAATATTTTGTTTAATATTATATTATGCATATGAAGGTAAATATATTTATTTATAATTTATTTAATTAATATAAAATAAATAATTAAAAAATATATATATATAAAATTATGACACTATTTCTAAAAATTAGCCTTTAAAAAATCTGACACCGCTCCCGTAATATCCCAATAATAACTAATAAAACGATCACGTGAATTGTGCGCCTTTATCTTCAACGTAGAACTACTAAAGAGAATTCTGTCTCCGAATAAATAAATAAGAGATTAAAAAATAACCAAAAGATGGGCCTCACTTGCCGCCATCTTTTGCAAAATCCAAAGAGTCTGTTCTGTATCAGTGTCGGAATTCAAAATCAAAAGAGTCACGAGCTGAACTAAAATAAAGAAGTTGACAACAAGCTAGAATATAAATATAAGTGAAAAAAAAAAAAATACAGAGATAATGGAGAAGACATTATCATCATCATCATCAAGTGAGGCTACAGCCAAAGTGAAATCATTATTTGTATACCCAGTTAAATCATGCAGAGGAATTTCTGTTTCTCAGGCACCCCTCACTCCTACTGGTAAAATATATAGACACCAACACACTTTCAGTTTCATATATTATTTTCCTTTCTTCTTTTTTAATGTCTTGTTCTTCTTAATGCATGTTTATTTTATTTATTTGTATATTAATGTTTCAGTGTCATGAATTATATGTGGTACTTTTATCAATTATTTGTAGCCAGAAGTCTGTTGATTTTTCTGTTCCATTTTCTTTTTTCCTTCTCTCTGTCAAGAAGGAAGGGGGATGGGGTGTTTGTTGTGGGGAAAGAAACATTTCATCAGCTTTTGAATGAGTGTTGATATATCATATATCATATGAGAAATGGTTTAGTAAACTTTTTTATAATCATGTTTATATGTTTGACTATTTTATTGAGTCATAATTCTCTTTCAATTATTTTGATGCTTTTTCTTTTTTTCCAAAATAAAGTTTAAGTTGAGTTGTGTTGTGTAATTAATCAGCTAGAGCATTTATGTTTAGTTATGTTGGCCATGGAATCAATTTTAGCTTTAATGTCTATAGTTTTTTTTTAATCTGAATAATTGAGTTGTTGTCATGGTAGTGAGCTAATTTGACACCGTGATTACAATTTTGGACATTAAAATTAATTGAAGAAATAACCTGAATATGGGGAATCTTACAGCTGTAACATTCAGACTATGAAATTGGAAAATTTAAAGGACAGTAGTCATAGATTACTTGAATTAATTTTGCAACTGATGGAAAATTTGACTTCATTGATTTTGTCACATGGTCAAAAACCTTACATTCATTTCTGCAACGCCGAGCTGTTTTGCATAAATATTGTAAGGTTTAGATAAATTTGCTTGTTCAGTTTGAAAACAAACAGATTCATTTGTGTCTGTCAATTGGACATGCTAACTTAATTTGAGTTCTTCTGTGTTTGTTTGCTATTTACAGGATTTCGATGGGATAGGCAATGGATAGTAGTTAATTACAAAGGAAGGGTGTACACTCAAAGAAATGAGCCGAAGCTTGCTCTGGTTGAGATTGAGCTGCCAAATGAAGCATTTTTAGAGGAATGGGAACCTACTGGGGGCTCATATATGGGTAAATTTTGCTCTTTCCGCTTGCAGCAGAACTTTTTTAAATCACAGTTATTGTATAATCTTATGCAATATTTTAAAGCCACATTTTACGAGGTTACTGCAGAATAAAATATGTTGTTCATGACTGGATGTTTGAGATGTTTACTTTTCTTTCTCTGATCTATTAGATAATTGAAACGCTTTATTTTAATCCTCTAAAAGTCATGATATGCTTGGCATGAGTTACAAAACTTGGATAAAATTCTATTTTCTTGATATACAGGTCTTTCTATTAATATTATGATTTTATCTGAGTGGTTAGTATTACTTGCTATTGTCACCATCTAGACGTTGGTAAATATCCTCACATATTTGTTTGAATTAGAGAAACAAGATTGGGAAATAGTATGTCCTATGTCCTATTTCATGTGGGTGCTACCAAATTAGTGTTTTGTCATAGTTTTTAGGACCATTGTCCTGTTTACATTTTGTATCTGTGACTTGATTGACCTTTTAATTTCGTAATACTTTGTTAGGGAGCTCTAATCGATAGCAGCCCGTTTGGGTTGGTCTCATGTTTTGAATCATAAAATTGTCCTGCAACGAATGTCTTACCTCTCTTCTGTTTTGGGGAGTTTGTAATGATTTATATGCTTCTTTTCTCTTCTCAAATAGCATGTAATTTGTTTGTATCTATTTTTCTTTTCTTTTATGTGATTTGCAAGGTGACTGGACACTTTCTTTTACAGTGATAAGAGCTCCAGCGATGGATGCACTTAAGATTTCACTGAGTAAACCACGTGATGTAACTGATGGTGTTTCCATATGGGAGTGGTCTGGCTCTGCATTCGATGAGGGAGCTGAAGCATCTCATTGGTTTACAAAATATCTTGGGAAAACTAGTCGGCTCATTCGTTTTAATGCAGGTTGGTTTTGAATTTGGTGTGTTTTTTTTTAAGAACAGGACTAAGTAGGGTCATTGGTAAAAAGCAGAATACTTTAGATAGGGAACTTCTGGAATAAAAATACTTGTATTGATAGAAAACAGCCATGGGCATGACCTCCGTATTTTAGCATAATGAATTTACATGGTGCTCTATTTATAAAGTCCAAATTAGATGGTTGATAATCCGGCTGCGTTGTTTGTTACTGCAGAATCAGAAACAAGGCCTGTGGATCCTGAATATGCTCGTGGACACAAAATAATGTTTTCAGATGAATATCCATTTATGCTATTGTCTCAGGTTAGTCAACTTGAGATAGATGTAATGTACATCATCCTTGTTGTGACATGAATCTCGAACCTTGAGCTTATAAATGTGTCTTATTGCAGGGATCTTTGGATGCACTAAATGAGCTTCTTAGGGAGCCTGTTCCAGTTAACCGTTTTAGACCCAAGTATAATTTTGGAATCATGCATTATCTGTTTATATCTAAAAGTGTCAAAATATTTTTTCTACAATAGGATATGCTTTTCATTGCTCATTGTGGCTATTATGTTATAATCTTCTTGAGGAGCCCTGATTAATTCCTGCCTAAGATACTGACAGTATTTTGTCTTGTCATTGTTACTTCAGATAGCATCAGTTCGTCTCTCTTTAGTTACCCACGCTATTTTTTTT
Source organism: Ailanthus altissimus (assembly GCA_946807835.1). NCBI lineage: Eukaryota > Viridiplantae > Streptophyta > Magnoliopsida > Sapindales > Simaroubaceae > Ailanthus > Ailanthus altissimus. The sequence goes on along the minus strand of OX327690.1, from coordinate 6,578,257 downwards.
TGTATGCGTTTGGTGTATGAATATCTCATTTTTACTGGAATGCGACAGCATCCTTGTTGATGGTTGCGAACCATTTTTCGAGGACTTATGGACAGAGGTCCAAATACACAAGTTGACATTCGAAGGTGTTAAGCTGTGTTCTCGCTGCAAGGTAAAAAGCTACCTTACCTTTCTGCATTTCTGTATCGTTTGTGCATACTGTCCATTTAACAAAGTACAAATGCATTCCTTGTTTTGTTAAAGTAACACTATTCATTTTACGAGTAGAAGCATTAAATGTAAGCGTAGAATATGGGCTGTGGGCTTTCTGGTACATGTTGGCTTCGTCTGCTCTTGAAAATATTAAAGCGAAGGGGTGAAATATGTTCAAGTGTAAAACCCACCGGAAGGTCTTGTTTTGAAGAAGTGTAATTGGCATAAGCCATCACCATTGCAAGAATTTGAAGAAATTTTTGCTTTACATTCACTTTCCAAATGCCCACTGCAACATATGAAAAAAATTAAACTGTTTGATATAATTTTTACAAGTAAAAATGCTAACAAATCATTTGATACAAATTTTCATATGTTGCTATCTTGAAGTGGGGACATCAAATTTTTTTATCTTGATGCTTATTCCAACCTGTGCCTCTGTTTCTCTGAGCTTTTCGTGCAATGTTTTCCAGGTGCCAACTATTAATCAAGACACTGGGATTGCAGGTTCTGAACCAAATGATACTCTAATGAAAATTAGATCAGATAAAGTTTTGCGTCCAAATAGGAAACAGCAGGGTAAGGTGAGATGTGAATCCAAAACTTGTAGCCATAATCTTCTATCATGCAAATGATAAAAACATATTAAAAAGGGGGGAAAATTTGTCTTTGCAGATTTACTTTGGGCAGAACTTAGTGTGCAAGGACTATGTTGCGGAAGCAAAGGGAAAGGTGGTGAAAGTGGGGGATCCTGTTTATGTCCTGAGGAAGGTATCTTGTGCAGCTGAAGCAGCAGCTTGAACTCTTTAGTACCTTAATAGAACAATGATTACCAAATGATAATGTTGTGGGTACAAATTATAAACCATCACATTATCATGTTTGTGGTATAATCAAATAAGACAATGCTTGCTCGCTTGCCAAAGTTTGAAAACTCATTACAAACATAAACGAGCCCAAGTTTGAAAAAGAATAAACGGATGATTTATTTATGTTCAACCTCCTGCAAAAATGAATCTTCATCTTCGTTTGCAGCAATAGCAAACGATTGACTCATTCATCTTTTTCTAACTGAATGTTCAGGATTGTGATGATTTTTTTTTATAAAAAGTACCTTTTTTAATATAAAATTAGCTATTAGAGAATTAAGTTTATAAATAATTATTTTCAAAAACTTTATTATCAAACATATTTAATGTTGACACTTAAGCGCTTGCCCTAAATAATATGCACCTCTCTAGCTTTAGTCAGGAGTTCAAAATTTTGTGGTTGTTAAGATAAATGTACTTTATTTTCACTTGGGGCAGTTATTTAAACATTTGTTAATATGTAATATTTATTAAAAATAATTATTTTTTGTTTGTGAAAATTATTTGGTTCAAACACAAAAATTATTTAATCCAAGCGTTTATAAGTGTATAATGTTATATTATTCGATCATTTTACAAATTAATGTACCTTAAAAAAAATATATTTCAAGTTATAAAATTCTAAAAAAATATATATATTCTAGTCCACTAAATATTCCATCAACTACAATTACCTCTTATCATTATATTCCTAATCTCTACCTTCTTCAATAACATTGTTTTACATTTAACTTCATGCCATATTTTGTACGAAATGAGAAAAACAAAGCATTGGAAGCAAACACTTCACTTCTCTTATATGACTACAAGTCTACAATTACTTATAAAATACTGATACTGCAACAAACCTGCCTCAAAGTTTAAATATATATATATATATATATAAAATAAAAATTCAAAAAAGTTTCATCTATTTTGTGGAAGTCTGCAACTTAGTGAACACATTTATACACTTCACACTTTTAACCACACTCTCAAAACTTCTTAATTTTTATTCGCAACACAAACCATGATAAAAGAAAATATATTGAGATAAACAAGACATCCAATTTTATATACAGACATTTATATTTTATCTCCTCCAAAATTTATTTTATTAACACTCTTAAACATAAATCATTAACCTAACAGAATCAAAACATTTGCAAAGTAGTCTTTAGTCTTTGAATTTTATAAAATCACGTACTGATTCAAAAATTTTGAAACTATCTTAAAATTATTTTAGACATATAACTTAATTTACAATAAATCATTTAATGTTGAATTGATATAAAATATATTTTAAGATTATTTTATTTTAAAGTAGTCAAAATCTGTCAAACAAAATCTTGTATAAAACATTTTATACTTTAAAAAATTATAACAATTTAAAAATAACGATTTAATTATTATGTTATACTAAACATATAGAAATTTTATTTTTAAAAAATATTAATTTTTTTTTCTAAAATCATTTAATAAGTCAGCAATAAAATTATCCAAAGTGTTGACTCTTAAAGTTTCAAGGTCATTTTTATAAAATTACTTAAATCAAATTTATGAAATTTTGAAACATTTCAAAGTTTTATACGTTCGTCAATATATCTACAAATCTTTCCAATCTCATTTGCATAATTTATTGCCTATCTCAAGTAAATCCAATGAAATAACAACCAACCAAGCTTAATAAAAATCCCATCTCTCCCCCCCCCCCCCACCCCAAAAAAGAAAAAAAGAAAAAAAAGAAAGGAATATGAAAATACCTTTTAAAAGCTTAATTTTTTTTTTAAAATACTTAATTTTTTTCTTTTTCTTATCTTTATTTCTCTTTTTCTTTTTTTTTGTTTGACAAAAGAAGGGTAAAATTCGATTTTAGCAGAATGAGAGTTTTTAGAGAAAAAGTATATTTATACCTTTAAATATTTATTATTGTTTCCCCCTAGAAATCTTTATAACGGCTTAGTTCTTACATGTCCAAAAATTAACTCTTTAGATAACTTATTTATGGGCCGGCCCGAAGGTTCAAGGAAGTAAGGATCACCAAGGCATAACAAAATCAAGCCTTAAGTAACTCCTAAGCATAAAACCTGCTCGGTCGTTCGAATCAGATCTAGTTTGAACCATTTAGAAATCAGCTCTGTACTATTCATAATTACACCGATCAGAACTCTAAATATTTGTATGACCAAGGTGGCAAAATACAAGGATACCAGATTGGATAAAAGTATCAGACCCATTCAAAAGTCTAACAAGTCTCTGAGCCGAACAGTTTATTTCATAATTGAGTATCACCACATCTGGACAATCGCCTGACTTACCAAAGCAAGACTCAAGACTAGCCGTTATCAAGCACATTGCGAGGAAGACGGGCTTGACAGAAATATTAGAATTGCTCTTACACAACAAAACTAAGTAAGACCTCGTATTATAGAGTGCCGACCCAAACAATAGCCAAAAACTTGAAAAGGAAAATTTAAATAAGGATAAAGCTTAAGAAGGAAACCAACACTATTTAGGAGATAGAGTCATCGAAGAATAATAATTATGGTTTTTTTTCAGAAAGAATCCCTTAAATCACGCTAAGAGATCAGATGATTAACAAAAATAATCAGGATTTACCCAAAACCTAGAAAGATTACTTAAAGAACCACAAACACCGGTGAAGATAAGCAGAAGCATAAGAAATATTTCAGAAAGACCGATGCTATAAAAAGATGAGAAAACTACAAAGAGGGGACAAAGAAAACTTGGGTATTCAATTCTTCCATTTTATTTCTTCGATTTTGTTCTCTTTTACTCTCACAATCTCACTAAAAGGCCAATATTTGACTTAAGCATTAGAAAGTCTTCACCAGAAACTACCCCGACAAGGTTTTAATGATAGTTTCAGTATTTTGCAAGTGTTTGTAACCATTATGATAGAAGAGAAGCCCAATAAGATTGAAGTCTCAAGCCCAGTCAGACAGAGCCCAATGTGCTAATTCTTACAACAAAATAAATTCAAAGCTCGTTGACACGAAAAAATTATTTTTTTCGATCAATAATTTTTGGTGCTGTCTATGAAAAACAGGACAAAAAGCTTTATCAAAAGCATACTATCATACCATGGCAGAACAGTCACCCACTAGTTCGAATCCACTTGTAGGGGAGTGAGCAATGAACATCGAGAAGAATGGGGCTCGTGGAACTCAACCGTAAATCATTTGGAAAGTTCATTAGCGGTGGAGATCCAAAAGGAATTGCAAACGTTAAAGGAGAAAAGAGAAGAACTAAGACAGCTTATGGTTGAGTTGATCAAGAATAGGGGAAGATAAGGATGAGAAGTAAGAAACGATGGCAAGAGAGAACCACGAGCCTTAAAAGTGCAGATTCAAAACTGGTTAGATCGAAGAGATTCAGAAACCCTAAGAGATCTAGTTGGGATAGTAAGGCATAGCCAGATGCCTCCTAAGCAAGAGATGTCGCAGGTCAGAGACTCTGATCAAATGATAAGAAAAGAACGACAAATTGAGCAACCCAATACCGACCTATCACTAGAAGATAAAGTTTATAATTTGGAGGAGAGCTTAAAGAACTTTTTAGAAGAAAAAGAGAAAAAGAAGCAGCCTCCCCCAAACAAAACTGAAATGGAGAGAAGATCTCCATAACAAATGAGTTGAGGGATATGGAACTCCTGAATAGGTTTAGATTACCAAGCCTCTGAACTTATTAGGGAGTTACAAGCCCTAATCACTACATGGATCAAGTGACTGATTTACTCTCAATTGCAGAATTAAGGCAAGATCAAATGTATATGGTTTTCAATATAAATCTAGAAGGACCGACTCTTTTCTAATATAAGGAATTAAAGTAGCAGAGTATTTTCTTTTACCACGAGTTCACTAAAAAAATTCTCTCAACACTTCTAGGGTTCCTGTGAAGTAGCCAAGGATCCAAGGTAACTGAAGTAAGTAAAACAGGGGTGGAACAAAAGTCTAAAGGATTATGTTCAGAGATTCCATAAAGAGGTAATATCACTAGGAGCTTTCAATCAGCCCATCGCCTTAGAGGCTTTTAAGTCAGGGTTAAAGCTAAACAGGTTTTGGTAATACCTATCCAAAAGTAACTTTTCTAACTATGCAGCGCATATAACAAGACACCAAAGTACATCGCTATAGAGAAGGAGGAGGCAAAAAATTCATTGACTGAACCCCCTCAGGGGCAAATCCAGCCAAGAGAAAATGAAAGATACGGTGGAAGAAAAGGGAAACCATCACCTTCCCTTAAGAAGTATAAAAAGGATGAATAATGACTATTGACTTTAACAAAGGAGACAATTTACAAAATGACGTAACATGCTCATTGCCTGGAGGAATAGTGGGCATAATAGATCTCACCCTTACCATTACCTCGAATGGCCTAGAAGTCCTAAGAACCCTAGAGAACACTGAACAGAGGAAAAAAAGTGGCTCAAGTGGGAAATTCTCTTCCTTTAACCATACCACTAAAGGATATTTAAGAGGTAGACAAAGATAAGGGCTTGCTTAATTAGAATCTCAAAGGTAAAGGAGCAGAGCAACGAATAGACTGATGTATGCTTTATTAGCCTAACGCAAGTGCACACTTTTGATCAAGTAATATAGGATTAAGTCCAGATTATCGATCCCATAGAGACTATTGTATCTATTTTTTGAATCAATTTTCAAAATTACTCTATTGTGCCTTTATCTAGAAAATTTTAAAGATAAAGTTTAACTAACTATACTACTGTTATCAAATTAAACTTAATTAAATAGCACAAACACTCAAAGATAGAATTCACTAGATTGAGACGTAATCTAGGGTTTCAACATATCTCCTAGTATTTCATTGAATTCTTCAACTCCTTAGTTATTCCCTTATTACCAATTGATTGGTTAGACATCGATTTCATCATAAGCCTTTGTCGATAGTCAAATGATAATATCATACCTTAACAATTACCTATATGTCTATGGTAATCTGACTAAGATGTAATTCATTAAGAATAAGTCTAAATCAAACCATACATGCCACTTAGGTATATGTTTATCTTAAATGAAACTCATAGATGTTACCTTATAACCATGTATCAATCTACCATAGGCTAAACACATGAATCCCCTTTGTCAAAGTTATCATGGTTCCTTCAACATTTAAAATAGTGATCAGGTATAATGAAAGCATAAAGAACAAATGGATTAAATCAAATATGGTATATTAAGTTCATAACTAAAAGTTTAGAAGATTCAACTACATACTAAGTTCAAGAACGTCTAACCTTGGATCAAAAGAATTTAGCTCATGATTACAACAAGAGTATTAAAGCAAAAATATAAAAATATCATGAACAAGATCATCTCTTAAAGTTAAGGAAGAAAATAACATAAGTGACGTCCTGAGTTGTTCTTCTTATTTTGACTTGAATGCCCAAGAATTGGTTCTTCAATCTTTAATATATTTGCTTTAATCCTTTGAATTGAATGTGAATCTTTTATATATATTTCTCCTCTCCAAAGTCTGTGTATTTTTTTCTCAAAAGAGTATTTTTGTTGGTATGAGAAACCCTAGAGGCAAGGGTCTTCGAATTTAAGTCCAAATAGGAGAGTTGAGAGGGGTTTTTATATGTCTCACGGGCATCGCAACACTGGGGGCTCAACACCGCGATGTTGAGAATTAGAATGCGAGATTGATTTCTTCTGTCAGATGCCACGGCGCTTAGTTACTTATCTGGGCGATGCTTAGTTACTTATCTGGGCACTGCGGCGCCCAACCATGTACTGATTCACTTTTAACTTTTGAGCGCATCTCGCTCATTTCTCATTTGAATAGCCTCTCGTTTGCTCCTATGTGTCACATTTTACGTCATGCACCTATTTAAGATAAAAAAAACAAATAATTAGCCAAATTTTCATAATTTAATGTAAAATACTCAAGTTGAGGTACTAAGTATACTACTTTCAAACTTAAGACTTTTGCTTATTCTCGAGCAAAGTAAGAACAAATTAACAAGGAACTAAACAAATATATATATATATATATATAAGCTACCTCTTAACATCCCTTGAACAATGAATTGCATGGGTCGATAAGAAATTTGTAAAGTTGTCTTAAATGTTGAATTACACTTATAAAATCTTTAGATTAAAAAATTATTTATGGTTATTCTACACTCTAATCATTATGCTTACACTTACCCTATAATCATTCACTTGTGAGTGTGTCGAGCTATTTATTTGCACATCAATTGTATTTTCGAATATCTTATTCTTCAAAGAAAGATTAAGATCAAAATAATTATCCCTAAGCTTATTTTTTATTAGCAATCTCCATTAATGTAGAATAAGTATATAACAAGAGATCAAATAGAACTTTAATTAGCTTATAATGCGAGTCTCAAATTAGGGTGTGAAAATTCAAAATTTTTTAAGTTCAAATCACATTATAACTATAACCCCTTGTCTATGGATCAATTTGGTCTTTTTTTCCTTAGTCTGCTCCCTCAAACTTATTTTCTTTGAACCCTTATTTTCAACAGTTCCATTGTTCTTTATTGTATTTCTAAGTTTTTTTTTTTATAAATATAACTCCTACAATTCTTCTAAATGAATGAGAACAATTCTAGAGATGCCTCTTCTTTTTACCTATAAAATTGAATTACTTTTGACCCTTATAACAAGATATTATGTATCATAGTGTAAAGGGTATTTATGACGGATAAAAGAATAAAGTGGATATAGGCTTCTAAAGTGGTTTTAGAGAAAAGAAAATATAGTCAACCAGGCTAAAAAAAGGTGGCTAAGGATAAAAAAAAAATATAATTCAAGATTGGCTAGAAAGACCCAATCGATCCAAACATGGCCTATAATCATATCCCTTACTATATATGTCCTAGGATTTCATCTCGAAAGCTAATTAAATAAGTTCTAAATACTAGGCAACCTTAATTATGTCATTTGTATGAATACATATATTCTATCTTACAATTAATGACATTTAATAGCTCTAGAGTGCCAGAATATTTAAAGTGAATAATTATAAGCTGAATATAGTTAATCCAATTACAATATAAAATGAACACAGTAATAGATAAGTCTAGAGAGTTTATAATTTTTTTTCAACTCCACTTTTCATCATCGACTACAAATTCTTTTTGACCTAAGCAAAAGATAAGAAAATAAACTACAACTTAAAAAGAGAATAACAAAAATAGAGAATAAATGATCAAAGCATAGGAAAAAAAAACTAAAAATTAAGAAATATTTCCCCTGCCCCTATACTTAAAATAAGCCATGTCCCTATGGCGACAGTAAAATAATAAAATTGGAACACTTTCATATTTTTGTGAAGCATTAGTTGTCTCCTCCGTCTTTATCTTTAGTATCTATTTCGTCTTCCTCTTCTTCATTGTCTCCTATGCCATTTGTAGCTAGAGGCTCTGGATAGTCCGGGATATTTGGTAGGTGATGTGTATCCATGCTAAAGTGGGTAAGGGCAAGGCACAAAATCTGGTCTTGATATATTGTATAAAAGGCAGTCCATTGCTAGTGTACGGTGAAGGCGTTCTCTAACCTTGTCAACTTTTGATGCATGGTTAGTTGTGTTGTTGGTCCTTGTTACGGAGGTGGTCATGGATCGGGGTTGTGGTCTAAACCATCAAATATTATAGTAATTTTGCTGTTGTCCAAGATGTGTGCTGGGGGAAGCACCTTTTCTGATGATGTCCACTAGACTTTAGCTTTAGCCCAAAGTGCTATAATTAGCAAAGGGCAGTAGATGCTTTACTTTGGATGATCGAGGTCGTAGAGAATTGTGTCTCTGATTATTTTTTCAATATCGATTGTCCTCCTTATAAGAATGGTATACAAGAAGAGAGCTCTTTTTGCAATTACCGTGCTCATGTAACTTACTGACATTAACTTGGCAGCTATGAAATAATGTCATGCTTTAAATTCTTTGTACATGTAGTGTGTGGGAATGAAACCAGTATGCTTTTAGACATCTTCCATTAAGCATCTAGGGTGGCCAAGTAGCAGGTGACAACTTCATAATCTGGATTCTAGTGGAGCTCGATATAGTCATCTGTTTATATGTTTGGTAAGCCATAGTATCTATTGATAACCTCATCATGGATGTGAACAGTTCTGCCCCTTATTTGTACTTTTCCATGGTTATGTTCTTTACCATTAGTATAGAATTCTCTTACTAGTGGAATAATTGCTACATTTGGTTATATACACAATCGTCCCTAACCCATGTCTACAATAGTTCTTGAGATTCTTAGATAAGTCCCTCCTATAATTTCGAAGCCTCTTTTTGAAATGATTATTCGTTTGACTATGAACGAGTTTTATAAGTCGAAGGCTTCTTTGGAGACAAACTTGTTAGTATCATAGCCTGCTAAAGATGATGTAGTTGACTTCTTTAATTTCTTGGGTGCCATTGAATACCTGTAACAACAATAATGAGCATTTATAATATTGACAGTAAATGCCTCTCAAACATTGCAATATCAACTCATACATTTGTACCACCTATTACTCTATTTTGTCAAAAATCACTACTTTACTCATATTCACATCTCAATTCTCTCATCATACATTACTAACACCCATTATAAAATGTCATCCCCCACTTGTGACTGTTAATATGGCATCATCATACATGTATGTACAACAATAATATAGCAATACTTGCATCATCTAACCACTTGCCTAACATTTTCCCCATCTATAGTAACTCTTAATAATGATATTATGTGCTTTATACTCATGGTAACAATATGGCTCTATGATTGCTAGTGGAGGACTTCAAGTTTAAACAATTAGACATTAAACAACTAACCAATTTAAGCATACATATAGTCTAGTTCTTTATAAGTATTCATGTAATTTGTTTTTACAACTATTAATCAGTGCATAATAATCATAATAGAAATAAGTAAACACACTAATTATGCAATGGCAACTATATAATAAAGAGAAAAAAGAAAGAAAAAATTATGAAAGAGAGAAATTCGTACCTTGGAATAGTGAATGCTAGTGTAGAGAATGATTTGGAGTTTTGATGAATATGAATGATTGGATGAATTATGTATGCTAATGTAGTGTTAATTTAAGTGGGTAATGAATTATAGTCTAAATGGAGTGTGTGGGTGTTGTTGATTTGAGTGCAAAATGAAGGATTAAAGATGTGAGATAAAGAGAATGAGAGTTAGGGTTTATGGGTGGTGTTTGATAGAGAGAGAGAGAGGGGATGAAGATACAAAAAAGAAGGGAGAAGCCTTTAAAGAGCTTCTCCCGTATGGGTGCTATGGTGCTGACTACTGGCTCTTTGTTTCGGGCGCCATATGGACCATAATTGGGTGCCACCACGCCTGAAAGCTATTTTTTTAATTTTTATTTATTTATATATATATATATATTTTACTCAAACTTCTCCGCCTAAAAAAATACTCATAAAAATATGAACTAAATAAAAAGAAAAATAACACTTAAAAAAAATTAAAATCGAAGGATACTAGACTTGGGTTTCTTCCCAAGAAGTGCTTGGTTTAACGTCTTCAGCTTAATGTGGTGATCCTACAGTTACTTGTGGTCAATTAGATCGATATTGACTTTTTACCGATCTATATATCCTCTATAATAATTCTTGAGGCGCTGACTATTTATTGTAAATAAAGCTTGATTATTTGGATCTTTAGTTTCAACCACTCTATTTGGATATACCGTGATAATTTGGAATGGTTTAGATTATCGGAACTTGAGTTTTTCAAGAAATAACTTTAGACATGAACTTAAAGCAGCACTAGTTGTCCTTTTTCAAATGAACGTTGAAGTATCTTCTTATTATGCCATTATTTTGTCTTTTCCTTGTAAAGCTTAGCATTCTCATATGCTTATAGAGGAAACTCATCTATGGCATTTAGTTGAAGTAAGCATTTCTCACCTATTATTTGGAGATCAAAATTAAGGGCTTTAATAGCCCAATAAGCTTTGTGTTCCAATTCCAAAGGTAGGTGACAAGCTTTTTCTAAGATCAAACAAAATGAGGATATACCAATTAGAGTTTTGTAAGCAGTACGATATGCCTATAAAGCATCATCCAAGTGTAATGCCTAATCTTTTCTATTTAGTTTAACGATCTTCTCCAGGATACGTTTTATTTCCTGATTGGAAACTTCAACTTGTTCGCTTGTTTGAGGATGATATACAGTGGCCATCTTGTGCTTGACCCTGTATTTTAGCAAGAGGGCTGAAAAATATTTATTGCAGAAATATAAGCCCTCATCACTTATAATTGCTCTTGGGGTTCCATATCTCTTGAATATGTTCTTTTGAAGGAACTTAATCACTGTCTTCACTTCATTTGTTGGTAATGCTACTGCCTCTACCCATTTTGAAATGTAATCCATGGCTACAAGTATATATTTGTTGTTAAGAGATGATGAAAAGAGTCCCATGAAGTCTATTCCGCATACGTAAAAAATATCAACCTCTAGAATATTCTGCTGTGGCATCTCATGTTTTTGGAGATGTTCCCAATACATTGACATCGATCACACCCTACAATAAAAGAATATACATCTTTAAAAAATATAGACCAATAAAAACTAGATTGAAGTACCTTAGTTGCTGTTTTATTGCCCGTAAAATATCCTCAATAACTACATGCACGACAATGGTGTAAAATGTCTTGAGTCTCTTCTTTAGGGACACATTTTCGAAGGATTTTTTCTACACATGATTTATAAAGGAATGACTCATCCTAGAAATAGAATTTTGTGTCGTGGAAGAACTTCTTCTTTTGCTAAAAAGTTAAATTATGAGGTGTTAGACCAGAAACTAAATAATTGACAATATTAGCATACTAGGGGTTCTCATAATGTTGTGTTGCAAAGAGTTGTTCATCCAGAAAAAGTTTTATTGATTTGAGTCTTCTCTTGGTGTTGATTTGATGCTTCCAAGCAAGAGAGATGATCCACAACTTGGTTTTCAATTCTTCTTCTATCTTTGATCTCCAGATCAAATTCTTGCAGTAGTAGAATCTATCGAATGAGCCTCAGTTTAACATCATACTTGTTGATGAGGTATTTGATTACTGAATGATCACTAAAGACTGTGACCTTGACTCTAATGAGGTAAACACAAAACTTGTCAAAGGAAAAGACTACTGTAAGAAGCTCTTTTTCTATGGTAGTGCAATTGGCATGCACATCATTGAGAGTCTTGCTTGTATAGTATTTCGTGTGAAACACTTTCTCTCGGCGTTTTCATAGTATAGTATCCATAGTTAAATCGCTTGCATCACATATTGCTTCAAAGGGTAAGTTTCAATCTAGTGCTATAATGATCGGTGCAGTGATCAGCTTCTTCTTCAACAGTTCAAAAGCTTTAAGACAAACATCATCGAAATGAAACTACACCTCTTTCTCTAGTAAGTTGCATAAAAGTTTAGAGATCTTGGAGAAATATTTTATGAATCGTCGATAAAATTCGGCATGACCAAAAAAGCTTTGTACTCTATTTATATTAGTCGGTGGTGGCAACTTTTTGATAGTTTCTATCTTCACTCTATCAACTTCAATACTGAGGGCAGAAATTTTATGGCCTAAGCATATGCCTTCTTTGACCATAAAGTGGCACTTTTCCTAGTTAAGCACTAAATTGGTATCTTCACACCGTTTGAGCATAAATGCTAGATTATTAAGGCATTGATCAAATGAATTGCAAAAAATAGAAAAGTCATCCATGAAGTGCTCTATAATATCTAAAAATATGGCTATCATACAATACTAAAAAGTGGTTGGAGCATTGCACAGTACGAAAGGCATCTTCCGAAAGTCAAATGTACCATATGAATAAGTGAACATGGTATTTTCTTAAACTTTAGGAGCAATTACAATCTGATTATAGCCGGATTATCCATCCAAGAAGCAATAATAATCATGCCTAGCCAATCTATCTAGCATTTGATCAATGAAGGGTAAAGAAAAATGATCATTCTGGGTGGCTTTATTTAGCTTTCGATAGTCTATACATATCCTCCATCCAGTGACAGTCCTGGTAGAGATTAAATCATTGCTCTCATTTGCCACCATTGTGATTCCTCCATTTGGTACACATTGCACTAGACTTACCCTTGAGCTATCAAAAATAGGGTAGATAATCCTTGCATCTAGCCATTTAATGATTTCTTTCTTCACTACATCTTTCATTATTGAATTTAAACACCTTTGATGCTCTATTGAAGCTTTGTGCCCTTTTTCTAACAAAATTTTATGCATGCAAAATAACGGACTAATTCATTTGATGTCAGCAATTGTCCATTCTATAGCTCTCTTATGATTTTTTAAGACCCTCAATAATTTTTCTGCCTGTGATTCATCAAGTTGTGCAGAGACTATAACTGGCAAAGTAGAAGATTCTCTAAGAAATACATACCTTGAGTGACTTGGTAAAAGGTTTTAGCTCTAGCTTATGATGTTCTTCAATAGAAGGCTTAATGTGAGTTTACAAGCCGTCTGTTTTATCTAAGAGTTCAACCTTTATCGTGGATCTGTCAAATTTTAAAGAAAGGCTTAAAACTTGTAAGTTTTGATAAGCATAAATTAAATCTATTATTTTCATTCCTTTAACTTGATTAATTGCTCATTTTATTAAGAATATTAGGCTTTTTATATGTTTAATTGTTATTTTATAGGTTTAGAGTCAATGGAGCAACTGGGGATAAAAATTTAAGAAAAAACAAGACAAAACATAAAATGCTACAGTAATCGCTACAATACCATGTGAATAGTGCATGTGAACAGTATCTGTACTACAGTGCTGTCGCCCCAGCGATGAGCATTGTTCACGGCAGCGGTGAACAGTGCAATTTTTCCTAATCCTAAAAGAAATACAACTACAAGACTCAAATCAATCCCTATATAAAGACCACTCATTTTAGACCTCATAGAACACAATTTAGGGCTCTTAGAGCCATAAAACATTAAAGAAGAGTAATTTTTAGAGAGAGAAGCAAGGAAAATTTAAGGAAGTAAGAGATTCTTGGCGAATCTTTGGTGTATCAACCAACTACGAATTGACGTCTATATTGGTTTGCTTTTGGTTGTATCATGTTTATTTTAATTTTCAGCCATAATTCTCTTTTTATCATGAGTTAAATTTATTTTCTAGGGTTATTACTTGAACTCAATATGTGAACTTAATTGTTGGATCTTAATATTTATTTGAACTCAATTCTTCATTATTTAAATTATTTGTTCTTAATGCTTCATTATATCTGATCAATATTATGAATGATTTAGTAATACTTTGATAAACTTGGAAGAGGCATAATTGTATTTAGACCTAGATAATTTGATGCATAATTGTAGAGTAACATTCAATGTTGCATATGCAAGTTTCAATTTAGGATAGGAATATACCTAATTGGCATGTATGGTCAATAAGACTTATTCTTAATGAATCTTTATTTATTACAAGTACTATAGGAATATAGGTATTTGATAAATTAAGGCATACTTGTATGACATTGGAAGAGGCTTGTGAAAACATTAGTGTTTTGACCAATAATAAGAATTGAGGGATATAAATATTAAAAGGATTAATCTTTAAAAAACTTATTGAAGGATAGTAATTAATCATAGGCTTTCTCTATACTGTTATTTTCTTATTTTATTTGAGTTATGTTATTTATTTTCTACACTTTTATTTTACTTAAATTTATTACAAAATAAATATTTGATTTTTTTTAATAATTACAAGAAATATATAATTTTAGTACTTGGTAGAAAATAAAAATTATCCTTGTGGGTTCGATATCCGACTTTATAAGTCCCTTTATTACTTGTTACGATACTGTATACTTGCACTTAATTTTAAGATATAGAAATATCACATTAGTACTCTCGAGATTCATTTCTTTCTACCTCATCTTTATTTACCACAATATCTTCTAGAGAATCTTCCATGCTATTATTGTTGAAAACATCTTGTACTTCTCTATCAATAACATCAATGCTCATATATTCCTCTTTATCACTTGACCCTTTCATGGTTTTGAAAACATTGAATGTTACTTCCTCATTCTACACCCTCATAGTTAATTCCCATTTTTGAACATCAATAAGGGTTCTCCTGTGACTAAGAATGGTCTTCCTAGTATGATGGGTATTTCATGATGTTCCTCAATATCCAACACTACAAAGTCCACCGGAAAGATAAACTTATCAACTGTTACCAAAACATCTTCAATAATGCCCTTTGGATATGTTAATGAATGGTCGACCAATTGTAAGGTGACATTAGTAGGTTTAGCCTCCCACAAACCTAACTTATTGTAGATGGATAATGGTATTAGGTTGATGATAGTGTCTAAATCACATAATGCTCTGTCAAAGAATTTCTCCCCGATAGTGTATGAGATAGTGAAATTGCCTGGATCTTTAAATTTTGGTGCTAATATTTTTTGCAAGATTACGCTACATTCTTTGGTGAGTGCCACGGTTTCATACTCAACTAATCTTCTCTTCTTTTATACAATGTCTTTCATAAAATTCACATAACTTGACATTTGTTCCAAAGCATTCACAAAAGGTATGTTAATGTGAGTTTCTTGAAGATATCTAAAAACTTTGAAAACTGCTTCTTTAACTTCTGTTTTTGGAGCCTTTGAGAAAATGGTGGAGGTGAATGAGGAGGCTGAACTGTAAGTTTCTGTTGAGTTTTACTAGTTTATGCTGTTGCATCAATATTTTTTTTTCATTTCTTCACCATTTTTTGCATTTTTCTGCTGCTACACATCATATTTTACAGTAATTTTTGCACGTTTATGCACTTCTACCCTATGTTTTGCATCACTTACTGCATTTTCCTCATTTTTCTCATTTTTTTATATTGTTTAACTGCAACTCTTCGTCACTTCTCAAAGAGATAGCTTTGCATTGCTCTTTATTCTATATTGGATTAGCTTTAGTGTTACTTGGTAAAGTCCCTTCAGGTCGGTTATTAAGGGCTGCAGCAAGTTGCCCCATTTGAGTGTCTAGAGTTTTCAAAAATGCAGAATGGTTTTGTAAGATAGCATTATTAGACTTTATATACTGCATAAATATTTCTTCCAAGGTTAATTTATTCTCTTATTGGAGATGAAATTCGGGTGGGTTAGGTTTTAGTTGCTGCCTTTGGTTGTTACCCTAAGAAAAATTAGGATGATTCCTCTACCCTATATTATAATAATTTGAGTGTAGATTATTCTGCTGTCTATTATAGTTTCCCACATAGTTTGCTGACTCCGTGCATTGTCCATTCAATGATTGTCCTACAGAAGTCACAAGTCGTATTTTGGGTCTTGATAGCATTCATAGAATCAAATCTCTTAGTTAATATGTTGATATGTGCAGCCAATGCTTTGAATACATCAATCTCATGAACTCCAGCAACCTTCATTGATGTAACTTTTTCAATAGGCCATTGATAACTTTTTGATGTCATCTCTTCCAATAACTTATATGCTTTATCTATGAACTTATTTATCAGAGCTCCTCCAGCAGCGACATCAACAATTTTCCTTAAATGACCTACTAGCACATTGTAGAATATCTGGACTAATAACTATTTAGGAACTCCATGATAAGGACACTTCTTTAATATGTCCTTAAAGTATTCCCATGCCTCATATAATGACTCGCCTTTAATCTGCACAAATGAGGTGATGTAATTCATTATCTTGGCTATCTTAGCTGATAGGAAAAACTTTGCTAAGAACTTCTGTGCTAGGTCATCCCACGTTGATATGGATCTTGATGGTAATGACATCAACTAACTCTTGACCTTGTCCCTCAATGAGAAAGGAAATAATCGCAACTTGATGGTATCATATGAGACTCTACTGAACTTGAATGTATCGCAAATCTCCAAGAAATTCACGATATGCATGTTGGGATCGTCATTAAGAGCTTTACTAAATTGCACAGATTTCTTAAGCATCTGAATAGTACTTGGCTTGATCTCAAAGTTGTTTGCATTAATAATGGGGCACCGAATACTAGACTGAATGCCTTCTATTGTAGGAATAACATAATCCCTCAATGATCTCTGTGGAATTATAGGTTCAAACACTAGATTATTGATATTGTCGTGATTCTCTGCCATATTTCTATTTTGAAGTTGTTCATGTCAAAGTCTTCGGAATGTTCTTTGAATCTCAAGATTAAAAGAAGTTAAATCTTCACTCTTGGTTCTTCTCATGAACTATCAAAATTAAAAATAAAGAAGGTAACTAAAACTGAAATAAAATAAAATAAAATAAAATCTGAAGTAAATGTAAGATAGTATTAATCTAAGAAGAGATAAAACAGTCTTTGGCAATGATGTAAAAAATTTGATGTATACTTTATTAGCCTAACGCAAGTGTACGCTTTTGTATCAAGTAATATAGGATTAAATCCAGATTAGACTATTGTATCTATTTCTTGAATCAATTACCAAAATTACTATATTGTACCTTTATCCACAACAATTTTAATATAAAGTTTAACTAACTATACTACTGTTATCAAATTAAACTTAATTAAGTATAACAAGTACTCAAAGATAAAATTCACTAGTTTGAGACGTAATATAGGGTTTTAACGTATCTGTTAGTATTTCATTGAATTTTTCAACCCCTTAGTTATTCCCTTACTACCAATTGATTGACTAGACGTCGATTTTATCATATGCCTTTGTTGATAGTCGAATGATCATATCACACCTTAACAATTACCTATATGTCTATGGTAATCTAACTAAGATGTAACTCATTAAGAACAAGTCTAAATAATCATACATGCCACTTAGTTATATGTCTATCCTAGATGGAACTCATAGATGTTACCCTATGATCATGTATCAATCTACCATTGGCTAAACACATGAATCCCATTTGTCAAGGTTATCATGGTTCCTTCAACATTCAAAATAGTAATCAGGTATAATGAGAAAAATTTAGAACAGATGGATTGAATCAAATATGGTATATTAAGTTCATAATCAAGAGTTTAGACAATTCAACTATATACTAGGTTCAAGAACATCTAACCCTGGATCAAAAAAATTTAGCTCATGATTACAACAAGAGTATCAAAGCAAGAATATGAAAATATCACGAACAAGATCATCTCTTAAATTTAAGGAAGAAAATAACATAAGTGAAGTCCTGAGTTGTTCTCCTTTCTTTTGACTTTAATGCCCAAGAATTAGTTCTTTAATCTTCAATAAATTTGCTTTGATCCCTTGAATTGAATGTGAATCTTTTGCGTATGTTTCTTCTCTCCAAAGTCTGTGTATGTTTCCTCAAAATAATGTTTTTATTGTATGAGAAACCCTCGGGGTGAGGGTCTTCGAATCCAAGTCCAAATAGGAGAGTTGAGATGGGTTTTTATATGTTGCATGGGCACTGTTGAGTTGGGGGCTCAGCGCCGCAGCACTGAAAATTAGAACTCGAGATTGATTTCTTCTGTCGAGTGCTGTGACGTTGGCTACTAAGCACCGCGGTACTTAGTTACTAATCTAGGTGTTGTAGTGCCCAACCTTGGGTGTTGAGTCACTTTCAACTTTTGAGTGCATGTCGCTTGTTTCTCGTCCGAATCGTCTCTCATTTGCTCTTATGTGTCACATTTTACCTCATGCACTTATTTAAGATTAAAAACATAAATAATTGGCCAAAGTTTCATAGTTTAAAGTAAAATACTCAAGTTGAGGTACTAAGTATACTATTACTATTGTGCTATTATCACAAACCAAAAAGTTGGTGTGACTTTCATCGAAACGTAAGGCATGCCAAAAGAGAATGTTTGGAGTTAAAAAAACAAGTGTACGCTTTAATGAGAAATGGTTATTTGGGAGAATTTTGAGCAAATAAGCAACATGATCCACCCACTAATCACACTGGTGGATCAAACTCTAATCCCACGATGATCATATCCAGTGAAGTCATGCTAACATGAGACTCCAATATGCAAAGAAAGAATTATTCAAAATATTCTATAGTAGGGCATCAAGATATGTTCAACATGCCCTCTACCAAAAAACCAAGGTTACAACAAAAAGTTTTGATAATGTTTATAGAAGAGGACGCTCAGTGAGTAAGCTACCCCACGATAATGCATTGGTAATAGAAGTGCAAGTAGATGGAGAAAAGATAAATCAGGTGTTTGTCGATCTAGGCAGTTCGATCGACATTATTTTTAAAGACTCCTTAGACGAGCTAAGAATAAAAAATATGCATATAGAAAGAACCTAAACATTATTGCAGAGGTTCGAAGAAGGTTGTATGATGTCAGTCAGGGTAGTAACCCTCCACTTGACTATAGGACAGAAACCGTATGAGAGGACAATAATGACCAAATTTATAGTGATCGATCAGCCATTCATGGGGAACATAAATGCTTTTTGTCCATTCATTGCTCAAAACTCAAATTTCCAGCTAGCCAAGGGATCTGAATAGTTACAGAAGATCAAAAAATGGCCAGGAGTTGCTATATAGTATCAATAAAAAAGCCTTTTGCATCTCCATAATTGATCCATAAGAGAAAGGGATTAAGTTTCCTAAACTGATGGAGGGACTACAACTAGTGTAAGTCAAAAATTAAAGAGCCGGAGAAAACAGTCAGAATTGGGTCCCAGTTAGAGTATATGGCTAGAGAAGGACTGATCGCATTGGTACAAGAGTTTTCAGATGTATTTTCTTAGTTCCATAAAGATATGCCTAGAATAAATCTACCCTAGCCTTTCACAAATTAACTATAAACCTAGTCTTTCGCCCGGTCAAATAAAAAGAAGAATATTCAATCAGGAATGAAATGAGGCAGTGGCAGCTGAAGTTAAAAAAAACTGTTAGAAACAAGTTTTATTAGGAAATTTCATTATCTTGATTGGTTGGTAAACACGTAATGGTGAAAAAAGCTAATGGGAGATGGAGAATGTGTGTTAACTTTACCAATTTGAACAAAGTATGCCTGAAGGGCAGCTTCCTACTCTTCAAGATCGACCAGCTCGTTAAAACTACGGTCGGGCATGAATTACTCATCTTCATAGACGCTTTCCCTAGTTATAATTAGATTCTAATATTTCCTCAAGATAAGGAGAAAACATCTTTCATCACTGTCCAAGGAATATACTATTACAAGGTCATGCCGTTCAGGTTAAAAAATGCGGGAGCTACTTGCAAGAGATTGGTAAACAAACTATTTAAAAACCTGATCAGTAGGAATATAGAGGTGTACATTAATGATATGATAGCAAAATTCAGGAAAGCTGAGGACTATGTTTAGGACTTAAAGAGAGGTTTTTGAAATATTAAAGAGGAACAAGATGAAGTTGAATATAGAAAAATGTGCTTTCAAGGTGAAATTAGAAAAATGATTGAGTTTTATGGTCAGTAAAAAGGGAATAGATGCGAATCTAGACAAAGTCCGAGCTATTTTAGAGATGAAAACCTTCAACACAGTCATGGAAATTCAGCGGTTCAAAGAGAGAGTTGCTGCTCTGGATAATTTTTTTTCAAGCCACCGATAAATACTTCATGTTCTTTTAGGTGATAAAAAGGAAAGAGAAAAATTGGTGGACCCTAAAATATGAATAAGCTTTTCAGTAGCTTAAGACTTACCTCTCTGAACCAGTTTATCTTACTGTTCTAGTTTAAGGTGATAAACTCATGCTCTATCTAGGAGTTTTAGATCAAGCGATAAGCTCAATATTGGTCAAGAACGATAAGGGAGTTCAACGACTAGTATACTATGTTAGCAAGGCCTTTACCGACCTAGAGAGTAGGTACCTTCCTTCCGAGAAGTTAACTCTGGCTCTAATAGTGTCAAGAAGGAAACTGCAGCCTTAATTTTAGGTGCATACAATTATTGTCCTTACCAATCAGCCGTTGAATCAAATCTTGCACAAACCAGATTTATCAATTGGTTGGTTAAATGGGCAATAAAACTATGCAAGTTTGCATACAGCTTAAGCTCTGAACAACTATCAAATGGTAGGCCTTAGCTGATTTCGTAGCCAAATGCACACTGGGGATATAAGAGTTGAAGAATCAGATTAGCAAGCTCCCGATAAAAGCGTGACATGGATACTTTATGCAGACGGAGCATTTAACCTACAATGATGTGGTGCAAGAATTGTCTTTATTAGCTCAAAAGGAGACGAAGTTAGTTACACTATTCGGCTCGAGTTCAAGGCCTCTAACAACGAATTAGAATATGAGGCTATCCTAGCCGGACTAAGGGTTACTTAAGCATTAGTAGTGAATCAAGTGAACAACGACTTTGAGGCTTAAAAAGAGAAGATGGTAGCCTACTTAGCTAGAGTAAGGAGTTGCATAGGTCGATTCAATAAAGTAAAAGTAGAGTTGATCTCAAGAAATGACAATCAACGAGCAAATGTCATAGCACTAATAGCCTCAAGCGAAAAAGATCGGTTGCCCCTAACAATCCCTATCAAATTCATTCTTGAGCCTAGCATACGAGAGAAGAGCAGATTATATAGATTGACCTAAAGTCCAGCTGAATGGATCCAATCAAGGATTACATTCAAAATGGAATTCTCTCCGCCCACAAAAAATAGGCCCACAATTTTAAATACCAAACAGCTAGATACTTGGTAATTGAAAGAGTATTGTACATGTTAGGCTTCTCTCATCCCTATATGAGATGTTTGGGGCCACAGGAAGTGAAGCAGGTTCTCAGAGAAATTCACAAGGGAATTTACAGTAACCACTTAGAGACTGAACAATTGGCTTATAAAGTGTTCAAAACTAGATACAATTGGCCGACTGCTCTTCAAGATACCAAAGAGATGGTTAAACATTGTGATGCTTGCCAGAGATTCGTTAATAAAATACAAGCACCAACTGAAGAGTTTATTATGATGGCTGAACCTTGGTCGTTCACTCAATAAGGACTCGACCTAATAGGCTTCTTACCTTAAAAAAAAGAATCCTGTAAGTATATAGTCGTAGTGATGGATTACTTCACTAAGTGGATCGAAGCCGAGCCACTATAAAAAATAACTGATAAGACCATACGAGATTTTGTATGGAGAAATATAATATGCCGATATAGGATACCTCACCACATCATTACTGATCATAGGAGGCAATTTAACAATAGTAGTTAAAGAACTTCTGCAAGCAATTAAGAATATAACTGCTATTTGCATCATTAGCTCATCTTAAAACCAATGGCTAGATAGAATCCTTTAACAAAGCAGTTAAGAAATTGCTTAAGAAAAAGCTAACTGATAGAAAAGAAAGATAGGTAGAAGAACTTCCAGAGGTACATATGATAGTAACTGGCAAAATGCCATTTTTATTGGCTTTTAGCTGTGAAGCAGTCATTCTTACCGAGATCAAAATCCTGACACACTGAGTATTGTACTTCTCTGAAATGGCTAATAACAAATTGATTAGGGGACAACTAGATTCAATTGAACAGTTAAGGGAGAAAGCTCAGGTCTGAGTAGTTGCCTACCAACAGAAGGTCACCATGTACTACAACAAAAGAGTCAAAGCCAGAGAATTCAGAGAATATGACCTATTACTAAGATAATCATGCTGAACACAAAGAATCTAGCTGAAGGAGACCTTAAACTAACTTGAAAAGGCCCCTATAAAGTTGTCAAGTATGTGAAAAGAGCTTACGAGCTTGAAGGAATGGACAATCGCACCTTAAGAAAGCCATGGATGGTCGAGCTGCTGAAGAAATACTATCCTTAGATCTTTATTTTTATTTAATTTATTATATACCCGTCATGTAAAGATAATATTTGCTAATAAAAGTGTTATTTCTTTGCATGTACTTCCGCATAAATGGCTACTTGAAATCTGAATCAAATAATTATAAATAAATGAAAATATTCAATATTGAAGATGACAACACCCTTAAAGGTATACTTCATAAAGGGGCAGCACTTATGAGGTTACCCATAGACTACCAGACTGGGTAACACTATCAGAGGAGAACCCTATAGAGGTACGGTACTTAAGGGTTGATCGATATGATATTAACACTACGTAGGGGGTGGCACTTATAAGGTTGCCCATAGACCACCGGACAGGGTAACGCTCTCAGAGGAGAACCTACTAATGTGCAGCACCTAAAAAGGGGCTGATTAGGAAGATTAAGAAAATGACAATGCCTTTAGAGGTATACTTCATAGGAAGTGCACTAACGATGTTACCTACAGATTACCGAACAAGGTAATGCTTTTAAAGGAAAACCCTACGGAAGTATGGCACTCAAAGGGTTGACCGAGATTATATTAACACTTGGTAAGGGGCGACACTCATGAGGTTACCCACAGACCACTGGATAGGGTAACGCTCTTAGATAAGAACTGACACGTCCAGAATATAGGAGTTATTCCCAAGTGCAGGATTGTCGAAGTAATAAATAACTCGATGAGAACGGGGTCGATCCACAGGGAAGTAGAATTAAAATTATAAATTATAAACACTTTAAAGATAATTAATGCAGTATAATATGTTTGCAAATATTATTTCAATTAACCAATTCAAATAAAAAGCTAAGGTTACGGGGATTCACTCTTGGCATAAGAAGTAAGAATATATTTAACTTTTTATTTTTTTATAACTCAATTGGAATCCTCACACAAAGGAGGTTCCAACCGGAAAATATAACTATTAAAGTTCATCATCATTTATATATTGATTAGTATTTATTTCTTTCAATTATTATACACCAAATCTTATAAATGGGTTCAAGTATTTATTATGCCAATCTTTATATTTGTCTACAATAAATCAAGACTCCCACTTTACAAGAAAGGTTATATATACCAAATCTTGTAAATTGTTTCAAGAATTTATTGTGCCAAGTATAAAGTTTGTCAATAATAAAATAAGAATCACCACTTTAGAAGAAAAGGGTATTAATTCTACAAACAAAATAAATACATCATATATAAGTTTGCATAACTTAAAAATGAAGCATTAAATTCATGAATAAATATTAAACATATCTTATTACCTTGCCAAGAGCTTCGTCCTTTCACCTTAACTTAAAGAAAATTATTTGGACATAATAAAACTAAAGAAAAAGAAAAGAAATGGAAGAAGAAATAACATGATTTAATAGTAAACAAGAAAAATAAATTTACAAAGAAATGGATACAAAGGACAAGTATTTTGAACTAAATTCTAACTTTCTAATTACATTTTTTAGGCATAAACAAGCCACCTATTTATAGAAAAACATGGATAAATCGAGACAAATTTGGAGGGAACCACTTGGTTGATGAAAGTCAAGAATGGTGGCAAAATAATTTGCATTCATTATCACTTGGGCACCCACTTGATTATCCAATTTGAAATTGATGTGATCCAAATTAGCTGTCACTCAAAAATTAAAAGTTGTATATAAGTCTCTTATCTTTCCAAATTGAGTGATCTCATACGTATTAGATACGTATTTCTATAGTTATGGGCCACATACTGATAACTGTTCAAACTGGGCCTGTACTGCAGATTAATTATGTTCTAGGCTATTTTTCACCCTCTAAACACTCAAATTTCCAATACTTTATGAAATACAATATGTTATCCCATTGAGTCAGCTCTGCACAGGATCAAGAATCACCTCAATTGGATTTTTAAGTAGAAAGTTATGCCAATTTTACCGAACCTGCCACAAAACAGTTAAAAGATAATTAAGTATAATATTGTAAACATACTTAAGTTAAGAAAATTAAATACACTAGTAATACAAAACAATCATGTAAAACTCTTATTAAATGTGTAATTTCAAGTGTTCATCAAGAACCCTATGAATGTGCAGCACCTAAAAATAAGCTGACAGGAAGACATTGAAGATGGCAACGCCCTTAGAGGTATACACTGTAGGGGGCTGACACTTATGAGGTTATCTACTGACCACTGAACAAGGTAACACTCTCAGAGAAGAACCCTACAGAGGTGCGACGCTTAAGGGGTTGATCGAGATCATATTAACACTCTGTATGGGGTGACACTCATGAGGTTACCCATAAACCATTGGATAGGGTAACGATCTCAGAGGAGAACCTTACGGATGTGCAGCACCCAAAAAAGGCTGACTAGTAAGACATTGAAGACGGCATCGCCTTTAGAGGTATACTCCGAGAGGGGTTGGCACTCATAAGGTTATCCATAGACCACTGGATAAGGTAACACTCTCAGAGGAGAACCCTATGGAGTTGCAATACTCAAGGGGTTGACTGAGTTGATATTAACACTCTATAGGGGGCAGCACTCATGAAATTACCCACAGACCATCAAACAGGGTAATGCTCTCAGAAGAGAACCCTACGGACGTGCAAAGATAAAAAAGGACCTGTTTGGAGACTTAATACAAAGAACAATTGTATATTTCCTCCAGAACAATTTAAAAGACCAGTATATGTTATAAAGACATCTACTGATCAACTCAGACATCACTTCATCGGTATGACTTTGTGTTATTATTTATTTAAGCTATTTGAACTCACATTTTTGATATTATTGTTTCCTTATTACTTAGCTGAAGTCTTTATATACTCTTCTGAAATTATTATTTGATGCAATTCATGCATCACTCTGCTCAACTTTAGTAGATCGGCACGCCATCGAGAGAGTATTGGTCATCTCGCCTATCTACATAAATTGTTTCTAAATTTTTAGATATTATTATAAAGGATCAGGTCCACATTAATTTTAATCGAGGTTCATATTTCATGTTAAATGATAAGTCTACAACATTTCAAGACTAAAGGCAAAAAATGTCATTCAAACTTGTATTGATTAGAATAAAAAATTACAAAGTCGAGTACAGAAACAAAAGAAATAAAGCACATTAGCTCAAACAGCGGGAGCAATATCAGTAGACTCTAAGTCAACCACTATAGAATTTTGTAGATCTATATCAACAGAATGAGGAATAACTTGAGGAGCACTACCTAGAACAGCTTCAATTAATTCTAAGGTTGAGCAGGAGTAGCATCAGACAGACCTGAACTTGGTTAGCTAGAATGAGAGAAGTTAATTGGCTCTTACCAAGGGGAGTAGCTATCTGATTCTCACTAGGAGGATCAATTATCTTAGTAGTGGCAGTATTAACAAGTGTAGGGTTAATCACCTCAACAGTTCTTGAGCATGAGAAGTCTCTTATTCAAGGATTTCCTTTCAGTGGCTAAGTCCTATATCCATTAAAGGTCGATTTCAAGATAATTTTCTTCAAAGAGACTGATTGACCTTTAAAAGCCTTCAACCGTGCCTTGGTGAAAACTTTTATTTTAACTAGCAGATTAAGAACTTCATTAATCTTCAAATTAGGACCAAACTATTCTTAATCTGCTTGACCAACTCCATTTCTTTTTGTGCTGCTACCAGCTGTCTCTCCAACTCGGCAGTACAGCTCTTAGCCATTGATAGAGAGTTGGTAAGTTCCTATTCAGCCAACCTCTTCTGGTGCTCCAGCTTAGAGACCTTGCTCTCTGCCTCAGCTTGACCAGTCTCCTGATCTTTGATACGAGTAGCTAGCTCCTACACTCGCCTCTTCTCTTGTTTGGCCTCCCTCTTAGCATATAAAGCCTCTTCCTTGCCTATACAAGGCTCTCCTCGACTTGGTAGGACTAAGCCACCATCTCTAAAATCTCGATCTGAAATCGAGAAAAAAGGTATATAGATTAAAAAAAAAGAGAGTAAGAATTCAAAAATAAAGATACATCATAATAACATAGAAAAAAAGAAAACTTACAACCATGATGGATCCCACTACAGTATGGAATCTAGTTATATGATCTATAGAAGAAACTTGAGCCACCTAGGTTAAGCTCAAATACCTATCCATCTCCTTTATGATAAGCACCAAGAAACTAAGGTATTCTCTTCTCTCTGGGACTAGAACAGATGTAGAGACCAAAAGAGAAGGCTCTTCTTTTATCAAGGGCTCCTCCCTGCCCCATTGAACTTGATATCCCTATAGGCCAAGCATATGGGGGCATCTGTATTAAAGATTGAGCCAAAAAACATTGGCCTTACCTTGTACTTGAAAAGAATGATGACCTAGCACTTGGCTACTTGTCCTCTCCCTTATGAGCTAGACTGTACTTACCACTTACCTTGAGTATGAGAACTTAAAACTCTCCCTCATTGATGGTTCAATCGGCCTCTGTGATGAGTGCAATTTAGATACATATTATAGCCCTATTTTATCTTAATAATTGTTTATTTTTGGGTAAATTCAGAGTTATTTATGTATTTATTGTTGTTTTTACAGGTTTTAATCATAATGATGTGGGAATAGAAATTAATGGAGCATATAGGGAAGAAAATTCAATGATTTGGAGAAAAAATGGGGACTAAAATATAACTTAGCAAAATGGGGACCAAAATACAAAGAATACAAAACTGATGATGAATGCCTCAGTGTTCATGCATTTAATATGAATACCCCAACGTTCATGTGTTTAATATAAATGCCTTAACATTTGATAAATATTAAAGTTGGGGAAAAAATTGGATCTAGATCAATGCCCTAGTGCCATAACAATAACGCTGCAGCGCCGAGAATGCCTCAGCATTGGCCAAAATTATAAAAACTTGCATTTTGCCTCCTAAAAATAATTTTTTTGGACCTCTTCTCTAAACACCTTAAATTATCTCAACTCCAACACCTTCCTAACCCCAATAAAAACCTAGAATTGACAATCAAACACTAAAAACAACAATCAAACATATTTGGTGGAGAGATTATATAAGATTAACCTAATCAAGATAATTTTAGAGGATCATTGCTTGATCAATCTTTAAACTTGAACTTCTTTTGCTTCAATCATTACTGGTTTGATTTGATTTGATTTTTTTATATTATGTGTATATTTGTATTTGATCTTGACATTATCATTATGTTGATCTAAGTTTAATTTCTAGGATTATAGCTTTAATCTTAATATAATGGATTGATTTGTTGGATACGATTATTATGAACTCAATTATTATTCAATTTGTTAGATCTTAATGCTTTTGATATACTGACCATATATTGTATGATTTGATAACAATTGAATAAACTTGAAAAAAGAATTTAACTGTTAAGTCCATGATAAATTGATACATGATTACAAAGTGGTATTTTTGAGTTTCGATCTAAGATAGGAATATACGTAGACGGCATGTATGGTTAATACAACTTGTGTTTAATGAATCTTGATCTATTTGATTACCATAGGAATATAGGTAATTTATAGATATTTGTATAATCACTTGATCCTCGGAAGAGGCTTGTGGTAAGATCTGTGTTATAACCAATAATTAAATTGAAGGATTAATAATTGGAAAATTATATTAAGTGATAGCTATAGTCCTAGATCTGTACTATATATATATATATATATTCAAATCTGTTGTTTAATTTGATTGTTTAATTACAGTTGGCAACATAGATAATTTTTAATTTAATTTTAATCAAACAAATAAAAAAATGAAATCAAACCAATTTTCTAGATAAAAATATTTTTATTAATTGGTTAGAAATACGACGATTTTCTTGTGGGATCAATACTTTATTTACTCTATATTACTTATTTTCAATAGTGTGTACTTGCATTTAATATAGAAATCACACAATACCCTACCTGTTTGGCCGGTTGGCCCACGTTCATGAACGAAGCCCTTTCCTTCGAGGCTGAATAGAAGCCCTATAACATGGTCAGGGTTAATAGCACCCCGACCTTTAAAAGACAAACTAGAGCCATCTATGTGGCTCATCTTCCTTCTCTCACTACCTCATTGTTTGGACATTCCTAAACAAGCCACATAAGTTAGTGAAGAACAAAGAATTAAAGAAGTAAAGTTAAAAGAGTTATACTCACTGCGAACACGAGGCTCCCTAGGAACAAAGGCGACCAATCCTGATTGAATAAGACGGATGGGGAAAAGAAAGTTATGAACGGGACAGATATGAACAAGAACGACTGTAATTCGAGCACCTCTTATCTTAGAAACCTCAAAATCAGTACCCCGAGTTGCTAAAATTTACAAAACATTAAAAGGAGAAGAGGAAAAAAGAAAAAGGAAGATTAAACACAAAAAAATAAATAAAAGAACCTACATTTAGAGAAACATTTATAGAGATAACCCTATTCGCTCATCTCCTCGTGGGGAATACCTGACCTCATTCACCTCCAGCAAAGAACTATTCTTTTTTTTAATCCTTAACAGAGGATGGATGACTTGGGATACAATTCTGAAGATCATGAAATGAAAGGTAATAGAAGCCTCTCTGACTTCTAGCACTGCTCCTAAAATGGTATAGGTGATGCAGCTCTTGGTAATGAAGAGAAGATAGCCTTACCTTTACCCAAAAGACGAATAAACCTGCTAAAACCCTCTAAGAGTTAGGGCCTAATTGAGAATGACCTACTCCTAGGTGAACTAGCATCCTAGGAAAACAAGGTCGCAAAGGAAGACAAATGCCCAATCTAAGAACTCCACATAAATGGCCACGTCGCTATTTATAGGGCTTCTAGAAAAATCATCTAGGGTAGGCAACTTAAGGGTGACAGTCTCAGGAATATTATATGTAGATTTTATAGATTCTAGGTCAGCTTGATTTAGGTGGAACATTTGATATTGTACGTCCAACTGAAATTCTACAGCATCTACATCCTCTATTAAATCCTAACCAGGATTCTCAGGATCAACTTCTAAGTCCTCACCTATAATAGAGTCTGGTTCAGCCTTAGTAACAACAATAAGGGAAGATAAAGGCATGTCACCAGCTGAGGTGGATGCTACTCCACTTCCAATGGCCCCACTAGTCCTTCTAACAAGTAGGACCTCAAGGCTAGTTTCTCATTCTTCCTTGTTTACCATGTTAATAGTGGAAAACCCTAAATTTAAATTTTTTCTTCCAAAACCCATTTTTTTGTAAAAACTAAATAAAGACATAGAGGGAAGGGATGGACAATCATACCAAAAAAAAAACGAAGAAAGAATAAGTAAAAAAGGCACACAAAGAAGAGTCATGAAAATACTAGAAAAAGGAAATTATAACAAAACTAAAAATCCCTTTATCACCATATATATACAAATAAACAGTACGAAAGAGATAGAAGAAGAAACTTACCAAAAGCAAGTGTAGATGATGAACACATTAAAATGAATATTTATTAAGAGATTCAATCACCATTTAATGTTATTAATTTTAGCATTTTTATATTTTTAGGCTTTAAAAAAAGTGTTGTCCTTAAATTATGATTAATAAATGTTATTTGCACAAGTATAGGTAAAATAGACATAACTTTCAATGTAGAAATCAAAATGAAGAAATTATTGAACATAGAATAACATGACTCAATCTTACACAAACTTAAAGAACAGTTAAAATGTCCAATCCAACATTTTATGGGCCAAAATTGGGATACAACAGAATTGGATTACAACTTCTGCTTAGCTTGACCCATCTCAGGTATTTGGACAATATTTCACAAAATACGTATCCAATTGGTATAATTCTTTAGGCTGTGAATATTAACACAATTATCAACAACTATTATGTTGATGGTAAAGTCCAAATCAGCTGTTATCATGGATCAAATTGTATTACAAGTGGGTAAAAGGGTTGTTGGCCAAAATCTGACATATCTTTGGAATTTTGCCCATATCTCATTGAATACTTATCCAATTTGCATGAACATGGTGCATATGGAAAGAAAAGATAAAATTATACAAATTTCATGTCGGAATCGATCATTTATATTATAAAAAAGGTGCTGCAAGTGGGTGAACGAGTGGTTGGTCTAAATTATTGAAGATTGAAGTCACACTTAACATATTTCCATTTATTGCCTATATAAGGACACTCTTATGACATTTTAAACATTAGATAATTCTATCTTATTTTCTTCTCATTAACATGCATTGTAATTTAGGTTAGAGTTCTTGGCAAGACTAAGAGATAATTTTTTAGGTGTAATAAATCTACTTCTATACTTTGATTCTTTGTCAAGAGCTACAAATGTTTGTAAGTTTGTTTGTGCCTAAACTCTTATCTAGTATTTTTCTAAAATCCAGAGGTTATAATTCTCATGTTTCATATATTTTTATTCATACTTTCTTTATATAATTCTTGTTGAATTATAATTGTTAGTGGTTACATTATTTTATATGTTAATCTTTTACTGCAATATTGTTAATTGATATATTGTCGATCTTGGATAACATGTAAAAATAATAATTGTTTGATATTCAAGTTGATCTTTTACTGCAATATTATCAAAATAATATATTTTCGATCTTAGATAACTTGTATAAATGTACATGGTTTGTGTTAATGTTTGCAAATGTGCTATATTTTACATATCTTCCGATTGATTGTTTGGGATGTGAAACTTTCAATTGAGTTATAAATATTAAAGCAAAGTGTAAAGTAGATTTATAAAGTATAATTATGATTTTTGAAGCCTTGTTTACATTATCATAAAATATTTTCCTCAATTCATAAACAATACTATCACATCAACTTATACCAATTAATTAATTTTCTCATTTTCTACTGTTTTAATATTTTACTTCACCAACTTATTTTACCAAAAGTTTGCTCGTGGAATCGACACCACAATCTATACTGCATAGCCACATTACATTTTGAGTATAAATAAAATTTGGCACCGTTGCCGAAGAGGCACACTAAGTGTAAGTCGGTTACGTTTATCAATATTAAAGCAGTAACTTTGTACATTTGTTTCTTTGTAAAATTTAATTTTTAAATTTATTTTCTTTGTTGTAATTTATTTTGTTATTCATGGTTGGTTTTACCTAACTCAGTTTATTTTCTTTAGTTATTTTATTGTATTTTAGTTTAATAGCTATTTCTACCGCCTAACTTAGTTCATTTTATTTTATTTATTTATTGTACTTTTCACTTTATTTTCTTTTATTTATTATTGCACTTTATTTTTTTGTTAATTTGTCATATTTTATTTTATTTTAATGGCTGGTTGTACCGCCTAATTTAGTTTATTTTATTTTATTTATTTATTACACTTTATTTATTTATTACACTTTTATTTATTTATTATACTTTATTTATTTATTGCACTTTATTTTCCTTTATTTATTTATTGTATTTTATTTTTTTATTGCACTTTATTTTTTATTTATTTATTGCACTTTTTTTCTTTTATTTGTTTATTGCACTTTTTTATTTATTGTACTTTTTTATATTATTTTTATTTATTTATTGCATTTTTTTCTTTAGTTAATATATTGTATTTTTTTATTTTAATGACTGATTCTACTGCCTAATTATTTATTTATTTATTTATTGTACTTTGTAATTTATTTTTTTTTAATTTATTTATTGTACTTATTTATTTATTTGTTGTACTTTACAGTTTATTATCTTTTGTTAATTTATTGTATTTTATATTTATATTTTTTGGTTGGTCTTACCACTTAACTCATTTATATTTCTTGTGTTTTATTTCACTTCTTAATTTTTCCTTGAGAATTTTTTTCATTAAAAAAAAGAATAAAAACAAAAAAAAAAAATTTGTTAGGATATAATTTTCAACTTAGAGACAAACGAGGAAGATTTGTGAGAGAAGTAGAACTAGAACCACCACCACAATTTGTAAGAAAAGAGAATTCACCATCTAGTTCATCTTATAATTCCAACACAATGAGCCAACACGAGGATAACCCTATTAGAACTTTAAAAGATTACTTGCATCCTACTCACATAGCCACACCATCATGTATTATATTTCCACATAATATACCATATTCAAATTTTAAACCTAGAATGATACAATTTCTGCCCACTTTTCATAGTCTAGATAATGAAAATCCTTATGTATATGTTAGGAAATTTGAAGAGGTAATTGCCACATTCCATAGCCAACGTGAAGCTATAGACACTGTTATGCTTAAATGTTTTTCTTTGAAAGACAAAGTAAAGAGTTGGTTATACTCTTTAAGGCCAAGGTCTATAGGAACTTGGGCAAAAATGACCCAAGCATTTTTCAATAAATACTTTCCACAACATAAAACTAATGGCCTGAAAAGACAGATTTCTTCCTTTTTCCAAAAAGACAGTTAAACCTTATATCAAGCTTGGAAAAGGTTTAAAGAGTTGTTAAATCTGTGCCCTCACTATGGGTATGAAAATTGGCACTTGGTTAGCTATTTTTATGAGGGGCTCACAATTAAAGAGCGTCAATTTGTTGAGATGATGTGTAATGGGGAGTTTCTTCACAAAGATTCTGAGAAAGCTATAGAATTTCTTAATAACTTAACCGAAAAAGTCCATACATGGACTGGACCTAGCGCTATTGAAAGTACAAATAGGTTACGACCTAATGACATTTTTCATCTTAGGGAAGAGGATAGCCTTAAAGCCTAGTTAGAGGTCTTAACTAGGAAATTAGAGGCCTTAAACACTAAAGATAAAAGGGTCACCCATACAGTTGCTAGGGTTGAGTCAAATGATGTTTGTTTTGTCTGTGGAGGAGCGGAACACTTAGTTCAGGATTGTCCCACTTATAGTAAGATGAGAGGGATATATGAGGAACAATGTAATGCCCAAGGGATGTACAAGAAGCTTTATTTACCCTACTCTGAAACCTATAATCCTAGTTGGAGAAACCGCCTAAACTTTAGTTGAAAATCTGACCAACAAGCCAACAACCATTAGAAGCAAGAACAACAAGCACTTAAGTCTTATATTACACCTCAATATAATGCATAACCAACCAAGAGTCCTTTAGAGGATATATTACAAGCATTTATAGAGGCATAAAATAAGACTAATAAAAAATTTGAAATAATTCTTGCACAGGTGATAGAAAAAAACAAAGAAATCAAGAGTCAAATCATTAAGCTGACTAGTGCCTTAACTATACAAGAGTAAAGTCAGTTTCCATCTTAACCTCAATCCAATCCAAAAAGACAATTAATGGCACAAGTTTATACTTTTAATGCATAAAATCTCAAAGAAGTCAACGCCATTACTACTTGAAGTGCTAAGATTGTGAGTGAGCCTACTTCTGAAACTAACACATCTACGAGTAGTAAAGATGCCCCCTTAAAAAAGAGGCTATAGTGGAAAAAGAGCTCAAACATAAGTTTTCAATCCCAGTGCTTTTTTCTCAAGCTCTTCGACCTGTTGGGAAAAATTTAGAAATTCAAGGTGAGATTTTAGAACATTTAAAACAAGTTAAGATTAATATTTCCTTGTTGCATTTGATTAGCAGGTTCCAACTTATGCAAAAGTCATTAAGGATCTATGCACTATCAAAAGTAAACACCATATAAAGAAAATTGTATTTTTGGCAGAACAGGTAAGTGCAGTAATTGAACAAAAGACATCACCCAAGTATAAAAACCTATGATGTCCTACAATCTCCTGCCAAATTAGGACATATGAGTTTTGTCAATCTTTGTTGGGACTTAGGAGCAAGTGTAAATTTAATGTCTAATTCTATTTACTTGTAATTAGGACTGGGTGAGATTAAACTATCGGAATTTGTGCTTACATGCTATCTCTTTATGTATGAATATTTGTTTAATATTTATACTAGTATTATTATTTCATTAAATCGCTAATTATATTTATATATGGTAAGATGCTTGTAACGTTTCAGACATTGTACGATCTGAAAGAGTTCAAATCTGGTCTAAATGAGTTTAGCTCAGTGCTAAGAATTAGCAATGCTGAGAGTTATAAATGCTATGAGTTGACACTGATAAGAGTTATCAGGTTATAAGAGTCAGCGATATCTAAAGAGTTAAAGCCTTGTCTGAAATGGGACAAAGACCTAAGAATATATTAGTAATGATGTAGTTGCAAGGAGTTATAAATAGTGCTAGAAAATGTCATTATACAAATATGTTCTCATATATTATGTTCCTAATCTATCTTCACGGATGCTGGTCTGTTAGTGAATACCTTAATAAATATATAAATTGGTGTATGTCTATATCTAAATGGTCCAGATGGTTAGTCTTAGCAAACCATGAGTTTAGTAGAAGCTCGTATAGAGACAAAGGTATTCAGTAAAGACTGAATATTGAACAGACTCACAAAAATCTCCAATAGACATCCTATAAAGACATCAATGGAGGGTCTTTTGAGTTGAGTAGTATTCGTGGTCCTTTGACCTCAGTGCCACGGTGGGCTTGTGAGTGATTCACCATACTTTGGTTCCACACATGTCAGAAACCTTTCATAGTCTGACCACTGGGTATGGTCCGATGCTCATAGAGTCCGATGTACATAGATATGGGATCCATCAACAAATTTGGGTGAGTACTATATCTTATTGCTCTATAGATTGTATTTCAGAAAGTCTTATGGCCATAAATAGTAATTCCAGGGAAAAGAGTTTAACCCTAGGGATAAATAATATTACAAAAATATTTGAGAATATTATTTATTGAAATACAATTCTAGAGATAATCTTTAGGTTGAGAATATGGAGATTTTAAGGTGTTGATCTATATCTCTGCCCTACCCATATATAAATGATGGAGGAATTATATGAATATGTTATAACCTCAACTTGTATGATCTAACGCGCCGCTTTGTAATATCCGTAACATGTGTGTGAAGCATCATTCACTGACTTATGGAGGAGTTCCATATAAAAATTCGAGCGTCGACCTAGAGAGTCTCACAATATGAAGTGTACTTATTGTGCACTAGGGCAACATAATGGATTGAACAGTTCCATCCTAAAAATTTCAGCAAACCGAAAATATGTTTCGGGGTTCCTCGGGTTGTGCACTTGTTTAGATTTAAATGTTAAGTATATCATTTAATTAGTTGGCAAGAGTTATTAACTAATTAGATGTTAACAAGTGGCACAATTTTATTTCATGAATTATTTTATCATGAATCCATCCATTAACCATGTTAGTAAAATCAAATAAGGTAAATATTAATTATTCAAATAGTTTTTGAATAATTAAATAAATATTATTTAAATAAAAATATGATTTTATTTATTTCTTATTTTATTCCTAAATGGAAGACATTCCTAATTTGAGAAACATAAAATAAATTAAGTAGAGTGCTATTTTGTGATTAATGGTTAATTTTATTAGACCATTAAAATGGCCACAAAAAATTATTTTGGTAGTTGGCCACTTAATCTAATTTTGGTGGAGCACTTGTGAAGTGTTGAGAGCACTAAAAATTGTTGGGTTTCATGTGTGTTAACAAGTGTGTGAATCAATTTTTGTGCAAGGATTGAGAGGAAAAAGAAGAATTGGTTGAGAGAGTTTTTCATTGAACAAAGACTTGTGAGAAAAACCAAAGGAGAAAGAAAAATATATCCTTCTTATTTTTCTTTCAAGTAATCAAACCTTATTGCTGGAGATTATACTGCTGCTATTCTAGCTTCATAATCCCACCAGATTATTGTGAACTAGAATTGAACAAAAGTGCATTTCAAGGTGAGCTCAAAGTTGGAGCAAAGAAATTCGGATTTAAAATCTTTATCTGAGGTCTTCAAAGGTATATTTTCTGTATTCATAAGTTGTTAAGAATTAAAGTACATGTGTATATGTTGATTACATGATAAATTCCGCTGCCATATTCATGTATATGATACGTGTATTTAATTTTTTTAATATGTACACAATCACATGCATACACCTTAAAATACATAAACATAAACATACATCTGTAGTCTTACAATTAGCTAATCGATCAATTAAGAAACCACGGGAAAAAGCAAAAGATGTTTTGTTGCAAAGTGATAAATTTTACTACCCTGTTAATTTTCTTATTTTAGATACTCACACTGTGGTTAACATGAAGTCTAAAATCCCTCTTATTTTGGGGAGACCTTTTCTTGCCACTGCAAACGCTCTTACTAAATGCAAAAATAGTTTAATGAAATTATCTTTTGAGAATATGATTCTTGGGGTGAATATTTTTCATATTGACAAGCAACCACGAGTAGAAGACGAATGCTATCATTCATATATGGTAGACACACTTATAGCAGAGGAAGCTTATAAAAATCATAGCTTTGATTCTTTAGAAAACCTCTTTGATTTTGATTTTGATTTTGAAGAATTGTATTATCCTGGTGAAACAACTGATGTGTTTAGTATTTTTGACTCACAGGATAAAGGGACTTGATTTTGACAGCCACGCGTAGAAGAGTTGCCATGAGAGAGGGAGAAACCGAAACCATCAAAGCTTGAGACACCACAAGTTGAGCTTTCTTTACTGCCCAAAGGTTTAAAACACACATTCTTGGGACCAGGTCATACCTTTCCTGTCATCATTTCTTCTGAATTTAGTGCTAAATAAGAGAAGAAATTGATAAAATTGATAAAAGAACATAAATCTGTACTAAGTTAGACCATAGCTAATATTAAAGGTATATCTCCATTGAAATGATCCCATAGAATTCATTTAGAGGAAGGTACCCAACCCCGTACAGACCCACAAAGAAGACTTAACCCAATAATAAAAGAAGTTGTGAAGAAAGAAATCTTAAAACTATTAGATGCGGGTATAATCTACCTAATTTTTTATAGTTAATGGGTAAGTCTAACTCAAGTAGTGCCTAAGAAATCTGGGGTTACTGTTGTAGAAAATGAGAATGAGGTACCTGTACCAACTAGGTTAATAAGTGGTTGGAAGATGTGCATTAATTATAGAAAATTAACACAGCTACTAGAAAAGACTATTTTCCATTGCCTTTATCGACTAAATTTTAGAACGTGTAGTTGGACATCCCTTTTATTGCTTTCTTGATGGGTATTCAGGATATTATCAAATCGAGATAATTATAGAAGATCAAGAAAAAAAATCACTTTTACATACCCTTTTGGTACTTATACTGTTCGTAGAATGCCATTTGGATTATGTAATGCACCAGCTACTTTTCAATATTGTATGCTGAGTATTTTCTCTGATGTGGTTGAAAAATGTAAAGAAGTTTTTATGGATGATTTAACTGTTTTTGGTAATTCTTTTGATTTATGTCTACTGAACTTGAAAGCTGTTTTGAGTAGGTGTGAAGAAAAAAGACTTGTGCTAAATTAGGAGAAATGTCATTTCATGGTATCTTTAGGAATTATTTTAGGGCACATTGTATCTGAAAGAGGGATAGAGATTGACAAGGCTAAAATTGAATTAATCTCTAAATTACCTACACCTAAAATGGTAAAAGATGTCTAATCTTTTCTTAGATACATTGGCTTTTATAAGAGGTTTATACAAAATGTTTCTGCCATATCTAGACCATTGTATAACCTTTTGCTAAAAGATGTTGAATTTACATGGACACAAGAGTGTGAGGAGGCATTCCAAACACTCATTGCCAAACTCACCATTGCTTCTATCATGCAATCACTAGACTGGAACCTCCCATTTGAAATTATGTGTGATGCAAGTAATTATGTTGTAGGAGAAGTTCTTGGGCAATGAAAGGAGGGAAAACCCTTTGTTATTTATTATGCTAGTAGGACTTTGAATGATGCTCAGATGAATTATACTACTACTAAAAAATAACTATTAGTTGTTGTTTTTTCCTTTGACAAATTTCGTTCTTAATTGATTGGTTCACCTATTATTATTTTTACTGACTACGCGACCCTTAAGTACCTTCTTTCTAAAAAAGATTCTAAAGTCCGTTTAATTAGGTGGATTCTTCTTTTGCAGGAATTTGATCTAGCTATCAAAGATAAGAAGGGCATTGAAAATGTTGTTACTGATCATTTATTCCACCTTGAGTTCACTGACTCCATTGATTTGTCACCCATTCGAGATGATTTCCCTGATAAACATCTTTTCGCTATAAGCCATATACCTTGGTATGCACATATCATAAATTATTTGGTTTGTAGTGAACATCCATCAAACTGGAGTACACAAGATAAGCGTAAGTTCTTAGTTGAGGTATGTAATTTTTATTGGGATGATCCATATCTTTTTAAATACTGTCCTAACCAAATTATGAGACATTGTATTCCTGAAAGTGAAGTTTCTAATGTCTTAAATTTTTGCCATAGTGTTGCTTATGGTGGTTACTTTTCTATAAAGAAGACAGCTGTGAAAAGTTTACAGGCAGTCTTTACTAGCCCACTTTGTTCAAAGACACTAATAATTTTTGTCGTTTCTGTGAAAGATGTCAAACGTTAGGTACTTTATCTTGAAGACATATGATACCTCTTAACCCTATTGTTGTTATTGAGATATTTGATTATTGGTATATCAATTTTATGGGTCATTTTCCCTCATCTTTGGCTACCTTTACATCCTTTTAGCTGTTGACTATATATCAAAATGAGTGGAGGCTATAGCTTTTCGTACTAATAATAATACAACAGTAGTGAAAATCTTTAAAAAAATGCGTTATTTAGGTACGGTATGCCACATGTCATTATTAGTGACCAAGGAATACATTTCTGTAACTGCTCTTTTGAAGCTTTGATGCACAAGTATGGTGTTCTTCATAAAGTTTTCACTATATACCATCCACAGACAAATGGACAAACCGAGTTAGAAAATAAAGAGGTTAAAGTGAAGTTTACGTTGTATTCCTGAAAGTGAAGTTTCTAGTGTCTTAAATTATTGCCATAGTGTTGCTTATAGTGGTCATTTTTCTATAAAGAAGACAGCTGCGAAAATTTTACAATGTAGTCTTTACTAGCCTACTTTGTTCAAAAACACTAATAATTTTTGTCGTTTCTGTGAAAGATGTCAAATGTTATGTACTTTATCTTGAAGACATATGATACCTCTTAACCCTATTGTTGTTATTGAGATATTTAATTATTGGTATATCAATTTTATGGGTCATTTTTTCTCATCTTTGGCTATCTTTACATCCTTCTAGTTGTTGACTATATATCAAAATGAGTGGAGGCTGTAGCTTTTTCGTACTAATAATAATACAACTGTGGTGAAAATCTTTAAAAAAATGCGTTATTTAGGTACGGTATGTCACATGTTATTATTAGTGACCAAGGAATACATTTCTGTAACCGCTCTTTTTAAACTTTGATGCACAAGTATGGTGTTCTTCATAAAGTTTTCACTACATATCATCTACAGACAAATGGACAAGCCGAGCTAGCAAATAAAGAGGTTAAAGTGAAGTTTACGTTGTATTCCTGAAAGTGAAGTTTCTAGTATCTTAAATTTTTGCCATAGTGTTGCTTATGGTGGTTACTTTTCTATAAAGAAGACAGCTGCAAAAATTTTACAGTGTAGTCTTTACTAGCCCACTTTGTTCAAAGACACTAATAATTTTTGTCATTTCTGTGAAAGATGTCAAACGTTAGGTACTTTATCTTAAAGACATATGATACCTCTTAACCCTATTGTTATTATTGAGAATATTTGATTATTGGGATATCAATTTTATGGGTCATTTTCCTTCATCTTTGGCTACCTTTACATCCTTTTAGCTATTGACTATATATCAAAATGAGTGGAGGCTGTAGCTTTTCGTACTAATAATAATACAAGTGTGGTGAAAATATTTAAAAAACTTGCATTATCTAGGTACGATATGCCACATGTCATTATTAGTGACCAAGGAATACATTTCTGTAACCGCTCTTTTGAAGCTTTGATGCACAAGTATGGTGTTCTTCATAAAGTTTTCACTACATACCATCCACAGACAAATGGACAAGCCGAGCTAGTAAATAGAGAGGTTAAACAGATTTTGAAAAAGTCGTTTAACCTAAATCGTAAAGATTGGTCTCTACGCCTTTCTGATGCATTATGGCATATCGTACTACATACAAAATCATATTAGGAATATCTCCATACTAGCTTATCTATAGGAAAGCTTGCTATTTACCTATTGAGCTAGAGCATAACGCTTACTGGGCTGTCAAAACCTCTTAACTTTGATTTGAGTGCTGCAGGTCTTCAGAGAAAGTTATAATTGTCAGAAATAGAAGAGCTACGAAATGATGCATATGACAACTCTAGGATTTACAAAGCTAAAATGAAAGCAGCTTATGATAAACAAATCTCAAGGAAATACTTTGAGCCAAATCAACGAGTTTATCTTTATGATTCTTAATTGCATTTACACCCTGGAAAGTTGAGATCTTGATGGACTAGTCCATTTGTGATAAGACATATTTTTTCTAATGGTGCTGTCGAAATCAAGGACTCCACTGATAGATGAACGTTTAAAGTGAATGGATAGTGGCTGAAAAGCTATGTGGAAAAGGTAGACTACTCTATGTATCTAGACGAGATCCCTCTTGTAAATCCTGTCTATCATGCTTGATCAGGTTCAATCTATGTATACCATATTTTATAGTTTGTCTATATTTTATCTTTTGAATCTTTATTTTTGCTTTTGTTTTCTTTCGTATTTTTTATATATTTTATTTTCTTCTTTTTCTTTTTTTAGTGTGATTTTATTTCCCAGTCAAGTGGCGGATACGGTACTTTATGACTCTTAAAGTCGGTTTCTCAGTTCTCTAAAAATAGTTCCTCAAACTATGCATTCATCTCTTTTCTTTTTCACTTTCTTTCAAAATGGATCACATTCTTGCCAACCTTAAAAACCGTTTTCCTCTATTGCCTTAAAATGCTCTATTTAAGATTTACAAAGCACGGTGTGAAAGACTAAGGCTATTAATGTTGAGTAATATCCCTGCGGACATTCGTTGGTTAATTAAAGCCAAGGTTCGATTATCTGGTGAGTCTGCAAATGATTTTATTTCTTTTATGCCTAATCTTGGAAGAAGATCTTATGCCAAAAGGCAACGAGCAAAAAGGTTACAAGTCTGTTATAAATGTGCTCGATGAAATTGTAACCGGAGTTGTCATTCTTTAGGATTTGCATCTAGAAATTGAGAAGATAAAATTTAGTTCATTAAGGATGGACTGAGTAAGGAGTCTTTGGATGATATCCTATTGACTCTTGAGATGCATCCCTGTGGGCTCATGCAGCATGAACTTCTTGATTTATGGAATAAATTCAAAAATGAACATCAACAGTATAGTCTCGGGAATCTGACTCTAAAAGACCCTATTTGCCAATTTATAAGAAAATTTGATAGGAAACCTATCCCCGACCCATAGAGGGTGTTTAAATCGTTACTAAAGGTAAAACTAGAGGAAGATATGAGCCACAATCATAACTACCTGTAAATACATGTGTTTTAATTTTAAACTTTATTTTATTTTATTTTATGAATAGTAAAGCTACTCATGTAGATGTCTTAAATTCAAATCTTTTTATTAAATAATACATGTGGGTCATTACGTTTAAATTTTGTGATTTATTTTTAACTCTCTTCTGACAAATTGTCGGGTTATCAAAATCGTTGTTATCATTTGGTACTCTATAAATACAACACCTCATTTTCTTCATTTTTATATATTGAGATAAAGGTAAGTGTAGATATGAAGGAAACCTCATTTTAACAAATTTGAAATATATGTGTATTTTGTGGATCTAGTCCTGGGGGAAATAAAGTGTTTGTAGAAGCAACAAACAATCTAGGAAAAGTATTAGCTACAAGAAAAATCTATTTGATTTATGGAGGAGGTAGCTTTAGGATAATGGGGTGTGTGTCAACAGTTGCACATTTAGGAAGAAGTCAAGTTTTAGGTATTATTCCTATAGTTTTAGCCATGGGAAACCTAACTAGAAAAACACTAGGGGAAGAATTACGAGTCTCATCCATGCATGAACATACAGTTAGAATGCTTTACAATGCAGACGCTTTTATTGCTTTACCAAGTGGTTTTGGTATCTTAGAAGAAATTTTTTAAATTGCCTCTTAGACCCAGCTGAATATCCTCCGAAAACCCATAGATTTGTTGAATGTTAGTAACTATTTTTGATTATTTACTCTATTTTCTTGATCAAGTTGTGGAACATAATTTTATTTCACATTCGGTGCGACAGATTCTCATTTCTGCTATCAATGCGGATGAATTGATTGACAAATTATAGGCAGTTACCTACGAACCTGACCTAGCAATAACTCAGATCGATTGGTCAGTTGGCCATAACAAACGAAAATTGGATCTGACACTTTGTTTGTAATTTTTTCTTTGTTTTATTTATTTATTAGCATCATTATTTTAGTTTATATTTGCTTAAGTGTCTCTCAAGTTTGTTTCTTTTGAATAACTGGCTTTTCAGTAATGTTTTTTTTTTATACTTTATCTCTTTCTATTTAAACATTGAGGATAATATTTCATCTAGTTTGGGGTGAGGATAGTAGACATAATTGTATTTTGCATTTAAAAAAAAGATAATGAGGTCTGACATACCTATTTGATTAAAATAGCAGAATAAAGAGTTCATTTTTAAACTTTTAAGACGCATTCTAGGTCAAATTAGAATGGTAGAGTAAAGAGTTTTATTTTCAACTTTTGAAACGCATTTTAACTAACTTATATTTTTTTTTATCTTTCATGCATTGTTGTTTATTGCTTGTAGTCTTGGTAATTATTTTATAAAGGAATTTGCTTTTCTACCTAGGTATGATTTCAAAATTATTTGAGTTGAGTTACTATTTCTATTTAGGTTACTAAAAAATGACTTTCGAAATATTTTTGAGCACAATGCTAAGTCTTGTGGTAAAATGGATGATTCAATTTATATAGTTAAGAGAATTCCTATGTTTAAGTATATATTTTTCTAAACTCGCATATTGTTTGTGAGTAAGTGGAAAGGTTGAGAAAATAGCTTACGAACCTTTATTGATCCTTTGAATTGGTTCATTTTTGTTTAAATTGATATTATTTGAATTAAAGAATAAGTTGGTTACATAACTGAAGGACGATTTAAAGTGAATTCTCAAATTGTGTGAATATATTTTGGTGAGAAACTATATTTTTTGTCTCCTTGTATTCTTGAAAAAAATAAAAAATAAATAAAAATAGAAAAAGAGCAAAATACCCAAAACAAAAAGAGAAAAATCAGATGAATCCATTTAGTTTAATAAAGTCTTCATTCAATTTTAGAAGACAAATATCTTGTAAATCAGTTTTCTCACCAAGCTATATTTGTATTATTCTCACAAGATAATTGAAGTCCTAAAGCTAGTGCATATTAAGAATGATTGATTTTTAAACAATTGATTTTTCTATCTTTAGATCAATGTTAGTTTGTATGTCTGTCCTTAAAATTGACTTTTTCTTGAGTGTTTAACTGTTTTCCAATTCCATGAGAGAAATCTTAGCCATTTAAACAGTCATACACTTGTGAGGATATGGAGTTGAGCCTTTTACTTGGAGAAATTCTTATATATCTGTTATGGTTTATGGTAAAAAGGTTATGACTTAGTTCATACACAAACAAATTTTGGAAGTTATAATTGAAAAAATCATAATAGCAATAGTGATCTTGAACTAATGCTTTGTTTATAATGCTTAGGTAGTTTTGCATATTCTATTTACGCTTGAATTGCTAGAGATTAGCAATAAACTGGTTGGGGGCTATGATAATCACATTAAAATGTATATTTATTAAGAGAGTCAGTCACCATTTAATGTCATTAATTTTAGCATTTTTATATTTTTAGGCTTTAAATAAAGTGTTGTCCTTAAATTATGATTAATAAATGTTATTTGCATAGCTTTAGGTAAAATAGACGTAACTCTCAATGTAGAAATCAAAATGAAAAAATTCTTAAACTTAGAGTAACATGACTCAATCTTATACAAACTTTAAGAACAGTTGAAAAGTCAAATCCAACATTTTATGGGCCAAAATTGGGATACAACGGAATTGGATTACAACTCCGCTTAGCTTGACCCACCTCAGGTATTTGG
This sequence comes from Ailanthus altissimus, assembly GCA_946807835.1. Classification (NCBI taxonomy): domain Eukaryota; kingdom Viridiplantae; phylum Streptophyta; class Magnoliopsida; order Sapindales; family Simaroubaceae; genus Ailanthus; species Ailanthus altissimus. The sequence goes on along the minus strand of OX327690.1, from coordinate 6,533,410 downwards.
ACAATATTTCACAAAATACGTATCTAATTGGTATAATTTTTGAGGCTGTGAAATATTAACACAATTATCAACAACTATTATGTTGATGGTAAAGTCCAAATCAGCTGTTATCATGGATCAAATTGTATTGCAAATGGGTAAAAAGGTTGTTGGCCAAAATCTGATATATCTTTGGAATTTTGCCCATATCTCATTGGATACTCATCCAATTTGCATGAACATGGTGCATATGAGAAAAAAAAAGACAAAATGCTACAACTTTCATGTCATAAAAAAAAGGCTACATCGGTCATTTATATTATCAAAAAGGTGCTGCAAGTGGGTGAACGAGTGGTTGGTCTAAATTATTGAAGATTGAAATTACACTTAACATATTTCCATTCATTGCCTATATAAGGACACTCTTAGGATGTTTTAAACATTAGATAATTCTATATTATTTTCTTCTCATTAACATGCATTGTAATTTATGCTAGAGTTCTTGGCAAGGTTAAGAGATGAATTTTTATGTATAATAAATGTACTTCTATACTTTGATTCTTTGTCAAGAGCTACAAATGTTTATAAGTTTGTTTGTGCCTAAACTCTTATCTAATATTTTTCTATAATCCAAGGTTATAATTATCATGTTTTATATATTTTTAGTCATACTTTCTTTTATGTGATTCTTGTTTAATTATAATTATTATTAGTTACTTTATTTTACAAGTTAATCTTTTACTACAATATTGTCAATCGATATATTGTCGATATAGGATAACATGTAAAAACAATAATTGTTTGATATTCAAGTTGATCTTTTACTGTAATATTATCAAAATGATATATTATCGATCTTAGATAACTTATATAAATGAATATGGTTTGGGTTAATGTTTGCAAAGAGTTTAGTCATATCAAATACATGTGTTATCAAATGTGCTATATTTTACATATCTTCTAACTGATTGTTTGGGATGTGAAACTTTCAATTGAATTACAAATATTGAATTAAAGTGTATAGTAGATTTATAAAGCATAATTATAATTCTTGAAGCCTTGCTTACATCATCATAAGACATTTTTCTCAATTCATAGACAATACTATATCATCAACTTAAACTAATTAATTAATTTTCTCCTTTGCTACTGCTTTAATATTTTACTTCACCAATCTATTTTGCCAAGAGCTTCCTCGTGGGATTGACACCTTAATCTATACTGTGATAGCCGCATTACATTTTGAGCGTAAACAATAGTTATAAGAAAAAATCCCAGAAATGCAAGAATGAACAAAGAAGATGAATCAAAGAATGCCAGAAAATAACCATGCAGAAAAATTGGACCAAGAGAAAGGTTTTTATAGCCATTGGGGTTGAACAAATCATAACTGTTCAAATAAAATGAACGAATGAGATCATCAGGGAAACCCAAGAGACATCCCTCCTACAGAATGACGCATTGTCTCAAATTCGAAGAGCATTTAATGCACATATCTTTAGAAATTTTAATTTGGACCGTTTAAATTCAAAACTTAAATAGACCAAATCCTTGCAATCACCCAATTGTCACTTAAAAAAAAAGTAAAGAAGTGATGTTCCAACTTCTACTACCTCCAGCCACACGATCAAAAGAGAATTATTTATTGAGGTCAGTTCCTATGCTTAGGACATCTTCTAATACATATCAAGGATGACATTTCAAATCTTTATCATCATAACCTTATAAATGATCAGAGTGTGAGGAAAATCTCAAAAATACAGAGGTAACCTATTCAACGTCTTGACCCAAGCAGTTACAAAAAGGCAAAAAAACCAAGTAGGTCAGTGCACAGTGCACCATTGCCAAGACAAGAAAGGTCGAAAAAAAAAGAAACAAACCTGCTCGGTCCTGTTCATTATTCAACACCTTGAGATGAACTAAAAAGTACTTCAAATAGAGAAATTCGAGCAGGTCTAAGGAAGTTTTCAAGAGTTCAAGCAGGTGAAATACAACAATAAAATTTTTCAGTTTTGAATAAATCAAAACTAGATATTGGTGGACCCTTGCTTTCCCTTTAAAATCTCCATAATGACTCTGCTCCTAGAGGTCCAAAAACCAACCCTCTAAATAACCTATTTATGGGCTGGCCCAAAGGTCCAAGGAGGTAGGAGTTGCCAAGGCATGGCAAAACTATGAATAATTATAAACCTAGGGTGTATGCATGTGGGTTTGCATCTATCATTCAAATATATTATATTTATCATATACATATATGTGTAGCGAATGAGCGGAATATAAATTACTTAATGATAAACACAAATAAAATTTTACATGTTATCTTATAAATGTAAAATACATCAAGATTGAGAAAAAGTACCTTGTCAAGCCTTTGGTATATAGTTGAACCAGAGTACCCGCCTTAAAGTAACTTGTTCACAATTCTAGTTCCTCAATATGGTGGGCTTAAGGAAGCTAGAATAGCAACTTTTTTATCAAATGATTCAAGTCTTGAATTATTGTTTCTACTTTGTAGTATGGGTGACCAAAATGGAAGAGATAGAGAGAATGTGCTTTTACTCTCAACACTTGAGAGAAATTTCTTAACTCTTAGCCTTTGAAATTTTTTCTACAATTCCCACTAATGCCTTGGCCAATTTTCACTTTAAAATATTGAGCAACATATTGCTATTTATTTGTTTATTATTTTTTTTCTCCCATTATTATGGTCAATGTTTGCCATTAGTAATTTATTTATTATTTTTCTTCCATTATCTCTCATAATGGTATCTATTATAATGGTCAATTTTTGCCATTAGTAATTTGTTTATCATCGTTTACAATAAACAAATGAAAAATAAAATAAAAACGAAAATGACTTGGATAAATTTAGTCAAAATCTTGGCCAAAATGAAAAACTCTTTTTCATTTGCAAGTGACATTTAAGGCCTACCATTTACAAGTGTCACCCATTTATTTTCATTATATCATTTAAATATTAGTAAATAAATGATTTAATCTTATTAAATCATAGTAGAAACACGTGCCAATTTAAATAAAAAATGAATTATTTGACTTCAATTAAATAATAATATCATATATTATGATTATTATTATTTTATTCAATAAATATTTTAAGGAATAAAATAATAATATTATTTGTTCAACAAATAAGGGTATTTTGATAATTTCAAGTCAAAGAATAATTAACCCACAATGTGCCATGTGTCAACATCCTATTGGTCAACAACTAATTGTTAACTAATTGATATACTTAACTTTTACGTCTTGACACATGCACGACCCAGTGGGAGGCCGAAGTAAATTTTCGGTTTGCTGGAATTTTTTGGATTGAATTATTCAATCCAGTACGCTACCCCAGCACACAACGAGTACACATCATATTACGGGACTCATAAGCTCCACTCACGACTTGTCAAACAGAACTATTATGCAAGTCCGAGATTGATGCCCCATATATATGTCACGAATATTACAAATCAGTGCAGTAGACCATAAAAGTTAAGCTTATAGCGTATACGTATAATCCTTCTATCAATTATATCTTAGAAGAGCAGAGATATAGATCACTACCATCAAAGCCATATATGCTCGTCCGTAAGCTTATCTTTAAACATGTATCTTAATAAATAATATATGCAAACACTTTACAATATTGTTTAATCCTGTAGGAAACTCTTTTTCTGGGTTTGTTGCTTATGGCATAATACTTTTTAAGATATAGTCTCTGAGCATTTAGATATATAACTCATCCATTTGAGCTGATAGATTCTATAACTGTACACACTGAACTCTATAAACATCGTACCATGCCCAGCGACATCTAGCGGTCACACCATGAAAGGTCTATGACATGCGTGGAACTAAAGTATGATGGATCACTTACAAGCCCATCGTGGTACTCATGTTAAAGGACCACATATACTACTCAACTCGATATGACCTTCTATTGACGGCTTCATAAGATGTCTATTAGGGTCCTCGTTGAGTCTGTTTAGTATTCAGTCCTTACTGAACACCTGTATGATATGTGAACTTCTAGTAAGCCCATAGTCAGCTAAAAATAACCATCTATATCATCTAGGTATAATATACATTGGTCTATGTAAAAGGATTTCACCGACAGACCTGCATCGGTGAATTAAGATCAGGAACATATAATTTGAAAATAGACTTGCATAATAACATTTCTTAGCACCTATTGCAACTCTTACAACTATGTTATTACTAATGTATTCTTAGGTCTTTGTACTATTACAAACAAGATTCTAACTTTTAGACTTCACTGATTAATATAGCATGCTAATCTTTTAGCATTGATAGTTTTCATTAATGTTAAATCTTAACATTGATCTAAACTTCTTTAGACCAAATCTGAACCCTTTCTGATCGTATAATATTTGTAACATCACATGCATTGAACTATTTAATAATAGTAATTAGCGATTTAACAAATAATGAACTAGATAAATATTATAAAATAAAATATTCATACAATAATGGGATGACACATGAGCACAAATCCTAACAAACTCCCACTTGCTCTAATGCTATTCATAGTGGTATCTTATACCTATAGACTCTACGTATTTCTTAAATACCTTTAGAGTTAAGGCCTTAGTTAGTGGGTCCGCAACATTATTTATAGAGTCAACCTTACAAATTATTACATCTCTCCTAGCCAAAATTTCTCTAATTATGTGGTATTTTCTCTCCACATGCTTAGATATCTAGTGCGCTCTTTGCTCTTTTGCTTGTGTAATGGCTTTGTTGTTGTCACAGAATAAAGGGATAGAATCTATTAAGCTCGGGATAATCCCGAGCTCGACGACAAACTTGTAAATCCACACTGTTTCTTTTACTACCTCAAAGGCTGCAATGTATTCCGCTTTAGTTGTTGAATAAGCTGTGGATCCATGTTTGGTGCTCTTCCAACTCACTGTAGCACCGTTAAGGATAAATATATATCCAAATGTAGACTTTCTATCATCTGGATTAAACTGGAAGTCTGAATCTGTGTATCCCCTAATCCGCAAGTCATTGTCTCAATAAATAAGAAACTTGTCCTTTGTACCCTTAAGGTATTTAAGGACATGTTTGACTGCCATCCAATGGCTATCATCTGGATCAGATTGATACCGGCTAGTAACACTTATAGCCATATTGATGTCAGGTCTTGTGCATATCATAGCATACATCAGGCTGTCAATAACTGATGCATATGGCATTTTATACATTCTAACTCTTTCATCTTCCGTTTGATGAGACATTCTCCTCGAAAGATGAATATCATGTCTAGAAGGTACATTAGTTATCTTATAGTTAGTAAAATCGTACCTTTCTAAGACACTATTGATGTATGGTGATTAAGAGAGTCCTATCAGCTTCCTAGTTCTATCTCTATAAAGATTTACACCCAGTATATAGGAAGCCTCTCTCAAGTCCTTCATGGAGAAGTTTTTGTTTAAATAACTTTTGACTGATTGTAACATACCGATATCATTCCCAATGATCAGTATGTCATTCACATAGAGAATTAAGAAGACTACCATGCTCCCACTAACCTTTTTATACACATGGTTCCTTATCATTTTTTATGAAACCAGATCCTTTGATCACTTTATCAAAACGAAGGTTCCAACTCTGAGAAGCCTACTTAAGCCCATAAATGGACTTCTTTAGTTTGCATACTAGACCCGTGGATAGGCTAAATGCAAAACCTTTAGGATTTTCCATGTATATCTCTTTCTAGAGATATCTATTCAGAATTTCATCTTTACATCCATCTATCATATCTTATAGTCATAATATGCAACAATAGCTAATAAAATTTGTATTGACTTCAACATTGCCATTGGTGCAAAGTTTTTCTCATAATTAATCTCATATCGTTGAGAATAACCTTTTACAACTAGTCGTGCTTTGAAGGTCTCCATGTAATATCCAACCCTATTAATAGTGTAGATACCTAGATTCGATTTTTAATGATAAAGGCGTCGTAGGGTTACCAAATTTTAACCCTATTAGAAATAATTTTTTTTATAGTGCTCGTGAGAAGTATTAAACCTAATTTGCTAATTTCGCACTTGGTCGGAGCATCAGACGACCATAGAATATTTTTTAGAATTTTTCTCTATTGGCTTGAAAAAAGGAAATTTTAATTTACTACATGAATTTCCATTTAAAGGTTATGCATGGAACAAGCCTTTGTTGAGAAACACAATCCATATATTAGAGAATTGACCAATTAGAGGTAATTTCATGGATTGCCAAGTTGAAAGTCTAGTTAGTTCATTTAACTATTCTAACCAAATAGTTACAAAGAAACCAATTAAATACTTACTTGCTAACCAATGGCAAATTAGAAATTTAGAGTACGTTGAGAGGGAAATTGGATAATTGAGAGAGCACTATATAAAGGTGGAAGTGTGTAGAATTTTGAAGAGATGAAAACAATACCTATTAAAGCAAAAGAGGAGCAAAAATTCGGCCAAGTGAAGATGGGTGTTGCTATAGTAAAACCCAAGGTTCCTTATGAGTTTTCATGCTTGATCAAGCCAAAATAAAGCCAAACACAAGCTTCTAAGATCAATTAAAGCTTCAATTAGTGAAAATCCAAGGAAAAGAGGTAAGAAAAGCATTGTTTTGTAATGATGATGTGTGAATTTTCAAGATTGCTTCAATTGATATTTTTATGAGAATTATTGATGTAGGTTGAGTTGAATTTAAGTGTAAAGTTTAAAGAACTCATCAAAGTAAAGGAATTAGTAAGGTAAAAATTAGGGTTTGGTGTGAATTTAATGTAGAAACTTCAATTGAATGTTATTAGGGCATTAGAATGAAATTGGCTTGATTTTTATGCCATTGGAGTAAGAAATTGATGAAAAGAAATGTGTTGGGTGGAGGATGTAAATTTAGCCACATAAAGGATTTTAGGACTTGAGTTATGTTTTGGTTAAATTGTTATGTATGAATGATTTCTTGTGTCAACAAAATGTATATGGTTGATGGAAAATCAAAAATGAAGAAAATATGACATAATTGTCCTTTTTGGTAAGGTGAAGGGCAATTATGTCCAACCAAATTCATAGGGTGTTAAGCAATTTTCAAGGCGTCGGATAGTGAATTAGATAAGATTGAATGACTTTGTAAATGAAAATCGAAAAGTAGTATCCATTCACGCTTTGTAAGCTGATTAGGTCACTTATTAGTTAAATGAAATTTTTGCGTTTGTAAAGGTTCTAAATGTCATTTATGGCGTGTAGGTGAAGAAAATCGAGACCAGTAACATAAGTAAAAGTCCAGAGCAAAATTGAGCTCGGAAAGGTTGTGAGTGAAAATCTGGCATTGTTTATCTTTCATTTAATATGTTTCCGCATATTGAAATTTGTATGTTTTATGTGCTTATAATGTATAAACATGATTTACGATTTTAAGAAACAGTTTTAAAACTACTACATTAATTTCAAAGGCCATTGGTACCCTCAGATTATAGTGGTGGTGATGGTTTAAGACCTGGCCGGTATATCCTGTACACATGGGCAGGTACTGAGGGTGCGCCACTAACTCCAGGAAGTCGAGTTGTCGAGTTATATGAGTCGCTCTATGTGTACAGGGTATTGTCTCACTATATGTAGGCGATGTAAGATTTCGTTGCATAGCCAGTGAGATATTTTGAGATGTCACAGTGGGTGTTGCTATTTGAGATGCCCCGTGACCTACTCATGTTGTGCGGTGCCAGTTGAGTCGTTGTATGAGTATAGAACTTTAGGGTTACCATTGGTACAGTTTAGAAAGAAAATGGGTGAGCGAGGGCTTTAATAGTTTTTGAGCTACCGTACGCATTTTACGCATTTATATATGTACATGCTAGTTATTATATCTTACAGATTTTGGGTATTGTTTTCCGAAGATGTAAATAAAATCCGCTCGGTAAGATTTCATCAGCATATAATGTCAAACTATTTTACAGCTTTATAAAAGTTTTAGAAGCATGATTTATGCATGTCTTTTAGAATTTAATATATATGCAGAATTTTATTTTATTTGAAATCTTAAATGCATTCATTGACCTCTTTTAGCTCACTCGTTTTGTGTTTTATGTTTTCTAACCCCCTCTAGGTGCAAGCCTCAGAGCGCAAGTTGCTGATTCTCCTACGGCTGATTAGTGGCCCAGTCGGACGATCATTTTGTAAATGCAAATGTAAATGTACTAAGTAGAACTTTTTTTGCTTTCTGCATAGTAGTTATAGACTTGTGTATATTGTAAATATGTTTTGGACAAACAAGAAGAGGTTTCAATATGATGATGATCGTTTCACTTTTTATTAGTATACTAGTTTGTGATCAAAATGAAATTATTGAGTTGAGTTTGAATTTGGTTTTGAGAATGACTTGAAGTGTTATTTGGAAGTATTAAAAAGCTGGTTGAGATTGAAGTGAAGTTTTCTTTGTAGGTTTTGTATAGAATTTTTAGAAAAATATAGGAAACTCTGTCTGTTTTTTTAAAATTTAATAAGTTATTTTCATATAAATTTCAAGATTTTCTCAGTAATAGCAAAAATTAAAAATGGGTTCCCTCATGAAATTTCTCAAATTTTACAGTTAGATTTTGAGAAACTTCCATTGGGGTGCCTAACAGGGCCACTAGGATTTACAGTAGAGGATCTTGGGGTGGGTCTTATCACTTTACCTTTCTTTCAGGCCCACGCTTCCACTTATAAATCCATTTACAACTGATAGGAACTATTCCTTTCAAGAAGCTCAACTAAGTCTCATACTTGATTGTGATGAATTGAGCAATTTCAGATTTTATGGCTTCTTGCCACTTTCCCAAATCGATGTCTAACATCACATCCTTATAAGTTAACGGATCATTTTCTTCTACTAAGAAAAGTCCAAGTGCACCTTCAGGCATCTGACCATACTTAGTTGGTGGCCTGGACATCCTTTTAGACTTACGTGGAGGGTTTGTTAAAGGTATTCCTCTCAATTGATTTTGAGGTTCCATATCGGTTTTATGTTCATTATGATTTGCTTCATCAAGCACAATCTTTCTACAACCTCCACGATCTATAAGAAACTATTTCTTAAAGAAAGGTGCATATCGAGAAACAAACATATTTCGCTCCTCGAGATCATAGAATCGATATCCCATTGAATTCTTGGGATACCCAATGAACTAGTATTTGTACCCCTTGGGTACAAGTTTATCCTATATCATAACTTTTACGTAAGCAGGACAGCCCTAGATCTTAAAGTATTTAAGACTTGGTTTCTTTCCATTCAACATCTCATGTGGAGTGGTTGGAACAGCTTTAGATGGAACTCTGTTCAATTTATGAGTAGCAGTTTCCAGAGCATAACCCCAAAGATATTCAGGTACATCGGTGAAGCTCATCATCGATCAGACTATATCCAATAATGTTTGATTTCTCCTCTCCAATACGCCATTGTGTTGTGGAGTACCTAGAAGACTATACTGAGCCAAAATCCCATTCTCCTTCAAATATCAGAGAATTCATTGCTCATGTACTCATCGCCTCAAAGGCATTTGACATACATTCTAGTTTATTTCTCTACTTCAAGTCTGGACTGTTTAAACTTTTCAAAGGTTTTCAACTTGTGTTTCATAAAAAAAACACATACCCGTATCATGACAAATCATCGATAAAGGTAACAAAGTATCGAAATTTACCCATTGCAGCGTGATTCATTGGACCGCATACATCACTATATATTAGTTCCAATAAATCAATAGCACGATGTCCAATACCAGTGAATAGAGATTTAGTTATTTTTCCTTGAATACAAGATTCATAAATTGGGTAAGGTTCTATGATCAGATCAAGTATCCAACCATCCTTAACCAGACGGTTTAGGCGTCTTACACCTATATAACCCAATGTCATGTGCCACAATTGAGTATCATTTAAAGCTTCCACACTATTACTAGTGCTACCCTGTACATTCATGACATTTATCGTTGTATCCAAAATATAATGCCCATTAATTAACTGTCACTCAGCTAATAAAATATCAAACACATCACATAAATATAAAGAGCAGTTCTTAATATACATATGATACCCTTCACTGTCAAGTACAGGAAGAGAGATAATCTGTTTGATTATAGTAGGCACAAAATAATAGTTATGAAGTACAATAATTTTATTACAAGGGAGAATCAAATTATAATGTCCTACAACCTCGACTCATAAGAGATCACCATTTCTTACTCGAAACTGCACTTCTCACGACTAAAGTAGTTTAACTTTCTTTAAACCCTGCAATATATTGCAGATGTGAGAAGGACTTGCGGTATCTAATACCCAGCCAATACTAGCATCAAATGCTAAAAAAATGTCAATAATGGGAAAGATAATACCTGAGGGAATCTTCTTCATAATGGTAAGGTATTTGGGGTAATTGCGTTTTCAGTGCCTATCTTTATCGCAATGAAAGCATTTGCCTTTTGCTTTCGATTTTTTCAGTGGTTTGGATATTTGTTGCTGCTGAGGACCCATCTTGGGTGTCTGCCTCACCTTTCTTTTCTTCTTCCCTTTGGACTTTTCAAAAGCCCACAGGATCGAAGATGAAGCACTATGAATAAGGAGGATCGAGCCTCCTTTATGTATGTCCTTATCAGCTATCTTCAGCATATTGTCAAGATCAGCATAAGTAGGGTCATTCCTTACATATTGAAGTTCATAATGAACTGTGCATATGACCCAAACAGTGACTGAAGAAATAAACTGTTCCCCAAGTTATTGCTCAAAGAGATATCCATGGACTCAAGCTTCTTAATTAATCTTATCGTCTTGAGAACATGAGGACTCACTGGACTGCCTTCAGGGAGTTTTTCTTGAAACAGCGCTTTAGCGATGCTATAGTTCTCCATTTGGGGTTGATCATCAAAGAGCTCCTTGAGATGAAGCATAATGCTACTGGCACTGTCCATGCAGACATGTTCTCTCTGCAGCTTAGTAGACATTGAGGCAAGGATGTACGATTTAACTTTTAAATCGCCATCCAACCAGTTTTGATATGCCACATTTTCTTCCTCGGTGGCATCCTCAGAAATACCTCTAGGCATCTTTTGGTTAATAACATATCCTAGTCTTTCTGAATCCAGAATAATTCTGAGATTCATATACCAGTCAGTGAAATTCTTGGCACCTTTAAGTTGGTGTGCATTCAGTATATGCAACAAGGGATTTGAAGATGTCATCCTAACTTACTAAGTCAAATAAAATAACATTAGGAGATGTAAGCGAAAAATATCATTAAATCACTAATAATAAATTTTAAATCATGGGTATAACATTTATACATTTTTTAATTTAAAATGCCTTTCCACTGTTTTACATAATCCCTCTAATCTCTCAAAATGGGATAACGATAGTTTAAACTATTTTAAATTATACAGTGAGAAGTGAACCCCATTGGCATTTTACTCGGGCCGTACACTATAGCGATCTAGGCATTTGTAAACCCAAAAGGTAGACAACTCTTGTCAATTGCATCTCATGAAACTCCTACTTTTGATCCTAACTACACATCTGCACACTGTAGTGATCTAAGGTAAGTGTATTCCAGATTAACGTGTCAATTATCAAATATATGCTACTGGTACTGCCTGCACATTGTAGCGATCTAAGGTAAACTTTTTCATATATTTGCTTCATCTAATGTTTAATCGATATAATCTAAATCATACCGACCAAATTTCTCACTGTAACGATCTTGAAAAAGACCGATATAATACAACTAGCACTGTATTGACAAGACAGATCAACAATAAAATACTATCTCATAATATAATATTGTTCAATTTGATTAAGAGAGAATTTTTTTTACTTTTTTTTTTAGTAACACAAAAACTTAATCCCCATCTCATTAGGAGGTAATTCTCAATCAAACATTAATTTTTGTGTAAGCACAACTAACCCCCACAGTAGGGCTCCTATTGTATTTATCAACAAAAAAACAAATAAATGATCATAGTTTATAATACAATCTAATAACTCTTATTATTGTATCCCATAAACCCCCATATGATTAAAATAATATTTTTAATAATTAAAAACATAATTAGAGTGAGTGTTGTTAGCGCCGCAGTGCTGGGTTCATTATATAGCAGCACTGGAGGGGCATAGCCCCCATGCCGAGGCGATGGAGGTCACACCACTAACGCTGCAGCACCAAGGCCTAGAGGCTCCACAGCGCTTGGCACTATGGCATAAATTTCATAATCAATGCTTAAGCACCCATCACCTAGCGCTAAGGTGCCCAACACCTGGCACTACAGCACTAGGGCCTAGAAGCTTTAACACCGCGACGCCAGCTACTAGCCCTAGGTGTTGGAACAAAACTTTTTAGGACCTCGGTGCTGAGTACTTATGGTCGCGACGCTCTGATGCTCTCCACTTTCAGTATACCCATTTTAACAACTTTAAATACACATTTTCAGCACCGGAACATCACCAACAACAATTTTGCACTCAAAACACCCAATATCAACTCAAAATCGCTCCGATACCATTTTCTGAGTGATTTTAAACCTAGAGTGCATGCATATAGGTTTGTGTCTATCATTCAAATATAGCATATGTATCACATACATACATGTGCAATGGATGAACAGAATATAAATTACTCAATGATAAACACAAATGAACTTTTACATGTTATCTCATAAATGTAAAATACATCAAGATTGAGAAAAAGCACTTTGTCAAGCCTTTGGTATATAGTCGAACCGGAGTACTTACCTTGAAGCAACCCGTTCATAATTCTAGTTCCTTAACACGGTGGGCTTGGGGAAGCTAGAATAAGAACTTTTCCAACAAATGATTCAACTTTTGAATTGTTGTTTCTACCTTGTAGTAAGGGTAACCAAAATGGAAAAGAAAAATAGAGAGAATGTGTTTTTACTCTCAACACTTAAGAGAATTTTCTTAACACTTAGTCTTTCAAATTCTCTCTACAATTCCCACTAATGCCTTGGCCAATTTTCACCTTAAAATATTGAGTAACATATTGCTCTTTTATTTGTTTATTATTTTTTCCTTTTTTTCACATAATGGCACCCACTATTATGATCAATATTTATCATTAGTAATTTATTTATTATTTTTCTTCCATTATCTCGTATAATGACATCCATTATAATGATTAATGTTTGTCATTAGTAATTTATTTATCATTGTTTACAATAAACAAATAAAAACAAAATAAAATAGAAAATGACTTGGATGAATTTAGCCAAAATGAAAACTCTTTTTTCATTTGCAAGTGACATTTAAGGCCTACCATTTATAAGTGCTACCCATTTACTTTTATTATAACATTTAATCAATAGTAAATAAATGATTTAATCTTATTAAATCATGGTAGAAACACTTGCCAATTTAAATACAAAAATGAATTGTTTGACTTCAATTAAATAATAATATCATATATTATTATTATTATTATTGTTTTATTAGATAAACATTATAAGATAATAATATCATTTATCAAACAAATAAGAGCATTTGGGTAATTCCCAAGTCAAACAATAATTGGCCCACAATGTGCCATATGTCAACATCCCATTGGTCAACAACTAATTGTTAACTAATCGATAGTTAACTCTTAAGTCTTGACACATGCATGACTGGAGGGAGACCGAAGTAAATTTTTGGTTTGTTGAAATTTTTCAGATCGAACTATTCAATTCAGTACGCTGTCCCAGTACACAACGAGTACATTTTATATTGTGGGACTCACTAGGTCCACTCACGACGTGTCAAACAGAACTATTATGCAAGTCCAAGATCGATGCCCCAGGCACACATCACAGATATTATAAATTAGTGCAATAAATCATACAAGTTGAGCTTATAGAACATACGTATAATCTTTCTACCAATTATATCTTAGAAGAGCAGAGATATAGATCACTACCATCAAATCCCTATATGCTCATCCGTAAGTTTATCTCCAGACAAGTATCTTAATAAATAATATATGCAAACACTTTACAATATTATTTAACCCTACAGGAAACTCTTTTCCTGGGTTTGTTGCTTATGGCATAATACTTTCTAAGATACAGTCTCTGAGCATCCAGATATATAACTCATCTATATGAGCTGACAGATTCTATATCTGTACACACCAAACTCTATAAACAGCAAACTATACCCAGCGACATCCAGCGGTCATACTATGAAAGGTCTATGACATGCGTGGAACCAAAGTATGATGGATCACTTACAAGCCCACCGTGGCACTCATGTTAAAGGACCACGTATACTACTCAACTTGAGAGGACTTTCTATTGATGGCTTTATGGTATGTCTATTGGGATCCTCGTTGAGTCTGTTCAGTATTCAGTCCTTACTGAACACCTATATGCTATACAAACTTTCAGTAAGCCCATGGTCAACTAAGAATAACCATCTAGGTATAGTATACATTGGTCTATGTAAAAGGATTCCACCGACAGACCTGCATCGGGGAATTAAGACCAGGAATATATAATTTGAGAATAGACTTGTATAATAACATTTTTTAGCATCTATTACAACTTTTACAACTATGTTATTACTAATATATTCTCAAGTCTTTGTACCATTATAGATAAGATTCTAACTTTTAGACTTTACTGATTAATATAACATGCTAACCCTTTAGCATTTATAGTTTTTTCAGTGATGTTAACTCTTAGTATTGATCTAAACTTCTTTAGACCAAATCTGAACCCTTTCATATCATATAATGTCTATAGTGTCACAAGCATTGAACCATTTAATAATAGTAATTAGCGATTTAATAAATAATGAACTGGATAAATATTATAAAATAAAATATTCATACAATAATAGGATGGCACTTGAGCACAAATCCCAATAAAAACTAGGCCTTAAGTAATTTGAAAGCATAAAACCTATTCAGTCGCTCAAATTAGATCTAGTCTGAACCACTTAGATATTAGCCCCACACCATTCATGACCGTACCGATCAGAACTCTAAATATTTGTACGACCAAGGCTGGAAAAACACAAGGATACTGGATCGAATAAAAATACCAAACCTACTCAGAAGCCAAACAAGTCACCAAACTAAACAGCTCATTTAATAATTAGGTATCACTGCATCTGGATACTCATCTAACTTACCAAAGCAAGATTCAAGACTACCTGTTGGCAAAAATTTCAAAACCATTCTTACACAATAAGACCGAGTAAGACCCTACACTAAACAGTAGTCAATAACTTGAAAGGAAAATTTAAATAAGGATAAAGCTTAAGAAAGAAACCAACACTATTTAAGAGATAGAGTCATAGAAGAATAAGAATTATGGTGCTTTTTGGAAAGATTCCCCCAAATTATGCCAAGAGATCAAAGGATTAGCCAAAAATAATTAAGACTTATCTAAAACCTAAAGAGATTACTTAAACAAGCATAAACTCTAGCGAAGATAAGAATAAGCACAAGGAATATTCTAGGAAGACCGATGCTATAAACAGGTAAGAAAACTACACAAATGGGACAGTAACAACTTGGATATCTAATTCTTCTATTTTATTTCTTCAATTTTGTTTTCTTTTGCTCTCATAATCTCAATAAAAAGCCTATACCTGACTTAGGATCAGAGAGATTTCTCCAGAGCCCACTCGGCAAAGTCTTAATGATAGTTTTAGTGTTTTTTAAGAGTTTGTAACCATTGCAACGGAAGAGAAGCCCAACTAGATTGAAGCCTAAAGCCCAGTCAGATAGAGCCAAGATACTAATTCTTACAATAAAATAAATTCAAAGCTCGTTGGCTCGAAAAAAAAAATTATTTTTCTCGCTCAATAACTATTTTAATAAATATTATCAATTAAACTCAAAATTTGTCATTTTTCTTTAATTAAGCCGTACGTCTTTTCTTAGTATTTAAATTGGGTCTAAATTGAGATTTAAAACTAACAAATTGACCCAATACTAACAACTAGACTATGTTCTATACAAACAATGTTTATAACAATACATAAAAAGCATACATTACTCAATTATTAAGAAAGAAAAATAATTGACACCACCTAGAGCGATGGATTGGCCAAATGAAGATTATGAGAGAATGAAGTGTATTTATATCTTTGACTAAAATATAAATATATCTCGTTCTCTTAAAGCACTCATTTAGCTAAACTCTTCTTTTTGGCAAACAAACAAAAGGTAAAAGAGAAAGAGAATGAGAAGGCAAAGATATAAGTATATCTCTTACTCTCAAAACTCTTATTTTGGATGATCGTTCTTTTTTAGAAAATTAAAAAAAAAAGATAAGAGAAAAGAGAGAACAAAGAAGAAAATGAGAAGAAGGAGATATTAGAGTATCTTGAGAACTTTAATCTCTTAAGAGGTATTTTTCATATCTCTTTCTCTAATCTTTAGTGTTTATTGTGTAAGTTTTGTTAAATTTTGTTAATAAAACATATTAAGTTGAGATTTTTATTTTTGGTTTCATTGGATCTACTTGATATTAACAATTATTATATGAATGGAATATATTAAGAAAGATCTGCTTTTTTTTTTTTAATGATAATAGCTAAAGGTGAGCAAATATGAACTGAACTGACTGAGCTAGCTGAACTAGTTTGGTTTGATTCAAAACCTAAAAAAAAATCCCAAAATAAATTTAAAAAATTGGGCAAAAATAAAAATTTAAAACAACCCGGTTAAGTTCCTCATTTTTAAACCAATCCTTCAACTTTTTGTAAATTGGTCGATTCTGTTATTTGTTAGTTTAGTTTCGAGCTAACAAAAAACAAAAATTACCCACCCGTAATAGTAGCTTAGTCATTAATTTTTGTAAATTCTTGTGCATTTTATTTTGGATATGATATTTTAACCCATGAAAATAGACAACTTAAGAAACATTTATAAATTTAAATCATTTAAAACTCCATAAACAAGATTTTTAATGATTTTTTAAAAATGACCCTGAAACTATGAGAATCATCTATTTCTACAGAATGAACAAATAACGGATTGATCATAACCTATTAAATGATCTAAGAAAATTATAGTTTTCTAGAAAATAATATTTCTATGTCTAGTATAATAGATCCAAATTTGAGTATTTAACTCATTGTTTTGGAATTGTTATGATTTTTTAAAATATAGAATTTGTTTAGCAAATTTTGAAAGCTTCAGATTAAAATAATTATAAAATATTTTATTTCAATTCAATATTAAATTATTTATTTTAGGCTAAGTTATGTCTCAAGAATAATTCTCAAGTAGTTTCACAAAAGGAAAGTATATCATACTTTAAGACATAATAAAATAATTTTAGACTAGAGCTAATAGTTAGTAGTGCTGAAAGTTAAAAATGTTAAGAGTTAGCAATACTAAAAGTTAGCACATTATAAGAGTCAGTAAAATCTAAAGAGTTAAAGCCTTATCTGAAATGGGACAAAAATATGAAATATACTAGCAATGACATAGTTGCAATGAGTTGCAAGCAGTGCTAGGAAATGTCATTGTGAAAGTATGTTCTTAAACTATATGTTCCTGGTCTATTTTTCCTGATGCATGGTCTGTTGGTAGAAACCTTATTTTGTATAGATCAGTGTATGTCTATATTTGGATGATCCAGATGGTTAATTTTAGTAGACCATGAGTTTAGTAGAACCACATATAGATATACAAGTATTCAGTTAGGACTGTATACTGAATTGACTCAATAAAGACCTCCAATAGATATTCCATAAATCTATCAATAGAGGGTCTTCTCGAGTTGAGTAGTATTCGTGGTCCTTTGACCTGAGCACCACAATGGTCTTGTGAGTGATCTAACATACTTAGGTTCCACACATGTTAGAAACCTTTCATGGTCTGACCGCTGGGTGTCGCTGAGTATGGTCTGATGCTCATAGAGTTCGGTGTGTTTAGACATGGGATCCATCGACTTATATGGGTGAGTTGAATTTCCTGATGCTCCAATATTGTATTTCAAGAAGTCTTGTGGCCACAAGCATATTAACCTGAAAAAGAGTTTCCTAAGAGATAAACAATATCGAAAAAGTATTTACAGATATTGTTTGTGGAATACAAATCTAGGAGATAAGGTTACGGTTAAGCAATAGGAAACTTAATGATGTTGATCTATGTCTTCGCTCTTCTAAGATATAAATGATAGAGAAATTATACAGATATGCATTAACCTCAACTTGTATAGTTTGTCTTGCAATTTTGTATTATTCAGAACGTCCGTGTGTGGTGTTAACGTGCTTTTAAGGTGTATGCATGTAATTGTGTACATGTTAAAAAAACTAAATACATGTATCATATACATGAATGTTGCAGCGGAATTAAGCATGTAATCAATATATACACATGTAACTTAAATCATTAAAAACACAAGATGATAGAAAACATACCCTTTAAGAATTTTGGTGAAGATTTCAATTCCGGAATCTTCCTAACTCTAACTTTGAACTCAAACTAAAGTGCACTATTGTTCAATTCTAGTTCACAACAATCCAATGGGATTGTGAAGCTAAAATAGCAGTAATTGAATTTCCAGCAACAAGGTTTCTTTCTTGAAACAAAAATCATAGGGATTTATTTTTCTCTCTCTATAATTTTTCTGACCTTTATTCAAAGAAAAACTCTCCAAAAATCAAACTCTTTCTAAATCACTCTACCTTGTACGATTTTTTCTTCACACTCTTTTAATCAATTATTCAAAATAATGTTTAGGTGTGTTAAGCACTTCACAAGTGCTCCTAAAATTGATTAAATGGCCAAAAACTAAAAAAAAAATATTTAGTGGCAAGTATACCTAATTAAGTATATATCTCCCACCTAAACTAAAATAATAAATAACTAAATAAATATTATTATTTATTTAAATAATAATTATTCAAATATTCAAAAATAATATTTAAATAATTAATTTGTACCTTATTTGATTTTATTAATATGGTAAATAGGTGAATTCATGGTGAAACAATTCATGGAACAAAATTGTGCTACTTCTTAACATTTAATTAGTTAATAACTCTTGCCAACTAATTAAATGATATACTTAACATTTAAGTCTAGACAAGTGCATTACTTGATGAACCCTAAAATATATTTTCGGCTTGCTGGAATTTCTAGGATTGAACTGTTCAATCCATAATGCTGCCCTAATGCACAACGAGTACACTTCATATTGTGAGACTCTCTAGATCCACGCCTGAATTGTCATATGAAACTCCTTCATACGTCTGTGAACGATGCCCTACACACACATTATAGTTATTATAAAGCGGTGTGTTAGACCATACAAGTTGAGGTTATAACGTATTTGTATAATCCCTCAATCATTTATATTCGGGTAGAGCAGAGATATAGATTAACATCGTCAAATCTCCATATGCCCGACCGAAAGTTTATCTCTAGAATTTTTTTTCAATAAATAATATTCTCAAATACTTTTGTAATATTATTTATCCCTAAGTTTAAACTCTTTTCCCGATAATTACTGTTTATGGCCATAAAACTTTCTAAAATACAATCTTAGAGCATTAGGATATATTACTCACCCAAATGAGCTAATGAATCCTATATCTATCTACACCGAACTCTATGAGCATCAGACCATACCCAGCGACACCCAGTGGTCAGACCATGAAAGATTTCTGACATGTATAGAACCAAAGTATGGAGGATCACTCACAAGCCCACCATGACACTCAGGTTAAAGGACCACGAATACTACTAAACTCAAAAGACCCTTCATTGACGGCTTTATGGGATGTCTATTGGAGGTCTTTATGAGTCTGTTTAGTATTCAATCCTTACTGAATACCTGCATCTCTATATGAGCTTCCACTAAACTCATAGTCTGCCAAAACTAACCATCTAGACCATCCAGATATAGACATATATCGATCTATATATTTATTAAGGTGTTCACTGACAAACCAGTAGTAATGAAGATAGATCAAGAATATAATATTTGAAAAGATTTTTGCATATGACATTTTGTAGCACTATTTGTAACTCTTTGCAACTATATCATTGCTAATATATTCTCAGGCCTTTGTCTTATTTTAAACAAAGCTCTAACTCTTTAGATATCAATGACTCTTATAACCTAATAACTCTTATTAGTGCTAACTCTTAACATTTATAATTCTCAGCATTGCCAATTCTTAGCACTAATCTAAACTCATTTAGACCAGATCTGAACTCTTTTAGATCATATAATGTCTGAAATGTTACAAGCATCTTACTATATATAAAATATAATTAGCGATTTAATGAAATGATAATACAAGTATAAATATTAAACAAATGTTCATACATAAAAGGATGACACGTAAGCATAAATTCCAATAACTCCCACTTGCTTTAGTACCATTCACAATGGTATCAAATACCTATTGACTCCACATGTCTTTCAAATACTTTTGGAGTTAAAGCTTTAATGAGTGGGTCCACTACATTATTTATAGAGTTTACTCTACAAACTATTACATCTTCTCTAGCCAAGATTTCTCTAATGATATGGTATTTCCTTTCCATATACTTAAACTTTTTGTATGCTTTTGGATCTTTAGCTTATGCAATGGCTCCATTGTTGTTGCAAAATAATGTTATATGATCCATTTCACTTGGAGCTATTCCAAGTTCAGTGACAAATTTACGTATCCACACTGCTTCTTTTACTGCTTCTGAAGCTGCAATATATTCTTCCTTTGTTGTGGAATCAGCTGTGGACGACTCTTTGTTGCTCTTACAACTAACTGCAACATCATTGATAATGAATACATATCTAGATGTAGACTTTCTATCATCTAGATTAGATTGGAAGTCTAAATCCGTATATCTTCTCACTTGTAAGTTACTTTCTCCATATATCAGAAACTTATCCTTAGTCTCTTTAAGATATTTAAGCATATGTTTTACAACCATCAAATGGCCTTCATCTGGATCAGACTAATACCGGTTTATAACACTTACAGCAATACTGATGTTAGGTCTTGTACACATTATAACATATATCAAGCTTCCTACAGTTGATGCATATGGTATGTTAGACATTCTAACCTTTTCATCTTCACTTTGATGACACATATTCCTCGAAAGATAAACGTCATATCTAAAAGGTATATTAACTATCCTACGGTTACTAAAATTATACATTTCCAAGACATTGTCTGTATACGATGATTAAGAGAGTCTTCTAGCTCTAACTCTATAAAGCTTTATACCTAGAATATAGGAAGCCTCTCTCAATTCCTTCATGTAGAAATTCTTACCAAGGTAGCTTTTAATTGACTATAACTGATAGGACCTGGCCTGAGACCTCTACACTAGATCCCAGCGGCTCTGTCGAACACCCCGACAAACGTTTCTCAGAATATAACTGGGTAAGTTGAGAAATTTTACGAGACAAACCCCTTTTTAGTTCTTGTTATTACTAAGAAAATTTTGGAATATACATAAAGATGACAAATTAATTCTTTAAAAAAAATAGGCAGAGTTTCTCCTGTTTTTCAAAAAATTCAGTACAAAACCTGTAAAGAATTACACTTTTATTTCCAAACCACTTCTCAACACTGCCAAATAGAACCTTCGGTCTTTTTCAAAATAATTCCAACTCAACTCAATAATTTCATTAGGATTATAAAACTGGAATAGTGATAAAAAGTGAAACAATTATCAAAATATCGAAATCTCTTCTTGGTTATCCAAAACATATGTACAATGCATAAATCTAGAACTACTTTGCTAAAAGCAAAAATAGTGTTATTTAGCACATTTACATGTATAAAATGATCTTTAGATTTGGCTCACTAATCAACAATAGAAGAATCAGCAGCTGGCGTACTGAGACCTGCACCTGGGAAGGGGGTTTAGAAAAGATAAAATACAAAATGAGTGAGCTAAAGGAGCTTAGTGAGTGCATTTAAGATTTCAAATAAAATAACATTCTGCATATATATTAAATTCTAAAAGACATGCATAAATCATGCTTCTAAAACTGGTATAAAGCTGTAAAACGGTTTCTAATATCATATGCTGATAAAATCTTTTCGAGCGGGTTTTATTTACATCTTCGGAAAATAATATCCAAAATCTGTACAACATAATAACTAGCATGTGCATATAAACGCATAATATGCAACCGGTAGAAGAAAAATTATTAAAACCCTCGCTCGGCCATTTTCTTTCTAAACTGTACCAATGGAAACCCTAAAGTTCTATACTCATGCAACGACTCAACTAGCACAGCACACGTGAGTAGGCCATGGGGCGCCTCAACAAGCATCACTCACAGTGACATCTCAAGACATCTCACTAGCTATACAGCAGAATCCTACATCGCATACATATAGTGAGACAATACCCCGTACAAATAGAGCGACTCACATGACTCGACATCCTGACTTCCTGGAGTTAGTGACACACCCCATAACCTACCCATGTGTACGAGATATATCGGCTGGGTCTAATACAATCATCGCCATTATAATCTGAGGGTACCAACGGCCTTTGAAACGGATGCAGTAAATTTAAAGCTATTTTTTAAACCGAACATATAAAAGCATATATATGGATATATATCAAGATCCTAACTCATATTTATGCATTAAAAGCACATAAAACATACATTTTCATTATTCGGAAACATAATAAATGAAAGATAAAAGAAGTGGCAGATTTTCACTCACAACCGCTCTGAGCTCGATTTCACTCCGAATTTCTGCTCTTGTTACCGATCTCGATTTTTTTGACCTACGCACAATAAATGACATTAGAACTAATTCAAATACTAGAATCTCATTTAACTACTAAACACCCTAATTGGCATACAAAAAGCCCGAATGGATACTACTTCTCGATTTTCATTTAAGGAGCCATTTAATCTAATCTAACTCACCATCCGGCATCCTGAAAATTATTAAACACCTTATAACTTTGGTTGGACATAATTGCCCTTCACCTTATCAAAATGGACAATTATATCCCATTTTCTTCATTTTTGATTTTTTTATCAACCATATACATTCAATTTACATAAGACACCATTTGTACATCACAACTCAATCCCTAACTTGCATAAAGTGGCAGAATTTCACCCTATGTTCCAACACATTTCTTTTCTTAATTTCTTGTTCCAATTGCGTCAAAATCAAGCCAATTTCATTATAATGCCCTAATTATAACCAATTGAAGTCTCTACATCTAAATCACCCAAAATTCTAATTGTTACCTTGCCAATTTCTTCACTTTGATGACTCCTTTAAGCTCCATACTCGAATTCAACTCAATCTAAACCAAGAATACACACAAGAACATCAATTGAAGCAATCTTGAAAGTTCACATATCAATCTCACAAACCAATGTTTTTCTTTCTTTTTCTTGAATTTTCACTAATAGAGGTTTCAATTGATCTTAAGAACTGGTCTGTAACCTTATTTTAGTTTGATAAAGTATGAAAAATCATGGAAACAAAACTGAAATTTCACTGTAGCAGCCCCCTATTTTTTTGTACGAATTTTACTATCTTTTTTTCTAAGTGTTATGCTTTTAATCACTTGAAATTTCTACACACTTCTACCATATATATAGTGCTCCCTCAAAAGACCAATTTGCCCCTTAACTTACTCTAAATTTCTAATTTGTATTTGGTTGGAAACTAAGTATGTAGTTGGTTCATTTGTAACTACCTAATTAGAATAGTTCAAGGAACTAACTAGAATTTACAACTTGATAATTCATCAGATTGTTTCTAATTTGTCTATTTTCTAATATATGTATTGTGTTTCTCAACAAAGGCTTATTCCATACATAACCCTTAAATAGAAATTCATGTAGTAAATTAAAATTTATTTTTCCAAGCTAATAGAGAAAATTTCCAAAAATATTCTAAGGTTGCTCAATGCTCCGACCAAGTGTGAAATTACGAAACTATGTCTAATATCTCTCATGCGCACCATAAAAAAATATTTCTAATAGGGTTAAAATTAGGTAACCCCACGGTGTCTTCATTACTCTATACCAAAATTTAGGCGCCAATACTACTATTGGGGTTTGGATATTACAGTAACATACCAATATCATTTTCGATAATGAGTATGTTATCCACATAAAGAACCAAGAAGACTGTCATGCTCCTAATGCTTTTTTGATGAACACATGATTCTTCTTCGTTCTTGATAAAATTAGACCCTCTGATTACTTCAACAAAATAAAGATTCTAACTTTGGGAAGCTTGTTTAAGTCTATAAATAGACTTCTTCAGTATGCATACTAAACCAAAAGTTTGGCTAAATGTAAAACCTTTAGGTTGTTCCATATAGACCTCTTCTTCAAGATATCCATTTAAGAATGCCGTTTTTATATTTATTTGCCAAATTTCATAATCATAATATGCGACAATTGTCAGTAAAATTTGAATTGACTTAAGCATCACTACTGGTGAGAAGATTTCCTCATAATCGATCCCAGATCGCTAAATATAATCTTTTACCACCAAACGGGCCTTGAAAGTCTTTACTTTTCCATCGGGCCCATGCTTCCGCTTGTAAATGAATTTACAATCGATAAGAATAATTCCTTCAAGAAGTTCAACCAAGTCCTAGACTTGATTTTATGCATTAAGTCAATCTCAAATTTCATAGCCTCTTGCCATTTTCCTAAATCGATGTCCAACATCGCATCTCTATAAGTCAAATGATCCTTTTTTTCAATCAAGAAAACACCAATAACACTTTCAGGTATTGAATCATACCTTTCGGTGGCTTTAATATCCTTTCTGACCTACGTGGAGAGTGTGTTAAAGGTATTCTGCTCGATTGAGCCTGAGGTTCTCTCGTTGATTCATTTACATCCTGATTAAGTTCATCTAATTATTCAATCTTTCTACAATCTCCATGATCCATGAGAAAATGTTTCTCTAGAAAAGTGTCATTTCGACAAATGAACACATTTTGTTCCTCAGGATTATAGAACTGGTATCCCATTGAATTCTTAAGATATCCAATGAATGGATATTTATATCCTTTAGGTGCAAGTTTATCCTATTACGTAAGCAGGAGAGCTGATGGACACTTGAAATTACACATTTAATAAGAGTTTTAAATCATTATTTTGTATTACTAGTGTATTTAATTTTCTTAACTTAAGTATGTTTACAATATTGTACCTAATTATCTTTCAACTGTTTTGTAGTAAGTTCAGTAAAATAGGCATAACTTTCTACCTAAAGATTTAATTGGAGTGATTCTTAATCTTGTTAAGAGC
This sequence comes from Ailanthus altissimus, assembly GCA_946807835.1. Lineage (NCBI taxonomy): Eukaryota > Viridiplantae > Streptophyta > Magnoliopsida > Sapindales > Simaroubaceae > Ailanthus > Ailanthus altissimus. Next base: position 6,508,149 of record OX327690.1, on the reverse strand, counting down.
TGACTCAATGGTCTAACATATTGTGTTTCACAAAGCATTTGAAATTTGAGTGTTTAGAGGGTGAAAACGGCCTAGAACAGAACTAATCTGCAGTACAGGCCCAGTTTAAACAATCATCAGTATTTGGCCCATAACTATAGCAATACGTATCTAATATGTATGAGATAATCAATTTGGAAAGATAAGAGACGTATCTACAACTTTGATGTTTTGAGTAACAGCTAATTCGGATCACACAATTCCAAATTGGGTAATCAAGTGGGTGCCTTAGTGATAATTAATGCAAATTAATTTTTCCATCATTCTTGACTTTCATCATCCAAGTGGTTCCCTCCAACTTTGTCTCGATTTATCCATATTTTTCTATAAATTGGTGTCTTGTTTATGCCTAAAGTATGTAATTAGAAAGTTAGAATTTAGTTCAAAATACTTGTCCTTTGTATCCATTTCTTTGTAATATTATTTCTCTTGTTTACTATTAAGTCATGTTATTTCTTTTTCCATTTCTTTTCTTTTTCTTTGGTTTTATTATGTCCAAATAATTTTTTTTATGCTAAGGTGAAAGAGTGAAGCTCTTGGCAAAGTAATAAGAAATGTTTAACACTTATTCAAGAATTTAATGCTTCATTCTTAAGTTATGCAAATTTATATATGATATATTTATTTTGTTTGTAGAATTAATACCATTTCTTCTAAAGTGGTGATTCTTGATTTATTATTGACAAAATTTATACTTTGCACAATAAATTCTTGAAACCATTTACAAGATTTGGTGTATATAACATTTCTTGTAAAGTGGGAGTCTTGATTTATTGTAGACAAATATAAAGATTGGCATAATAAATACTTGAACCCATTTATAAGATTTAACGTATAATAATTGAAAGAAATAAATATTAATCAATATATAAATGATGATGAACTTTAATTGTTATATTTTTTGGTTGGAACCTCCTTTGTGTGAGGATTCCAATTGAGTTATAAAAAGAGTTAAATATATTCTTACTTCTTATGCCAAGAGTGAATCCCCCTAACCTTAGCTTTTATTTGAATTGGTTAATTGAATTAATATTTACAAACATCTTATATAACATTAATTGTCTTAAAAGTGTTTATAATTTGTAATTTTAATTCTACTTCCTTGTGGATCGACCTTGTTCTCATCGGATTATTTATTACTTTGACAATCCTGCACTTGAGAATAAACTCCTATATTCTGGACGTGTCAAGTTTTTGGCGTCGTTGCCAGAGAAATGAAATTAATATTATTTCTTTTGTTGTTTATTCGTCTTTTATTTTCATGGAAGGCTGCGTCTCCTAACTTGCTTTACTTTTTTTATTATTCCTTTTTTATTTTCACTTTTCAATTTCATAAAAGGCTAAGCCTCCTAATCTTTATTTATTATTCGCTTTTTATTTTCATGGAAGACCGAGCCTCCTAACGTGCTTTACTTTATTTACTATTCTATTTTTATTTTCATGAAAAGCTGAGCCTCTTACTCTTTATTTATTAACTTTTTATCATATAATCTAACATTACTAATCTAACTTCTAATTATTTATCTTTATTTTACTTTTACTTTTGCCTATTTTATTTACCTGTGTTTAATATTTTAATTTTTTTCTCTTATTTGTATTATTTATTGTTATTGTATTTTGTTTTATTTCTTTTTATGAGCAGTTGGTTTCGAGATCCTAATTCTCATCATTTTGTGAAAGGTAATTTCAAAACTTCCTTTGATAATTTGATAAATTCTCCTTCATCTTCTTATTCTTCATCAATTAACACCATCAGCAAAAATCAAATTGAGGGACTCATAGACCCAGGGGACAATCAGTCTCAACATAATGACCATAACCGACCTAAGACACTTAGAGACTATATGAACCCTACATGAACCGGTGCACCATCTTGCTTAATTTTTCCTCCGGATGCAACGCATTTTAATTTTAAGCCATACATTATCCAACTTTTACCCACTTTTCATGGCTTAGATGCAGAGAACCCTTATCTACATCTAAGAGAATTTGAAAAAGTGTGTAACATGTATAATGACCAAAATTGTAGCATGAACACAATTTGACTTAAGCTTTTCCTTTTTTTTAATAAAGATAAAGCTAAAACATGACTACAAAACCTTAGGCCGAGATTCATTTCTTTATGGGATGAGATGCAACAACAATTCCTGAAAAAGTTTTTTCCTTCCCATAGAATAAATTCTTTTAAAAGACAAATCACGACTTTTGCCCAAAAACCAAGAGAGACCTTTTACCAATGTTGGAAAATGTATAAAGAATTACTTAATACCTGTCCCCATCATGGCTTTGAAATATGGAGGCTAGTCTCAAATTTCTATAAGGGCTTAACACCCCGAGTTAGGCAAATGGTAGAAATGATGTATAATGGAACATTTGAGGATAAAGACCCAGAAGAGGCAATGAACTATCTTGACTTACTAGCAGAAAATGCTCAAAATTAGAACACTGTTGATACTTGTGAGGCACTTAGCAAAAATCAGACCACTACATCTAGTGGGGGTATTTATTATCTTAGGGAAGACCAGGACCTTCAAGCCAAATTAGCATCCCTTGCTAGAAAATTCGAAACCTTAGAAATGAAAAAAAGTGATCAAATAAAATCTGTTCAAGAAATTGTGTGTCACATTTGTGAAACTCATTATCACTCTACCAATGATTGCCCAACTTTGCCTACATTTAGGGAATGTCTCCATGAACAAGCCAATGTTCTAAACACATTCAAGAGGCCAAACAATAAACCATATTCACAAAACTATAATCCTAGATGGCAAAATCACCCGAATTTTACTTGGAGGAATGACACTCAAGCACAAGTTTCACAACCACCTTTCCAACCACACCAAAATTTTCAAAATCATCAAGGTTATGCACCATATGTCCTACCTCCTAGGAAAAATCTTAAAGAAACTTTGCAAACATTCATTGAAAAGCAAGAGTCTGTTAATTCTCAAAATGCTCAAACATTTGTTGATTTGAAAGATGCTTTTGCTAATTTGCATCTGCACTGAACATTCATGAGAAAGAAAAATTTCCTTCTCAACCATAGCCAAACCCCAAAGGATAACATAACTCAAATGTATGTAGTTCAGGAAGCAAACACATGAATCAAGTTAAAGCAGTTATCACTTTTCGAAGTGGTAAAATTGCTGAAAATGAAATTCCTGAACCTCATGAGAGCGATGAATCAATCTCTAAGGTTAAGGAAAGTGTTAAACCAACACCTAATGAAGAAAACACCAAACTCTCACCTCCACTCCCATTTCCTCATGCATTACATAATACTAAGAAGATGAATCACAATCCTGAAATTTTTGAAATCTTCAAATAGGTAAAAGTTAATATTCCTTTACAGGATGCTATTAAACAGGTTCCCTCTTATGCAAAATTTTTGAAGGATTTATACATAGTAAAAAGAAAACTGAATGTGAAAAAGAAAGCATTTTTAGCTGAACAAGTAAGTGTCATTCTTCAAAACAATAATGCTTTAAAATATAAGAACCTGGTTGTCCTATAATTTTATGTATTATTAGAAGTCATAAAATTAAACAAGCCTTACTTGATCTTAGTGCTAGTGTGAATTTATTATTGTATTCAGTTTATCAGCAGCTCAATCTCGGTGAGTTAAAATCAACTTCTGTAACCCTTTTACTTGCTGATAGATCAATAAAAGTATCAAGAGGGGTAGTGGAAGATGTTTTAGTTCAAGTTGATAAATTCATATATCCTGTGGATGTTATTGTCTTGGACACTGAACCTGTTAAAGAATATAATCTGATACCTGTTATTTTGGGTCATCCATTTTTAGCAACTTCTAACGCTTTGATTAATTGCAGGAATGGAGTAATGAAGCTTTCATTTGGAAACATGACACTTAAACTCAATGTTTTCAATATGTGTAAGCAACCATATGAAGGAGAGGATGAAAGTGAAGAATGCGACATAATTGAAATGATTGTGGAGGATCATATTCAAAAATGGAGTTCTACCAATCCCTTAGAAATGTGTTTAATAAATTCATTTGAGTCAAATATACAATTAGATCCTGAAATCTCTGATATATGTTCTTTACTTGACTGTGCACAAGTGACTAAAAATAAAGGATGGAAACTAAAGTTTGAAGAATTGGGAGAAAATGAGGATAAACAGAACAAAATTTCAAAGTTGGAGTTAAAACCTCTGCCTAAAGGACTGAAATATGCATTTTTTAGAGAGAAACAAACTTACCCGGTGGTAATGTCTTCTACACTTACAAGCGAACAAGAAGGTAAGTTGATTAAATTATTAAAAAAGTATAAAAATGAAATTCGGTGGACTTTGAAAGACATAAATGGTATTAATCCTTTGATTTGCTCACATAGAATACACCTAGAGGATAATGCCAAAACTTCCCAACAACCTCAAAGGAGATTAAATCCACATATAAAAGAGGTAGTGAGAGCTGAAGTTCTCAAATTACTTGAAGTAGGAATCATCTATCCTATCTCAGATAGTAAGTGGGTAAGTCCTACTCAGGTAGCACCAAAACAATCTGGAATCACAGTCATTGAAAATGAAAAATATGAGTTAATACCAACTTGAGTCTCATCTAGTTGGAGAATGTGCATAGATTATAGAAAGTTGAACTCAGCCATTAGAAAAGACCATTTTTTTTTACCATTCCTTGATTAAATTATAGAAAGAGTAGCAGGACATCCCTACTATTACTTTCTAGATGGTTATTCTGGCTATTATCAAATTCTCATAGCACTAGAGGACCTAGAAAAAACTATATTCACATGCCCCTTTGGAACCTTTGCTTTTACAAGAATGGCCTTTGGACTTTGTAATGTCCCAGTAACATTTTAGAGATGTATGTTAAGCATTTTTAGTGACATGATTGAACATTATTTAGAATTTAACTATGTTTGGAAATTCTTTTGATAATTGTCTTGAAAAGTTAGAAAAAGTCTTAAAAAGATGTGAAGAAAAAAGTTTTGTATTGAATTGGGAAAAATGTCATTACATGGTTACTTCTGGAATTATTTTGGGACATGTAGTGTCTTCTAAAGAAATTGAAGTGGATAATGCAAAATTTGAACTCATTACACATTTGCCTCTACCAAAAACAGTCAAAGAAGTCCGATTCTTTTTAGGACATGCTGGATTTTATAGGAGGTTCATCAAAACATTTAATGCTATATCTAAATCTCTTTGTAACCTCTTAGCAAAAAATGTATCATTTGAGTGGACTCAAGAGTGTCAAAATTCATTTGAAAAATTAATTGGCCTCTTAACATCTGCTTCTATCATAGAATCTTCTGACTGGTCTTTACCTTTTAAGCTAATATGTGATGCTAGTGACTACGTTGTTGGTGCTGTATTGGGACAAAGAAAAGAAGGTAAATCCTATGTAATTTATTACGTAAGTAGAACTTTAAACAGTGCACAAATAAATTACATAACAACTGAAAAAGAACTATTTGCTGTAATATTTACATTAGACAAATTTCGTTCTTACTTAATTGGTTCTTCAACTGTTGTATTTACTGACCATGCTGCTGTAAGGTACTTAATGTCAAAACAGGATGTAAAACTAAGGTCGATTCGATGGATTCTATTGCTTCAAGAATTTATTATCACTATCAAGGATAAGAAGGGAGCTAAGAATGTTGTTGTAGATCACTTATCAAGACTCGCACTAGATTCATCAACAGAAATAACACATATTAATGATTCTTTTCTCGATGAATTTTTATTTTTTACTGTTACAATGCCTTGGTATGCTAATATTATTAATTTTGCTTATAACAGGAGAAATGCCACCTCAATGGAATGCTCAAGACAAAAAGAAATTTTTAACTGAGGTGAGAAAATTTTATTAGGATGATCCTTATCTCTTCAAATATTATCGTGATCAAATATTTCGAAGATGCATACCCGACAATGAGGTAAGTAAAGTTATTGAATTTTGTCATTCTAAAACATGTGGGGGATATTTCTCATCAAAGAAAATAGTTGTAAAAATCTTGCAGTGTAGATTTTATTGGCCCACTTTATTTAATGATACACATGCATTTTGTATAACGTGTGAAAATTGTCAAAAGTTAGAATTAATTTCAAAACGAAACATGATGCCTTTGAACCCCATTCTTGTTATTGAAATTTATGATTGTTGGGGGATAGATTTCATGGGACCATTTTTGTTATCATTTGAATTTACGTATATCTTATTTGCAGTAGATTATGTCTCAAAATAGATTGAGGCTATTCCATGTCAAAATAATGACCATAAAACAGTCATGAAATTTTTGAAAGAAAATATCTTAAGTCGATTTGCAATCCCTTGAGCCATTATAAGTGATGGGGTTAAGCATTTTTGTAATAGACCATTTGAAATATTAATGAAAAAATATGGTAGTACTCATAAAGTTGCCACCCCTTATCATCCTCACACAAGTGGGCAAGTTGAATTAGCAAATAGGGAGATAAAACAAATTTTAGAAAAAAATATAAACCCAAATCGCAAAGATTGGTCTTTAAGACTAAATGATACACTGTGGGCTTATAGAACTGCTTTTAAAACTTCATTGGGTATGTCTCCTTATAAGATAGTTTATGAAAAGCCTTGTCACTTACCTGTGGAACTTAAGCATAAAGGCTACTGGGCCATTAAAACTTTCAATGCAAATCTTGATTCTACTGGACACATACGTAAATTACAAATAAATGAACTTGAAGAATTGAGAAATGATGCATATGAGAATTCGAAAATTCATAAAGCTAAAATCAAAACTTTTCATGATAAAAAATTCAAAGAAAAACTTTTGACACTGATCAGAAGGTTTTGCTTTATAATTCTCAACTTCACATATTCCTTGAAAAATTAAGATCAAGATGGAGTGGCCATTTTATTGTAAAACATGTGTACCCTTATGAAATAATTGACATTGAAAATCTTAGAAATGGGAATGTGTTTAAGGTAAATGGGCAAAGACTCAAGCCATTTCTAGAAAATCAAGCTTTTCATGAAGCATTTACATCCCTGTCGGACCCTTGTTACGAGATCAATTAATCTATATTTTACATATTTATATATATTTATTTTTCTTCTAACTTTTTTTTTTTTTTTACTTGCAGGTTAATTTATTATTTTTGTTAAAGTTTTATTTTTCACCCCGGTTAAGTGGCGGATAACGATACTCCGTAAAATTTCAAGTCGGTTTTGTCAGTTTTTCCTAATTACTAATATCTTCTCTTCTTCCCCCTTTTCTAAAACAAAAATGGATGACATTCTAAAAAATTTGAAAAAGCATTTTCCCTCATTGCCTTAAATTTCTTTGAAGAAAATTTACCAAGCAAGATGTGAAAGATCAAGGTTATTAATGATTATGAATATACCTGTTGATTTACATTGGTTAATTAAAGTTATTGTTCGATTGATAGGTAAATTTTCAGACTCATTAATTTCCTATATGCCTGACTTAGGTAAAAGCTCTTTTGCAAAAAAACGAAGAGCAAAACGATTAAATGTTTGTTACAAGTATGCACATGTGACTTGCAGCACACGTTGCCGCACTTTAGGAATGGTGTCTATAAATTGCAAAGATAAAATTAGGTTCATTAAGGATAGCTTGAGTAAGGAGTCTTTAAATGATATCTTATCGAATCTTGAGACACATCTTAATGGATATATGCATATTATAATTTGTGAATTATGGGATATATTCCTCAAAGAACATAAGCGGTACAATCTCAGGAATCTGATTTTAAAAGACCCTGTTTGCCAATTTATAAAAAAATTAGATGGGAAGCCTATCCCTAACCCATAGAGGGCGTTTAAGCCGTTACTCAACATAAAACTAGAGGAAGATGTGAGCCACAATCACAACTACTTGTATATATTTACTATAGCTGTTATTTTTAAATGTTTCATTTCAAACACAAATGTCTTTTCAATAACCAACCACTTATAATCTTTTTTGAAAATTTTGCATTTTAAGCCAACAACCCATGTGACTTAACTTTGCAACACCTTTTAGCTCTATAAATACATTGCATTATTTTTACATCTTTGTACAAACTTAAAATCATTCAAGAGAGTGTGAGTGTAATCATGGAAGGATCATCAACTCGTAAATTCACAAAAATTTGTGTCTTTTATAGATCCAGCCTTGGAAAAACTAGTGAGTTTGTAGAAGCAGCAAAACCCTTGGTAAGATGTTAGCTGAGCAAAATATTCATTTAGTATATGGAGGAGGTAGTCTTGGATTAATGGGACGTGTGGCAACCGCTGCACAAAATAAAGACAGTCGAATTTTGGGTATCATACCGAAAGCTCTGGTTGTTAGAGACATTGTAGGAAAAATAATTGGGGATGAGTTACATGTATCATCAATGCATGAACAAATATCTTTTATGCTTCGTAATGCTGATGCCTTCATAGCTCTACCTGAAGGTTTTGAAACATTGGAGGAAATTTTTCAAATTGTCTTATGGGCACAATTGCAAATATATAAAAAAAAACTCGTTGGATTGTTAAATGTTCGTTTTTATAATGGATTGTTATCTTTTCTTGACTATGCGGTGAAAAAATAATTCATCTCATCTACAACACGACAGATCCTCATTTCTACTTCAACTGTTGATCAATTACTCGATTAACTACAAACTTTTACACTTCTATCTGATCCAATAATGAGTCAGATAGATTGGTATACTGATAGCAATGAAAAGAAATATAAGATAGATTTGACGCTCCGTCTGTAGCCTATCTACTTCTATGTATTTTTAAGCATTTTGTGTGGCTTGTTTTATTTTGTTGCAGGTTTAATTTTCAATAAAAGATGTTTTAGGTGATATCTTCTATACTTTACTCTTTCTATATTTTGACATTGAGGACAATGTCTCAATCTGGTTGGGGGGAGGATAGTTGATATATAATATTAGTGTTAATTATTTTATTGTTGTTATCACTTTGTTCTATAAAAAATAATTTCATGAATGGTGTGAATAAAAGATTTATTTATGCATTCTTGAGACTCATTCTACTTCTAGAATGGCAGAGTAAAGAGTACATTACTGAACTTTTAAAACACATTCTAATTAGTTTATTTTTAATATATTTTATGTTTGTTGCTTAAGTTTTTGGTAACTCTTACATAAATAAATTTGCTTTGCTATCGATGTATGATTTCAAAATTATTTAGTTTAAATCACTTTTTCTATCTAGGTTACTAAAGAATAACTTCAAAAATTATTTCTTGAGAACAATACTAAGCCTTGTGATAAGATGGATGATTCAATATATATAGCCAAGAGAATTTCCATGTTTAAGTATATATATTATTTTCTAAACTCACATATCTTTTGTGAGTGAGTGGAAAGGTTTGAGATAAAAGCTTACGAACTTTCATTGATCTTTTGAAATGGTTAATTTTTATTTGGAATAACATTATTTAGGATGAGGAATGATTTGGTTGTTTAGCTGAAGGATGAAAAAAAAAAAGAAAAGTATTATGGTGATAAATTGCTCTTATGTTGTAATGATTCCTTATGTCTTTCAAAAAAAACAAAAAAAAAGAGTAAAAAAAAAAAGAAAAGAAGTCAATTCAATTCAATAAAGTTTTCATTCAATTTTAGAAGACTAAAATCATTAGGAAGCAATCTTATCACCAGACTCTATATTCGTAAGATTTGCATAAAATAATTAAAGTCTTGAAGCTAGCATGTAACAACAATGGTTTGACTCTAAATAATTGATTTTCCTATCTTTGAATCAATGTTAGTTTGTCCGTCTATCACTAAATGTAACTTTTTCTTGTGCAATTATCTATTTTCTAACTCTATGAGTGAAATCCTAAGCCATTAAACAAGCTATTCACCTTTGAGGATATAGAGTTGATATTTTTACTTTAAAAAACAATTTCAAGGCTATATATGTTGTGGTGTGTGGCAAGAAGGCTTCGGCTTAATTCACACACACACACAAAATTTTAGGAGTTATAATTGAAATAACCTTTATAGCGATTGTGATCTTGAATTAACATTTTGTTTGAAATACTTAAGTAGTGTTCAAATTTTATTTATGCTCAAGTTTCTAGTGACTAGCAACAAACTAGTTGAAGGGTGTGATGAACACTTGAAATTACACATTTAATAAGAGTTTTAAATCATTATTTTGTATTACTAGTGTATTTAATTTTCTTAACTTAAGTATGTTTACAATATTATACTTAATTATCTTTTAACTGTTTTGTAGTAGGTTCGGTAAAATGGGCATAAATTTCTACCTAAAGATTCAATTAGAGTGATTCTTGATCTTGTTAAGAGTTGATGCAATGTTCTAACATATTGTATTTCACAAAGCATTTGAAATTTGAGTGTTTAGAGGGTGAAAATGGCCTAGAACAGAACTAATCTATAGTACAGGCCCAGTTTAAACAGTTACAGTATTTGGCCTATAACTATATCAATATGAATCTAATACGTATGAGATAACTCAATTTGAAAAGATAAGAGATGTAACTATAACTTTGATATTTTGTGTAACAGCTAATTCAGATCACATCAATTCCAAATTAGATAATCAAGTGGGTGCCTTAGTGATAATTAATGCAAATTATTTTGCCATCATTCTTGACTTTCATCATCCAAGTGGTTCCCTTCAAATTTGTCTCGATTTATCCATGTTTTTCTATAAATTGGTGTCTTGTTTATACCTAAAGCATGTAATTAGAAAGTTAGAATTTAGTTCAAAATACTTGTCCTTTGTATCCATTTTTTTATAATATTATTTCTCTTATTTACTATTAAGTCATGTTATTTCTTTTTCCATTTCTTTTCTTTTTCTTTGGTTTTATTATGTCCAAATATTTTTTTTTATGCTAAGGTGAAAGAGTGAAGCTCTTGGCAAGGTAATAAGACATGTTTAACACTTATTCAAGAATTTAATGCTTCATTCTTAAGTTATGCAAATTTATATATGATATATTTATTTTGTTTGTAGAATTAATATCCTTTCTTCTAAAGTGGTGATTCTTGATTTATTATTGACAAAATTTATACTTTGCACAATAAATTCTTGAAACCATTTACAAGATTTGGTGTATATAACATTTCTTGTAAAGTGGGAGTCTTGATTTATTGTAGACAAATATAAATATTGGTATAATAAATACTTGAACCCCTTTATAAGATTTAGCGTATAATAATTGAAAGAAATAAATATTAATCAATATATAAATGATGATGAACTTTAATTGTTATATTTTTTGGTTGGAACCTCATTTGTGTGAGGATTCCAATTGAGTTATAAAAAGAGTTAAATATATTCTTACTTCTTATGCTAATAGTGGATCCCCCTAACCTTAGCTTTTATTTGAATTGGTTAATTGAATTAATATTTACAAACATCTTATACAGCATTAATTGTCTTTAAAGTGTTTATAATTTGTAATTTTAATTCTACTTCCTTGTGGATCGACCTTGTTCTCATCGGGTTATTTATTACTTTGACAATGCTGCACTTGAGAATAAACTCCTATATTCTAGACGTGTCAATAGCCTTAAATCTTAACATATTTAAGACTTGGTTTCCTTTCATTCCACATCTCATAAGAATTTGAAGGAACAGTTTTCTAGAAAACTTTGTTCAATATATGAGCTACGGTTTCTAGAGCATAGCCTCACAGATATTCAAGGAGATTGATGAAGCTCATCATTGATCAGACTAAATCCAATAAAGTTCGATTCCTCCTCTCCAAAATACCATTGTGTTGTGGAGAACCTAAAGGACTATACTAAGCGAGAATTCCATTCTCCTTTAAATAATCCAACAATTCACTGCTCATCTATTCACCGTCTTGATCTAACCAAAGGCATTTGATATATATTTTAGTTTGTTGCTCTACTTTGATTCAAAACTCTTTGAACTTTTCAAAAGTTTCTGACTTGTATTTTATAAGAAACACTTATCCAAATCGTGATAGATCATCAATAAAGATAATGAAGAACCGAAAGCTACCAATTGTAGTGTGATTCATTGGACCACATACATCACTATGTACAAGTTCCAAGAAATTAGTGGCGCGGTGTCCAACACCAATAAATGGAGCTTTGGTCATTTTTCCTTGAATACAAGATTAACAAACTGGATAAGGCTCTATGGTCGATCAAGTATCTGACCATCTTTAACCAGATAAATTAGGAGTCTCATACTTATTTGACCTAATCTCATTGGCCTCAATTCTGTATCATTTAAAGTTCTCGAGTTATTATCAGCATTTATCTGTACATTCATGACATTTCCTGTTGTATCTAATATATAATGGTCATTAATCAACTGACATTCAGCTAATAAAATATTATCCAAATCATACAAACTTAAGGAACGATTCCGTACATACTTATGATATTTCTCATTGTCCAATACAGGAATGAAAATAATTTGTCAGATAATGTTTGGCATATAATAATAATTATATAGTACAATAATTTTATTACGTAGAAGAAGTGAATTAAAATGTCCAATAGCCTCAACCTGTAGGAAATCTCTATTTTTAACACGACAATGTACTTCTCCAGGCTGCAACAATCTAACTTCCTTCAGACCCTGCAACACATTGTAGATATAAGAAAGACAAACAGTATCTAATACTCAATCAATATTAGCATTAACTACTCAAAAAAATGTCAATGATAGGCAAGTGCAAACCTAAAAAGCTCTTCTTAATCGTGGCAATGTATTTTGGGCACTTCTGCTTCCCATGCCCATGCTTGCTGCACTAGAAACATTTTCCTTTTACTTTGTTCTTATGTTGGAGCTTGGACATGTGTTATTTTTTAGGACCCATTTTGAGTGCATACTTTACTTTTTTTTTTATTCTTTCTTTTAAACTTCGTAAAATTCTTCGAGACCGAAGATGAAGCACTCTGAATATAAAAAAGTCGTGCCCTATTTGTTCATGTCCTCTTGAATTATTTTCAGCATGTTATGCAGACCAGTATAAGAAGGGATCAATCCTTGCATGTTGAAGTTCATGATGAACTGTGCAAATGACCCTGAAAGTTATTGGAGAATAAAACTGTTCCCCAATGTATTACTTAGTGAGATATCTATAGTTTTTAACCTCTAAATATGAGATATGATCTTAAGGATATGGGGACTCATTAGACTTCCCTTAAGTAGTCTAGTCTGAAAGAGAGGTTTGGCAACACTGTATATTTAACTTGAGGTCGGTCACTAAATAACTCTTTCAGCTAAAACATTATACTCCTAATATGGACAAAGTAGACATGCTCCCTTTGGAACTCTATAGACATTGAGCTAAGGATGTACAATTTGACTTTCAAATCATCATCCAACCATTTTCGATATGTCTCATTTTCTTCTAGAGAAGCATCATCAGAAAAAACTCGAGGCAGGCGCTGATCAATTACATATCCAAGCTTCTCAGAATCCAAAACTATTTTGAGATTCATAAGCTAGTTAGCATAATATTTTGCACCTTTGAGTTGATGTGAATCAAAAATACGAACTAGTGGGTTGCTTCAAGCCATTCGATCTTGACAAGACAAAAGAAAAGATATTATCAGAATATTTCAATTGCTAATAAATAACGTTTTAGATCAAAAGTATAACTGTTATATATTTTTAATCTAAAAAAGTCCTCCCACTATTTTACATAATCCCTTTAATCTCTCAAATGAAAAAATAACAGTTTTAGATTCTTTAAACTATATAGTGAGAAGTGGATCCTATTGGCATTTTACTCTAGCCTCACGCTGTAGCAATATTAGCCTTTGTAAACCTAAAAGGTAGACAACTCTTGTCAATTGTATCTCATGCAACTCTTACTATTGATCTTAAATACACCTTATCCTCACGCTGTAGCAATATTAGATAAGTGTATTTCAGATTAATTTATTAATCATTAAATATATGCTACCAGTATAACCCACACACTGTACCAATATTGGATAATACATTCCAATAAATTTGTCTCATCTCATGTTTAACTGGCATAGCTCAAATCACCTCGACGAATCTCTCATGTTGTAGCAATATTGAAAAATACCAAAGTGAACCGTCTAATATTGTATTGACAAGACGGATCATTATATAATATTATCTCATAATACAATATTATTTAATCTAATTTAGAGAGATTTTTTTTTAATTTAATATTTTTTTTAATAATTATTACAATTATTATTACCATTAACAATTATAATAAGTTTTTGCATCTCATGCGAATCTAATTTATAATTAGAATATTTATTTATGCAAGCATAACTAAATACCACCAATAGGTTCCCATTGTGATTAATAAGTATAAACAAATATATATACAATAATTAATACAATGATATAACAATTAAAATTATATTAAATGAACCTCATATGCAAAAATTTCAAATTAGAGTATATTGTTTAGAATGATCAGCATTAAAAGTTGAACGTTATAAGATTATATAATATAATGCTCCAAAAAAATTTATTTCATTATTTGTTCCGAGATTTGAAAGCTACTATTTTAGCTTGAGAAAGCCATCGCATTCTCAACTAAAATTGCTAAAGCATGCTTCAAGTGTGAGTTTTCTAATCTCATAAGTGTAATAAAATAGAATTGTGTATATCATTTTTGCTGCGTACTATTACATGTGAGACATGTAATAAAATTAAAAACAATGTACATAATCACCCGATGCACGATACACTAACATAACAAATGGTATCAAAGAGCATTTTGTGTGCTATTTGTGCTTTAATTGGATTTTCTAGGGTTGTTAATTATATGTTTCAAGTGTTGAAAATTGAGGATTTTATCCTCAACATCGCAACACTGTAGGCTCAGCGCCGTGGCACTAGGGTAGAGACCCTAGCACCGCAACGTGTTTAGGTTAGTTTTATGACGTGTTTAGGTTAGTTTTATGACACCGGAGGCATGGTCTTTAGTGTCATAGTATCGAAACTTAAGAAAGCTGTAATTGCACTTGTCACTCTAATTTTTTATTTTTAAATGGTTTAAATATAAATTGTTTATTTTTGGCTATTTATAAATGTTATAAATGTGATATAAATTGTAGCTTCATTTGTTTATGCTAATAACCACAATGGGAGTTCTAGTGGTGGGAGTTAGTTATATTTGCACAAAACAGATATGTGATTTAGAATCATGGTCTCATGAGATGGGGATAGAATTAAGAAATATTTCTTAATCATATTGAAAAGTGTTCCATTATAAGATAATGTTACATATTGATCCGTCTTGTCAATGTGGTGTTAGACAGGTAATATCTATCTTTCCTAATATTGCTAAAGCGTAAGAGATTTGATCAGTATGATTTGGACTATGCCGGTTAAACATGAGATGAGGCAAATATATGCGAACGTATTATCCAATATTGCTAAAGTGTGAGGGTAATATCAATAACATATATATGATAATTGACAAGTTAATCTGGAGTACACTTATCCAATATTACTAAAGCGTGAGAATAAAGTGTATTTAGAATCAGTGGTAAGAGTTCCATGAGATGCAATTGATAAGAGTTGTCAACCTTTTGAGTTACAAATGCCAATATTACTAAAGCGTGAGACTAAAGTAAAATACCAATAGGGTCTACTTTCCGCTATATAGTTTAAAAGTATAAGTTGTCATTTTTCCTTTGAGAGATTTAAGGGATTATGTAAAGTAGTGGAAGGGTAACTTTAGATTAAAAAATATATAAAAGTTATACTCATGATCTAAAGCATTACTAATTAATGATAAGATATGTTCTGCTATACATCTCCTATTTAATCTTATAGAGATAAGATGACTATAAGCAATCCATTAGTGTACTTGATCTTTACACACCAACTAGAGGTATCAATAATATATTTAACTTGCCAATGAATCCGTGAATAGTTCCAAATTCAAGATAAACTTGGATATATCAATAATCAACAAATAAGTAGAGGTGTTTTTGATGACATTTCTTTGGAAGAAATGGAAATTATCAGAAATAGGATTAAGAATGATTTGAGAGTCAAATCATATATCTTGGTCTCGATGTCTAATGATCTTCAGTGTAAGTATATGCATATAAGATGTAAAAGTAGTAATATACTCAGTGTGAAATTTGTTTGATATATACAAATCACAAAAAGAGAATAAAAACAATAGAAAGTGTTTCCATTATGGTAAGAGTTGAAATAGTAACTGTTATTGTTTAACATACATTACCTTAAGATAAATAGACCCCTAAGATATTTGTTTACCAATTATAGACATTTCATTCGTATTTGATGCTAAAAAGTGTAAGGGTATGGGACACCGCTTGTCTTTCTCATTTCTGCAATGCGTTGCATGATTTTAAAAATGCTAAGTATCTAAGAAAAGAAAAATATGGATTCACGCAGGAAATGAAGATTTCCAAGACATTGTAGCTGTTACTACTTATAAGTCACTTCTTCATTCTGGTTGAAGCATTATGTTGTACAATTGCTATTTTGTTCTTTACATTATTAAGTAAATCATATCACTCATTGTAGTAAATAGAAAGGGTGATCATAAATACATTTAGGAATAGTTCCTCGTGTATATATGATAAAGATAATGTTTTGCTAACTAATTGTCAGTTAATGTATTATCATTATATCTTAAACATAATAAGAAGTATCTAGGTGAACAGAATAAATATGGTTCGAAAACTTTAAATAATAATGAATTGTGGTACATAAAATTAGGTCATATAACCGTGAGACGACTATCCCGTCTAGTTAAGGATAGTTAGATATTTGATCTAACTATAAAATCTTAACTAGTTTATGAATCTTGTATTCGAGGGAAAATGACCAAATTTTTGTGTAGGTGTTGGACACTACTTCACTGATTTATTAGAACTAATACATAATGATGTATATGCTTCTACCATTAGGTGGATTTCGATACTTTATTATCTTTATCGTGATTTGTTACGATAGGGACGTCTATTTCTAGGAAACATTGGTTGAAAATTTTTGAAGAGCTCAAAGAGTTCTAACTGGAAATAAAGGAACAAACCCTTATGTATATTCAATGCCTTCAATTAAATTAAGGCAGTTTATATATGAGCAGTAAATTCACAGATTATTTAAAGGAGAATGAGATTCTCGCTTAATATAGTTCTTTAAGATCTCATCAAGTCAAAGGTGTTTTGGAAAGGAGAAACCAAACCTTATTAGATATTGTTCGATCGATGTTAAGCTTCATTGATCTTTTAGAATATCTATGAGATTGTGCTCTAGAAACTGTTGTTCACTTATTGAAGAATATTCCATCAAAAGTCGTTCTTTTTACTCTATATGAGAGATAGACTGAAGGAAACCAAGTCTTAAGTATATTAAGATTTGGGGTTGTTTCGCTTGTATAAGAGTTACATAATAGGATAAACTTGCACCCAATTGGTACAAATATCAGTTCAGATAATATTTCAAGAACCCAATGGAATACCAATTCTATGATCCAAAGGAACGAAGTATATTCGTTTCTTAGAACATCATTTTCTTAGAGAAAGAGTTTCTCATAGATCATTGCGATTATGGAAAGATTGAACTTTATGAAGCCAATCAAGAAACATATGAACCAACAATGAAACTTAAAGTTCAATTGAGTGAAATATTTTTAACACACACTTTCCTGTAAGTCATCAAAGGTTATCAATGATCACCTGTTAGGTATGTGTGATACTTGAAAGTGCCCTTGGTGTTTTCTTAGTTAAAGAAAATAATCCTTTGACTTATAAAGAAACGATGTTGGATATCAATTCAGGAGAATAAAAATATGTCATTAAATTTGAAATTAACTCTATACATGACAATCAAGTCTGGACTTGGTTTTGCTTTCTATAGGAATAGTTCTTATTTGTTGTAAATGAGTTTATACAGTGGAAGCAAGGACGCAATATGAAGGTAGAGACCTCCAAAGCCCGATTGATGATAAAAGGTTACACTTAAAGATCTAGGATGGATTATAAGGAAACATATTTCATCATTAGTCATGCTTAAGTCAATTTGAATTTTATTGGCTGTTATAGCATTTTAAGATTTTGAGGTCTGGCAAATAAATGTAAAATGGGTTTTTCGGAATGTATATCTAGACTTAAAGATATGTATAGAATAGCCTGAAGGTTTTATATCCAACCTAACTTCTAATCTGATGTGCAAATTACAAAAAGTCTATTTATGGACTTAAGCAGTTTTTCCTGAAATAGGTATCTTTATTTTAATAAAGAAATCAAAAAGTTTAGTTTCATAAAGAATGAAAAGAAATCATGTGTGTTCATAAAGGTAGTGGGAGCATAATTGTCTATCTAATTCTCTGTGTCGAAGACATACATAAATGCCAGAAATGACGTTAGTATATTGCAAGTCAGTTAGTTAAGAGTTATCTAAGTAAGAACTTCTCCATGAAAGATTTGGGACAGACTTCCTATATACTTAGCTATAAAGTGTTATAGAGAGAAATGAGGCTAATACGTCTATCCCAATCTTTGTACATACAATAAGTTCTTGAAATGTACACTTTAATAACTGTGAGATAGTTAAGCAACCTTTCAAACATAGTATTCATCTTTCTAAGAGGAAGTGTCCTTAGTAAGAAGATGAAAGAGTTAGAGTATCTAACTCATGATGTGCATCAATTAAAAGTAGATTGATGTACACCATGTTATGTACGAGACTTGGATCTGGATAGTTGTAAGTATTATGAGTCGGTATTTGTTTTATCTGGGAAACGACCATTAATTGGTCATGAAATATATCTGAAATACTTGAGTAAGATAAAAGATAAGTTTTTGAATTATGGAGAATGTTACTTATGATTCAGAGGATATATAGACTTAGACTATCAGTCTGTTCTGGATAATAAAAAATCTACATCTCATTTTTTATTTCTTCTCAATTGCACCTTAGTTATTTGAAAATGCCATCCATAGTTGATTCTACCTTAGAAGTAGAATATGTTGTGACTTGAGAAGCTTGCAAAGGAAGTTCTGAGGACATACAAGTCAGTTACAGAGTTAAAAATATTTTCTAACTCAGTAAATCCTATCCTACTATATGCAACAATAATGGAGTAATTGTTCATGCCAAGAAGTCATTACGCACACTAGAATTATGATCATGTGGACTCTGAATACCACATAATTGGAAATTTTTTGACTAGTGGAGATGTAATGAAGTAGTTGGAATTGATAAATATGAGATATTATCAATATTGGCACTAAAATAAATGGGAGTTTGTTAAAGATGGTGCTTATGTGTCATTCCAATATTGTATAAATATTAATTGTTTAATATTTATTCAACGAACATTTCGAATAATATCGTTAATATTTTACATATATAGTAAAATGTTTGTAACATTTCAGACATTGTATTAATGTGAATGAGTTCAGATCAAGTCCAAAGGAGTTTAGACCAGGGCTAAGAGTTAGCAATATTGAAAGTTAAAAATGCTAAGAATTAACAATGCTAAAAGTTAGCAAGTTATAAGAGTCAACAAAATCTAAAAAGTTAGCAAGTTATAAGAGTCAACAAAATCTAAAAAGTTAGCAAGTTATAAGAGTCAACAAAATCTAAAAAGTTAGAGCCTTGTCTGAAATGGGACAAATACCTGGAAATATACTAGCAATGACATAATTGCAATGAGTTGCAATCGGTGCTAGGAAATGTCAAATAGTTGCAATAAGTCCGAATGTTGTATCCACAGGGAGTGATCACCGAGATCAAAGGTTGTTTGTTAATGTTCAAGAATAATGAAGTATTGTACCCAAAGATGGAGAATATTGGTTGATTTTAAAAGCAAAGATTATCAAGTGTAATTAAGAAATCAATTTAAAAGAACACTAAGACATTAGAGATCCATACTTACTTTAGTTGTAGTAGTGTTCCTTTGATCCTTTTACTCACTTGAAAAATGATTTCAATTGATGAAAAATATCATTTGTAAAAATATGTTGTTGATATGTAGAAGATCTTTCCAAACATTCTTTGTGCCCTTTGTCTATAAAGAAGTAAGGCCTTAAACCAACCAAACCCACTTTCAAAAATGATAAATCAAATCATTTGAACACAAACATGAAATACAAGAGTATGATCAAAGTGACAAAACTACACCTCTATTAAGTGTTTCACTTCTAGCCTTAATTAAGAATTTAGAACAATATAACTTTTAAAAAATAGAATATAATGAAAAGTGAACTAAAGAATACAAAACGATAAAAGATATTCCCCCCTTCAACCAAGGGTATCATTAAATAGGCAAATTTATGAGCACTATTTACGTATGACCAAATGTTCAATATTTTTTACTACCAAACTTTTCATATGTTCTTGCAACCAAGGGCAAAAGGAAAGAGGATATGTGCTCTTTTTTTAATGTAATGAATAAGAAAGCCAGTTTTATGAATGCTTTTTCAAGCCAAACCATCGATCACATCGTAACTTATGCTCGGCTAGTAATATCCCTTTTCAAACGAAGGAAAGAATAACAAACTGATTGACACTAAAATAAGCCTAATCAATGCAATAATTGATATAAGATTATTTCGGACACTGGGAGCATAAAGCACATCATGAAGGATGATCAACTCCGTAAATATTGATCGAAACTTAAACCCTTGTATATGTATGCAATTTAAGAAAACACAACCTTAGCCTCGATGAATGCCATATCTCGCATTCTACCATGAGTAATCCCAAGCTTTTCCTTATACTGAGGCATCTCGAAGGTCCTGAATTTGTAATACTCTTTTGACTGGTAAGCTAGCTGAATTAGACTTTGTACTCAACTAATAATTTGTATATAATTGAATTATCTTTCTGTGGCTTTAGAATCATACCAATTGGATTCTTATTTTATGAGATATGGTCCAAATACTAAAGTCCTCTCGAACTGGGCCTACGCTGCAAATAGGTCCTCTTCAAAGTCACTTTTTACCCTTCAAACATTTGAATTACAAATTGTGCGTGAAATTTAATTTTATTGCCATGAAATGATCTCTCTATAGGTTTAAGAATTACTTCAATTGAATTTCTTGATAGAAAGTTATACCTAATTTATCGAACCTACATTAAAACAGTTAAAAACTTAATTAGATACAATATTGCAAATATGCTCAAGTTATAGAGATTAAATACACTAATGGTGCAAAATGATTCTAAATTTTTTTTTATTAAATATATAATTTTAAGTGTTCATCAATATGAATTTAATGCTTTTTAAAAAAAAGTAAGAATCAAGAAACCTATAAACATACATTGAATCCAAACTTAGTTTTCTTCTACCAAAGTATTTCAAACCAAGCCTCTAGTATAATAATGAATGGAATGGTAGGTTTCCAATTTTCAATCAAAGGAATATGTATTGTGTTTTCTTGTTGTCTTACATGTCTGCCTCTTTCCCTTTTCTCCTCCTTTTATAATATTACAATTAAAATAAAATTCTTTATATTGATTGAATAATTTTAATCAATAATATTTATTAGTTAAAATCAAAAAATATCTCCCTAATTTTAGAGAGAAGAAAACATGAGCTAAGAGAGACCTTCTCTCTTTAGCTCACGTGTAATACCCAAAATTTTAGTGTTACATAATTTTCAAATATATTTGATTTTTAAAAATTAATTTCTAAAAGTAATCTTTCATAAAAGAAAAACCTAAAAGGTGTAATTTTTCCTTTTATTAAGAGAGATTCAAGGAGAAAAAAATCTCTTTGATGATTTCAAAAATCATCGTTGAGATTTTATATATCTAATTTCAAAAATTAAACATATTATCTCTCTAATTAATTAATTTATAATAAGGACATAACTACTATGTAATTACATAATCTCTTTTTTTTTTATTCATTGTAATAACTAAAGAGATAGTGTTGAGGATTTATGGATCTAAAATTCAAGTTCAAATTAAATTTTAAATAATTAATTAAACTCTTTAATTAATTAATTCAATTTATTAATTCCAATGTTATTCTATTAAAAATTTGGAATTGCACTCTTAAAATTACATATATATTTACTCAAAAAACTTAGATCAGCTCATCGATTTAATCACTACATGTAATTTAAACCTCCATAGATGGTTCATAATCAGAACTAGGTCAATTACTATTTTACCCCTTTAATTACTACTTTATCCTTAAATACTATTAATTCACTAGTGAATAGTTAATTTGTAACCTTCTTACAAATTGCGCGCTCTAACTATTTAGTTCCAGAATTAACCCTTAAGGGAACATTCTTTCTAATTTTCATTAGGAATGAATGAATTTTATATCTGTAAAACACAATTCTAACCGTTTATCTCACTACACTAGCAAAATACAAGTTTTTAGTATATTCTTCAGACAAACCGTAATGAGTATTACAAATTACAAAGTGATACGAATAAGAGTTTATAATCATGTTATAATTCATCACAAAAAAATATAAAATAACATTTAATTTAACTTTGGTCAGGTTCCCTGCAAGCCTAATTGCATGTGGTCTTCTGATGTTTATAACGAGCCTACTTTATTTTTTTTATAAATAATTTTGTACATATAGGCTTAAAAATATTTTTTTAAACCCATTATACATTTTTGCAAGATATTCCAACTTTGAACATTTTTTCTAAAAAAACAATCTATCTCTTGTCTCTTCTGTCTCTATTTGGTGGTCTTGCATGTAACATTACTAGAAAGAATTGACCAACCATCATCCTTGCTTATACGACTTCCATGGACTCTTCTGCAAAAGTCTCGTTCGTCTAAAGGCCCTCTAAGATCATCATGTACACATATAATCCTTCCTTTCGTTTAGCTTTGATCCTATGAGTGACTTCTCGAACCAAATTTTGCTCTTTAATTACTTTCTCATGTCCTGTATCTCCTTCATCCTTTTCCAAGTAACAAAAGTCTAAAAGTGGTCCATGAATCATATTTAATATAGGCATTGTTATATTCTTTATGACGATAGCTTCACTCGTATACACTTTTGACTCCTTTAATTTTATGAAATTCTTTGGTTGTATCTCAAATTTGAATCCTACCAAGTAACTGATTCTCATGAAGGTGTTGATTTGTCCCTATAAAGAAGGTGAGCCACTGATATTATGTCTAGGCTCATTGTGAAACACACAATGCTTAGAGTCTCTTTAATCTATCGAGGTTGAGATGGTTCTCAGCTTCTAAAATAGACCCAATGTCCTTATACTTCATCTAGATGTTTTATACTAGTGTGTTGATTGGGAACAATGGCTGGAAGTCTTTTTGAGTTATAATTATACCCTTCCTTTATGACATTCCAACATCTTTTTTAGTTATAATTATGGAAGTCTCCTTAACTGTCCCTGCATCATCCTCCTCTTCATGAATCTATTGCTCGAATTTTTGGTTGATTACTTTGAAGGAAGTGAAATTATTTCGAACTTAGTACCAGTAATAAAGGGTGGAAGCCTTCACTACCTTCTAGTATGCTTGGGCAATAATTTTTATGTCGTAACTTTCTACCTCACTGAGCTCCCAATTTAATCGATTAAGGAAACTTTTGATGGTTTCATTCTTTCCCTGCTTTATAAGGAATAAGTCTAATGCGATCTTTCTCCTTTTTTGATTCTATATATACTGAGCTATGAATTGAGCCGACAAGTCTTTATAGGAAATTAAATTTTCCTTTAATTCTTGAAACCGCACTTGCATTAGTCTTTTCAAACTTAAGAGAAAAGTGATCCATTTTAGTGTTCTATTATTTGCGTGCATGGCTATCTTTGTATTAAAATGGAAAAGATGTCCTCTGAGTCCCTAAATCCATATGAAAATTTAAGATCACAAACTTGTAAAGTTTTGAGGTCTATTAGTAGGCTCTATAAATGAATCCTCGTTAATTTTCTTTGCTAGGACTATTGCATCTTCCATAATTTCAAGCCTCTTCATCCTCTCATTTAATTTACCTACCTTTTTTATGATAAAAGCCCTTACAGCCTCCATATTGTTCATTTTCTCTTAACTCTCTCTTTTCGTCACTTCATAAACCACTTCTTCTACCTCATTATCCTGTTGAAACTATCATTGTGATTATTTCTAGTTGTCATTTAAATCTTCAAATTCTTTCGTCATCGTAGGTCTCTATCTTAACTTTTTGTTCTCATTCTTTGATTCCTACGGTTGTTTCAAGATCTTCAATAGAACCTTTGTCATTGCAACCAAAATTTTGCTACTCAATACTACTACTTCAGCCATACTCAACTTCTCTCTTTCTATATCTTCTTCATATTCTGAACAAGCCACTTAATTGTGTCTTAGCCCACCATCTTCTCTTATTACTATCTTTTAAAGCTTGAGTCATTTAAAACATTCTCACAAACAACATCATTGAAAGTTTATTATAGATTAGAGTTTTTAAAATAATTACTTTCACACCATTACTCTTAACTTTCCAAATGATTCAAAATGTCTTTGTCTACCTGCAAAAGAGGTTTTGATGCTTAAGTTAAAGGATTAAAAAGTTAAGTTCAAGGGAAATTATATCATTAACAAGAAAAATAATATTTGGTTGTTAAGAAAATTGTATATGTATCTGAACATATTTGTGTGTTTATAAATAATTAAATCCCTCTATTTGTTAATCAGACAATGCCCCTTATTAATGTACACAATATGTTTATTATGATTATGTGGTAAAAGGCAATTACTTCCATGTCAGAATTGGAGATTTGATGGAAAAATTGGGATTTTCCTTCAAAAATTTTACAATCGTTGGATGTGGGCTAGTCCCCTTCCAACAGTTCCATTGTACATTGTTGGCAATTGGGTGAATTAGTTAGATCAGTTTGTTGGAAAACAATTTGGTGTAGACGCACTCACACGAGCTCTATCATAAAGGTAGAAATTAGACTGGAGGCACTGGATTGATTAGGGCTAGCCGAATTTGGGCCCAACAGTAATTTAATAATTTATTAAAAAATGTATTTTTTTTATTAATATAAGTAATATTATAAAGTTACTTGTTTGTTTAATATTGTAAGTTAGTCAATAACCAATATTTTAAATGATGTAAACAAAGTTAGTTATTTAAATTAAATTACACCGCTAAATTTTTAAATATTTAATATTATAAATTTTTGTTATAATAATTAAAAGTAAGGTATTAGGTTTTATAAGATAAAAAATAAATGAATTTAATAGAGAAATTTTTAAAAGAGAAATTTAGAGAACTTATTCAAATTGATAATTTTATCGAGCACTCTAAAATTCAATGCTTAATTTGCTAGACAATCCTATTGCTTGATCATTTTTTTAATAAAAAAATTAATTGTACATTCTTTTTTTAATAAGAAAATATGAAAAAAAAAAGATTTTAATTAAAATAATAAAACCCCTTTATAATTAGACTATTTGAGATTGAAGCCCAAAGTTTTATAGATGGGTTATCTAAACCCCCCTAGTCATTCATAAGCTCACTTTTTCAATAAATTTATTATTTTTAAATTTTAAATTTTTACTTTATAAACTTACTTAAATTTTTTTCTAACTTTACCTTATAAACTCACCGATTATTATATATTATTTTAATTTAAATAATTAAACTTTTATGAGAAATATTATATATAAAAAATTATTTAATAAAATTTCACCACTTATTATTTATTTTTAAAATCCAACTAATTATATTTATATATAAAAAAAATAAAAGACAAAAATTTGAATAAATAGATGATTTTATTAAATGATAAATACCATTGAAGCAATTCCATATAAACTGTAAACATTTCTGTTTGAATTAACCGAACTAAAAATAGAATTACTCGCATTCTCCCATGTCTGTTGAGAAAAAAACACTTTTTGTTTTATGAACCGATGAACACCAAATTCCTCGAGATTTTGTATACATTGTTTTTCTAGAAAGGCGACTAAAACCCAATTTCCGGTTGCATTTTCGAAGGCTTCGGAAGCTGAAAAGTTAGAAGCTTTAAGAAGCTGAACCATGCGAAAATGTCCATTATATCGCACGGAAACCCTTCTTAGAGACTCAGTTTTAAAGAAGCTGTCTTCAATAACAATCACAAGTGCTCTCATCAACTCTTTTCTGTTCTCAGTACAATTACATCAAATAATAACACAGAATCCGAACCTAGACACAGAGATGAATCCGACCAACCAATCCCGGATAAGATATTTAACTCTGGTCCAAAATTGGGTTCTTATAAGCAAGGTGATTCAACATTTTATTCACTCATTGAAAACTATGCGAATAAGGGCGATTTTAGGTCTTTAGAGATGGTTTTGCATCGAATGAGACAAGAAAAGAAGGTGGTTTTAGAGAAGAGTTTTATTTTGATAATTAAGGCTTATGGTAAAGTTCATTTAATTGAACAAGCAATTGATTTGTTTCATAGAATGGTTGATGAATTTCAATGTAAAAGAACCATTAAGTCGTTTAATTCAGTTTTAATGTTATAATTCAAGAGGGTTTGTATCGTCAAGCTTTGGATTTTTACAATCATGTTGTTAGTGCCAAACACATGAATATTTTGCCCAATACGTTGAGTTATAATTTGGTTATCAAGACAATGTGTATTTGGGGTTGGTTGATAAAGCAATTGAGGTGTTTAGAGAGATGCCATTTGGGAGATGTATGCTGGATATTTATACGTATTCTACATTGAAGGATGGGTTGTGCAGAGAAAACAGAATCAATGAGGCAGTTTTGCTATTAGATGAGATGCAAATTGAGGGTTGTTTCCCTAATCCGGTTACGTTTAATGTTTTGATTAATGGGTTGTGCAAGAAGGGTGAATTGGGACGAGCAGCCAAGTTCGTGGACAACATGCATCTTAAAGGGTGTGTACCTAATAAGGTGACTTATAACACTCTTATGCATGGCTTGTGTCTTAAGGGGGAGTTGGATAAGGCGGTTAGTCTCTTGGATCGGATGGTATCAAATAAGTGTGTGCCTAATGAAGTTACATATGGGACAATTATTAATGGGTTAGTGAAGCAAGAGAGAGCTGTTGATGAGGCTTGTGTGTTGATGTCCATGGAGGAAAGACAGCTCCACGTGAATGAGTATTTTTATTCGACTCTTATTAGTGGGTTATTTAAGGAGGGAAAGACTGAGGATGCAATGAAATTAAGGAATCAAATGATGGACAAAGGTTTTCAGCCAAACACTGTGGTCTACAGTGCTCTTATACATGGACTATGTCGGGTGGGCAAAGCAGATGAAGCTAAGGAAATTCTCTCTAAAATGATAACGAAGGGTTGCTCACCTAATTCTGACACTTATAGCTCCTTGATGAAAGGTTTCTTTGAGAGTGGTAAAGGTCATAAAGCTGTTGAAATTTGGAAAGAGATGAAAAAGAATAACTGCATGTGCAATAAGGCTTGTTACAGTGTTCTCATTCATGGCCTTTGTCAGGATGGGAAGCTCAGGGAGGCTATGATGGTGTGGGCACAAATGCCGAGTAGAGGATGTAAACCTGATGTTGTGACTTACAGTTCAATGATTCATGGCCTCTGCAATGCTGGCTCAATAGAAGAAGCTTTGAAACTTTTTAACAAGATGCTTTGCCAGGAGCCAGAGTCTCAGCCTGATGTTTTCTCTTACAACATATTATTTAATGCTCTATGCAAGCAAAATAACATCTCCCATGCCATTGATCTTTTAAACAGCATGATGGATCATGGCTGTGATCCTGACTTAGTCACATGCAATATATTTTTGACAGCTTTGAAAGAGAAGCTTGATACACATCAAGATGGAAGAGAGTTCTTAAATGAGCTTGCAGTCCGATTATTTAAGCGACAGAGAACTTTAGGTGCTTTGAAGATTGTAGAAGTGATGCCGCAAAAGTTTCTGACACCCAAATCCTCTGTTTGGGAAAGAGTTGTTCTAGAGCTTTGCAAACCTCAAAAGATTCAAGCAGCCATTAACAAATGTTGGAGCAACTTGTATGGTTGATTCTTTGGGAAATACTGTTTGCTTCAGTCTTAAGTCTAAAAGTTTGGTTACACTTCATTCTTGCTAGCTTGATTATTCCATCCTACATTCTTTCGTGGAAATACTGGAAACAAGTGTTGGAGTTGAACTTAAGGAAGGCCACAGTGGGCTTGGCATTTTTGCTTTTAAAGATGTTGAACCACGTCATTGTGAGTGTGTGAGTTATTTCATTTTCAGATAAATGCACATGATTGATGTTGTATTAGCATTGGTTTTGCAGTCCTTATTGTCATGCTTCTCTATTGGATATTGTTCTGGTGTTTCCTATTGTTTGCATGATCTTAATTGACAACTAGCTTTTGATTCCAATATCTAAATTTACTCACTATGCCTGGTTGAGGAGCGCGCATAAGAGTATATAACCAACCCACCCTTCTGTATAACCTATTCACATTAGTGTATACTGACTGCACAGTTAATCATGGAAATACCCACTAGAGTTGTTGCTCACTATAAGGCCGAACCTCCCAGTGATGTTTTATCAAATCACCAATAGGCATCAATTATTTGATGTCATTAACTCAACCAACCCCGAGGTAACTTAATTCTTAATAACTAGCAGAGATGAGCCCTTGATCTTATTTGCTACTTCTAAATTTTCATTATTGCATTTGAGATGTACTTTTATTTAAGTTTGTGATTCTGCACTTTGTGTATACCACTTATATCTTCTATTTCTAATTATTAAACTTTAGGAAGAAGGTTCAATGTCTTCTGTTCACGCAAACAAGATGAAAATTGTAAAGGATATCTCTCTTTGTTAGACAGATTGGAAGTTTGGAGCCATAGAATGGCATGACTTCATTTATATGCATTTGATCAAGATGACAACTTTTTCGCAATTTTATGGTGACTTCTTACATATTGATGAATACTCTAGTTTGCTTCTTCCAATAAAGGTGCGTGAATCCCCAGACCAGGAAAGCATAATATTATGTAAACTGACTGTGGCTTCTGTTCAACCATTGATAGATTGCTGATTCTTCGTATTAGCTCGTAAATCAGTCGGCTGACGTATTATGGATATCCTTTGTATTAGGAATTATTAACATAAGCTTATAGTTTCAAATTGCACATGGCCTTATATCTAGCAAGTAGAGATTTACCTTGAAGCAAGGATCAAGGAAATTACTAGGGTTAACTTAATGCCCATATGTCGAAATTTTTATGTGCAAATAAGATGCAAATCTCAGAGTGGTACCCTTCTAGTGTCCTGGGTCCATGAAGACGTGATCTTATGTAGGATTTTGCCAGCCAGCTATCACCTGGAAGATTCTAAATATTATCATGTTGCTCTATATATCACCACACATCCAAATGTCTGCCAACGTTGTTTTAATTTCACTTTTTTTTTAAGTTTGAAAAGTGGAAAATGAAAGCATGAGCCTTGAGGACTTAATGAAAAAGATTTATTTATGTGCTATGTGAAATTTCATTCATTTTTGCACTCTCTGTTCTGAACTGGCAGTAGAGAAAAAATACGACTGAATGAGTACATATACACAAATTTAGCTGTCTGAAATAAGTACATTGATTTTGGCATGCTGGAAGGCAATCTTACATACTGGAAATAAATAATAGATCTTCAAGTTGAATGAAATCAATGGCTGTGTAAAACTCAAGCCTTAAAATTCTATAGGTCTTGATTAGCTTAGCATATTTCTAAGATTCATTACATTTATTTCTTTTTTGAACTTATTTGGCTTCTATGAGTTGGTTTGATTATCCTGCCACTAATCTACTTGTTATCCTTGTCACTTTTGTCCTTTTACTTCCTTGTGAAGCAAAATTAACATTTTCCCTTGTACACATTGTTCTATGGTTGTTATAAGAGGACCTTACAGAGCTGCAGGACCTAAAGCTTGCTTCACCTATTAAAAAACTACAAAGAGCCTTGGAATTTGGGAAAAGATCTGGATACCAAGAACTTAGATGTTATAGAGCATTCCTTTTATCCCTTAACTTTTATTTACTCTAATTTAAATTTTGGAACTGTTTGTCCTTTTGATGTTGCTCGGCACTGTGGTGTTCCCCTCAATATGAAGAACCTTGCTAGTGATTGTGAGAGATTAATCTGGGCAGTGCATATTGCACAGTCATGGTGCATCAACGTCAAGTCAGGATTGATGCTTTTAATGCAAGATGCAGACATGCTAGTCTGTTATGCTGGTAAACATTTATTATCACTTCCTTCTAATTATATTTATCTGATATCATGTTATCATATTTATGATGTATAGTAAAAGAATTCACACTGTTTCCATTTATCACTTGATCTTTGACTTCATTCAGAAACTGTATAAGCATTTCTACTCTCTCTTTCTTTTGCATCCGCAGTACTCAGATTAGTCCTTGAAAGATATTCTCAATTTGTATGGGTACATGACTGTAATTGGTAAATGAGTTGTGTCAGATTTATTTATTTGTCTAGAACAGTGGTGCCATCAGCGATTTTTTTTTTTTCTTTTAAAAAGGAAAAGTTGATAGTCATAAAGATTTTGTGATAGTAATGCCCAAAATGACTTTATTTCTTACTTGAGCATTCTTGAAGTTATGTGGAAGTTAGTCATTATCTGAATAAAAGCATATGTTCAGCAGGTTGCAAAATATGCAATTGTTCTCCAGTTTTCTCTGTTTTCAGTTGTCAGTATCCACAAAAAAAAAATGTTAACTTTTTGCTTTCTTTCATTTGTATGATGTGTCTAATAAAGTGTGCTATCAAACTTTTCATAATCTCAAATAAACTTTAATTAACAAGAACATAATGTTTTACATTCGTTACATGCTAAACTACAATGGCATGTAGATAGTAAACAAGTTACGTGATGCCACCTTCATGCACAGATGCCTTCAGACATTTCTGTTGTCATTTTTTCTTTGATTTTTTACCTCCTCTCTTGATTCTATTCATTCTGACCGTTTTTCTTTATATGTTTATCCTATTTTTTGTCAATTTCCTCACCATTTCTGCTTTAACTTTATTAGTTTATTTTATTGGGTTTTCCTTATGTAGCTCCTTTTGTTTGTTGGAAACCTCATTCAAGTCCTTGACATTTTCAAATTCCATCAACCAAATCTTTTGACGCAGTTGATTGTTGGAGTAGCTAACTTCTGTGTTTTTCTCCTTAAAGTGACTTGAATTTATAGACAATTTTACCCAGTTTTAATGCCAGATGCAAAGAAGCCTCTGAAAGCATGTTTTATAGGTCAACTAGGCACCATCAGGGGCAGCTCAAGGCATTTTGGGGCCTTAGACAAATTTTCTTTTTATTAGGCCAAATGAAAATTTTAATTAATTAATAATTTTCACACCAATTTATATCTTTTTTACTATCTGTGATAAAATTTTGAGATCTTGATGGCGATGCCTATAAGTCCTTTAAGAAATTAACTTTGTTTTTGCTTGAGCAGTGACTGAAATCCATTTAATAGTAGAGAAGATTGACTGTTAATAGTTGAATGACTCCGAAATAGATGTTTATACTAGAGGCCTTGAAGGAAGGCAAAATGTTTAAACTATAATGCCTAAATGGAGATATATTTGGGAATCGATAACAATAAGGTAGTTTTGCTGGAAAATGGTAACAATTAAAGTAATATTAGTTTGAGTTTAAATAGAAATTAATTATCTATCTTTTTTCTTTGAAAAAATAATCATCAAGTTTAATGATTCTTAACTTAATAAACACAACTTCAATAAGTGATGTGTTATTAAATATGAAACTTGATTTATTTTTATATAGTAGAAATTTTTTGTCTAGCCTTTATACAAAGTGGGGCTTTAGGCCGCCTACGTTGTGTAAGGGAAGAGCCTCTGGGCACCATTCTTGTCATAGTAGATGTAATGATAATCATATCACTGAATTCTTAACAACTATGAAATATTACATGATATTCGGCATAAAAACTAACTGAACAAGTGTTTTAATGATGGCTAATGAAAATAAACAAGAAAAGAGATAATAATTTATGGCACTCAATCTTGAAGCTCTGCAACAACAGATTGAAAAATTAACCAACCAATAAGAATCAAAATGGCACTTTTCAAGAATTGTTGAAGCCATTGCACATAAGAAAATAGACCCAGAAAGACGGTGAAAATACAAAAAAAAAAAATTCAGATTGTAGTTGACAACTTTTCAAGAATTGTTTTGTTCTTGTTTTTTGCTCATACAGAAAATGTTTAGCTTGATTTTCAAACACTAGATCTTGAAATAAAATCAGCTATCTCTATTTATAAACGATGCTCCATAGATACATATGGTCTTGTGAAACTCAAAGTGTGCTTAACTGCACTTGAACTTAACTTTAATGACTGTTCACTTGCCTGTTGCTGCAGACAGTTCTCAAATCTGTAAAACAAGATGTTGGAGCAGACTGACAGGAGTACGGAAAGAGGTAATTAAGCATGCTATTCTTAATGTCACTTATTGTCTACATGCATAGGAGAGAATATATAAAATTATATTTGGCACTTTTGCTCTTTCTGTATTCTCATTTGTTATATTGGTAAAGCATCATTTTATGATCATTATGAACTTGAATTGACAATGGCATACAATTTTCCTTCATTCACAAGTCCTTTTTCCACTGCACTGAAAGTAGATTATTTCTTTAATAATTATCTTACATTGAAAGTGGCAACCTGTACTACCATGATCCTGCAATCAGAACTTTGCACATCCTAATATGAACAGAAGCAGATAAACATTCTTGAAAAGGATAAGAAGATTGAGGTGTTGAGTGGAATAATCTCAAGGCTCTGCTTTCCCTGTTGCGTCCTCATCATTAACTTCCAATGGAACTTCTGGCTTGTGTAGCTGGTGAGCCATATCATATGTGGCATGGAGGCCAAAGAAAACATAGTAAATTAGCATTACAATCGTACAGACTCCAAATCTTATAAAAGCTTGATATCCCAGAGATCCCATAAGAAAGATATTTGTTGCAATCGACAAGGATGGAAACCACGGAACTAATGGAACCCCCCATGTTTTTGGGGTTCTTTGCTGAGGCAGAAGTACTGATATCGCCAAAGTCGCTAAGAACCAAAGAGGAACTGTGACGATATATCCAACCCAACCATTAGGCTTTAACCCCCAGTAAGCTGATGTTCCCATGGAGGAAGCAATAATGATCAGCAGAAGGATTACAAGCATCACCAGGTTTCTTCGTGGTGTTATTTCTTGAACATAGTATCTCCTCACAAGAAGTGCAACAGCCATCATCATGAAGATAAAGAGTGTGCTCAGTGATAACAAGGCTGACAGGATATCCAAGCCTGAAAAGAAAGCAATTAGAGCACTTGCAATGGCAATCAGAAGGTTGGCATTTATTGGTGTTCCAGTCTTTGGATGAACGAGAGCAAACCACGGTGGGATCATGTGTGCTCTTGCAATATGAGTGGTGTATCGTGCCTGTCCAAGTGCTCCTACCAGAAGAACAGTGGTCATCCCCTTGAGGGCACCAAGAGCTACCAAGTATTTTGCCCATCTCATTCCCACTCTCTGAAACGCAATAGAATAGGCTGCATTTTGGTCTATATCTGTGTATGGCTGCATCATGCATAATGAAAGTGCCATTAAGCAATATATCAAGGTGGTGATAGACATTGAAACAAGCAGCCCAATTGGTATGTCTCTTGACGGATTTTTAGTTTCTTCCGCCATGGTGGCAATACTATCAAATCCACCGTAGGCAAAGTAAACAACTGCAGCTGCTTTGAAGATTCCCTCAGGCCCGAAAGGCAAAAAGGGTTTCAGATTTGAAGTGTCAGCATGAGCAAATCCTGCAATTATCACAAACAAAATTACAATGGTGTTAATTGCAGATGCTATCCAATTGAAGTCTGAAGTTTTCCTTGTACTGATCATTGCAATTGTTGCAGAAATCAGTAGAACTCCTACTGCTATTGGGTCCAGGAGATTATATCCTTCCGTGAGATTTGTGTGGATGCGTAACGAGTTGGGTTCCCGGTTCAACAGAGTTGTGAAATAAGAAGTCCATGCTCGGGCAACAGCTGCAGTTCCCACAATGCTTTCAAGAAGTATGTTTCCAGCTGTGATGAATGCTGCAAAGTCTCCTAACTCAATTCTTAAATAAGCAAATGACCCCCCTGCAACTGGGATTTCTACTGCAAATTCTGTGTAGCAAAAGACCGAGAGCATTGCTGAAACCCCTGAAGCAACATAAGATAAGACTATGGCTGGTCCAGCGTGTTCATTGGCTTCCTGGCCAGTGAGCACAAATATGCCAGCTCCAATGACCGCTCCAAATCCAAACCAGGTGAGATCCCACCAAGTTAAACAACGTCTCATGTCATTTTCGCTTTGTTTCCGAAGTTCACAAATCTCATTAGCATCATCTGAACGGCTTATGAGACGATCCTTGAACCGGAAACCTGTCTGGGATAATGCCTTTCGGTAGTTGCCCCAGCTCTTGAAGGATTCTTCTGGTAAGAAATCCTGTTTGCTCCATCTCCAGTAACTCCTTTGCTGAACCTCAGCAACCTGCCCTTCAGTGGAACCCATTACTTAATTTTCTTGGATTCCACAGCTCCTTGTGATCTCCGAGGAATGTGAGCCTTTGTTTATAGATGTTATCATCAGTTATTATTCACATCTTTTGCAGTGATTGACTTGACATTGAAGATTCAGACAAAATTGGAAAATTTTCGCAATACTTACTCTAGTGGGCTATTGTTTTGGAGGTTTTGTTACAATGACTTGCCGGATAGATCGGGCATCCTTGGAAAAATATTGTGATTGATGAACTAGTTTGGCCTACCTGCTTTCTCATGAAATGTGAAGATTCCATTTCTTTCAGCCTGTCCTTTTTGTTGAATATTCTGATGGTTCCTTTCCTAATTATAAGAAGACGAAGATAATGTTATCTATACGGCCATACCCTTATTAAAATAAAATAGAATTTCTTTGTTTCTATTGCATTTGGCTCCTTGACTTGCCGGTAGGATGTCCATTTAATAATATCTTATAATGTACGCATTATTTTTTTTAAAAAAAATATTATGTTACAATCTATTACGCAATGTTTTTAATAAAAAATATTAAATTAGATATTTATAATTAGAGAACTACTAGAATCAGTTCATAAAGAATTTATTACTAAGTAGTTTGAAAATTGTTTTTTTTTTAATTTGACTTAATTTAATTTATTTATTCATTTAAAGTGTTTTTTTTTAACTTGATAAGAATTTTAAGTCAATTTTGTTTTGATTAAAAAAAATATTTTTTAAGAAACTTTTTGACTTAATATAGAAAATGAAAAATATACTACAAATAATTTAACATTTATTTTTAAACATTAAATTAAAAAAATAAATAAATCAAATTTAATAATTTAACTCAATTTAGTTCTATTCAGAATTTAATAAAAAAATATGCAAACACTACCTTAATCTATAACTAACAAAAGCCTCTAATCTATCTAAGCCCATAAAAATCCCAATTCACAGCTCACAAAAGAGCCAATGTAAGTCCAAGATTTATAATTTATTTTGATAATTATAAACTTTGAGTTATGAACTTGCCAATTATTTATATGCCGAGAGAAAATTTGAAACATTCATATTTTATTTTATTTTTTAAGATTAAAAAATGAAGATCTCTTATATGAGGATAGAATTGTTTTTATTTTTGAAAAGATAATGTTCTTTGGTATGAATAATTGTCGGTTATGAAATTTATTTGTATTTTTTTAATAAAATAATTAAGTTTGAATATGTTTTAATAGAGCTATCTTATGTAGTGTTTTGATAATTTATTTAATTTTATATTAGTGGTTTAAAGATGTAATATTAACTATTTTAATCAATAATATTATTATTTTTAATGATTAAAAAAAGTGCACAATAAATTTTATACTATTAGATCACAATTACAAGTGTGATACAATACAATTATGTTTAATACACTTTGTGTGGGTTGTGTTGATACCGTGTCACACACGACTACTTTTTGTAGTGACAGCGCAACATATGGATTTGGATTTTCCACGAGAGCGAAGCATTGATTGCTTTGCTAGCATCGACAACAATGATGTGATATAATATAGTACGGCAGAAGATGACCCAAAACCAACCATGATGACACAAATAGAAAATGGGAAATTTTGTTTTCACCGGCCGGAAACAAGATTTTCACCTCTTTAAAGGATTCTTTCTATAATAACTCTAGTGCGGGGTTGAAACCAAAGAACTAATTATTGTGCCAAGAATCTAGATGACATGTAATAATAATGGAGAAGGACACGTGGCAAAAAATTATTTTGAAAGGGAACTATAAAGAGAATGGTGAATGGAGGAGGGGCAACCCACGTCCTCGTTAAGCGAATGGAGGAGCATCTCCGAGAGGCACAGCCGTTAAGTATGAATGTTGGAGCACCATTGAGACCCTCCATTAAGTGAATAGTAATTCAGGATACACTGAAAGATAAATTGGATTATGTGAATTTTGATAGAGTGAATAATAATGTGATACATTTCAGAAAGGTAAATAATACTTTGTGGGGTTCGGAAAAATACATTTTAATACACTTATATCATTTCGGTTGAATAATGTATTGAATACTATAGATAATAAAACATTAGAAATATAATTTCTAACAACAATGTCAAAAATTTGACACATTTATAATATTAAATTATATTTTTAAGTACATAAATGTCAATTAATAAATAACTCATGAGATCATTCACGAGGAACTCAAATGCAATAATATACATTTATTACTTAAAATTGAAGTTCCTTATACAATGAGTGATAGTGATCTCAAGAAACCAAAAGATGACGACGAGTTAAAATGTCACCTCAGCCAAGAAGACATTCGCATCACTTTGGTGGACTATCAAGAATAAGAGAAGTTGAAATCTCCAGAACCAGTAGGAGACCTATTCGAAGTCCATCTGAATAAGGACTCCCTCTAGAAGATAGTCAAAATTGGGTCGAACTTGGACCCAAAACTAAAGAAGACTTGAGTTCCTTATTAAGGGAGTTCTCAAATATTTTTACGTGGTCGTATGAGAACATGCCGAGTATTAATCCTTTGTTGATCTCTCACAAGTTGGCATTAACTTGGCTTTTAAGCCTGTCAAGTAGAAGAGAAAGATCTTCAATCAAGAGATGAATGAGGCACTAATAGCCAATCTAGACAAGATAAAGGCTATCATAGAGATTAAAGCCATGTACATTGTTAAGTTAATCTAAAGGATGAAGAGTAGAGTCATCAGCCTAAGCAGGTTCATATCCTTAGCTACTAAATGCTTTGAATCATTCTAGGCAATTAAAATTCAAGAGAAGATAAGGTGAACTACTTAGTGTGGAGAGGCCTTTTAACAATTGAAGGCTTACCTGGCTCAGCCACTCAACTTTGTTGCTCACAGGACCAAGGATATATTATTTATTTACTTATACATTTCCTAACAAGACATGAGCTTGGTTCTTGTAAAGGATAAAGTTAGAGCTTAAAGGCCTATTTATTTTTCCAATAAAGCCTTTACTAACCCTCAAGAGCAAGTACCCCCCAACAGAGAAATTGGTACTCGCGTTAATCAGGTTATAAATGAAGCTAAGGCCCTATATCCAAGCTCATACAATAGTTACAGTGACTAACCAATCCTTCAAACAAATCCTTCATAAATCAAAGTTGTTAAGGTGATTAGTTAGGTGGCCATCGATCTCGGTGAGTTCAAGATATAGTACAAGTCGCATACTGGAATCAAGGAGCAAGCACATGTAGACTTCATTATTGAGTACACACAAAAAGACACATTGGTCCAACTAAAAACTTGTTTTAAAGACCCTCAGGAAGCTCAACGATCTAAGATCTTGTCTTCCCTAATTTGGACCTTTTATATTGATGGATCATTCAATTCTCAAGGGTGTGGACTAGGTACAGTCCTCATTAGCTCAAAAAGCATGAGTTTAGCTATGTAGTTAGATTTAATTGTTATGTGTCAAATAAAATTTAGAAGTACAAAACTCTTCTGGTTAAATTCAGAATGGCTAGAGTAGTGTTTGTAAATAGTATCTTTATCAAAAGTGATTCTCAGCTAGAGGTAAACTAAGTGAAGAACTTCGAAGCCCAATGTGAAAAGATGGTAGCTTATTTATAAAAAAACAAAAGAATTGATGGCCCGATTTGAAGAAGTGGATAGTTAATATATCACATAGAGCGAGAACCATATAGGGACTTACTAACTCAGCTAGCTTCGACTACGGATGCTAGGGTTCTTTAGCTGTACCATTAGAGCTTGTCTTAAAACCAAGTATCTGAAAGATGACAGAAAAAATCCTTAAGATTGCTTCTAGCCTGTGTTAGGTCGATTCAATCAAAGAATACATAGAAAGTAAGGAATTGCCCTCGAATAAGCATAAAGTTTAACAACTTAGATACATATTGGCATGGTACACAGTGATCAATAGAGTTCTTTATCACCGATGACATTCTTACAGATTTTCTGAGGTGTTTGAAGCCAAAAGAGGCTAACTATGTACTAAGATTAATTCATGAAGGGGTTTGAAGCAACTATTTAGGTGCAATGTCCTTAGCATATAAAGCTCTTAGATTAGGCTATTACTGGCACACAACGCAACATAACACTACAAATCTCATCTAGAAGTCTTATGCCTCTCAAAGGCATGGTAAACACATAATGTCACCTCTTAAGAACATAAACGTGATGTCGAGTATTTAACCTTTTGCACAATAGGGACTCAACTTGATCAATCCGTTACCCCGAGAATAGGGTTGATAAAATATGTTGTTGTTTCTATTAATTACTTTACTAAATAAGTGAAAGCTGGTGTGAAGCGGTCATTTTAATTGAGATCAAAATGTCAACCCACTGAGTTCTATACTTAAAGGAGTTTGATAACCACTTAGACCTCATTAAGCAAAAGAGAGAACAAGTAAGAATTAAAATGGCTGTATATTATTAAAGGGTTGCTCGGTATTATAACAAACAAGTTTAAATAAGAGAATTTTTGAAAGGTCATTTAGTCTTAAAGAAATTGTTTTGAACTCTAATTACCTTGGCAAATGAGTCTTTAGACCAAACTGAGAAAACCTTTATAGGGTCTTCGGAAAGATCATACCAAGAACTTGTGAGCTCAATTATTTAGATGAGAGGATTATTAATAGCCTTAAAATGTCAAGCTCCGAAAGTGTTATTATCCTTAGAAGATTTTTTCTAAGTATCATTTGTATTTTTGCTTAAAATTTGAAATTATTTTCTCCTTTTTAAAAGTTCTAACTATAAGGATCCAAAGCACTTCTTAGAAAACCTTAGTTAATTCAATGCATTTGATTTTAAAGTTCAATTCTCAAAATTTTCCTTTGTGCTTAAGTTAATCTTACAATAAAGTGCTTAGTTCTACTTAAAGATCATATTATAATAAGTAGAGCTCATACATATAGGATAACTCAAAATGGTGGTCAATTTTACTGAGGACTATAACATAAATAGCAGAGCTCATACAAATAAGATAACTTAAAATGGTGGTCAATTCTACTAATGACCATATCATGAAAAGCAGAGCTCATCTAAATAGGAAAACATGAGAATTACTCCTCTCAGCATAACCTTACAATTATAGAAAGCTATTCAGACCACAAAAAGACAAGTGTTGGATTGTGTAGAAATCTGACTAATCAGAGTTTTCAATTTAGAGTGTGGGATGTTCCAAACTAAGTCCACCTAAGAAGGCACCTTAGCAAAACCCTACATCAGATATGTTGGCTCATAGGTAGCAGTCAAATAGTTAAAGAGTATCTCAATAAAATCATTTAGTTACTTATGTCATCACTAAGCCTTACGACCACTTATGGCAGAAACTGTGTTAAATGGATGCTAATAAAGGATGAGATAAGGCCTTAGCAACATAATCCTGATGACCATTATTGTAGCTCCATGACAACTTATATGGGAGTTCAACTTCTTTTCTATAGCAAGATAAGGCCTCCCTATAAGTAAAAGGAAGCCAACAATAGTAAGAATGCATTACTAAGGAATGGGACTACAAGTTTTTCACTATATAGATAAAGCATCCAATCAGAAAGATCTTGTTCTCTAAGTAGGATGTGGTCAGTTACTAAACAACCTCCAATCTTAGTATGCCATTAAAATACCCCATAATAAAGGTGAGAGTCATTATTCTTGTACCTCCATGTGTCACCGTCAAAGGCATAAACTGTTGGGTTTGGGCGAATTTACTTAGGGTTCTTGCATGTGGGTTTTTGTTCATCATACAAACAATATACATATCTCATACATACATGTGCACAGCGGAAGATTGAATACAATGAACACAGAAAATAACATTTGATTAATCTGAAATTCGAGATTGAGAAATATCACCAATGAAGCCTTTGGATTAATTTTCTTTGAAGTTCACCATGAAATGAATCTTTGATCAATTCTAGCAATCAACAAGGGTGGGTTTGATTGTCTAGAATGGCAGCATCTTAATCCAGCATATGTGTTTAACTCTTAAACATTTTTCAAAGTTAAACCATTTAACTTAATTAAATTTGTTTTTCCTTTTATTCAACTCTTGAATAAATAAAACAAATCTTGTTTTTAGTTATTACATTTAGTAACCATTAATTCAATTTGTTTTGTTGTTCTAACACTTAAAACACAAAACAAACAATTTCAATTTCTCAAATTGAATTGGCTCCCAAAATGCAAAACCTAAAATCTAAAACATTAATGATTTTCAATTTCATTTCACTTTATATACAAATGCATTAATTTCAAACTAATTTGAATTTCATTTGCATTTCATTTGGCTTAACCTAACCTTAGTTAACATTTAACCTTAGTTAGATTATTTTAACTTAACCTTTAAGTTAATAAATATTTAATTAATTTAACCATAGTTAACTAACTTAACTATGGTTAGGTTAACCTTTACTTAACCTTTAAGTAAGGTTAACTTAATTAACTATATGATTAACCTTTAATCATAGTTAAATTAAATTATTTATTTAACAATTAAATAAATAAATATTTATTCTTATTATTTAACAATTAAATAATCATAAAGTGAAATTACTATTATATCCTTACTCGGTTACCAAGTTAACCTAAAGTGGGTCCCACCAATTTAACCACATACTTTAGTTAACGTAACCTTAGTAATTGCTGAATTATACTGTATTGAACAATTCAATACGGTACACTGCCCTAGTGCTCAAAGAGTACATTTCATATTGGGACTCTCTAGGTCTACACCCGATTTGTCAAATGGAACTGTTCCATTAATCCGTAATCGATGCCCCACGCACACGTTACGAATATTACAAATCAGCGTGTCAGACCATACAAGTTGAGGTCATAACGTATACGTATAATCCTTCCATCATTTATATCCTAGATGTGCGGGGATATAGATCAGCACCGTCAAATCCCCATTTGCTCATCCATAAACTTATCTCCAGATTCGTATCTCGATAAACAATATACGCAAACACTTTTGCTATATTGTTTAACCCTATGGGAAACTCTTTTCCCGGGTTGATGCTTGTGGCCACAAGACTTTATGAAATACAATCTCGGAGCATCGGATATACCACTTACCTACGTAAGCTGACAGATCCCGTATCTACGCACACCGGACTCCATGAGCATCGGACCATACCCAGCGACACATAGCGGTCAGACCATGAAAGGTCTCTGACATATGTGGAACCAAAGCATGATGGATCACTCACAAGACCACCGTGGCGCTCAGGTCAAAGGACCACGAATACTACTCAACTCGAGAGGACCTTCCTTTGACGGTGTCATAGGATATCTATTGGGGTCCTCATAAGTCTGTTCAGTATCCAGTCTTGACTGGATACCCGCATGCCTATACAAGCTCTAAGCTCATGGTCAGCTAAGAACAACCATCTGAACCAGTCAGATATAAACATACACTAATCTATATAAAGTGAATCACTGATAGACCCGCATTAGTGATTATAGATCAGGAACATTATCTTTGAGACATACTTACATAATGATATTTCTTAACTCCTATTGCAACTCTTTGCAACTATATCATTACAAGTATACTCTCAGGTCTTTGTCCCATTATAGACAAGGTTCTAACTCTTTAGACCTCGCTGATTCTTATAACCTGCTAACTCTTAACAGTGCTAACTTTTAGCATTTATAACTCTCAGCTTTGCTAACTATTAGTTCTGATCTAAACTCCTTTAGACCAGATCTGAACTCTTTCAGATCAAACAATGTCTGTAATGTTACAAGCATTATACCATATTAATATGATATTAACAATCTTTATTCGAAATGTTTATTGTATAAATATTAACAATTAATATTCATACAATATTGGAATGGCACGTGAGCACCAGCTCCAACAAACTCCCACTTGCTTCAGTGCCATACGTACTGGTATCTCATACCAATACACTCCACGTGTTTCTCAAACACTATAGGAGTTTAGGCTTAGGGGGGTTCGCTACATCCAAGGATTATTCCCTAGATTTTATTACAACTCTTGTTGTCAAGAACTTTCTAATTATGTGATTTTCAGAGTTCACATGATTAGAATACTGGTGTGCCTTATGGCTTCTCGGCTTAAGCAATTACCGTTATTTTGCAATATAGTGGGATAGGATCCACTGAGCTTGGAACTATTCAAAGCTCTGCAATTAATTTTGAATATCCATTGTACTTTCTTTGCTGACTTCTCAAGCCGCAACATATTCTACCTCCAAGGCAGAATTACCTGTGGACATTTACTAACACACATTTAACTAGCTCCGGTACTGATAAAGAGAAACACATAACTAGATGTAGACTTTCTACCCTTCAGTTCAGACGTAAGTCTGAATGTGTATCCCTTCTTTTGTAAGAAACTTTCTTCATATTTTATAAACTTATCCTATATACTTCTCAAGTATATATTGATATGTTTCACAACCATTTAATGGTCATGATCTAGATTTAACAGATACCAGCTTGTAACACTTACAACCATCTAAATCCAGATTTCGTACATTAGACGGTATGCATTAATCTATTTCTAGCTAATGCATCTGAGATGTTAGACACTCTAACTCTCTCATCTTCTTCCCGAGGACACTTCCTCTAAGAAAGATGAATGCCACTTCTAAAAGGGACTTTAACTGTCTTACAGTCAATGAAGTTGTACCTTTTCGTGGACTTATTCTATATACGAAGTTTGAGAGAGTCTTATTAGCTTCCTAGCTATATCTCCATAAAGCTTTATACCTAGTATATAGGAAGTCTCTCTCAAATCTTTTATGAAGAAGTTCTTTACACAGATAACACTTATCTGATTTACTTGCTATACTCCAATCATCGTTTCCAATATTGAGTATATACTTTCCACTTTAGAGAACTAAAAAGATAATTATACTCCCACTGCCCTTTCTGAACACACACGCTTCCTCTTTATTCCTGATAAAACCAGACTTTCTGATTTCATCATATAAACAAAGATTCCACCTTTGGAAAAATCTACTTAAGTCCATAAATGGACTTCCTCAGTTTGCACATTATACTAGAAGTTAGGCTTGGATGCAAAAACATCAAGTTGTTCTCTGCATATCTCTTGTTGGAGATATACTTCCCAGAACAGCTTATTTACATCCATTAG
Source organism: Ailanthus altissimus (assembly GCA_946807835.1). Classification (NCBI taxonomy): domain Eukaryota; kingdom Viridiplantae; phylum Streptophyta; class Magnoliopsida; order Sapindales; family Simaroubaceae; genus Ailanthus; species Ailanthus altissimus. The sequence continues at coordinate 6,464,473 of OX327690.1, read as the reverse complement.
CCAGTCCCATAATCATAATATACAACAATAACCAACAAAATCCAAATTGACTTTGGTATGTTTACTGATGAAAAAGGTTTCCTCATTATTGATCCTAGATCTCTGAGTGTAACCTTTCAACATCAGTCAGGCCATGAAGGACCATTCCTTCAGATAGGGCCCACATTGCTTCCTCTGCGTAAACTGATTTACTGCCAATAAAAACAATTTCTACAGGAAGCTCAACTAAGTGCTAGACTTAATTGTCATACTTAGAGTCAAATTCGAATTTTATGGTATCTTGTCATCAACAAAATCTAAATTGACTTTAGCATGGTTACTGATGAAAAAGGTTTCCTCATTATAGATCCTAGATCTGTGAGTGTAACCTTTCAACATTAGTCAGGCCATGAAGGACCATTCCTTCAGATAGGGCCCACACTGCTTCCGCTGCGTAAACTGATTTACTGCTGATAGAAACAATTTCTACAGGAAGCTCAACTAAGTCTTAGACTTAATTGTCATGCGTTGAGTCAATTTCAAATTTTATGATATCTTTTTATTTTTCCGAATCGATGTCAAACATCGTCTCTCCATAAGTTAAAGGATCCATTTCTTCAACTAAGAAAATATCAAGGGTACATTCAAGTATCAAACATACCTAAATGATGGCCTTGATATCCTTTTGGACTTATGAACTTAGTGTGTTAAAGGTATTTCACTCATTGAAATTAAAACTCCATCGTTGGTTCATCTAATTTTTGGATTGACTTCATCAAGTTCAATCTTTCTATAATCTCCACAATCCATGAGAAACTCTTTCTCTAGGAATGTGACATTATGAGAAACGAACATATTTCGTTCATCTGTATTATAGAAGTGGTATCCCATTACACACTTGAGATACTAAATGAACCGATACTTGTACCGTTGGATACAAGTTTATTCTGTTGCATAACTCTTATGAAAACAGAATAACACTAATTCTTAACATACTTAAGACTCATTTCCTATTTAGTCTATATCTCATATAAAGTAGTAGGAACGATTATGGAATTATTTAATAAGTGAGTAGCAGATGCTAAAGTATAACCTCATAGATATTTTAGAAGATCAGCGATTCTCAATATCAATCAGACTGTATCTAATATAGTCCGATTCCTCATTTCCTAAGCATCTTTATGTTGAGGAGTATTTGGAGGACTATGCTGAGAGAGAATCATATTCTCTTTAAATAATTTATGAATTTACTGATTATGTATAAACTACTTCGATCTAATCGCAAGTACTCAATATACATAAGGGTTTGTTTCTTTACTTTCATTGTCAGAACATTTTGAACACTTCGAAATTATTCTGACCTACGTTTCCTAGAAACACATGTCCATATAGTGACAATCACTATAAAGACAATGAAGTATCGAAATCATTTATAACAGTAAGATTTATTGGACTAAATACATCTATATGTACCAGATCTAATAAACCAGTGGCTTGGCGTCTTACACCTACATAAAGATTCGGTCATATTCTTTTGAATTCATAATTCATAAACTAGTCAATGTACTATAGTCAGATCAAATATCTGACCATCCTTAACCAGTTATTATAGTCGTCTCACGGCTACATGATCTAATCTTATACATACCACTATTCATTATTATTTAAGTTGCTGAAATACTATATATTCTGTTCACCTCTACACTTATAACATTTGCTATTGTATATAAGATATAACGGCCATTCATTAACTGACATTCAGTTAGTAAATCATTATCATTATCACAAGGAACTATTTCCGTATTTTTATGATAACCCTCTCTGTCAACTACAGGGAGTGATATGATTTACCTAATAATGTTTGACACGTAATAGTAATTATACAACATTAATGCTGTTACTAGAAATAAGAAGTAACTGTGAAGTCTTAACGGCTACCACGTTCAGGAAATCTCTATTACCTACGTGAAGCTGAACTTCTCATTTTTTAGTAATCAAGCATTTCTCAAATCATGCAACATCTTGCAGATATGATAATAACAAGCAGTATCTCATACCCTTGCAGAGTTAACATCAAATGCTAATGAAATGTTAATGTTTGGTCAAACAGATATCTAATGAGTCAATCTTTCTTAAGTCAAGGTACGATGAATAGTAACATTTACTATTTCAAACCTTATAACAGTGGAAACACTTTCCATTATGACTTTTCTCTATATGTGGTTTAGTAATATCAAATATTATTGAATCTAGAACTATTCTTAGATTCATAAGCAAGCCTTACATATTTTATTCAGTACCCTATAGTTATTGGTATTTGTTCAAGATTAGTAACGGATTGCTCGTACTCATCTTATCTCTATAAGACAATCTTATCTCTATAAGACAAGTATCTTATCTCTATAAGATAATCATCTTATCTCTATAAGACAAAATAGGAGATGCGTAGCAGAACATTTCTTTATCGTTAATAAATTACGTTTTAGATCATGGGTATAACTGTTATACATTTTTTAATCTAAAAACGCCCTCCCACTGCTTTACTTAATCCCTTTAATCTCTCAAACGGGATAAGATAGTATAATATTTTAAACTATACAGCGGGAAGTGGATCCCATTGGGGTTTTACTCCAGCCTCACGCTAAAGCAATATTGGCCTTTATAAATCCAACAGGTAGACAACTCTTGTCAATTGTATCTCATACAACTCTTACTACTGATCCTAAATACACATTACCCTCACGCTAAAGCAATATTGGGTAACTGTATTTCAGATTAACTCGTCAATACTCAAATATATGTTACTGACACTATCCTCACGCTAAAGCAATATTGGATAATATGTTCGCATATATTTGATTCATCTCATGTTTTACCGGCATTAGACCAAGTCACACCGACCAAATCCCTCACGCTAAAGCAATATTGGGAAAGACCATAGGGACCCATCTCACACCGTATTGACAAGACGGACCATTTAAAATATTATCACATAATATAATAAATTTCAATCTAATTAAGAGAGATTTTAATTACAGGCTTTCATATTATATACTCTCATCACATGAGAGGTTATTCTCAATCAATTATTCATTTTTGCACAAGCACAACTAACCCCCACCAGTGGGGCCCCCATTGTGGTTACAAAAATAAATAAAATAATAAAAATATTATTTTCTTGGTTTATCATGTAAACTAATAACCCTTATTATTACATCTCATAAACCCCCACATGCGGAAAAATAAAAAGATTTTACTCTTTTTTTTTTTTTTTTTTTTTTTTTTTTTTTTTTTAGTGTAAGAACGCCGCGGCGCTGGTCTTATAGCGCTGCCGCGCTAGGGCTTCACAAGCCTCAGCGCTGCGGCGACGACTTACCAGCGCTGGGGCGCTGGAAGCAGTGCTTCCCGCGCTGGGGCGCCAGAAAACCAGCGCCCTCGCCCTTGTCCAGCGCTGGGGCGCCAAACAATCCGCGCCCCCGCGGTAATTCAGCGCTGGAGCGTCATACACCCAGCGCTCCAGCGTTCATATGAACGCTGCCGCGCTGGACCTTAGCGCTGCAGCGTTCCAGGTGCTGTTTTTCACTGGTTTGCATTTTTAACACTTAAAATGCATCCCAACAGCTCCGGAACTTGTCATACAACTTAGCCAACACTTAGCTAACACTAAAAAAAACACCCATAACAACACAAATTGCTCTGATACCAATTGTTGGGTTTGGGCGAATTTACTTAGGGTTCTTGCATGTGGGTTTTTGTTCATCATACAAACAATATACATATCTCATACATACATGTGCACAGCGGAAGATTGAATACAATGAACACAGAAAATAACATTTGATTAATCTGAAATTCGAGATTGAGAAATATCACCAATGAAGCCTTTGGATTAATTTTCTTTGAAGTCCACCATGAAATGAATCTTTGATCAATTCTAGCAATCAACAAGGGTGGGTTTGATTGTCTAGAATGGCAGCATCTTAATCCAGCATATGTGTTTAACTCTTAAACATTTTTCAAAGTTAAACCATTTAACTTAATTAAATTTGTTTTTCCTTTTATTCAACTCTTGAATAAATAAAACAAATCTTGTTTTTAGTTATTACATTTAGTAACCATTAATTCAATTTGTTTTGTTGTTCTAACACTTAAAACACAAAACAAACAATTTCAATTTCTCAAATTGAATTGGCTCCCAAAATGCAAAACCTAAAATCTAAAACATTAATGATTTTCAATTTCATTTCACTTTATATACAAATGCATTAATTTCAAACTAATTTGAATTTCATTTGCATTTCATTTGGCTTAACCTAACCTTAGTTAACATTTAACCTTAGTTAGATTATTTTAACTTAACCTTTAAGTTAATAAATATTTAATTAATTTAACCATAGTTAACTAACTTAACTATGGTTAGGTTAACCTTTACTTAACCTTTAAGTAAGGTTAACTTAATTAACTATATGATTAACCTTTAATCATAGTTAAATTAAATTATTTATTTAACAATTAAATAAATAAATATTTATTCTTATTATTTAACAATTAAATAATCATAAAGTGAAATTACTATTATATCCTTACTCGGTTACCAAGTTAACCTAAAGTGGGTCCCACCAATTTAACCACATACTTTAGTTAACGTAACCTTAGTAATTGCTGAATTATACTGTATTGAACAATTCAATACGGTACACTGCCCTAGTGCTCAAAGAGTACATTTCATATTGGGACTCTCTAGGTCTACACCCGATTTGTCAAATGGAACTGTTCCATTAATCCGTAATCGATGCCCCACGCACACGTTACGAATATTACAAATCAGCGTGTCAGACCATACAAGTTGAGGTCATAACGTATACGTATAATCCTTCCATCATTTATATCCTAGATGTGCGGGGATATAGATCAGCACCGTCAAATCCCCATTTGCTCATCCATAAACTTATCTCCAGATTCGTATCTCGATAAACAATATACGCAAACACTTTTGCTATATTGTTTAACCCTATGGGAAACTCTTTTCCCGGGTTGATGCTTGTGGCCACAAGACTTTATGAAATACAATCTCGGAGCATCGGATATACCACTTACCTACGTAAGCTGACAGATCCCGTATCTACGCACACCGGACTCCATGAGCATCGGACCATACCCAGCGACACATAGCGGTCAGACCATGAAAGGTCTCTGACATATGTGGAACCAAAGCATGATGGATCACTCACAAGACCACCGTGGCGCTCAGGTCAAAGGACCACGAATACTACTCAACTCGAGAGGACCTTCCTTTGACGGTGTCATAGGATATCTATTGGGGTCCTCATAAGTCTGTTCAGTATCCAGTCTTGACTGGATACCCGCATGCCTATACAAGCTCTAAGCTCATGGTCAGCTAAGAACAACCATCTGAACCAGTCAGATATAAACATACACTAATCTATATAAAGTGAATCACTGATAGACCCGCATTAGTGATTATAGATCAGGAACATTATCTTTGAGACATACTTACATAATGATATTTCTTAACTCCTATTGCAACTCTTTGCAACTATATCATTACAAGTATACTCTCAGGTCTTTGTCCCATTATAGACAAGGTTCTAACTCTTTAGACCTCGCTGATTCTTATAACCTGCTAACTCTTAACAGTGCTAACTTTTAGCATTTATAACTCTCAGCTTTGCTAACTATTAGTTCTGATCTAAACTCCTTTAGACCAGATCTGAACTCTTTCAGATCAAACAATGTCTGTAATGTTACAAGCATTATACCATATTAATATGATATTAACAATCTTTATTCGAAATGTTTATTGTATAAATATTAACAATTAATATTCATACAATATTGGAATGGCACGTGAGCACCAGCTCCAACATAAACTGCAAGCCCTCGCTCTCTAACTCAAAGCAAATAATAAAAGGTACATCTCTCACCTTTTACACAATTTTTACATAAGACCTCGTTGAAAATCAAAACTTGATTTTCTTCGTCTTCTCTAACCTCCTCTTGGAAAACATTTAGAGAGACTTTTTCCATATAATTTCACATCTAATTTAAGTATTAGAGAATTACTTTTGACTTCACTGTTAATGTTTACTATTAACCAATGTCTATCTCTTATTTGGTTGAACTTATCTATAAGCACAAACTCTTTCACCAAGTACAACTTTTTATACCCATAACAAATTTTTAATATTTGTAGTTTAAATTTTACCAAATTTGATCGCATATAGAATTCTTACAAGCCATTGTTTTTATTTATCCATATAATTATGTGGTAGCTGTGCATGCCATATAAATGCATTATCAATGTTACTCATCCTTTTATCATATAGTGAAAAACACAACAAATTAAATAGTGATAAGAATGTTACCTTTGTCATTGATGATGATAGTACGTAACTTCCTTCTTGATATCATGTATTTTATTATAAACTATAAAAGCGACATCATTTTCTTTATAATATCGAATATTGGAAAATTTAGTCATACTACATGTTAAATGATGACCACAAATACAATCTGTATTCCAATCATCCTTAAAGTTCATCGAGGCTATAGCATTAATCCAACCATCCTTAATAGCCATCGTTTTCTTCACTTTTGGCTAACTCAAATTTTAGAAACATCATTCTCATCTGTCATATTACCTCCCTTCAAGTAAGAAAAGTTTGTATTAAAATAAAAAATTGATTATCTTGCCTACAACTTATTTACCATAAAATCATGGTATTTTGTATTAACAAAATAATAATAATAATAATAATAATAATAATAATAATATATGTTTATAATCTGCTAAATTAGTTAATTTTTTTAATAATATACGGAACTATAAAAAAATAATTTATAAAAAAGTTATCACATTTATACTTATTTGATTATATTATAGCATATAAATGTGTTTTTCTTTTTCTTTTTCTTTTTTGTCAAAACAAGTCTATTTTCTTAAAGTTTATATCCAAAGACTATTGAAGAGAAACAGTGAAAAAAGTATACCAAAATTGATTGACAAACTTTTTTGGCGAGAATCTAACTAACTGACACGATCAGTTATAAGAAGCGACATTGCTGAATAAAATTTCAGCTATAATTCGAACTCAAAGAAAAGAAGAAAAAAAATATATATATATATATATATATCATAAAATTTGTTGTTGCGAAAAATTAATTTTAGCACTAATCCCATTTAAGAATTAGTCTTTACACTAATTTTATTATTAGAGTTTTTAGTGTATACTCTAAGAACCTTAAACGCTTTGCGTAAATCTTTTAATCAAAACAAGCAAGAGTATAAATGATCATCACAACAATAAAGATAAAGAAAGAAACATCACAAGACACAAGATATGCGTAGTTTGCTAAAAAAATGCACACATCCATAACAGATCAATGATCCAGTTTCTTTTATTAACCATTCACAAAGAATTGCAGTTTATAAAGAACTCTCAAATCTCCTAGATCTCCCAAATCACTAAAATCCCTTAGATCATTCAAATCTCTTATATCACTAGTATCTCCCAGATCACTTAAATCGTTACAATAAAAGATTAATCAAAGAATACAATGAATAGTCAAAGCTCTCTCTCAAAGAATCTATCCTCACTTTCTTATGCACTCAGCATTAAAGTGATCTCATGGTTACACTTTCGCACACTCAACACTTAGTGTCCTACCTAACTACATTCTTATTTATGTTTACATTTGTTGTTTGATTATTTCTAAGGGGTTACAATAGTTTATATAGTGTTTAGAATATCCTTAGAAATCTTATTTCTAGTTGGAATAAGAGTCTGCATGCTTGAAAAGTTTAAAATTGACTTAAACAAGCAATTAGAACTAAAATAAGAATTTTTTGCAAACAGGTAACGTTGTAGCGTTCAAGGTCCATCGCTGGGCAATAATGTGACTTCGAGCCAACGCTGCAACATTCCGAAGCCATCACCAACATTAGGCTTCTTGGAATATTTTTGTAGCATTGAGTTCCTAATGTTGTGTCATTCAAATGTGATCAAATTCTCTTTTGTGCTTTTGTGTCCTTCTTTGCATCTAGTTTCCTGTTTCACATCTCTTTTGTCCGTCTATTGCATTCTTGACCATATGTTTACTCTTTCTTGATCTTCTAACTAAAAATCAAAACTCATTCTTAATTTTTAATCACCAAATTACTAACAAATCTCTTCTTAATTCAAAATTTCTCCAAGAAACTTTTCAAGGATCATCCACGCCAATGCTCAATTACTCTAAAGGTGACTAAGTTAAGTTTTATACCAATACTTTAACTTTTCTAAGGCTTGTGACTTCGGTCTCTAAAGATTCTAAATGTATCTCTCTTTAGGTAGCCATTATATTATGATTGTTAGTATCACCTAGACACCATCATAATATCATCATGGCTAGATCTTCCCTCACTATACATTCTCTTTTGACCTTTGTCACTCTAATTAAATACTCTCTAATTTCTGTCATTAGTATGCATCATCTTAACAAATTTATGTTGAGACCGACTAGAGCATTCCATTAAGCACATAGCCTCAATTGTGCTTCTCAACCATAGATCCTTTAAATATTTTCATATTCTTTTTTATCAAGAAGTCTTCAAGAATTTTGTAACTCTAAGTAATATTGACAGATTAATTACAACACCTTCACCCTTCTTTGCCTCCCTCTTCGATTGCTCTATAACTTTTCTCCTTTATTTTTTCGTATTCAAATTTGTGAATCCCCCTGATTGAACAATCTATACTCAGCCATTAGCTCCAACCATAGTTCTGATAACCTAGCTCTGATACCAATTTATTAAGTTATCAGGCTAGGCTCTCGAATTCAGCACTACTTAGGCATCAACTTAACCACAGCTCTGATACTAGTTTATTGCGGGGAATTAGTTTAGCACTAATTCCACTTAGGAACTAGCTTTTATATTGACTCTATTGTTGCAGTTTCTAGTGTGCACTCTAATAATCCTAAACACTTTGTAAAAGTCTTTTACTCATAAATAACCATAGCCCTGATAACTCTTCGATTGCTTTTTAACTTTTCTCCTTTATTTTTTCATATTCATACTTGTGAATCCCCATGGTTGAACAACTTATACTCAGCCATTAACTTCAACCATAGTTTTGATATCTAGCTCTGATACCAATTTATTAAGTTATCAGGCTAGATTCTCGAATCCGACACCACTTATGTATCAACTTAGCCATAATTCTGATAATAATTTATTACAAAAAATTAGTTTAGCACTAATCCTACTTAGGAACTAGCTTTTATACTGACTGTATTGTTGGGGTTTCTAGTATACACTCTAATATCCCTAAACACTTTGCAAAAGTCTTTTACTCACAAATAACCAATAATGTAAAAGATCATCACAACAATAAGGATACGGAAAAAAAATACCACAAGACACAAGATATGCGTAGTTTAGCAACAAACGTCTACATCCATGATGGATCAATGATCCAGTTTTTTTCATTAATTGTTCAAAAAGAACTACAATTCACAAAAAAACTTTCAAATATCTTAGATCTCCAAAATCACTAACATCCCTTAGATCACTTAGATTTTCTAGAGAAAAATCAAAGTCATATTTTATAATTTGGTAATATAGAAGTAGTAGATAAAATTTGTTTCAGGGGCCTACAACTATAAAGTTTCTTCTTGGTCCATTTAATGATTTGTAACCTTCAAATAATGAAATGTGTTAGCAGCCTATAATCCACACATGGCCCATAATCTTTAGTATACTGTCATAAATCATAATAAGGTTTACGGGACATTTGATATACGAGTGTATATCATAATAAGATTTACGGGACGTTTGATATACGATTGTAGATCATAATAAGGTTTACGGGACATTTGATATACGAGTGTATATCATAATAAGATTTACGGGACGTTTGATATACGATTGTAGATCATAATAAGATTTAAAGACCTTTGGTATACAGTCATAAACCACAATAAGATTTACATGATCCATTATGTTAGACTACTAAAATTAATGTGATGAAAAGTTAAAAAATCATGAAAATATACTAGCAGTGTAGAAGTTATGGTCTTTCAAGCTTTCAAAATATTGTACTAGCAAATGTTTTCTCTTGATAGAAAAAAAAGCTTAATATAAAATCTAAATTGGGACCTTCACTTGACTTTTTATATATCCAATAATGTTATTGTTCGTGACATTATACACACGCGAATTAAAATTGCAAGTGCACAGGTCATAAGCAAGTAATACAATGATGAGTGAGTATCGTCCGATGAGGATTGGATCCTAAACTAATACTAAGTGCTACAGTATTAGCAACCTAACTTTATCTAAACTAAATTAAAGGCTAAGTTAAATTACGAAATTAACAATGCTTAAAACTAAATAACTTGATAAATTAAGGATATGAGAGTTCTAGGGACTTGATTTTTCTTTATTGTTCTTATATTCTTTATCATTAGTGATTAACAACAAATTTTATGTATTCACTAGTTAGGGGTGTACGATTAGTATCATTACCTCTCCTGAGTGTTGAATGAGACCTTATGCATATACTATTAGGTTGATATCCCTATCTAACCCGTTATACATACATGCATTAGGCTACCCTTATATGATTACCCTAAGTCATTATTTTCCCAACTCAACAAACTCAAATTTATGTTGCTTTCAAAAAAATATATTGATTAAATTAATGATCACAGGAACCTAGCTTCTTTCATTACACAGTGATTACCAAAGAACTACTCAATGATCATAAATAATACCCAAGAGATTACAAGGAATATTCAATAGAATAAGCTCTCTAAAGGATCTATACAGTGCTCTCTTACGCATTCAACACACAAGCATTCCTTATGTAACACTCTCTTGCACACTCAGCACTCAAGTGCTTCCTAAGCTCTCTATTTGGTACTCTTGCCTTTCAAGTATCCTTGATGCTTTTTAGATGATAACACATTAATGGCATAATCAAAGGTTTATATAGGCTTCAAAACGTCCCTAAAAATCCTAGATTGAGTTGAATATGAGTCTACTAAATTGGAGTTAACGCATAAAAGGGATTCAAAATTGACACAAACAAGAGAAAATATACTTAAAACAGGAAACTAGCACTGCGACGCCCAGTTATTGTAGTAACCAGTATCCATAACCGGTAAGAATAAGTATTTATATATGTATAAATATACGTATTTTATTTGTATGTTGGTGATACTTGAATTATATATTGTTATTAGTAATATTTTTATAGGTTAAGGATATACGATTAGTATTGGGTTTATTTGTATGACTTTAGATTTATTTTAGGGACCAAATTGTTATACTTTGAAAGTTTTGGGGGCAAATTCGTAAATACCAAAAATTAGCCTCTTAGTATAAAAATACACTTTTAAACCCTAATTTACCATTTTTAGGTCGAGCTACCCATTTTAAGAGAGAGAAGAGAGAAATAGAGGAGAGAGAAAGAGGAGAAGAAGAAGAAAAAGAAGAAGAAATTGGAAATTTGAATTTCAAGAGGTATATTATACGTATTTCTCAATTTATTGGTATTAATTAAGTTAATTCCTTTAAGTTTTGATTTCTGAAAATATGTATAATTGAGGATTTGTTGTGTATTTCGTAAGATCATATGAGAATTGATGATGATCTATAAGATAGTTTGATAAATCATGATGAATTATGGAATTTCTGCTGGATAACCTCTTGATCTAGGAATTTTATAAATTGTTGTGATTCGATTCTGGTTTTGAATTTTGAGTATATTAAATTAGACATGTTTAGGATCATCTGAGACTTTGAATCGACTGAAAATCTCGGAAATTGAATTTGTAGTGAATTTACCAAAATGACCCTAGAATTCTGGAAATTTCCTGTGTAAACAGTATGATACAGTGGAAAATAATTTTTGACTTGCTGAATGATCTTTAAAAATTACGAATTTGTGGAATATGATAATTTTATATGTCTAATATGATATACTCGGAATTGAGAATTTGGATCAATGTGGTTGAAGTGTTATGAATTTCTAAAGTGTATCAGCTCATTGTAGTATTTGATTAACAGATTTTTAAAGTTATGAAATAAAATAGTTTTAAAATACTTTTGGCAGTTATTTGGAAGCCAAATATTTATCATGGACTGAGATATGTGTCAAGAGTAATTATGTGGTAGTTTTATAATTTTTGAGTTAGTATATGATTTTATAAAATTGGGAGATTGAATACTGTTCAGTAAGTATTTTGATCCTGTCAGGTTTGTAGTTTGGGTTCGATGGTGTGTATGGAATGAATTGTGTAGGAATTTTGATATAATATTCATATATAAGAAGTATATATGAGTCAAGAATGATATATTCTGATTTCGGAGTAATTGGACATCATTTGATGTATTAGAAATTTTTGTTAAGTGTAAGTGGTCAGAATGACAGGTTTTGAGAAACCAAATATTTAGACCAATTTGATGTGATAAATGCATTGTGTATAATTTTGTAAACTATTTAAAGTATTTTGTGTGAATTGTGAGGCTTATGAAAGGATTAATCTCCATTGATAGGTTAAGGAGATTTAAGCCTTGTAGCTGAAAGTGTTAAGAGGTAAGTATACTAGACTTACTACTGGAATCACAATAAACATAATAATTGTTTTGTATGATTTTGTAAATGGGGTTAAGAATATGTTTATGATATGTCAAAGTATATTTTGATATGAAATGTGAATATATGTTTATGAATGTGAGCATTGACATTGAGCATGGACATACATGTGTTTTTGAAAGTGAGCTTTCCAAAATAAGATGCGTTTAACAAAGAAAGCTTTTGAAGTGTAATATGTCCATGAGAAATATTTTGTGATTTGAGGGTACTTGAACTCACTGTTAACTTAGTAGGCATTTTATGTGATTTGTGGAGCCTTTATGTGTGGCCTTTCCTTCGGGATTGGTATATGTTATGTGTTCCGTATGTAGGGAGGATCCTATTGGTACCTAAAGGAAGTGTGAGTCATCACATTCGTGTGGTGGCGTATTGGTACATGTGAGAGGACTCACCGATGATCAGGGTGAGGGTTTGGCTTTTACCTTCGGGCATAAGCATTATATATGTGTGATTTAAAGACCTCACTTGTACTATTCCTCTCATACGGTATGTCACCTACGAGTGACATTTGGCTCATTATGTGATATGTGATATGTAAGTCCTACTAAGTAGTAGTTGAGTGATGGTATTCCTATTATGTGTTTTGAAAGAATGTGTAAGCGCTTACATGATATGTTATTTGATAAGATTATGATTTTGATTGATTACAGCATATCATACATATGCATTGTGTACATATATGTATTTGTATTTGATATATGAAAAACTAGTATGCTTACTGAGTTTTATACTCATTATAGTTTATGGTGATTTCAGGTAAATAAGGTACATGTGTGCATAGCGGATTTGGCAAGGCTTCTGCTGTTCCTTGGGTTCCCTAAGTTGTTAGGTTGCTAAGTGTTTTATTTGGGGACACGTGGGATAAGATATTTGATTTGTCCCTAGTGAATAAATACCTATGTATTATTTTATTGTGTGGTTGGATTTAGTTTAAGTTTCACCAAGTGTAGTAATGGATTGATTTTAAGTAAGAATTTGCAATGAATATATTCTGGGCTTCCGGTAACAAAGTTGCTACTGGTGACGTAGTAGAGTGTTAATCTCTGAGAAAACTCTGCGTATCTCCGATTTACTAATTGTCCCAGTCATAATTCAATTGCTATAATTCTGAAAGAAATTAAAATAAATGCTTAAGTATTATTGAATGAATGTAAGTGATGTCGTGTGTCAGATCTTTTGGGTCTGGGGCGTGACAGTTATTGTCAAGCCTAACTTCTTTGGGGTCGCGACCTTAAGGCCTGGAGATGAATCCTTCGCATGTTCCAAGTTACTCCTTACTTTCGGCTATCTATTTTCGTCCCTTTCTTATCCATCCAATGCATTCTCAATCTTGTGCTAACTCCTCATTAGTTTCTGACTCAAAATCATACTTAAACACAATTTTAAATCATTAATTTTAACAAACCTCTTTGATTCAAAATCTAAAAAGCTTTCAAAAATTCATCCACACCACAACCAATGCTCAATTACTTAGCATTGATCCCAGTTAAGTCTTTGCATCGACTTAACTCCACAAAAGATTGTGACTTAAGTATTCAAATATTTGAATATATCTCATCTAAGATAACTTTTGTACTGTAATCTTCAATATCACTCTTGACTCTATCACAATACCTTAATAGTTAAATTTAATCTTTGCTAGTAGCACCATTATCATACATCTAATCTCCAATAACTGTCTCTTAATTTGTATCCCTTAATAACATATATGTTGAACATACATAACATTCCCATCAAATACTTAGTATATTGATTGCATCTTGCATATTGCTCAAGAAGTTTTTTTATTTTATCCTGTGGCCTATATCCATACCAAAAAGAGTATTCCAAGACGTGAAAATTGCAAAACAAGAGTAAATACAATCCAACATCAGACTAAAGCAGAAAAATAGTATTACATAGGGTTGCAAACCAACCCATACAGGGTCTTCAATTACTAAATAGTCAAATTCCGTAAGACAACACCACTAAGTATCAATTATGTGTTGGCATACCTTTGCTAAGCAACAAACTTTTCATTTATTTTCTAGAAGGTAATTAGAAGTACACGTGAAAGAATTTGGATGGGAAAAAAGTATATATATCATTTTCAAATAATCAACTTCACCCACTAAATTAAGAGGACAAAATAATTTAAGAATTTGGATGGGGAAAAAGTATATATATCATTTTCAAATAATCAACTTCACCCACTAAATTAGGAGGACAAAATAATTTTTAAATTTTTTTGCTCACCAAAATGAACTTAATATTAGTCTTGGAGGAATTGAAATATGAAAGCGACTATATTCATCGTCACATTATCTAAAAAGAAATTAAGTAAAATTTATGAACGAAGACCTGTTCAATATGCCTTGTGATTTCTAATTTCTATGGTCAAACCGCTGACGGTCAAGTAATAAGTAAGTGCAATTCAATTTTGATTTAAAATTTTTAAGATTCAGAAATTAAAAATATTTCTTAAATTAACTTATTAAACAAAAATTAAATGGTTTTGAGCCCAAGCAATATCTAAATTAAGAATAATATTATACATTTCAAATAGTATATCAAAAATTTTTAATTTAAATAATGTGTCAAATAATCATTAAAAGATAAAATAATATAATACGTAATTTTAAAATTTATACTATTTTATCATTCCATGCTTAACACCTTAATTTAAAATTCAAAATTTAAAATATAATTTAAAAATATAACATTACTCTTAAATTAAATATATTATATTGTGCATCTAAATATAATGGGTTGGACCAAACATAAGATTCTAATCATTTTATTTATTTACTTTAGGTGGAGTTCCGTTAATTTTAAATTTTAAATTAAAATAATCATTTAAATTTCTATCCATTAATCATAAGGAATTTAATGATAGAGATTAAAAATTAAAATTACATATAATATTCCTAAAAAAAAGATTAAGTAAAGAGAAGGGGGGAAAAAGAGACTTTAGCCCAAATTTTTATTTAATTTAACGTTGTAAATTTTTTTTTTCACGAGCAAAAAATAAATATAAGAATAAATTTTAATTTGAAATTATAAGAAAAAAAATAAAATTTTTAAAAGAAATCTTGTTATGAGAAATTAATAATTTTTTTTTAATAATTTGAAGGATAGAGATGTAAACTCAAGATAATTTATTTTGAAAGAAAAAATTTCAGGAAGTTGTTTATTACCAGACCACAACTGCAAAGTAGATGATAATTTTACTTGTTAACAAGCCCATTACCATGAGCACTGACTAATATTGAGTACCAAACTAACCTCTTTTGACTTGAACATGAAATCACATAAAATTTCTAACCTTAGACAGATCAAGCTGAAGAATTACTTAAAATGTTATCAAACCTCAACTCAACTTTATTTCATTAGCAAAAAGTTATAAACTTACAGAACCTTATGTTCAAGGTCTTCACAAGATGCCCTTTAAGCGTAGTTCAATTAATTGTAAATGCGCTTAGCACTTGCGGCAACCTAAGTTCGAGTAGAAATAAGGGGCAAAGATTGGTGTTTTATGGGTAAAATTCTCATCTCTATCTAAACCTTTAAAATAATTTTTTTTATAAAAAAAAAAGGTCTTCACAAGATCAAAATTTTGCAGCACGCCTCATCATGTTCAGAACTTATAGTCTACCTGAACAAAATCAGATGTAAAAACTAGAAACAGAAATGCAGTAAGTATTATTATGTCCAAGATTTCCAAGCCTTCTGCATCTTTTTGGCAAGATATCTAGCAGCATTAACACCACCAGCGGCAAGCACACCAGAGACGGCCTGCCTTGCACTTGAAACCATAACTTTTCGCCTCAGAACATTTTGCATGCATTTTGCAGCCTCGTCTCTTGAGCGAATTATAACTTCACTCATAACTTGACCTGCAAAATGTTGTAATACGTAAGTGATCATCGAGTCTCCCAGGACTACATGTTTATCACCTTACTTACGCCGAACCATCATTGGCATCAGACAGATGCCTAAAGGTTTGCTTAAAACTTTTCAATAAAACATTCTTTTTCAAGGGAACTCAAATAGCTATTAAGTTTTAATCTGAGTGCTGCACAAAGTAATCTTCTCTATTTTTTTTTCTCTATGAAAAGTTGAAGTGCAATGATTTCCAATGAATGCAATGCTCGGGAGATATTAGTTCCTATTAATCTCTGAATAAAAGCTGAAGTCCATACCTGATTGATTTATTGTTTTCTTCTCTCCAAGCTTCATCCCCATTTCACTTCTAATGGTTGGCGGAAGAAGGGAAACAAGGGAGCAAGTCACTGTTAGACTGCAATCCTGGTTTAAGAGACAAACATATTAGAACCTCAGAGCTTGTGACCACAAAAATGCTAAATGTGACATGCTATCTGAAAGAGAATTTTCCCATTCCTATATCACACTGTGAAAGCATTTTTTCCACCAGTATAATTATCTTTGCTGAAGCATGGAAATTGAATTGGTAATGGAGATATCACAATCTTACAAAATACTTGACAAATACATGCCATTGGTTAAAGATAAAGATACCCAGACGCAACCCTTTTCCATAAAATGATAACTTAAGGTATAATTTCAAAGTACATAGGCAAGGGAAAAAGCACAAAGAAAGAATAATTACAGTACCGGTACCGTAACTATCACAGAACTAAATGCCTACAACAACATTGAGTCTTGATGAGTAAAAAGAGGTTATATGTATACTTTATATTTGAGCTAAAGCCAATACATTATTAATTGACAAATGGGACAAAAGAGTACGAAATGTTAAGCTCTCCCAAAGGGAAGGAAGAAGATGAAAGTAAAGACAAACTGAGAGAACAAAGCTCAGGTTCAGAACTTCAAATTTATACAAACCTGAGATATATTTTCTTGTTGCTTTCCATATGACGAGAGTCTTAGGAACTCTTTGGCCTCATACTCTAGAAGAAATGGCTTGTACATTGACTGGAATAAATCAAACTGCCCTTGCACAATGTTCTTCACCTGGGGCAAATTGTAGATGAGAAAGAAGCTCCATAAGAAAAAGAAATTATTTGGCAGTTTGGTCCTCTTTAATGAAAAGTGCCAAATAAAGTAATGTAAAGGGAAAGAGAGAGAGAGATAGAGGATTCAGGTATACCAAATGTTAAAGTTGGTATACTTATACCATTCAATAAGTAGCTATATGATTAGTTTTTCACCCATTGTTCAATAAATAACATTCATGATCCTCAAATGAAGACCAATAATTGTTCTATCCCTAAACACAAAATTTCTTATATAGTAGAACTTTAGTTTGACCACCACTTCCATAACAAAGTTCTTATTCCTGAAATGAACCTGAAATTTTGACAAGTGCATAGAACATATGGAGAACATAAAATCCAATGATTGGTTTCCATTTCATAAAAAAGTTACTGAAGATTACAAAAACATTTGCACCCAGTGCAAGAGCGTATAGCAGAAATGAAACCAGGTCTCTTTAGCATACAAATTAGTTCAATAGGTTACCTTAAACGAATCTGCCTATTTATTTGGACATGGCTGTTATGTATAAGTGAAAATCAAAGGTCAAGGATCTTATCAAAAAAAAAAATCAAAGGGCAAGTCCATAAGTTGAATCAATCATTTCTTAATTTATTCACATTACAAGTTAAACAAAAATATTTCATAAAGCTCACCACAAACATGAGAAGTGCCAGTCACGCACTATGCACATTAATGCTATCAGAAGGCACAGATGAATTTTAAACGAATCGTTTTCAGCTGTGGTCAAGCTTTACCTTATTTTTATCCTCTGCAAAAAGCATACGCAAATCTCCCATGTATGAGAGACTACATACTTTGGCAAACAGATCTTCCTGCAACAAGCATGGAATTAGTCATAATTCCTAGGAACTTAAATGACTGAGCAGTAACGTGGAAGCAAACCTGAGTGAACATGGATGGCAAGAGGAGAAGAGCAGCTGATAATGCAGCCCTCAAATTAACAGAGTTCACATCTCTTATATCCAAATTATCCGCAAGTATTTCTACCTGCATTAGATTCAACCTTTATATAAAGCACTGAAAAGCTGAACTGTGAATCAATAAAGTAAACTGGAATTTTAGTTAGCCTTTTGAGTTCTGAAAACTGTGATTGATTAGGAACCTTACACCTGATTTATAGGCTTACCTTCATCTTTCTCTGATCTTTTTCTACTCCTTTCAAATTTAGTAATGTTCAACTACAATCAATTAAACCAGACACTTTACTCCTAAATTTTGAACCATAGAGCTGAAACTAAGATGCTGGTTGCGGAAGGTGTTATTTTTCATGCAGAACATAATATAATAAACTAATAATTTGAAAAATGTAAAAAGAAAAAGATAAAGGTATCACTGCTGACAAATCACAACCACTATTGATTAAAGCACCAGTCTGTACCTGAGAAATTAGTTTTAAGACTTTCTTTCTCAAAAGAATCATTTTCTTTCTTTCTGGGAAGCAAATGGTAACATATACAACTGAAAAAGGGAATGAAAGGAAGTGGAAAAATCAAGAAGACACACCGGTTTCTGCAGACGACCACTCAAATAGAATCTCTCCCAGTTCAATATGTCCAGAACCAAGTCATGCATTCGGACGACCCCATACTTCAACATCTGCCCATAATTGTTTTAATGTATGGAAACACACAAAAAACTTATTAACATAGAGAGAAATGCAAGAAACTACTTAGGGATGAATTTCATGTCTGTAACAGAAGAACTTGAGCAGATGCCATTCATGTACAGTTACACACGCATATAATCAATGCATTTAAATGATTAATTAAACTAAAGTTGTTGAGAACTGAATACCCTGTCATTCCAGTTAACAAATGGGTTGAAGTGTACTCCTACACCTATTTCATCTGCAACTTCGGTAATCTAACACAAGTCAAACAACCAATTTTCAGTCTTACAATACATGATGGCGAATATTTACATATATTTGGAGTAAGATTGAGAGATAAGAGAGAAATGGAGAGAAGAAGCACCAGCTTTGCCCCACCAAGCAGCCTCAACCACGAAGCATAGTGATCTGGATTCATTTTCAGATTCTTGGACGTACAACAAACTATTAGACAAGGTAATATGATAATAAAAAATATTCAAATGGTATAAAAAATCTCACCTCTGAATGCCACTGCATAGGATCTGATACACCAAGAATGTAATCCACCATGCCTGACTACATAACCATAAATTGATATTTTGCAACTAAAAACACACACAATATAAAAATAAACTGAAAAGGATACATTGACAAAAACGAAAACCTTGTCTTTATTATTGGGATGGAGAGATGAACCATAAACGCAGCAGAATTCAACAGAGGGGATAGCTTTTAAAAAGCTCGCCAACTCGGCTTTCTTCTCATCCTCCATTCTTTAACTTGCTGTTTAATCATCATAAAAAAAAATTGAGAACCCAGTAAAAATGATATGAAAGCAAAGTGATTTACATAACCCCACACGATCATTCTATAAACCCATATCAATAATACTAAAATATAGAGATAAGGGTCAGTAGAAAAACTGTTCAAATGTCTATCTAATAAGCAAAGATGGCAGTGCCAGTAATCCATTATCTTTACTTTGTCTATGATTATAATTTTATAAGACGCTGTTTTAAGCTGAAACTAAGTCAAAAGCAAAAAAAAAAAAAAGTGAGTACATATGACACAGATTTCTTTGAGGAATTTTATCAAACAAGTGAAGTGCAATAGAAAAATAAAACAAAATTACAAGCAAAGCGTTTCCATTGTTTTCAAATAACGTATTTGAATCTAAGAATGTAAATTAAAATGATAATTATAAGAATTGAGGGCTCATTTTACGATTTGAGATGATCCGTTTCTGTGTATGGGATACAGACATACAGTTCTATTCACCCGCCTAAAGCAATTTTTGGTCAATTTAGCTCGCGAATCCCTAAAAAAAACTTTTTCATTTACCCCTTACAAAACACATTAACTATTACATTGCTTCGACTATTTTCAAAAATAATATTTTTATTTTACGAGTTTAATTTTATCTTACGAATTTTAAAAAATTTATTAGTAAAATTTTATTAAATTTAGTTAAAAATCTCTTTTGATAATACATTGACAAATTTACCATCAGCTATTATGTTAATTAAAAATAATAATGTGGGGACATTATACAATGTACATATGTCAATTATTAATAAGTTATTAAAAATAAAAAAATACGTGACACGTTTTAATAAATTTAAAATTTAATATTTATTAAAAAATTATTTTATAATTAAAAATAATTAAAATAAATAAAACTACACCACTAAAATCAGTGACTGTCATTGCCAAATTCTAGTAACGAAAATAGGCAAAATTTATATCATTGAATTTTTTTTTTTTTTATATTTATACAATGATGAAATATTTTTGTCAAAAAATAAATTAAAAAAATAGCCAAAAATAAATCAAAAATAGGGAGAGGGTGGCGGCCACCATCAAACGATGGGGTTGTGGCATGCACCGCCCCCACTGTTCGACAGCGAACAATAGTGGCCACCATTAACACCCCACCACAAAGTCGCCCGTTGAACGGCGGGGCAGTGGCATTCACCGCCCCCACCGTTGGATAAATCGGGGTGGCTCCACTGTTCAACGGCAAACGATGGTGGCCGCTGTCTCCCATAATATTTTTTCACTTTTTACACATCTATGGTAGTTCGTTGACAAAAAAAATTATACTATTGTATAAATCACAATTTTTTTGAGTTTAATAATGTCAATTTTGAGTCGAATCGCAATTGGTCACGGTGGCCGGTCAGCTACTGACGACGGCGGTTGCTTTCTTTTTATTTATTTATTTTATTATTTAAATAACTAATTAGTAGTTGACACTTGAATATTTTATGTCAATCTATTTTTAAATTTTGTGTAGAGTAATTATTATGCCTCTCTAATACTAAAATTAACAAAATTTTACTAACAAATTAGGACAAAATTAAATTTTTTAAAACTCGTAAAATAAAATTAAAAATTAGATTAAACTCGTAAGACAAAAATATCCTTTATCCATTTTCGAAACTATCAAATTAACACCCTATAGTGCAATTATTCTAAAAGAATTTTAAAATAATCTCAATGTCAAATTAAGGAGGGAAAGTAGTAATTATCAAAAAATTTAGGGGAAAATCGTAATTATCAGAAAAGGGAAAATATCAAAAGGTATATTATACCAAAAATATATATATAATGAGAATATTTTGTAAAAGATTAATGGAAATTCAGTAATTAATATTTATTCACAGCAGTTAAATAGTAATGAATTTGTGGAGTAAATAAATTTCTTTTTTTTTAAAAAATAAAAATAAAAATAAAAATAAAATATATCTGAAAGTAATCACAATCCTCAAAAAAGAAAAAGAAAAGAAAGTATTTTTCACAAGAGTTTCTTTACAAAATTTTTTGAATTTGTTTTATTATTAAGTGATTCTTATAAAAATTAGCGGCGAAACTGTTGCAGGCCTTAGGTTATATATTATGTATAAAATTTCTTAAAACTATATTATGTATATAATGTTTTGAGATTAAAATACCTATTTTGATCTTTAATTTTTTTTTAACTTTTTATACTTAATAAGTTAAATTGTTAATTTAAAAAAATAGTCCCTAATAATATTAAAGACTTATTTTTTAATACATTATTTAATTTTTAAATAATATCTCATATTCTCTATTTTAATGTATTTTTCTAATAAAAAAATTATTTTATAAATAGTCCATTTTTTTACATTTTTCTAATTTCATGTTCTTATTTAGATAAAAAAAAATTATATTTACAAGTAATCACATCTATACATTTGTTCTTTAATACAAAAAGAATTTTATACTTTGAAAGAAAAAGAATTTTTTTAATTTAACTTATATAAATAGACTCACAATTATATAATATAATATATTAATAATTTTATCTTCTTTTCAATTCGCATCAAACTAATTTTGTCCGTAAAATAATTATCCTTATGTTCACTCTTCTCGTATCTATTACAACTAATGAATATTTTTTTTTTTTGTTATACATGTTATCATGACAAGACTTCACAAAAAAATAAAATATAACTTTTTAACATATTTATTAATCACATATATTAAAAGAAAAATTGTAAAAAAAAAAAGAATAAAATCAATTATAAATAGCTTTAGTGATATGAAAGAACGTAAACTATTTTTTTTTATATAAAATCATGCTAAAGTTTTCAATAATATTTTTTTGAAAGAAACAATATTGTTTCATCCATTATTGACATAAGATAAAAATATTTTTTCATAATTTAGTTTTAAATATTATTTTATATTTTTATTAAACTTAAAATTTATGTTATGATTTAGCCTCTTAAAATTGAAATCTCAATTCCGCCCCTAATAAAAATAGTTTAAATAAATATTTATAAAATGTAAATTTTTTCTATTGCCAAATGCACTATAAAAATATAAGTGAAACTATTAAAAGAGACTTTAAAATAAGAATTATCTTTCAAAAATAATTAATTATTTAATACTATTTTTCAAAAAATAATATTTTAATTATAAAATTAAGATGAAATTTATATCTCAACCAATAGATAATAATATATCATTTGAATGTAAATAAAAAAAGATCATTTTATAGAAAGTGTTACAAATTTAATAATTATTTACTTTATTTTTTATATTCATATGGTGATTTTTTTTTATAAATATCAATAATTATTATATAAGTGAACTACAAATTTTGTATTCCAATTTTATATGAATTTCAATATTTTCTCATTAATTATTTTATTTGTCAATTGATAAAAAATATATATGATTTTTTTTAACTTGTATATAGTTCAAAACTGTTATGGGTTATTTTTTTATTACTTTCCTCTTAACCAATAAGAAAATCATATTAAGAAATTTATATCTCACGTGATAATTTAATTTTTATTAAAATTCAAAACACAAAATTATTTAGACTAACTTAACTTGTATTGTCTACTACTCTTTAGAGAACACATGCCATATGATAATCTTTATTGAAATTTAAAATACAAATCTACTTGATCTATATTATTTATCTATTTTACTCTTAAAATATTTACTGCTCGCATAACAATTTTTATTAAAACGATTTCAAAAACTCACATATAAGTAAAAATTTAAATATATTCTAATATCACTAATAACAATTTGAATGCTTATCATTATCTTAAAAAATTAACTTATTAAATATTATTATATATCTATTCACATATACTTTAAGATGCACCTAATTTTTATCTACGTAAAACGTGACACTTGCCTAATCGCAAAAATATACAAATTGACGTAGCACGACTGTATAATTACTAACTCACATAATTTCATTTATGTGTCTTCATCCAACAACAATAATAATAATAATAGTAAATCTTTCATACAATACTAGAATGGAATGTCCAACTAACTTAAAATTTATAAACATAAGTTTTGTCCAAACCATTTACAAGAAACTTGTTTTATTGAAAATAATAAATCCCTAAACAAGATTGATTCAATTAACATGCACAAAATCAAGGGAGCCGACGGAAGGCCGGATTGCCATCAAGAATGTAGATGAGCTATAGTTGCAAAACCCTGCTACCACAAAACCATTACTTATTATTATTATTTTTTAATCATTGGAACCAAGACAATTTTGAGGGGGAAGGGTGTTAAAAATTAAGCTTGGAGGCCTTTTAACAGGCTGCTTTCTCTGAAGTGAGCAATTCTTTTACAGCCACCAAATCAGGAAGCAAAATTGCTCTAGATTTTCTCCATTCCTCGGCATCAGCTGTTTTAAACCTATCTAATACTAATGCATGCATCCCCACACTCTTCGCCGGCACATAATCTTTGCGCACACTATCTCCAATATGCAATGTTTCCTCCGGTGCAATATTTCCAGCTCTTGCAAGGGCAATCTCGTAGATTTTGGGATCTGGTTTCTCAATGCCTTCAAGACCAGAGAACACACCAAAATCCCACTCGGTCCCCTGAAATGTTTGGTACACGAGGCCATTCTCAGAAACCATACATTACATATAATATAAAAGTAAAACAGACAAAAGCAATTAGTAGCGTCCATGTCAGAAAATCTACACTTGCGGTGCTGGTACATGTAGTTTACTTCATGTGAATTTTAAAACCCAACTTCACAAGAATTTTAGAAACCAAATTCTTGATGTAGCAAATGGGAAACTGTATAGTTTTTGGTTCTTTTTTGAAGATATATCTCACCATAACTTGACTCTGCATGATTAGTATGCACAGGCATATCCAACCATGCATATTTGAAAATTAATGGGTTTTCAGAAAATTGCAAGTCCAGCTAAGTCCACAAGGGTCAGTTTAAAACCAGGTTATGCAATTACAGAAACAAACAATAGGAATGCAAGTTTCAGTAAAATAACATAATTGCAGAAAGATAATAATGTGTTTACCTGGTTCAAACCCAAGGCTGGAAGAATAACATCCTGATAACGATATTCTGCATTGCTAATGATCCCCACTTTTAGACCCTTTTCTCGAGCCCATCTCAGGAATGGTTGGGAGTCTGGGAAGACTGTATAAGGTGCAGATGAACCGAAGGATGCATATATGCGTCTAAATATCTTCTCAAATGTCTCCTCATCATAATCATATCCTGCCTGTTAGTGCAAGAAGATCTTGTGTCATAAAAAAATCTAAAACTAAAATAATAAAACATGGGACACAATTATGACATTACTAAATACCATTACTATCTCAAGACATTATAAAATATGTGAATCAGTAAGAAGACCCTTTCCACAACAAATCCAACAAACTCCCTTCAGATTGTTATGTGGCATGTAAAAACAATTACAAGCTGATCATTTTGGTAATTAATAAGAAGTACCAAAAGATTTAATTTATAATGACATATTCGTATGTTTACCCTGTTAAACGAATCTCTGACACAAGTTCTCCACCACACAATATTGGGCATTTTTGCAGCATAACCAAAACAGGGAAAATTTTTGGCCCTCTCTTTATAAGCCAGTTTAAACCCCTCATGGACACGTTTGTAGTCAGGGCAAGGTAGTCCAACAGATTTGGCTGCCATGCAATAATAGTCACCAAGCTCACCTTTATAAGCTATAAGAGTACCAGTAACATCCACAGTGATACAGCGTAATCTTGACAGTAATGACATTGCAGTAATAATTGTGCAGCAGATTTTTGGAATTGAACAAATTCACAATATGCCTATCAAGATAACCGCAGTTCTCTGCTTCTTCTTAATAGGATCCTTCTGTAAAGTGAATAGACAGGTTCTTCAGTTATTCCAACAATTTTGTATCTGCGTGGTTCAACAGTGTCCACAATTATCACCCAGAAAAGAGATGACTATAATGTTACATCATGAAATATGAACTTTAGCTCAGTTTTCCATACAAGTCCAATGCTTCAAGTGGTCAAGAACGTGGCCTAGGTCATAAAAACAACATTCACCATTCCACCATCTGTAAATCTTAATTACTTTAATCTTCAAGGGGATTAAAGAACAGTGAATTGTTTGCAGCAAGATAATTATAAAGTGAAATTCCAATCATTGAAGGAAAATTTACAAATCATCTTAGTTAACTAGTGTAAAATACCATCAAAACTCGTCATTTCATAGCCTTTATGATAGAAGCAACCAAGAAAATAGGCCAAAATGGGATATTTTTAATTAAACGCTGAAGAAAATTAAAGAAATTCAGATTTCTAGGATGTATGTCTATTAGAGGATGGAGTTAGAACAAAGCACATGGAAATTCATTCGTCCACAATAGATTAATCAAGATTCTCTTCATTTCCAGTAGCTCAAATTTGAAAAGTATCTGCTATGTTCCTTGAAAATCAAGTGATGCATATTGATAAACATAATAATTTAAACAAAGAAAACATGTAAAAACAACACAACAAGGTTATAGGACAATTATGTTAGAAACAAGTATTAGATCAAGAAAATAAAACTGAAGAACAATGATTGTTCTTATATACTAGATGAAACTTCTCAGAATTTGTTAAGCAATGCTAAGTAACATATTAATCACAAAACTCGATCATAGCTATTTTTTTCATTTGCAAATACCATACCATCAATTCAAACTGCTGCTACCAAGGTATTCTCTGGGTGACTACTATTAAGTTATTATTTTAATATATGTAGGTATGTATGTTACACACACACACACACACACACACACACACATATATATAAAGGGAAAAAAACTCATCCCAACCTAAAATTCAAAAATTTTTTGTTCCAGTCACCAAAATTCCTACAAACCTTCGGCTTTAGATATCCACGGAAGTCACAGAGTCAAATGGTCAATCATTTGCTTTAACATATACAAGTTGCACAGGTCCAAAATTGTTATGACAACTACGATAACATTGAAAGAAAGAGCATTTATCTTCCTGTCTCTAACTTTCAGGTTAAGATATAAACTGACTAAAGCTACCAATGGTTTCTTTGATCTAGTACATACATTCTCCTTCCGTAATTGGTAATAGAGGTGCTTTTTCTATACTTTGGAAGCACAACAAATAAAGTGTTTGGTAGCCATTATTTCAACTCCACTTCTAGGTGTTTATCAAACACTCCCCTTCTTCCGGTCCACAACTAGTGCTTCCACTCTGCAGCAGTTGTGGCTTCAAACCACACCACCTCTAAACGAAATGGACCCTTAAAATAGTCACGAAAGTTGTCAAAAAGTTCTAATTTCGGGTAGATTATTAAGCCAAACTGCTGAAAGGCAGGCATCCGGAACAGCCTTCCACCTCTTGTTTTGCTTTTCTTTTTCCACAGATCTGGAACTTTGCACACTCACTCCATTCAGTTCGCCACCATAGAACTCAACAGTTACACCTACTTGTTCGACACTATATCATTTACCACCAATTTACCACAATAGAACTTAAACAGCCCACAAAGAGAATGCTCATTGGAAAAAACAAATCCAGTTCGTTTGATACAAAAGAAGCAAAAACTTTTACATCAACAAAGTGAAAACCTGCGACTAAAAGCAAATTCTGACTCCATATAAGCAAAATCTAAACATTGCATAACAATGTATATAACCCAATTCATCACCAACCTGAGCTCCCCAAGAAAATGGCTAATAAAATCCCGTGGCCAACAAAGATAACACTATATATGTCAAACTCCCATAAATAAAAACTGAAAGCTCTGATTTTGTGCCAAATAACAAGATTCACATTATCTAATAAACACAACAATGAAATACACAAATAAATATCAAGATAAACAACTCAAAAAAAAACTAGAGAGATGGCAATGCAAAGCTAAAGACCAAATTTTCAGAGTCACGGGGAAGAAGAAAACCCCATGAAGAAAAAAGGAAATAAGACATACCCAGCAGCTGAAATGAAGAAAGGTCGACGTCGGTGAATAGATTTTCTAAATTTGGAGTCAACTTAATTCTAAGCAGCTTCAGCTATTAGTACATTTTCATGGGACAGACCACACGCTGCCTGAATTTGTTTGTATATATGCATATATAGTAACTTATGAGGGAGAAAGAGACACCCGCATTTCGTTATTTGCATTGTGGCCCCTATATAGTACTTTAATTTTTATTTTTTCCACCTTCAGAGTACTAATTTTCATATGGGTCCTCACCTTGATTTACTCTCTTACCCTTGTCGGTTTTCGGTAATATATTACAAGAAAAAAGTACATGAAGAATTTTTATTTGAAAAATCCATAAAATAACATTAAATTGTATTTCTCTCTTATTCGGTTTTTTCAAATAATAAAAATGGAAGTTTTCAAGATTTTGAAAAAAAAAAAAAGTTTCCCAAATGACTCAAAAAATGATTGATGATTATAAAATTTATCATTTCTGCTTACTTTAATGCTATTAAAGTCATGCATAATGTAATTGGTTAGAATTAAATTTTTGTACTTAAATCCAAATTTCTAGTACTTGAACTAAATCAAAGTTAGAATCCAATTAAAAAAAAAAATCTTTCTTAAAAGAATTTCACTCACCAGCATTCAATATTTAAAGTGAAATTTTCATTTGACCTAATTGAGGTACAGAGAAAATGAAATATATTTTATTCAATTAGTTTTATTGATGATCTCCTCATATGAAATGGTATCTAATGAATAAAAAAGGAAAAAAAAGCATGTTTTCTTTTCAAATGTAAGAGGTTTTTTTTATTCCCGTTGAATTTAAGTAGTAACAAAACAAAAAAGTTTAACAATCATTAGAACAAATTCCTGGCCAACATGTGCCATGTTCGCCTAACAACCACCATAGCACATGTTTGATTTCATCTGATACATTTATTTGTACTCTGATTGTGATTGAGGGTGTAGATGAGTGGAATATGAAAAAAGTGGCACAAATAAAATAATGACAACATACAAGGATGTACAAAAATCGAAATCCATTCAACGCCCAAAACCGTGGACGCTCGCGGCTTTGTCCGTGGTATCATGAATCGCCGAAAAGAAGAAATGCTTAGATTCTAGACTTTCTTGCCAAGTTTATTTTTTGGAAGCAAACATCATTATTATTATTATTATTATTTAAAATGTCCAATTTCAATCTTATAATATTATAATTTAATATAATACTAACCCTTCATAATTAAAGAAAAATATATAATCAATTCTCCATAATCAAGTGTTTTTTACAAGATCAAATCTCAATCTTACAATATTATAAATCAATACAATATCGACCCTTCACAATAGACAGAAAAATAAGCAATGAACTTTCCTCTTACTGCCCCTTTAGTGCAAGCTGAACTGCCCCTTCTCTTGTGATATCATCCTTGTAGTCCTGCTTAAGAATAGATTGTGCTGCCTGGTTGTTCGCCCCAATTGCTGCAGCCTTCCAACCACCATAGTTTCCACTTGGATCACTCATATAAAGCTGGAAACCGTAATTTTTGTCTCAGCCTGCAAAGAGAAATGAAACACCTAGTTATGTATACCATATTATTTACGAGACCTGCATCTTGATGGCTGTAAGTGTTACGGGTCGGTATTGGTCTGATTCAGGTAAAGACCATCGAATGACTGTGAAACATATCCAGTTATACTTGAGAGGTACGAAGGATAAGTTTCTGACTTATGGAGAAAGCTATTTACAAATGAGATGATATATAGACTCAAACTTTCAATCTAATCTGGATGATATAAAATCTACATCTAGTTATGTATTTCTTTCAACGGTACCAAAGCTAGTTGAATGAGTACATTTCAAATGTCCACATTTAATTCTACCTTAGAGGTAGAATATGTTGCAGCTTGAGAAGCTTACAAAAGAAGCTCACTAGATATTCAAGCCAGTTGTAAAGTTTAGAATAATTCTAAGCTCAATGAATTTTACCCTAGTATAATGCAACCATAACGGGGTAATTACTCAAGCTAAGAAATTATAAAACAAACAAAAAATCTAATCACATGAATTCCCAATACCACATGATTAGAAATATCTTAACTATTAAAGATGTAAAAGAATCTAAGATACATTTTATAAATAACATTACGGACCCACTGACTAAAGCATTAACTCTTAAAAGTGTTTGAGAAACACATAGAGTCAATGGCTTAATATAATTGGCCTTGAAAATGGTAAATAAATTGATAAGTCAAAGAATGAATTTAATAATGCAAATTGTTTACATTATTGGAAATAAATTCAAAGTATGGCCTTCCAAGTTTAATGCATTTGAGAAATACAAAATGCAATTATTTAATGCAAAGATATTTGCATTATTAAACTTATGAATATTACAAGTAGAAATAAAATGAATGGTAGGTCGTTGAATAAAGTGGTGCTTCATTTTAGAGTAGTTGGTTGGCCATTACAAGCTTTAAATACAAATGTTTTTGTATTTTAATCTAAGAGACAAATGAATGGATGTGTGGTTAAGTGTTGGCCACTTGAGAAAATGTAATGTAGGGACCTAAGAAAAAAATAATTGAATGAGTGGAGCACTTATGCAAATAATAAGTGTAATTGAGGGACCTAAGGGATGAATGAATTCATTCCCCCTACACTTGATTATACGACAATTGAGAGAAAAAGGTAAGAAAGAGTTTGTTCTTTTGGTTTTTCAAGTGTTGTGACAGCAAAAGAATCTTCTTATATTCTTTTCTTATGTATGATCAAACTATGTATTAAAGATAATGGAAAATCAAAATTGATTTTGCATAAGAGTTGTTCAAAATAATTTTAATGAAAATTATTTATAAGTGTTATGTAAGAGTTACATGAACATATTCATCATCTCTATTTTTTTAGAAACAAAGAAAAAAGAGTTTGAACACAATATTTTACTAGAAATTCTAATTAAAGCTACTATTTTAGCTTCATAACCCTATTGGACCGTTATGAGCTAGAATTTGTCAATAATACATTTTAAGGTAAGTTCTACATTTAGAGATTGGATCACTTGAAAATTTGTAAAGTTATATTCATTAGGTAAGTGTTCATCATTTATAAATTTTGTATAATAGTTATATTTATACATGTATGTGATGTATGTATATATATGCTATTAATTAAGTGTATTTTGTTAATATGCTTCCGCTGAGTGTTATAATTTTTTTGAAATTGTACATACACTTATAAATCAGACACTTACTCATCAGTCTCTTCAAATGAAAATATAACTCGTTAAAGTTCTAAGAAATCTTAATACAATCATTGAGGTCGTTTTCCAAGACACACACCTACTAAAAAGGCTCAAAGCACAAAAAGAGACACATTAAATGAGAAAAATAATCAAACAAGAAAACTACGGGCCCTACCATGAGAACTCATTGCCATAAGCTGTGGTTAACTAAAAAACCAAGACTTCGAGAGTAAAATAGTAAGAAAAGAATAAGAAACAAAAAAAAGTCAATTATCAAATCATCACGAGCACCTTGTTCAAAAAGCACCATGGTCAAAACCAAGTCATTAACTTTAAGTAAAATGGTTAAGAAATCAACAAGTAAAAGCTCAGCAGACAACAAATAACAAAAAAAACAAAAACTCCAGAGACAGTATAGTATTTACAACAAACACCTAAACCTATAGGGCAACAGATTAAGATATGTAGCACGTTAGCATTGAAGTAGCACATTTTTCAGGCAAGGCCCGTTCTACCTCCAACAAGGACAATATATACTCGTACCTCACTGTCTTCATGAAGGGAAGATCAGATAGATGAAGTAACCCTGGTTAATGCCTCAACCAGCACCTCAAAATTGAAGACCCATTTAAAGCTTGTGTATCAGTACCTTTAATTGTTGCAAAAACAAAGAAATGACAATTAGTCGTTAGAATAAAGGGACACTATTTAAAAAACAAACCAAAACCAAAGCTACCTTCAGTTGAACAAAAATCAGAAGAGACAAAAAAATCCTTAATCAACCCAGAAAATACAAAATTGTCCTAGGAGAGCAACTTTTTATAACGATAAAGACAATGGAGTATTAAAGTCCACCAGTGGCAGTATAGTTTATTGGATCATATACATCATTATGTACTAGTTCTAATAAATCAGTAGCTTAGTGTCCACTTCAAAATTTTTGACTTGTGTTTTTTAAAAACACATGTTCATATCGTGACAAAGCACAATAAAGACAACGAAGTATCAAAGTCCACAAGTGGCAATGTGATTATTGGATCATATACATCATTATGTACCAATTTCAATAAATCAGTGGCTCAGTGTCTAACACCTATATAAAGATTTTGTCATCTTCCTTTAAATACTGGATTCATAAACTGGATAAGGTTTTATAGTTAGATCAAGTATTTGATCATCTTTAACCAGACGAGATAGTCCTTTCACGCCTACATAACCTAATTTCTTATACCACAATTCGTTATCATTCAAAGTTTTCGAATTACTATTTATTTTGTTAACCTAGATATTTTTATGCATTTCTTATTATATTTGAGATATAATGGTAATTTATTAACTAACACTCAGTTTGTAAAACATTATCATGATCATATAAACATGAGGAGCTATTCAAATGTATTTGTAATAACCCCCTCTATCTAACACAAGGAGTGATATGATTCGCCTAATTATGTTTGGTGCAAAATAACAAATATACAACATTATGCTTCTACTAGAATGGAGAAGTGACTTAAAAGTTTTAACAGTTTCGTCTAGAAAATCTCTATTTTTTACGCAAAGCTGTACTTCTCATTTTATAACTTCCTAACATTGCTCAAATAATGCAACATCTTATATATGAAATGTTTATCTTTTTTAAATTAAGGTTTCTTGAATAGTAATGCTTACTATTTTAAACTAAATTATAATAGAAATATTTTAATTGCAATTATTCTCTATATGTAGTTTGGATATATCAAATAAATTTCAGATGAACATAATACTACTTGTACATCTCATATACATATGCTCTTATTGAAGATCATTAGATATTGAGGTCAAGATATATGATTTGACTCCCAAATTATTCTTAATTTTTTTTTATAAGCTTCCGTCTTTTCTTAAGCAAGTCCAAATATTTATTTATACCCTATAGTTTGTGTGCCAAGATCAAGTATATTAATGGGTTGCTCATAGTCATTTTATCTCTATCAGACACTAACCTTATCACTATAAGATAAAATAAGAGATGTTTAGTAGAATATTTTTAATCATTAATAAATAACGCTTTAGATTATGGGTATAACTTTTATATATATTTTAATCTAAAGACGCCTTATTACTGTTTACATAATCCCCCTAGATATCTCAAAAGGAAAAATGATAGTTTAAATTTTTTAAACTTTACAGTATGAAGTAGACTCCATTGACTTTTTACTCCTGTCTCACGCTCTAGTAATCTTAACATTTGTAAACCCAAAAGGTTGGCAACTCTTGTCAATTGTATGTCATGCAACTCTTACTATTAATCCTAAATACATTTTATCTGCACACTCTAGTGATCTAGGATAAGTGTATTTTAGATTAACTAGTCAATCATCAAATATATGCTACTGATACTACCTGCACACTTTAGCGATCTAGGCCAATATTTTTGCATATATTTACCCCATCTCATGTTTAACTAGTATAGCTTGAATTACGTCGACCAATCCCTCACACTTTAGTGATCTTGAGAATGATTGAAGTGATTCGTTTAAGATTGTATTGACAAAACAGATCATTATATAATATTATCTCATAACAAAATGCTATTCAATTTAATTAAGAGAGATTTTAAACATATCCGTATCTTATGAAGATGATTATTTTGATCATTCATTTATTTTTACTCAAACATAACTATCCCCACCAATAGAGCATCCATTGTAGTTATCAATGTAAACGAATGATTATGTCATGTTATGACAATATTATAAGCATGATAAAGCAATTGAGAGTCACAATATGAAGAAATTTAATAATTTATTTTTTTTGAAACAGTACCGAACGCCATGAAGTCTGAAAGTGAATGCCGTGTTCATGAGAATAAAGCTTTGGCACTGCCTGGTGAATGCCGCAATGCACCAGGTAGTATGTTGGGTGGCGCTGTGCCAAGAGCTGGCGCCGCGGTGTCTAGCAAAGTTGTACCCAATGCCGTGGCGTTGTCCTGTGAACGTCGCAACATTTCAAGCAATATGTTGGGCGCCACAGTTGACATTTTGAAACACTGTTTTCTCACTTCGGTTCTCAATGTTTCTCATGTACATCATCTTTAAATATCATTATGCTTCAATTCTAAATATTATACTATTCAAGAATACCACAACATATTCATCACCATGTTTAAACATCAAACATCACCATGATTAATTTTTAAATGTCATAAAATTGGTCAAATATATAACATCATCATGTTAAACATATTTAACAACTAGAAGTATCACACACTCAATTTAGTATGCTCTAATACCATTTATTGAGTGAGTGTGTGATTTATGAGTGTATGTGTAATTTTAAAAATTTTAGCAGTGGAAGCATATTAACAAAATACACTCAATTAATAGCATGTATATAAATTATCACATATATGTACAAATATAACTACTATACGAAATTATAAATGTTGAACACTTACTTAATGAGAGTAGCTTTGTAAATTTTTAAGTGATCCAATCTTCAAATGTAGAGCTTACCTTGAAGTGTATTCTTGAACAATTCTAGTCCATTACAATCCAGTGGAATTATGAAACTAGAATAGTAGCTTTGATTAGAATTTCCAGCAAAATATTGTGTTCAAACTCTTTGAACACTAATCTTTATTTCTAAGAAAATTTGAGATGGTTTCTCTATTATCTTTGATACATAGTTTTGCCATCCTTAAGAAGAGATAAGGAGAATATTCTTTTAGTTTTTCAAGAGTTGTTCAAAATCAATTTTGATTCTCTATTATCTTTGATATATAGTTCGGCCATCCATGAGAGAATATGAGAAGAAGATTCTTTTGTTGTCATAACACTTGAAAAACTAAAAGAACAAACTCTCTCTTACCTCTTTCTCTCAATTGTCGTATGATCAAATGTAGAGAGAATGATATTCATCCCTTAGTGGTTACAACATTTACTTATTATGCATAAGTGCTTAACTCATTCAATTATTTTATTTTTCTAGGTCCCTCTATTACATTTTCTCAACTAGCTAACACTTGACCACACACCTATTCATTTGTCTCTTGGATTAACATACAAAATAATTTGTATTTAAAGCTTGTAATGGCTAGACAACTACCCTAAAATGAAGCACCACTTCAATGGCCTGCCATTCATTTTGTTTTCACTTGTAATATTTATTAGTTTAATAATGCAAATATCTTTGAATAATTGCATTTTGCATCTCCCAAATGCAAAACTTGGTCGACCATACTTTGAATTTATTTTCAATAATGCAAAAAATTTGCATTGTTAAATTCATTCATTGACTTATCAATTTATTTACCGCCAAATATATTAAGCCATATAGTAACTAAAGTCAAATAATTAATGGTTGTTGTGGTGTCACTTGTCATCATTCAATTGGTTAACAACCTTTGTCAACTAATTTAATAATATACTTAACACCTAAGCCTTGATAAATGCATATCCTGAGGTATACTAATTCAAATATCTAATTTTTGCTAGAATTTTTTGGATTGAATATTCAATCCATTATGCTACCTTAGTGCGCAACGAGTACACTTTATATTATGAGACTCTCTAGGTCTACACTTGGTTTTTCATATGGAGCTCCTTCATACGTCCGTGATAATGTCCCCCACACATGTTATAGATATTATAAAGTAGCGCTTTAGACCATATAAGTTGAGGTGATAACATATTCATATAATCCTTCCGTCATTTATATCCTAAAGAGTATAGACATAAATTATCATTGTCAATTTTCTATTTGCTCAATCAAAAATAATATCCATGATATTGTTTATCCTTACAAAAAATATTTTCTAGGGTTTATGCTTATGGCCACAAGACTTTTTAAAATACAATCTCAGAACATCAGGATATAAAACTCATTCATATGAGCTGACGGACCTCATATCTATGCACATTAGACTCCATAAGTATCGAACCATACCCAGCAACACCTAGCGGTCAGACCATAAAAGATTTCTAACATGTGTAGAATCAAAGTATAATGGATCACTCATAAGTCTACCGTGGTGCTTGGATCAAAATACCACGAATACTACTCAACTTGAGAAGACATTATATTGATGGCTTTATGAGATATTTATTGGAGGTCCTCGTGAGTCTGTTCAGTACTGAGTCATTTCTAATTACTTATATCTCTATATGAGCTTCCACTAAGCTCATGGTTTGCTAAGAATAACTATATGGGCCATCTAGATATAAAAATACACTGATCTATATAAATGAGTTTCATCGATAGACCCGCATCGTGGTGCTTAGGTCAAAGTACTATAAATATTACTCAACTCAAGAAGACCTTATATTGATGGCTTTATGAGATGTTTATTGGAGGTCCTCGCGAGTCTGTTCAGTACCCAGTTATTTCTTATTACTTATATCTCTA
Organism: Ailanthus altissimus; assembly: GCA_946807835.1. NCBI lineage: Eukaryota > Viridiplantae > Streptophyta > Magnoliopsida > Sapindales > Simaroubaceae > Ailanthus > Ailanthus altissimus. The sequence continues at coordinate 6,427,807 of OX327690.1, read as the reverse complement.
CACGAGCTTCCACTAAGCTCATGGTTTGCTAAGAATAACCATATGAGCCATCTAGATATAAACATACACTGATCTATATAAATGAGTTTCATCGATAGACCCGCATCGGTAAAATTAAACTAGGAATATGGTGTTTGAGAACATATTTACATAATGACATTTTCTAGCACCATTTACAACTCCTTGCAACTATGTCATTACTAATATATTCTCAGGTCTTTGTTCCATTTCAAATAAAGCTATAACTCTTTGGATTTTGCTAACTTTTATAACCTACTAACTCTTAGTGCTTATAACTTTTAGCATTAATCTAAACTTTTTTAGACCAGATCTGAACTTATTCAGACCAGATCTGAACTCTTTCAGATCATACAACGTCTGAAACATTACAAGCTTATTTTTATTTAATAATTAATACTATTAACGATTTTATTAGAAATGATAATTGTATAAATACTATAATTAAATATTTATATATAATGAGATGACATATAAGCAAAAATCTCAATAAAGGCATCTCTTGAGTGAGACTTTTTTAGGAACCTTTGGATATGATCTACGGTTAAGGTCTTTTAAAAGCCTTTATTAATAGAAGTTGAGGTTGAAACTCTTCATAATTCGCTTTTTTCCTTCCTTCATCTTTATTGACAAAGAAAGTGCTTGTGCTTTTCTAGTTTTTCTTTCACTTATTGCCATTTTTTTTAAATTTTTATTTTTCTTTATTCAACTTTTAATAAAGGTAAGAATTCGCCATAGAATTATTTGTTTTTCTTTTTTTTAAGGGATTTTCCCTAGGTTTTTTATGCTCTAGTGATTTTTTCCCTAAGATTTTTCATTTGACAACTATAACAATTCTTTTGGTATTTTGATGATCTTTGTTTTTTTTTCTTTGGTTATTAAAGATTGTGTGAAAGAGAGTATTTACCTTCCTTTTCTATTAAGGAATATATTGGCCCCAAATCAGCTGGATTCTTGTAATTTTAGTCATTAGGCAAGAGTGGTTGTTAAGACTGAGCCAAGTGATTATGAAAATGAGGAGGTTCCACTAATTTACGAAAAATGGTAGGGATGATTCTCTTAAGTGAGAGTAGCCTTTAAGAATGGAGTATATGTTATTCTTTTTTCTTGATTATTTGGAAATTGATGTTTGCTTATATTTCCTTTGCAGATATGCAAGGCAGTGATGATAACAAGAAGTGTACTTTGTTAAGAAGAGCCTCTTTCTGAGTATCCTTCTGTTTGAGAGTCTGTTGGGGGCCTTTTTGTTCGAGGTTAGTGAGAAACCAAATTACAAGTCTTGATCATGTTCATACGTTGCTTTTGGTTAAGGTCGAGGTCGAGGTCGAGGTGCTTTGGAGATTACTACCTGAAGACCTTTTAGTGTGGAGGAGAAAGAAAAATGAATAGTTAACTTTTCTTAACCAAAGTTTGGTCATACACTTCTGAGGGAGGAACCAACTAATTGGGATGTTGTTCATGAGTTGATAACAAGGAATGTCCTACTTATGACTTTGGGTTGCTTCTTGACTGGTTTTCAGGGCAAGTATTAGTATTGTTTCCTTTGTTTAGGGAGGCTATCACCTGGATTAGACTGATACTTGGCTCATAACACTTACAGCTAAACTGATGTTAGGTCTTGTACACATTATAACATACATCAAGCTTTCAAAAACGATGAGATGTTAGACAAGATGTTGTCATTACTCTATTATCTTTGCTATAATTACTCTAGTTATAAGCGCAAACGCACGCTATTATATCAAGTAATATATGATTTTAAGTCAAAGTATCATTCTCATAGGGACTACACGATCTAATTTTTTAATCAATTACTAAAATTATATCTACTTTACTTTTATCCAAAAAATTTAAATATGAAATTCAATTAATTAGCCTAGTTCTATCAAACTAAACTAAACCTAAATAGTAAACAAACAAAGAGTTGAATTCACCAATGAATAACAATCTAGGGTTTCGACTTATTCCTTAGTATTTTATTTAAATCATTAACCTCTTAGTTCATCTTATAATACAAATTGATTGGTTAGACTTCAATCTTATCACAAGTCTCTATTGATGGTCGAGTAATTATATTACGCATTCTAACAACTACCTATATGTCTATGGTAATTAGAATAGAATGTAATTCATTAAAACCAGGTCTAAATCAAATCACACATGCCATTTAGATATATGTTTATTTTACATAGAACTCATAGTTGTTATCCTATGATCATGCATCAAACTATCATAGGCTAATAACATGAATCCTTTTGTCGAATTCATCATGGTCCTTTAATCATTCAAAATATTGGCAAGATATAATTAAAGCATTAAACTCAAGATAGAATGAATCAATTGTATGTGTTACTTTATGAACTAAAAATTAACAAAATTCAACTACATACTAGGTTTAATAGTCTAACCTTAAATAAAAAACGTTTAGCTCATCACCAAACAAAAAGTATCAAAATAATCTATAAAAAACAGCAAGAATAAGAACATAATGATAAGGAAAGAGAAGAAAAACTAATCAAGAAGATGTCTTGAGTTGCTTCTCTCTCTTCCTTAACTTGACCTTGAATCTTAAACTTGAATATTGATTTCTTAGCTTTGATCTCTTGATTTGTGTTATGAATTATTTTCCTAAGTTTTGCCTCTAAATTTTTTTGTCTTTTGACTCGTAAAAAAGTAATTTTATAAGTTTAAGAAACCTTAGGGTCGAGGGCTTTCGCATCTAAGTCGAAATAAGACTTTTAAGGAGGTATTTTTGCTATTGCACGAGCGTCGTGACGCTCAAACCTGAAAAATGAAGACTGGAGTGAACCACTTAGGCGCTATAACATCGGGGTTCAACGAAAATGTTATGAAAAGGATTCAAGTGTTATGAAAAGGATTCAAGTCATAGAATAAGGTTAGTAAAATTCTCAGAAAATATGTATAATATGACTAATATTAATGAACATAATTAAAATAGAAGATCATCTTAATGAAACAAAAAGCAACTCTCTAGATTTCTCTTAGAAATAATTAATCTTTATGATAATGACGGAGGACCTAGCTAGCTTGGTTAAAGAACTCAATAACAGTTAAGATTGAAGCCAAATATTGGAGTAAATCTATAGGGGATTAAAATATTTTCCATAGGAATAGGAAGTAATTAAGGTGAGAAACAACTCAGCAAAGGGCATCTCTATAACCTTATAAACAAACCCCTGTCGTGAAGAGATAATTTAACTTGCAAAGCAACAACAATGGAAGAGAAAAGTGAGAGTACAAGTGTAAATATGCTTATTCTCACACTATTACTTGCGTTCATCTTGAACACCAGCACTACGGCGGTACAAATGTCGGCAAAATGTAGGGAATAGAGGAGGATGTTGGTGAATGCTTGCAAGCCTTTAGTTATAAGAAGGCCTCTAAGTGCATATTGTTGTGAAAGATTAAGGGTTACACATATTAACTATGTTTGTTCAGTTATTACTCCAGCGTTGGCTGCTCTTATTGATGTAAGTTATGCTATTAAGGTCATTCAAAGTTGCAGACGACAAGTTCCTTGCCACTTTAAGTGTGGAAGTAAGCTTATCTTTTTATATATATAGCAACTCTTTTTACTCTCTCTATCTATCTATATGAATAATAGTACAACTTATGCTTTACTACTTTTTCTTTACAGGTATCACAACACCATAATGAATATGGGGAATCTTTTTGTTGATCATTGCTTAGATTCACTTTCACAATAAATAATCATGATTCAGTTTGTGATTTAAGAGTCTGTATATAATAAGTGTATCTATGTGTAAGTACTTGTGTGGGAGATATTTATGGCGTGATGTTATGAATAAATAGAGAAGGAATTTTAGAGCATCTTGCTCAATGTATCTTTACTATGTGATTAGAAAACTTTGAAGATGTGGTTAATTTCATGCAAAATTATTCCAAATCAAAACTTTAGGATTGATACTCAGTTGGGTAGATGGTAATATTTGAAGGTCACGTTCAGCAATGAAGAGAAAGTTCTAAAGAGCCATGGTGTCTCATTCAAGGCACATGTTGAATGGATATGATCTACTTCATAAAATGTGATTTATTCTAAAGTTATAGTATAAATAATTCATTGTTGTGGAAATGATGAAAATTGACTTGATCTACTCGATTTGTAATGAGTATAAAAATGTTTAAAAATGATGGAAAATTTTATATTTTAATAAAAATTAGTGTGGAAACTAAATCGTCTTATTCATACTTACATGTATAGGGTTAGAGAATTATCTTAAGTTTTATTATTAAATTTGAATTAATTAGCTACAATTTTTTTTATTATCTGTGTGTGGGCATGTGGAATTATCCAAATAAGAGAAAATGAGTAAATCAATTCTCTTTATCTTAATACAATACTTAAAAAGAATTCTTATCATTTACTATTCTCTATCTCTCTTATATAAGCACCGTCCTTAGAAATTTTGAATTTGAATATAATTTGAGTTATGAGCTTTGTAGCTTCAACTTAATTGGCCAAGCTCAATTCATCTCATAACCTACCAAGTCTTTAAGTTAACCTCAAGTTATTCCACAATAAGTCAAAGTTGCACTCCAGTTACTTATATAAAAATAAAATAAAGCCTATTTTAACAAAAACTCTTTTAATTAAATTAGTCTTGGTCTTAGACAAATAATAACCACTTAATTAACCTTCTACTTTCATAATTAAAGATAGGTCATGGAAAAAATTATCATACCTCTTTAATTACTTATTTACTACTAAATCACTGAATTCTTTAATGATTATTTTATAATATGTCTATATTTTTAAATAAATTTACAAATAAATCTTATTATTCAATAAACAATTTATCAAATAAACTATGGTCACATATTTAAATGATTAAGTGTTACAAATAGCTTAGGTGAGCATCACTAAGTATAAATTTCATGTTGCAAGTATATGTTCTTATGACCCATGAAATTGCATATTCAAGTTATTGAGATTTTGGCGTGTATATGGATCTCACTCTGTGATAACTTAAAAGGCATAATACATAAATACAAGTTCATTACATGCTTATAATTAGGGTCAATCAAGCTTAATAAAACTTTTAATGAGTTAAGATCGATGACATTTTGTGGACTAAATTAAAATTCACATTAGTGCAGTTTAATTTATCATATACATTAGTTTTTCTAGTTGAAGTCTCTACTTTAATTATAAGATAAATCATCCACTTTAAGAAAGAGAAAAATTATAGTCTTATATAATGAAATGTCGTTTTCATTAAAGATTGTAGACATTGTTTGATTTATAAAGAACTTATAATCTATATCAGTATTGTATGCTTGATACATAAGTTACATATTTTATAAATATGGGCTCATTAATATATAAATATATATTGCATTAACCAAATAGTATATTCTTATACATGCTTTAAGGGTATATAATGTCTAACAATATTTCACTTGTCCTAAAGCATGTCGAGCATTTTTAAACTTCAATATCATTTATATAAGTTTCGAAACTCTTTACAAGCAAAGACTTGGTGACTAAATCCACTAGATTATCTGTTGATGCAATCTTTGATACCATAACCTCACCATTTTACACAAAATCTCTTACTAAATGATATTTTTTCTTAATATATTTTCCTCTCTTATGATATTTTTCTTCCTTAGATTGTTCTACAGCTCCACTATTATCACAATAAAAAATAATAGATATCTTAGAACTAGTTACCACTTCAAGCTCTATAAGGAATATATTAAAACTTGGTTTTATTAAAAAGATAATTAGTTTTAATTTCCAAATAATTTTATAAAAGTCATTTCGGAATCATTTACAAAGAGCTGTGGCCAAAACATTTAAGCATGCATTGTGAACAACACAAAATGGTGCCCTAGTTTGGTAAAACTAGTTTTACGGTTTAAAAAAACACACCTAGTTTTTATATGATTTTCCCTTGTAATTTGATGCATAATGCAACTCTAAATCTAGCTCCAAATTGGTCACTCGATTTTTAGAAGCGATTACCTAGTTTGCTATCCAACAGCTATAACTTTGTATTAAGAAAATCGATCACTCAATTTTTAAAAGCAATAAACCATTTTGGCTAAAATGTTGAATATTTCCCAATGGTCATAGATGACTATATTTCCAAATTTGCCTATATAAAACCTAATTTATTTATTCAAGAGATCCATCACTCACAAGTGTATCAAGGCATCATATTTCAATATCCTTAAGCCCTAATTGTACTAAACATTCATTTTAACTTATTTGGGAGTTTAAGTTATTTTTATTTGTTTAAATTTTTGTATTAGATTTACTCAAGTATTTTTAAAAAACACTTTGAGAGTTAAGGGATATAACATTCATTGTAAGGGTTACATTGATACCTTAAAAACTAATTTGGTTAAAGGTTTCTTAACACCTTGAAAGTTAAGTGTATTTATTCTTGATCTTTGTTTAAGGCAAGTTCAACGGAATCCTCAAGGTGAACTGCTTGAGGCATAAACTTAGTCCACATGGAGTGCCAAATCATATAAACATATAAGTGTTATTCTCTTTATCCCTTATTCTCTTATTTAATACTATTACTTAGGCTTTAATTTGTTTATATTATCAGTAATTGCATAAATTGTTCATATTAATGCATTATTTTTCTAAATATCTCTTCCTCTTGGGTTCCCTACCTATTTCACATACAATCTTTTATTCTCCAAAGATACTTGAATATATGCTTTACTGCAGTCTGATATTTTAGTCATGGATTTGGTTGATATTTGGTAACTATACTAACTGCAACAAATATCTAGTCTGGTATATAGCAATACATGCCTGAGACTTCTTATTATAGATGCACAAGGAAACCCTTTCACGCGATCCTTCTCTTCAGGTGTTTTAAAACACCGATTCTTGGATAGATCCGTCACATTTTGGATTCATGCATAGAAAACTTGATCAAAATTTTGTCTATATATGCTGTTAGAGATAAATTAACATCATATTTTTGCAATCTTGCTATAACTTAATCTTAAGAATGTAACTAGTTTCACCTAGTCCTTGAAATCAAATTGATTGGATAACCAAATTTTGACTATGATAATGCCTTTACATCACTCCCAAGGAGTATTATATTATCTACATGCAGGACTAGAAAAGCATCAACCATCTATCTATCTTTTTGTAAACACAAGGTTCATTAGAATTTTGATAAAAACTAAACGATTTGATTTCATTATCAAATTGTTTGTTCCAAAATCTGGATGTTTATTTTAGCTTGTAGATAGACTTTTATAGTTTGTAAACCATATTTTCTGAACTATAGTTATAAAACCATCTTGTTGTATCAGATAATACTTTCTTTCAGATTGCAATTAAGAAAGGCAGTTCTGACATCTATTTACTAAATGTCATAATCAAAATTTGTTGCAATGGATAAAGGAAATATAATGAATTTCAGCATGGTTATCAATGAAAAGCTCTTTTCATAAACGATGCTTTCTTTCTAAGTGTACCATTTTGCAACAAACCTAGATTTGAAGGTTTCCACCTTCTTATCTACCCCTCTCGTTCTCTTATAGACCCATTACACTATTTAGATTTTATCCCTTTAGATTGTTTTTATAAGTTTATATGCTTTATTAGAATACATAGAATCTATATTTGATTTTAGAACTTTGTTCTAATAATCTACATATATATTAACCATCGCTTTATCATAATTGGTGGGATTTACTTCATATTCATTAAAGATTACTTGAAAAGACTCTCCAATTAATTTGTGCCTATCTGAACACCTACAGCCCTCCTACTATGACAAAGTACCAGTGATTGTTGCTCTACAACTCATTTAGTTGATCATTATGAGATGGATTATGAGCTAACTCATTTACTCTTTCAAACACAATACTAAAGCTCTTTGATAACTAGTCAAGTACTATCTTATTTCTATACTTAAAGTCGTCAATATAATCTTTCTCAAGAAAGATTGCATTAATATTAACAAGCACTTTCTTATCTTTAGAACTATAGAAAAGCCCCATCTCATTCAGTTAGGATAGCCAATAAACAAATAAAATTATAACTTAGGTTCCAGCTTATTTATCTTTCATTTCAGCATGTGAGCTGGCAACTCTATATGTGTACATGACATAAACTGGGTTTATGACCCATCACATTTCCAAAGCTGTTTTGTAACTAACTCAGATGAACCAAGATAAGAATGTACATTATTGTTTCCAAGGCATAACCTAGTAAAGTTGATCAACTCATCAATGATCTTTCCATTTTAAGAAGAACTCTATTTCTCTTTTCTATTACACCATTTTGTTAAGGTGACATAGGTATAGATAATTGGGATAATATTCATTTTCTATAGGGGTGGACAAAAAATAAAAAAATCAAATTAGATCGAGTTAACCGAACCGGCCCAGTTCAGTTCAGTTTTGTCTTAACTAGTTTGGTTTTTAGTTCTATATTTTAAAATATTAAAAATTTAGTTCAGTTTTCAGTTTCAGACTTTCGAACCAAAAACCAAATATTTTTTTAAAAAAATGAAAGAAAATACCCGTGGACCTTAGAAATGGAATAGAATTGAGAATCGACCGAACCGAACCAAATTTGAGCCCATCTGAAGATAAAAGCTCAAACTAGTTTAGTCTAATTCCCCCTTTAATTGGTTCAATTTTCGACTTCATTTTTTGAAAACCAATCTGTTTGGTTCAATTTTCAATTTACCCCAAAAATCGAATTGAATCGGCGATGTCTACCCTTAATTTTCTAACAAATAAGTCTTGAACTCACTATAGAGGTACTTGCTATCTTGATCAAATTGAAGTGATTTTATGTATTTCCCTAATTTCTTCTCTAACTTTTTCTAAAACTTATTGAATTTATTAAAGCTTTAGACTTATGGTGCATTACGTACACATAACCGAATCTAGAATGATTTTCAATGAAAGTAATGAAATACTCACAACCTCTTCTATCTTGTGTGATCATGGGCCTACATATGTCAGAGTAAACTAATTTAATTCCTTAGTGGTTTTATTTCCTTTAGCACTAAAGAGCCTTATGATAATTTTACATTCTAAATAGGATTCACATATTAGAAATGGTTCAATCTCTAATAAACCCAAAGATCCACCATTAATTAGTCTTTGGATCTTATCTAGACTTACATGATCAAGACGTAATGACCATAAATACATTTGATTAGTAAGAGACATTTTAAACTTCTTATAATGATTAGATTCATTATCTGATTTTGTATCATACGATGAGTCAATTTTAGAAAATATGTAATATAAATTGTTAACTAATGTACTCGAACATATAAATAACTTATTCATTTTGATTACCATAGTTGATTTAAAAATAATATAATAACTAAATTTATTCAAATAACTAACTGAAATAAATTACGTTTAGGTTCGTGTACTAATAAATAATCCTCTAATACTAAAGTTGTAAAATCATCAAAATAAATATGAACAACTCTTATTGCTTTAGATGTAATAGTTGCACCATTTCTCAACTTAAGACTAATTTCTCCATCATTAAGTAATCTGTCTCTTGAAACCTTACATCGAATTGCAAATATGATTAGTGGCTCTAGAATCTACTATCTTGGAATATATAGAATCGACTACTAAATTTGTCTCAATGAAAAGAATATTGTTAGAAATTGAAACTGTCATTTTATCTATTGAAAGCTTAGTTAAATGAATTGGACATTTCCTCTTCCAATGGCCTTTAATACTACATTAGAAACATTTTCTTTTGGATCTTTTCTTTTTTTTTTTACGAATTTGCACAGAATTTACACACATTTTCCATGGCCTTTCCTATAAAGAAGAACATTAAAACTAAGCCTAAATTTATCGAAAAGCTCCTTGAAGTCAACTTGAACTTGTCCATAATATCTATCTTCATTTTCTTATATCTTTTACGGGCTTGGCATGTTGGAATTTTATTTTTTTGGTTAATTTATTTAAAAAATAAATTAGGAATATTTTAGACTTAAAATTCTTATTAGGCCTCCTTTAAATAAAATTTTTTAAAATATTTTTAAATCCAATAATTTTATAGGCTGATTTTAGGTTTAAAATTCTTATTAGTCCTCATTTAAATAGAAATTTATTAAAATATTTTTAAATCCAATAATTTATTTAAAACACACAATTAATATTTTATAAAATTTATACCAATATTAAAATAAGTTTGGGCCAACTTTTCATTTGCAAAAACCCAAAAAAGTTCACAAACTAATTTGGATCAAATTTAGGGTTTATCTACAAATGCCTCAAAAAATTTAGCCAAAATATTTTTTTTCCAATATTAAAGGGACTTGGTTGATAAAAATCAAAATTGAATTCTGTTTTAGGGCATCTTTGCCAATGTTTGAAAATAATTGGGCCAAAATAAAATTCAAGAAAATATAAAGGCTAAGTGAGAGAAACCAAGGTGAAACCTAATTCATCTCTCTCTCATTGCCACCCTCAAGTTCTGTCATCAACCCTTGCAACATTGCCAAACTGCTGACAATCACCTTCTGTTCACATCAGAAGACTTTAACGACCTCACTGTCGACCATGCCACACCTCGTTGCTATAATCCTCTACACCATTTTCTATTAATCGAAACAATAGTTCGACATAAAACTGTTGACAACTTGGATGAGGCTTCATCATCGATTAGTCATAGTGGCACACTATTACAGGCCATTGGCTATATGTGTGGTTGCCATAAGACCGCGAGTTATGGTGCTTGTTTTCCTTTTTTTTTTTGCATGTCTCAGATTATTTGTTTAATAAAATAAAAAAATCTTATGTCAATGAATTAGCTTACATAAAATTTAAGAATATCAAATATAAATCAAAAGAAAAAATTTGTGATATTGTTTTCATCATTCCTTCTTGTTACTACTCTAAAAAAACAAACAAATCTCTTGATACTATTTGTAAGGCAACACTAATACAAGTTGTTGAAAAAATAATTTATTTTAATAAAAATTAATGTGGAAGCTAGATTATCTTATTCATAATTATATGTATAGTAGAATATTCCCCCAATTTTAAACTTGAATTGATTGATTACAATTTTTATTATCCACGTATAGGCACATGAAGTTTTCTAAGCAAGAGAAAAGAAGTAGCCTAATTTTCTTTCTCTTAACATACAATAAATAAAAAAAGTCTAATCATTTATTACTATATATCTTTTTGATATATAGGCATCACCTTTTGGGATTCAGAGTTTGATTAAGATTTGAGCTAGTTGAAGGACTAATAGACTAATGGGCTTCCCAGCTCTAGCTTAAAAGGTTCAGCTCACGTTATCTCATGACCCACCGATCTTTTGAGTTAACCTCAGGCTATTACTAAGTATAGATTTTATGTTGCAAGTATATGTTCTTATGACCCATGAAATTGTATTTCCAAGCTATCAAAGTTTTGATCGTTCATATGGATCTCACTTTATAATAACTCAATAAACACAATACATAAATACAAGTTCATTAGCTTCTCAAAGGTAAGGTTAATCAAGCTTATTAAACATTTTTGTGAATAAAAATTGTTCCCCTCTGGGATTTCGACCTCAGCCAATCTCCCCAAAAGCTTGGCACAATCCATAGGCCTCAAGCTCATACTTTTCGAGAACTCCTTACCCAAGACCAATGGTTGACCATGACGAGACCTATTATGCAGACATCTCAAGTCTCAATCTGAAACAATGAAAGCTCAAACATGATACAAGGAAACATCCTCAGGACATACTCAAGGCATCGATCTTAAATGTCCTTGGTATTATCAAGTATCCCTTAGCAATCAGTATTAGCTGAGCTGACCATGTAAGTCCTCAATGAAGCTGACCATACAAGGCTCCCAAGACTGACCAATACACATTAACTAAGAATCAAAGACACCATCATCTTTGAGGATATTGGAGTTATATCTTTGACTGGTTTAATCCTTACAATCATGAGGTTAGCTAATTAGCCCAATTCTCAAGAATCTCGGAGACCAACGATCTACAATACAAATTGAATTCAAATAAGCTTAGGATAAACTTAAATAAGGAAGGTATAGATTCGCTCTAACCCTAACAAGATTATTAAACACACACTTATAAAAAAGAGATTAAGGGGCTAAGAAAAGGGTTATTCTTCTTTTTTATGTTTTAATTTTCTTCTATTTTATGGATTCCTTTACCAAGCCTTTTTATTTTAGGCTAAAATAAAACTTTTCCCAATTTGATTAAAACATAAATCCTTCAGAAGCACCTCTTTAAAACTTTTTCTTGCTTTCCTTATTTTTCCTTGAGACCCTAGTTAACTTAAGTATCGAAAGGTTGTTGTAAAAAAAAAAAAACTCTAGCATGGCCTAATGCTATTTGTGGTTATAGGAAGTCTTGAGTAGTTAATTTAGCTCAATTTCTGCTGAGCCCTTAAGGAGATCTAATCGCTATTCCTAAAAATAACATAAATTTAACTCGTTGGCTCATAACAACCCAAAATACAGGGACATACCGTAAAAGCAATTGATTAACAAATTTGATTATGACCTATGCACATACCCACCAACTAGCATTTAAATGCGTTAAAACAAAAGAGAAAGTGAGGACAGAGGTAACAAATGCTCAAAAAGTCCTCAACTCTATTAAGACTTACAAGATGCTCATGAGTCAGACTATAGACATATGAGCCTAAGCACACAGGAGTGAGCAGCCAAGAATTCATAAAATGACTGGAGCATCATAGACAATACCCCTTAATTCATAATCTATTGATTTTATTTTATAATTTTATATTACTTACATCTATTGTAATGATAAAAACACTCGTAAATGTTTGAATGGTTTAATTCAATGTGTTTGATAATTATTGTTCATTTCTAAAACTGCCAATATCATCTTTACCAAAGAAAAAGAGTGGAAAGACTAGGGAGGATAAGGCTACGACCACCTGAGACCCTCTCGGTTAAATGCTTGGGTACGTTCTAATTGAACATTAAAGAAAAAAAAGGATATAAGCTATGACCACCTAAGACCCTATTGGTTGAAGTTCCCAAGAACATTAAAAAAGAGAGAGGATATGGGCCACAACCACTTGAGAGCCTCTTAGTCAAATTCCTAGATATGACCTGAATGAACATTAAAGAATTAGGAGGATAGGGGCCATAACCACTTAAGACCCTTTCAACTAAAGCTTTCGAAGACTAAAGAATTGGGAGGATAAAGGCCACAACCACTTAATACCCTTTAGGTCAAATTACCAGGTATGTCTAGGATAAGCATTGGAGACCGCAAGGACAAGGACCACTTGAGACTCTCTTGGTAAAGTTCTTGAGTATACTTGAATGAAATTGAACACCTGAGAGGATAAGGGCCACGATTGCCTAAGACCCTCTTAGTTTAAGTTCCCGAGTATACTCTGATGAGATTGAAGAACCTAGAGGATAAAGGTCACTGTTACTAGACACTTATCGATCTAAGATCTCGAGTACACTATGAGATTAAAGTTTCAGGAGGATAGGGGTCATAACCCCCATAGACCCTATTGATCTAAGTTTTCGATCATACTCGGATGAAATTAAAAACTTAAAAGGATATAGGCAACGACCACCTAAGACCCTCTCGGTAAAATTCTTGAGTATCCTCGTATGATTGAAGACCTAGGAACATAGAGGTTAGAACCATTGAGGACCTTATCGATGAAGTTACTAGGTATATTTTGGATGAAAATTAAAGAATCTAAAAGATAAGGGCCGCCATGGCCACCAAAGATCCTCTTAGTCAGATTTTTAAGTGCATCTCAAATGCGTATTGAATCAAAAGGATAAGGGCCATGGCCACTTGAGACTCTTTCGGTTAAGCCTCTAAGCAAGCCCTTAGGACATGTTGATGACAAGGGTAAAGGCCATAACTACTCTTAGAAAAATACCCAAACACGCATCGAACGATCATTGCCAATTAGTAACAAGAGATCCCCATTCCTACTAATCTTCTAAGCAAACCCTTGAGAGAATATCAAATGAAAGGCATGCGAGTGCACACATTTTAAATTAAAAATTAAAATTTTTTTATCAGTATTTATATTTGTGTATGTGTGTATATATATATGTGTATTTGTATGTGTGCATGTGAGTGCATACATGTATGTAACATTAGATTTTTCACGAGGTTTAAAGCTGTAATTTTTTATACTTTTGGATTGATCTTGTTTATTTTGATAGAAAGTGAATATGAAGAAGGATATGTGAGGGAAAATTCATCATTCATTTATCACATACTTGGTTTTATTAAATCATCTGTGGAAATTTCAATTTAAATAAACTTAAGATTAAGTATTCTAGTTACAAAAAATGAATTGAGAAAATTAAGGTTTTCAAAATTTTCACCCTAAACAAAATAAAGCAGCCGCCCAACATTTTCTCTCTTTGTCAGAGAAGGGCTTCCCCTCTCTGGCGAACAAAAACTACTCTCTCTCTCCCCCACTCTTAGCTTACCACCTATTTTCTTCTTTCTCCCATTTTTTCACCGTATTTTTTCTCCTTTTTTTAGCCTTTTTTCAATTTTAGATTTAAGTTTGTTAGTTTTTGGCTTGTCTTTGTTCTCTTTCTCTTGCAGTGATCGTCGGCTCCACTGGGACAACTGTTCCTTCCTTTGTCGGCGACAACTGTCACGCTCCATACCTAAAAGATCTGAAACATAACATAACTGACACTCATTCAATAATGTGCACTCGTAATTAATATTGCATAAAATTTTAATCTTGAATTTAACACAAGAATCCTTATTAAGTTGATAGTAAGTTTAATGCAAAATCAACTTATGACCATACTTGGTGAAACATAAACCAAATATAGCCACACCTAATAAAATAGCAAATAAGTATTTATTCAATAGGGACAAATCGGATATCTTAAACTATGTATCCACAAATGAAACAGTTAGCAACCTAGCAACTTAAGAAACCCAAGGGACAGCAGAAGCCTTGTCAAATCCGCTAAGCACACATGTGCCTTATTTACCTGAAATCACCATAAACTATAATGAGTACGAAACTCAGTAAGCATACTAGTTTTTCATATATCAAAATACAAATACATATATGTACACAATGCATGTGTATGATATGCTGTGATAAATCAAAATCATAATCTTATCAAATCACATATCAAGTAAGCGCTTACACATTCTTTCAAAACATATAATAGGAATACTATTACCCAACTACTACTTAGTAGGACTTTCATATCACATATCACATAATGAGTCAAATGTCACTCGTATGTGACATATCGTATGAGAGAAATAGTATAAGTGAGGTTTAAATTACACATATATAATGCTTATGACCGAAGGTAAGAGCCAAACCCTCACCCTAATCATCGGTGAGTTCTCTTACATGCACCAATACGCCACCACACGAATATGATGACTCAATCTTCCTTTAGGTACCAATAGGGTCCTCCCTACATACAGAACATATAACATATACCAATCTCGAAGGAAAGGCTACACATAAAGGCTCCACAAATCACATCAGGGGTATACTAAGTAAATAGTGAGTTTAAACATCCTCAAAACTCAAAACGTATCTCATGAATATTTTCCACTTCAAAAGCTTTCTTTGTTAAACACATTTCATTTTGAAAGCTCACTTTCATAAACACATGTATGTTCATGCTCAATGTTAATGCTCACATTCATAAAAATATGAGTTTCACATTTTATATCAAATATACTTTAGCATAACATAAACATATTTCTAAGCACATTTACAAAATCATACATAGACAATTACTATGCTTATTGTGATTTCAGTAAAAGTCTAATATACTTACCTTTTAGCACTTTCGGCTTCAAGGCTTAATTCTCCTTAACCTATCAATGGAGATTAATTATTTCATAAGCCTCAATATTCACACAAAATATTTTAAATAGCTTACAAAATTATACATATTGCACTTATCACATCGAATTGGTCTAATTACTTGATTTATCAAAACTTGTCATTCTGACCACTTACAATTAATAAAATTTTTTTATACATCAAATGATGTCCAATTGCTCCAAAATTAGAATATATATTTCTTAACTCATATATCCTCCTTATGTATGAATATAATATCATAATTCATAGACAATCCATTTCATAAACACCATCAAATTCAAACCATTATTTTGGTGGGATCAAGATATTTACTGAATAGTATTTAGTCTCCCAATGTTATAAAATCATATGCTAACTTAAAAATTGTAAAACTATCACAGAATTACTTTTGACACATACTTCAATCCATGATAAATAATTCACTTCAAAATCCCTACCACAAGTATTTGAAAACTATTTTATTCTATAGCTTTAAAAATATGTAAGTCAAATACTACAATGAGCTAATACGCTTTAGAAAATCATAACAATTTAACCACATTGATATAAATTCTAAATTTTAATATATCATATTAGACATATAAATTTATCATATTCCAGAAATTCGTAATTTTGGAAGATTATTTAGCGGATCAAAAATTGTTTGTCACTGTATCATACTATTAACACAAGAAATTTCTAGAATTTTAAGGTCATTTTTGTAAATTCACTAAAACTTCAATTTCTAGAATTTTTAATCTATTCAAAGTCTCAACTAATTTTATACATGTCTGGTTTCATAGTATCAAAATTCAAAACCAGAATCAAAGCACAACAATTTATAAAACTTTTGTATCAAGAGACTATTAAATAAAAATTCTGCAATTCATCATGATTTATCAAGCTATCTATATAATCATCATCAATTCTCAATATATCTTACAAAACTCACATCAAATCCCCAATTTTGCATTTGCCCAGAAATCAAAACTTAAAGGAATTAACCTAATTAACACCAATAAATTGAGAAATAGTTATGATATACCTCTTAAAACTCCAAATTCCAATTTTTTCTTCTTTTTTTCTTCTTCTTCTCTTTCTCTCCCCTCTATTTCTCTCTCTAAAGGGGTGGCTCAACCCAAAAATGAGTAAATTAGGGTTTAAAATGTGTATTTTTATACTAAGAGTCTAACTTTTAGTATTTATAAATTTACCCCCAAAACTTTCAAAGTATTATAATTTGGTCTCTAAAATAATTCTAAAGTCTTGCAAATAAAATCAATATTAATAGTATGTCCTTAATCTATATAAACAATACTAATAACAATACATAAATTAAATATCATCCACATATAAATAAAATATGAATATTATACATATATATAAATATTTATTCTTTCGGTGTTGGATAAGTGGTTACTACAACAACAGTACCACAACGAAATGCATCTCTTCCCACCGTCAAACCTCTGGGTGGCCTCAATTTCATCGAATTTACCATTGTCATTGTAGCCAGCCTCCGCCGTTTGAAGTTGTTGACCACCGTACCGGAGAGCAGCCTCACCCCACGGTGCTAGCTAGGAGCGGCCAAAATGGTACCGATGATTTCACCCTGTGCCTTATCCTGTTTCGATCTTTGGCAGTTTTTTCGATCAGCCTTCGCCGATCTGTCGCCGATCTGTCGCCGATCCTCCTATAGGGATTTGTGCTTACGTGCCATTCTATTATGTATAAATATATAATAATAATATTTATACAATTATCATTTCTAATAAAATCATTAATATTATTTATAATTATAATGGTAAGATGCTTGTAACGTTTTAGACATTGTATAGTCTGAAGGAGTTCAAATCTGGTTTAAAGGAGTTTAGATCAGTGCTAAGAGTTAGCAACGCTAATAGTTGTAAATACTAAAAGTTAATGCTACTAAGAGTTAGTGATGATGCTAGGAGTTAGCATGTTCATATTGTTAGCGAAATCTAAAGAGTTAGAGCCTTGTTTGAAATGAGACAATAACCTAAGAATATATTAGTAATGACATAGCTGCTAAGAGTTGCAGATGGTGCTAGAAAATGTCATTATGCAAGTATATTCTCAAACACAATATTCCTGATCTATTGCATCAATGCAGGTCTATCGGTAGAACCTATTAATATAGATTAGTGTATGTCTATATCTGGATAGTCCAGATGGTTAGTCTTAGCAAACCATGAGCTTAGTAGGAAGCTCGTATAGAGATACAGGTATTCAGTAACGAATGGATATTGAACAGACTCACGAAGACATTCAATAGACATCTCATAAAGCCGTCAATAAAAGGTCTTTCGAGTTGAGTAGTATTTGTGATCCTTTGACCTAAGCGCCACGGTGGGCTTGTGAGTGATCCATCATGCTTTGATTTCACACATGTCAGAAACCTTTTATGGTTGACCGTTGGATGTCATTGGGTATGGTCCGATGCTCATAGAGTCTGGTGTTTGTAGATATGGGATCCATCAGCTCATTTGAGTGGGTTGTATATCCTGATGCTCCGAGACTGTATTTTAGAAAGTCTTGTGGCCGCAAGCATAAACCTCAGAAAATATATTCAGAAGGAATAAACAATATCACAAAAGTGTTTGTGGATATTGTTTAATGAAATATGAATCTGGAGATAAGTTCATGGTTGAGCAAATAGAGATTTGACGGTGATGATCTATATCTCTGCTCTTCAAGGATATAAATGATGGAAGGATTATACGATTATGTAATAACCTCAACTTGCATGGTCTAACATGCTAATTTGTAATATTTGTAACGTGTGTGTGGGGCATCGTTCACGGACGTATGAAAGAGCTCCATATGACAAAGTAGGTGTAAATATAGAAAGTCTCACAATATGAAGTGTACTCTTTGCACACTGAAGTAGCGGATTGGATTGAAATAATTTGATCCAATAAATTTCAGCAAAAGAGAATAATTATTTCGGAATTCCTCAGGATGCGTATTTGTCAAGACTTAATTGTTAAGCACATCACTTAATTAATTGACAAGGCTTGTTAATTAATAGGATGGTGACAAATGGCAAGATCTAAGCCCTTCATTTTGTTTCATGATATATTTATTAAATAATACAAAAATAGTTTTTGATTTATTTGATAATATTATTAACAAAAGTTGTTAACCAATAGGATGGTGACAAATGGCAAGATCTAAGCTCTTTATTTTGTTTCATGATATATTAATAAAATAATACAAAATACTTTTTGATTTATTTTATTGTATTAATTAAATAATCAAAAATAGTTTTTGATTTATTTATTATATACTTTTAATGCACTAAATATTATTATATAATTTAGTGCATTAATTTTGTTTAAAATGATTTAATATTTGGCCATTATGAATGGTGGATGATTTATTTATATTACATGTATTAATATAAGCAATTAAATGAATTTTATTCATTTTATTTCATTGAAGTGGCCGGCCATGTTTTGGCTAATGGAGGAAACACTTCATTTAATAATGATAATGTTTCATCCATTATGAAAGTGGTGAAAGCAATTGAATTTTTTATGGTAAAATATTGAAACAAAACAAATGAAGAGAAAACAAGAATTCATTCATTCTTGCAAGGAGAAGAATTCGGCCAAGTGCAAGGGAGAGAGAGAGAGATATATGTTTGGTCTCATTTTTCATTTCAAAGAGTTGAAAGAATACAAGGTGAAGTTATTATTTTGTAATTTTTTAGATTTCTACATGTTTAGAAATATTATAAATGACAATAGAGAAAAATAATTCTTGTTGTGTTAGTAAAGAGTTATTAACAAGAACAAAATAAAACTTTATCTTCCTTTCCTCTTCCATGGATAGCTAAATCATATTCTTGTTTATGAAACAAGTATATGGATTCAAAGAGGTTGAATACAAGTTGCTGAAAATTCTAAAGCTACCATTCTAGCTCCTTAATCCCACAAAAAGTTATGGACTAGAATTATTCAACATATACTTCAAGATGAGCTCTTTACATGGATTATTGAAGGACTTGAAGAATTTGTAAAGCTACCTTTATTAGGTGAGTATTTACATTATGTTATAATACAATATTGTTCATCATATTTATAGTTATATAATTGTTATACTTACGTATATATGTGATATATATGTTAATTGCTAAATTAGGTGTATTTGTACCATGCTTCCGCTGCACATATGTAATTTTTGAAATTACGTATACCCTCATATATCACACACTCGATTCCCATCACCTCCACCCATTGCTATCCTTTTCTTTCTTTCCCTCTTCTCTCTCAGGTCCTAACCTCAACCAGCATAGTCACCCTTTTAGGTTTCCTCCGCTGTTGCCGACGTGTAGAACCCCCTATGTCAGATCGAAACTCCCTTGGCCAGCTTTTTTGGACCTTTTTTTTTACGGTTCTTTTTCGTCTGATGTATTGCGCCGCCGGATGTTTAGTGGTTTGTTGGGTTACTGTTGCCAGTGTTGGGTTTCTGTTGCTGGTTTTGCTAGGCTGGTTTGCTATTGCTGATTTTGTTTAATAATGGGTATCCTGATTGAGTCAATTTTAGTTTCAAATAAATTTCACTTCTCCCTTACGTAGGATCTAAAATTCCCTCCTTGTGAGGTCTGTTATTCCCTTTCTTTTTAAAGGTCTGAAATTTCCTTTTTGAGAGGTCTGTTACTCCCTTTCTTTTGAAAGTTCCGTATTTTGTTGAATTATCCTTATCTTAGATGGGTATGGATATGATTTCTTACTCTTCTTTTGAAGAGTTTGTTTTAGGTGATTTTAATTTGTATTTCCTCTTATTGACCTGGTATTCCCTTGATGTTTTGTATCAAAGAATTTTGATGTAATATCTTGATGATATTGAATGATATAACATCCTTTCTAAAAAAAATAGATTAAGTATTCTAGTTTTACAATAAATAAATAAGTTGAGGGGAAAATGGTTCAAAGAAGTTGCCATTAAATACGGGAAATTGTAAGACATTGAAAATTAATAAAGATAAGGTAAGCAACCCAAGATGGGGGTGAATTGAGTATTTAAAAATTAATGTACTAAAATAAATAATTTATGCAATTATTAAAATATAAACAAATTTAATAACAAATAATTGCAATAAGTGATAGAGTAAGGGATAGAGAGAATGACACCCAGATATTTACGTAATTCAGCACTCTACACGGCCTACGTCCATGCCCCAAACAACTCGTCTTGAGAATTCCACTAGCTTGCCTTAAACCAAGGCCAAAAATCAATACACTAGACTTCCAAGGTGTCAACAAACCTTTACAATAAATTGGTTTCCGATGTACCAATTAAACTCTTACAATAAAATAGTAACAACTCTCTTCTCAAAATATTTTCCATAAATACTTGACTTACAACAAAAGAGTAACCACTCTTTTCACAAAGTGTTTCCCACAAACACTTGAATAAAATCAATACAATACAAGAATTGATAAATAAAATAATTTAAACTCTAAAATGAGTAAATACGAAGGTGTAGAATAATAAAAATCTCACATCCGATATATGACATTTTTCTTCCTCTTCTCTCTTCTTCATGAGCTTCAAATGAGTGAGGTATTTATAAGGAGTGAAAAATAGTCGTTGCTACAGTGCGACTATAGTGACTTAACTGTTGCTACATTGAATCACAATAACTTGATTGTTATACAGTAATCCGTCAGTTGCTATAGTGTTCGCTATAGTGTTGCTGTCAAAGTTTTGATCTTTTGCATTTTAGTCCTTTTTTTGAAACTTTCAAAACGTTACACTTTGGTCCAACTCTAGTACGCTTGAATTATTTTGCCATAATTTTCTATAAACAACTCTAAATTTATTTTTGTGAAATTATTTGGAAAGCTGACAGAATTATCTATCGATTGTCATCAAGTTTGTACATATTTTATGTCTCTTGTAGTACTAGTATAATTCCAAATATGCCATTCTGTTTTATTTGCTCCTAATTATCTCACTTATGTATTTATTCTTTCAATGCCTAAACATGAAATTTGTTATCATCAAAACATCAATATGTATGACTAGAATGTCTACAAACATTATATTTTGATACTAAAGTATATTTAAACACATAATTTATAAAATAGGGAATAAAATATACCTATACTTATATAAAGCATAAACAGCAAAATAAAATGATATAATATAAGTGATTTATGTGGTTTATCAAATTTTCAAATAAAAAAATGGTTTAGAAAGTAGTGAGATCTAGGTTCTCTCAAGAATCGAGAGCAGTGCTAAAAGTATGGAGAAAAACAAAACTTTTACCACTTTGAGAAAATAAGCTTAAAAAATAAAAAATAAATCACTTAAAAAACAAGTAGTTTTTTTTTTATAAATTTAATGAGAAATTTCATTCACAAAATATTAATCTTTATTTTTTTCATTTGAATTTAGATAATTGTGAACGCAAAATATATTTAAAATTATCTAATCTACATTCAAAGAACAAAAAAAATAAGTAGTTTAATAAATTTATGTGTCAAGTACAATTTTTTAAATCAATATATAAGTTTGAATTCTAATATTTATTAAGTAATTTATAAATTTATAAAAAAAAATACATTTTAACAATTTTAATTAAGCTCAAAATAGCTGTCTATTTCTTCTCAAAGACCAAAGGAGCCACCGATGTCCCAACACACAATTACTCAAGTTAACTGCACCTCTAAGGATTCGAATCCCCGTCCCCATCTCATGGAAGCCTTTAGAGGTTCGTCTTTATACTCATCAGAATGCACCAGAGCTCTTCTAACCAAAACCTATTCTAAAGGAATACAAGGTCAGTCGATACGAGACTTTTGATGCGATAGAACCTCTAAAATATTTTAATTCTTTGGGTAGTTTAGGAATGGGTTTGGGCAAGAAGCTCGATGCAGGGAGTCCCTAATCTTTTAGATCGATCGAGGCTTTGTTCCTTAATTTAAGCTTTCATGGTATTTGGCTACTCAGCTTGAAGCAGGAACAGAGACAAGGCGTGCATCTACTGCAACATCTTCTGCCCCATCCGATGATGCTCACTGAATACACCTAGAAAAGGAAGAAAGCTGTCCACTTGAAGCTGACACCTTAGACTTCCTCTCGGGCAATCTATGAATTAGAAAGCTAAGAACTCCTCAATTCACCCGTTGAGCCTTAATTGACTCATTTCTATAAAGAAAAGTGGTCTAGAATGCAATGGGACTCGATTCTGGGCTCTGAACCTTAAAATAGCTTCGAACAACTCTTTCTTTGTAATAAACTAAGCTAGATATCCTGATGGGTATAAGGACAAACCTCTAAAGGCCTATAAGGCCTCCATGAGATGGGGACGAGTGTTCGAATCCTTAGGGGTGCAGGTAACCTGAGTAATTGTGTGCTAGGATGCTGGTGGCTTTGATGTGTCATCCAACAGGTGGACCAAGGAGTTGGTGGGTCCCACACACTCTGACAAAAAGGCTGGCCTTTTTGATAGACTGTGATAGAGCCCACCTCTCCGCCTGGGGTCCACTAAGGCGCAGCAACTGGCGCCCCAGCCACAGATGCATCTCATGCGTGACCTCCCTAGTGCTCGAACCTGGGATCTCATCCACTTATGCCTTACGAGTTTGAGACCGGTACTCATCAGGCTGGCTAGCTAGTTATAATACTCAACGAAGTTTCAAGAGTTAGAGCCTTGTCTGTAATAGGACATAGACCTAGAAATATACTAGTAACTGCATAGTTGTAAGAGTTGCAATTGGGTGCCATAAAATGCAAGTTGCGCAAGCATGTTCTCGAATAATTATCCTGATCTATTTCTACCGATGCGGATCTGTCGGTGGATACCTTTATATATAGATCAGCATATGTCGTACCTATAGGGTATAGATGGTCGTTCCTAGCCAACTGTGAGCTTGGAGCTCATATTGACATATGGGTATCCAGTTAGGACTGGATATAGGACAGACTCACGAGGGCCTCCGATAGACACTATATGTAAGCCATCAATAGAGGGTCCTTTCGAGTTGAGTAGTATACGTGGTCCTTTGACCTGAGTGCTATAGTGGACTTGTAAGTGATCCACTATACTTTGGTTTCACGCATGTCACAAACCTTTTATGGTGTGACCGTTAGATGTTTCTGAGTATAGTATGATGCTTATGGAGTCCGGTGTGGACAGATATGGGATCCGTCAGCTCGCATAGAGATTTTGATATCCAGATGCTTCGAGACTATATCTCAAAAAATCTTGTGGCCACAAGTATTAATCTTGAGAAAAAGTTCCGTCAGAGTAGAACAATATGGCAAAAGAGTTTGCATATATTTTTTAGTGAGATATGAGTTTAGAGATAAGATATGGATGAGCACTTGAGGATTTGACGGTGATAATCTATATCCCCTGCACATCTAGGATATCATGACGGAATGACTATACGTATGCATTGTAAGCTCAACTTGCATGGTTTAACGCGCTGATTTGTATATCAGAGATGTGTGCGTGGGGCATTGCTTACGGACTTATGGAATAGTTTCATTTGATGAATCAAGCGTGGACCTAGGGAGTCTTGCGATATGGAGTGTACTCGTTGTGCACTAGGGCAACGTGCCGGATTAAAGTTTTTAATACAGCAATATTCAGCACTACCACGGGAATGCGTGTGTGTTTGTATTTAAGTGTTAAATACAATAATTAGTCAATAATTATTATTTGCTAATTGTATAATGACACGTGACTCATTATGGATTCTCGGTTGAGTTTACCTAGGTGTGAAATATGGTAGGATCCACTAGGGGTATACTTGGTAACTATTTATGAGGGGCAAAATGGTCATTTCACATATTAATTATTTAATTGTTAAATAATCAAAATATCTCATTATTATATTATATAATATTATTTTATTTAGGTGCTAATTATTATTATTATTATATAATATATTATATTATTTTTATATTACAAATGAGATATATATATATTTGTGAATTGTGTATGTGTACATGAGGTGAAGGAAAAATGAAAAGTGTTTCATTTTCTTCTTAAGGTGGTCGAGAGAAGAGAAAAGAAATGGAGAAAGACAAAGAAAGAAGAGAAAAGGCCGACCATTTTGATGGGTATAAAGACGAACCTCTAAATGCCTATAAGGCCTCTATGAGATGAGGGCGGGGGTTCGAATCCTTGGGTGTGCAGGTAATCTGAGTAATTATGTGCCGGGACGCCGATAGCTCTGAGGTGTCATCTAACCGGTGGACCAAGGAGTTTGTGAGTCCCACACACTCTGAAATAATCAACTCTAATTTTATTTATTTATTTTAGTCTCTCTTTTTCTAATGCTAGATAGAACCAATTCCTTGATGAAGAATACACGGTTCCTTCAATTTTAGTTCTCATCTTTTGTTCAACTCATAGGTTAACAAAAATTATATCATAAATGATTGAATGATGTTTATTATTTCATTCTTTTTTATGGCAACTCACTGGAATGATGTTAGAGTTTAAGCAGAGCAATACATATATAGGATTTTGTATTTGCAACAGTTTATTGCACAACTCTCGAACGAAATTTTTTTTATGGTGTTGCTTGCAACACATTATTTTATGAGACTATTTAATGATATTTCGTTATTTAATAGATCAACTAATTTATGGTTGTGCATAAAAAAATTTATAAGAAAGAAAACTTAGAATAAATAACATAATTTTATTGGATAGAATGGTGAATTTGCATTAGAGTTTAGGGGGCCATTGACCCCAAATCTCAGCAAAATACTATAACGAAAGGTTGAAAAAATTGTAGAGAAAATTGTATAAATGTGATCTTGGCCTCTAGAAAGGCCTCACTGAACTTGGCCACCTCAATCTCAGCCTCCTTAGCCTTTAGTTATCTTTGATAACACTAAAGATTTCATTTTGATGCTGAGAAAGGACAAAGCTTGCTTGTCAAGAAAATGACAAGTAGTTAGTTATCAAACAAGTTATCAAAACAAGTAAAATTTCATCACAAAGAATTTCTACCTCAAGCACGCATACTATATGTTGTGTGACAAGGACTTGAAGGTGTTGTACTTTAACATATCATTAGTATGAGCAGCAATAACTGCATATTTTGCCTCTATTATTAAGGGTGCCTTATGCCTATATTAGTCATACTTTTGCAAATGAGATGTCCGTCAACTTGAAAGAAGCAGGCTTTAGCCTTGCCTATGGCCTATGAAGGCTAGAAGTAGATATACTCAGAGTTAAAGAAAATGAGATCAACACCCCTGTCACTAGACCACCCTTGCTCTATTGTTGTGGAGGGGGTAGAAAACTTATGATTCGGGGAGGAGGAGGTAGTTGACTTAGTGGATCCACCAAGACCTCAGAAAGAGGTATGGCAGACTTACTGGATCTACCAAGACCTCAGAAGGCCACTTACCCATGTCAGTCAAAGTGCTTCCTGAGCTGGTTACTCTGACAGCTCTATTACTCGAGCCCTCTCATTACAAGCCCAAAATTGTAAGAATCCATTAGAAATCCTCGCTCAATCCTCCCAACAAAGAGGTCCTAGATATACAAATACATTTGCTGCTAACCTCTCTTTACTTTATTTTTGTAAGGAGCCGAAGAGAGATTAAAGTAAACAAGACTTTAACATTATAACATGATCAAATGTTACAGAGACTTGAGGATTATTTCTTCTTTCTCTCTTCTTCTTTAGCAACTCGACGAGCTTGCCAATCAGGCCTATACTTTCTAAATTATGTTGGGCGAAAAGCTCATTGATAAAAGTTCCTTGTCTCAGAGATTGAGCAACCCTGATCATTCTTTTCCATAGGAGCTCAAGTGTTAACGTCCAAAATGTTATTAAAATGACAAAGACAAACATATTACAAATTAACCAAAATGTTTACAAGTATTAAAGTATTAAATAATTATAATAGACATTGACTTGATCTAGAAAACATTCAATGACAACATAGATGCCTAAGCACCCTCACATGCTCTTTGCTTTATTCCCTTTCATTGAAGAACCATAAGTGTTTACACTTATGATTACTTGAGAGTAAATTTTATATAGGAGCAAACTTATTCTCCCTATCATAAACAAAAAAGAAGCAATACCTCTTCTGTTGATCAACTTTCACTCATACACTGATATATTCATTGAAACTTAAGGAAAGTAGGCTCATTGTAACCAGTCTTCAACAACATCACATATAGACTGATCAATATCATCTATAAGTTATGCTTAACTAACATGATGCTAGATCAGGTGGGAGAACATATATACAAAAGTAGGGTTGAAGTAGAATTCTCAACCTTAAACTGAAGAAAGAAATATTAATTGCCACTTCCTCGACTAGTGGTGCACTAGCATACTCATTCTCTCAAGGCACCTTTAGTGTAACCATGATCGATATGTCAAACTTTTCTCTCAACAGTTTAAAGTGCTCTTCCGTTACACTGGAATGATGGTAGAATGAACAGTCCAATTCAAAAGAGACCTTATCATTAGAGTAGGGGACGGAGGCCTTCTATTTATTTTTCTTAGGTTTACTTAGCTGATCAATTACTTTCAATCATCCTAAGGAGTCTTATTTGGTACTATATCAGTGGGAGTTCTCTCGAAGACAATAAACCCTCGAGTAGTTCTACAACATCTCCTCATTAGTTTGGCCCTTTAATAGTTAATTGAGGTCTTTAAACCTTTCGAACACCCGTGCTTTCAACTTAGTTGACTGAGCTGCTCCTAATAGCCAAGCCCCCACTAAAGTTGCTGGACTCATGACCAAATATGTTCTAGAAGTCATCGACTAATTACATAGTTCTAATACCTAAACAAGTAAAACATACAACCTATCAATAATCTATAATAACGAAGACTTAAAAGGAGCACTCAATAAAAGCAATCAAGAAAAGCATTTAAACTTTAAAGAACATAAACTTAGAAAGAGCCATGAAATCTAAAAAATGCTTAAAAATAGTAAAGAAAAAGCATTAAAAATATAGAACAACAGTAAACAATTTTTACTTGTATGAAGGTTTCTAAAGAAGAGTTAAAAAACCAGGAAAAAATACAAAGCTTTTTCCTCTTCAAAATCGCCATAGATTTTCTCTATCTAAAATTGTCAAATGAAGAAAAATGGAGAAATAAAGTGACTACTCTTATATTTATAAACTCTTTAGAATAATAACAATCGTTGGTTCAAGATCTAATGGCTAAGATGTTCTTACAAGTAAAATGTCTTACTCAAGAGCGTCCGTTGATTGTATGATCGATATTAATGGTCTAAGATGCAACTACGACATCAGTAAAGTGAAAGATGCAACTGTTCACTTAGTTGCCTGTCCATGGATGTCTCTCAAAGGGTCATCCAGCATTAAATAAACTTTTGGCACCAATTTCATATACCAATTCTCATTGCCTCAATGACAAGACAACTACGTTAATAGGACCAAAAAAAACTGTTAATGAGCATCCCATTATTATCAAGGACCCAATGCTTAATCCCTAAAGACTCCATCAAATCACTGAACCGATAACTACAATAAAGTTCTCAATATCAAGTTAATATTGAAAACTAAGGGATCCTTATTCCCCTTAGAATTTTAGCCCACTCTCTCAAAAAAGGCTCCACATAGCCTATGAGCCCCGAGCTTAAGCTTCCTAAGAACTCTTCACTAAATGCCAATGGTTGACCCACTATTATGAGAAGCTCAAACAATATATAAGAGAAAATTCTCGGGACATACCCAAGGCCTCAACCTTAAATGTTCTCAGCCTTCTCTAGTACCCTTCAACAATCAACGTTAGTTGAGTTAACTATGTAGGTCTTTATTAAGGCTAACCACACAAGGTTTTCAAGGTTGACTAGTACATATTGACTAAGGACCAAAGACACCATCATCCCTGATGATATCGGAGTTGTATCTTTGACTAATCCAATCTTTGCAATCACAGGATTTTCCAATCAGCCCAATTTTCAAAAATCTTATAGACTAGTGATCTTTAGTATAAATTAAATTCAAACAAGTTTGGGATGAGCCTAGATCATGAAGGTACAAATTCTCCCTAACCCTAATGTAATTTTAGAGCACATGCCTATAAAAAATAGGCTAAGGGGCTAAGAAACCCTTCTTTTTATTCTTTGTTCAGGTTTTAATTCTCTTTTATTTTATGGATTCCTTTACCCGACCTCTTTATCAAAAGGTAAAATAGCATTTTTTTCCATTTGATAAAATCACAAATCCCTCAAAGCACCTCTTTAAAACTTTTTCTCGCTTTCCTTGTTTTACTTGAGACCCTTGCTGACTTAAGCATCAGATAATCATTGTAGAAAAAATTTCAGCGTGGCCTAATGCTATCTGTGGTTGCAAAAAATCTAGAGTGGTCAATTTAGCTCAATTTTGGCTTAGCTCTTTAGGAGGTCTCATTGTTGTTCCAAAAAATAACATAAATTTAACTCATTGGCTCAAGATAATCCAAAATCCAAGGTCAACAAAGATTGATGGACATTTTATTAATTAGATTAAAATTTACATTAGTTCATTTTAATATATTATATACACTAATTTGTTTAATTGAAATATCTACTTCAATGATCAAGATAAATTATCCACTATAAGAAATAGAAAAACAGCCTTCAATAATAAAATGTTATTTCCATTAATGATTGTAAGCATTCTTTACATTCTTTAGTTCATAAAAAAAACTAGTGATTGATATCTTTTATACTAACATCATATATGTAATAATACATAAATCACATACTTAATAAATATGAATTTATTAATATATGCTCATATATATACATATATATGTTTTTAGTTAGAAAAATGTTATTATAGGGCATATGATGTCTAACAAAAGATTTAAGGAGCGTTATAGGAATATTTACTACGTTAATGTATTTTTTAAGTTTGTTATTTATTGATAACAATTTGCGATAGACTATAGGATTTTGGCATTTCGGCTCTCTCATCTTTCCAATCCTGTCTCTAAATATATAATATATGATAGAGATATTTGAAACTAATTTTTTTTTCTTCAAATATGCACAAATTTTTGAGTTAGTATATGTATATGTATCTGTACGTGTGTAAGAAATAACCACCACCAAATTTTATTTTTAAGAAATAAAGTGGTAGTGATCACATAATTATAACAAGTGAAAATTTTTGTGTTTGTACTTAAGGGTGAATGTTCTATATTTATAGATTATAATTTAGTTTTGATGTTGAGCTGATTTGTAAGATTTTTAAATTTTTTTTAAGGGCCAAAATAAAATACTAGGAAAGGTTTAGGGGTTAGTTTGAGAAAAACAAAAAGCAAAATTTGGATTTTATTGATAATTCTTAGTAGGGGGGCTAAATAAAAATTGTCAAAACATATATATACTTCTTATTCTCTACAACTCTCATTTTTCTGACTTCCTTTATTTTTCCAAAGAGAGTAAGAAGAAGAAGAAGAATGAGAAAAATTAGGTTTTAAGGATTTTTATGATCTTAAAAGGTATCTACTAACTATTTTTCTAATTTTTTTGAGGTTATTATATAATTTTGTTGAGTTGTGATTTCTAAAAATTATAAAAATTGAAAATTTAATGATAGTTTCATGAAAATTGGTAATAATTGTATGATAAGAGAATGAACCATACATGAGCTGCAATTGTGTTTTCTTGACAATATATTAATTCAAAAAATTTATAAATTTTTGTAAAGTGATTTAAGCTCTGAAATTATGAATGGTTAAATTAGACATGTATATGGACATTAAGAACTTTGAATCATTTAAAAATTCAATAAATATTTTTTTTAGTGATTTTTCAAAGATGATCATAAAATTTATGAGAATCCCTTGTTTCTACAGTAGGATCAAATGACGAACTATGTTTGATGTATCAAATGATATTAGTGTTAGACATATAATGTTATTTATGCCCTTAAAGCATGTGAAATTACATTTTATTTGATTAATAAAAGTTTATTCATACATATAATTGAGCATATATTGATAAACTCATATTTATAAAGTATGTGAACTATATATTGGGCATATGATGTTAATACAGAGGGTATAGATCATAAGTTCTTTATAACCTAAATCATGTTCACAACCATTAATGAAAATGATATTTTATTATATAAGGTCGTAGTTTTTCTGCTTCTTATAGTGAATGATTTACCTTGATCATCGAAGTAGAGACTTCGAGTAGAAAAACTAGTGTATATGTTACATTGAACGAGACTACTATGAATTTCAATCTCGTTAACTAAATGTTGTAGATCTTAATTCACAAAAGCTTTAATAAGCTTGATTGATCTTAATCCTGAGCAGGTAATGAACTTATATTTATGCGTTGTATCTTTTAAGTTATCACAGAGTGAGATCTATATAAAAGGTCAAAACCTCGATAGCTTGGAGATATAATTTCATAGGTCGTAGGAACATATATTTGCAAGATGGAATCTAATAATTAATGTCCACCTAAGATGTTTGCAGTACTTGATCATTAGAATCTGTGGCCATAATTTATTCAATAAATTATTTATTGAATAATAATTTTTATTTGTAAATTTATTTACAAATATAGACATATTGAAAGTGATCATTATAACATTCAATGACTTAGGAAAAAATAAATAATTAAAGAGGCAAGACATTTTTTTTATGGCTTAACTTTAATTATAGACATCAATTAAATGGTCAATTAAGTAGTTATTATTGGTCTAAAGACCAAGTCTAATTTAATTAAAAGCTTCTTTTAATTAAATAGGCTTTTACTTTATAACATAGGTTACTAGAGTACAACCTTTGACTGTTAGTGGAATAGCTTAGGGTTAACTTAGAAAATTTTGTGTATTATGAGATAATAAGAACTAAGCCTTTTAAGTTGGAGTTAGGAAGCCTATGGGTTTTGCAGTCATTCTACTAGTTCAAATCCTAATCAAACTCTAATTTTTCAATCCTAATCTAATTCTAAATACCCAATGGATATATATATGGGAGATATGGGGTAATAATAAAATAGAACAAGTATAACAACTATAATCAGAAAAATTCTTTTTACGTATTCTTACGTGGAAAAAGAATTTAATTATTACCATTCTATCATATTTGAGTATTAGTATTTTTAGAGATTAAGAAAGATTCACATGCCCATATGCGTTGAGTTTGAAGATTGAGAATAGTAGAGAAGATTGCAGCGAGTCAATTCAGGATTTGCCATAGCAAGAAATTGAGGTAATCTTCTATCCCTATATATGTAATTATGAACAAGACAATCTGGCTTCCGTTGTGTTTATTTTATTAAATAGAAATATTTTTTTATTTTACTACCAACAACTGGTATCAGAGCCGCCTTATTTCATATTACATGTATAATTTATTTTTATGTGTGGTAACAATTGTTTATTATGACACCAATTGCATATTTAATCTATATTTGTTATTTTTATTAATTATATGATGAATGGTTGTACCCATAATAATTTATGGTTAAGTTAATTATTAGTGATTCTTTAGTTTTTTTTTTGTAAGCTAATTAAATAGATTAGGGTTTTGATTTGCAATCTAAAAAATATATATTTTTATTATTATTTTGGTTATAATAATAAAAAAAAGAAGAAAAATTAAAAAAAAAGTGAAGAATATCACTGAATAATATCACCCAGCCCCCTTATTGTTTAATTAATTCTGTTTTGACCTAGTTAAGTTTACATATATTATAAATTGATCCTTAAAAGTTTTTTAGTTGTGCAAATAGGCCCTAATAGAATTTTTATTTTCATTTAGCCCCTCCAGGTATTGGTTAATCAAAGTTTGGCTAGGAAACTTTGAGATATTTGTAAATAAGTCATAAATTTAGCCCAAATTTATTTTTAGATTAATTTTGGGTATTTACAAATTTAAAGTTAGTCCAAACTTATTTTAATTTTAGGAAAAGTCATGAATTATGGTTATTTATTTATCTAGTTAATTGATTGGATGAATAACATGTCATATAGATTAAGGGTGCCACATTCACATGTCCATACATAAAATATATCATATTGTATGACATTAATATTCTAATGAGATTAGGATAAGATTATTCTCATATTTTTAATATTATATTAATTTATTATTTGATGTGACTTTATTAATTATTTTATGAAAATAAAATTAGATATTAATGAGTAAAACGTCATTTTATAAATTAATTAAAAACTCTAAGAATTAAAATATTGAGTGAGAGATGACTTTAGGCATAAACCCCATGGCCTCCATTATTGGTCCTATAGTAAGGTAGATTAATGTCTTACCTCAAACCTTGTGAGCTCCCTACGGAGGGTATTAATCAGAATTGGTTACTGTTCGCGAAATTATACACACACAAATTTGTACCGCAAGTGCACAGATCGTGAGCAAGTAATAAAGTGAGGAGTGAGTATCATTCCCACAAGGATTGTGTCTTAAATTAATGCTAAGTACTATGATATTGGCAACTTAACTTTATTTAGGCTAATCTAAAGAGTAAGATGAATTATTCAATTAAAAGCAACTTAAAACTAAATAACTTGGTAAATTAAAGATATGAAAGATCTATGGCAATGGGGTTCTAGGGACTTGGTTTTCCTTTATTGTTCCTATGGTCTTTGTCATTAATGATCAACAACCAATTTTATGCATTCATTAGTCCAGGGTGTATGATTAATCTCATTCCCTCTCCCGAGTACCAAATGAGATACTATACATATACAACTAAGTTGATATCCCTATCTAACCCATTATACACACATGCATTAAGCTACCCTTATACAACTACCCTAAGTTCGTTAGTCTCCCAACTCAACAAACTCAAAACTATACTTTTTACATCCAACATATGGATTAAACTTTTCCAAGCACATAACCCAAATGTTTAAATCATCCAATCCATTTTCCAATGCAATTAGAAGCATGAAGCACATAAAAAGCATAAATGAATAAACATCAAATAGTCATTAATCACAAAATAGCATCAACACATATTGTTCAATAGAGTTCCATCAAGTCATAGAAAATATAATCTAACAACAAAATGATAATTTTGCGATATGGTGAATTCTATAAAAATGGGATCCTAGAGCATTGATTTCATTCTATTCTTCCTATGTTCTTCTTATCTAGCAATTCCGTTTAATTCATTAATCAAGGGTTTAAGACTAATCTCATTCCCTTTCTCGAGTGCCGAATGAGATACTATGCATACATATTCAAGTTGATATCCCTATCTAACTTGTTTACATAGATATACATTACGCAACCCTTAAATTGATTACCCAAAGATTAATTTCATTACCTCTCTCGAGCATCAAATGAAATTCTAGGTATAATGGCACACCCTAAAGTGTTTGCGCCTGTCACGCATTTTATCAAACACTTGGAGTGCACCATATGCAAATCCTAAGGAAAACCATGATGATTACCTAAGTGTTATTAACCTCTCAACTCAATAACAACCTAAGGCTATGTTTCTCCCAAATCCAATAAATGGGTCAAGCTCTCCTAAGCATCAATCCATAAATCCACAACAGCCAATTCATTTTTTAATCAATTGGAAGCATTAAGCATAGAGAAACATAAATGAATTCAACGAAAATATACTAAATCATCCAAACATAATATAAATAAAACTACATCAAGCTTTAGAATTCAAGTTTGATCATATACAAATCCAACCATAACTAAAATTATCTAGAAATTCATAGATACAACTCATTATTCAAAGTTGAAAATTTAAACAAAAGAGAAAATACAAAGAAAAGAAAGAGAAAATCGAATTTGGGGATGTCTCCAAGGTTTTAATCCTTCAAATGTCTTCAATGATGCTTAAGAAACCTTGAAGACATAATTTCTTCTCTTCAAATTTGAGCTTAAGCCTTGTTCTCTTTTGCAAATTTCGTGCCTCCCTCTTGATTGATGAGAAAATGACTAAAGGATAGTATTTATAGGTTTTAAATTAGGGTAAGAAAATTGGGGTAAAAATAGATGGCGATGCCTGGGCGCTGAGTATTCTGCCAATGAAGCTCGTTTTGGCACATGGGCGTCACTTTTTGACGCCAAGGACCCCAAATTCTGGCTGATTTGGCGCTAGGGTACAAAATACTATTTTCTGGACTGTAGTGGTACTATACACCAGACACTGTTCACATAAGTTACTGTTCATTATACTGTAGCATTTTTGGTCTTTAGTTTGTTTTCTTTGAATTTTCATCCCAAATAGCTTGTATTAACTTGAAACCTACAAAATAAAATTAAAATACATAAAAATTCATGTATTCATATTTAAAATGAGAAATTATCAAATTAATAGAGGTGTAATATCATATATAAAATGTGTTTATCAATTACTAGATACGATTCCCATAGGATAAGAATCAATATAGGATTCATGCGAAAATGACTACTCTACAGTGGCTTTTTTAATTAGAAAATATAAAGGATTGAAATAATGGTTGTACACTCAACTTAGGTTGATTGATATCCTCCATGCAGAGTTCTTGTGAATTAAATCTAAGGGCTAAAGAATCGATAGTTTATTATTATTTGATGTGAGATATTTAGATAATAATAATAATAAATTAGTATGGTACTAGTCTGATTCATGATGGATACGACTATCCTATGAGGGCGTATTCTAAATAGAAATTAGGTTACCGATGCATAATGTAGTTAAAGAGTTCTATATAAATGCATTTTATGCATTTATGCAAAAGTTACACATGCTATTAGATAATGTATGCTCATGTATGAGTTTATTTTCAGAATTATGTCTTCATTTATCCCATTAGCATTCATCCTAAACCAAAACAAGTTAACCAAAAATAATTATGTGGATTGGAAAAGAAACTTAGATATTGAACTCACAGCTAAAAGGCATATATATATTTTGACTAATAAATCCTCTCTAAAACCTAATGAAAATGCACTTTAAGATGAAATGGATGCTTATAATAGTCACTTTATCCTTTGGTCTCAATCCTAAGGGAAAGAATATTAAGAAGAAGAAGAAAAAGCCAAAGAAAGTATCTAATTTAGGATTTGTGCAAATTCATAAAAATGTAGTAAGGCCGAAAGAAAAATATTTTTAATGTGGCATTAAAGAACATTGGAGGAGAAACTGTCATTTAGTTAAGCTTTTAGTAGCTAAAAGGACAATTTATCTTCTAATAATATTCTTTTCATTGAGACGTGTTTAGTGGTTGACTCTACAGATTCTTAAATAATAGATATTAGAGCCACTAATCAAATTTGTAATTCATTGTAAGGGTTTCAAGAAACCAAATCACTCAATGAAGAAGAAATCAGTTTTAGGCTAGAAAATGGTGCAATTGTTGCAACCAAGGTAGTGCGAGTTCGTATCCATTTTAATAATTTTAGGGCTTTAGTATTAGATGATTGTTTGTTAGTGCTGTAACTCAAACGCAATTTAATTTCAGTTAATTATTTGAATAAATTTGATTATTCTATTATTTTTGAATAAATAGTGATTCATTATTATTTGAATAAATAGTGATAAAAAAGAAATAAGTTATTTATATGTTTCAGTACACTAGTTAACAGTTTATACTGTATATTTCCTAAAATTAATTCACTGCTTGATACAAAATTGAATAATGAATCTAATCACCATAAGAAGATTAAAGTGAGTCCTACTAATCAAATGTATCTATGGCATCTATGTCTTTGTCATATTAGTTTAGATAAGATCCAAAGACTGGTCAAAGATAAACCTTTGAGTTCATTAGATATTGAACCATTACCAGTCTGTAAATCATGTATAAAAAATAAAATGTCCAGAAGATCCTTTAATACTAAAGGTAATAAAGCCATTGAAACGTTAGAATAAGTGCACTCTAACTTGTGTGGGCTAATGAGCATACAAGCTAAGGGAGGTTATGAATATTTCATCATTTTCATTTATGATCATTCTAAATTCGGTTATGTGTACCTTATGTGCCACAAGTCTGAGGCGTTTGATAAATTCAAGAAGTTTCGAGCATAAGTGGAAAGGCAATTAGGAAAACACATAAATATTCTTCGATTTCATCGAGGTGGCAAATACCTCTATAGTGAGTTTAGGACCTATTTGTTAGACAATGGGATATTATCCCAATTGACTGCACTAGGGTTACCCTAGGAAAATGGTAGAAAAGAAAAATAGAACTCTTCTTGAAATGGTGAGATCAATAATGAGTTATTCAACTTTATCCATCTCGTTTTGGGGTTATACCTTAAAAACAGCTATGTATCTTCTTAACTTAATTTCATCTAAGTCAGTTCCTAAAACACTTCTAGAAATATGGATATGATGTAAACTAAGTTTACGTCACATACATATATGGAGTTGTCCAGCTCATGTGCTAAAAAGGAAGACAGACAAGTTGGAATTTAAGTCAGTAGTTTGTCTGTTTGTTGGCTATCCTAAAATAATAAGAGGAAGTATTTTCTATAGTTCTCAAGATAAAAAAAAGTATTAGTTAGCACTAATGCAATATTTCTTGAAGAAGACTATATGAAAGACTTCAAGCCTAGGAGTAAGATAATTCTTGATGAGTTATCTAAAAACTCTAATATTGTGCCTGATAGAGTCAATATGTTAATTTCCAATCTAGATCATAATAACCAACTAGAGTTAGTTGCAAAACAACAACCACCGATACTTCATCATAGTGAGAGGATTATTAGACGTCCAACTAAGTACATGGTAATTGGAGAGTCCTTTCAGGCAATCTCTAATGAGCATGAACTAGATCCTACTAGTTACAATGAAGCAATGGTTGATAAAGATGCAAACCATTGGCATAAAGTTATGAAATCAGAAATGGATTCCATGTATTCCAATAAAGTCTGGGAACTTGTAGAGAAACCTGAAGGGATAAAACCCATAAAGTGTAAATGAGTCTACAAGAGAAAGAGATGGGTAGATGGAAAGGTGAAAACCTTCAAAGTTAGGCTCGTTGCTAAGGAGTACATTCATAAAGAAGGTATCGATTATAAGGAGACCTTTTCGCCGGTAGCCATGCTTATGTCTATTAGAATTCTCTTATCTATTGCAGCAAATCTTGATTATGAGATTGTAAAAATGAATGTCAAGACTTCCTTTCTTAATGGCAATCTTGAAGAAAGTATCTATATGATACAACTAGATGATTTTATAGCTAAAGGCCAAGAGCATATAGTTTGTAAACTACAAAAATCTATCTATGGGCTTAAACAAGCATCTAGATTGTAGAACATCAGATTTGATCAGGCAATCAAATCATTTGGTTTTGTTCAAAATCCTAGTGAACCTTATGTTTACAAGAAAATAGATGGGCGGTTGTTGATCTTTCTAGCTCTGTATATAGATGATATACTACTAATGAGAAATTATGTAAGAGCATTATCATCAGTTAAAATTTTGTTATTTAACTAATTTGATATGAAGGACTTCGGTGAAGCTAATTACATCCTTGAAATTAAGCTATTGGGAGATCATAAAAATAGGATGTTAGCTTTATCCCAAACTGAGTATATTAATAAAATTTTGATCAAGTTTGCCATGTATAATTCCAAAAGGGATTGTTTTTCTTTAGATATGGAATTGATCAATCCAAGTATCAGTTTCCTAAGATAACTGAAGAGATAGATTGCATGAGAAGTATTCCTTAAGCATTAGCAGTAGGAAGTCTTGTGTATGCAATACTATGTACTAGACCAGATGTTTATTATGTAGTTTGAATGATTAGTGGATATCAATCTAATTCAAGACTAGAATACTGAATTGCAGTAAAGCATATATTCAAGTACCTTTAGAGAATGAAAGATTATATGCTTGTATATTTCAATGAGAATATTATACCTATTGGATATACAGATTCAGAATTCTAATAATATAGGATACTCGGATCTTTCTCAGGATATGTGTTCATTTTAAGTGGTGGAGTTATAAGTTGGAGGAGTACAAAATAATCATGTATTGCAGACTCTACTATGAAAGCTGAATATGTAGCTGTATTTGATTGTAAAATAGGATATATAACTCTGAAAGTTCTTTATAGATCTTAAGGTGGTACCTAGTGCTTAGATGCTTTTTATTCTTTATTAAGACAATAAGTAGGGCAGTAGCACAGTTTAAGAAACTAAATACGAGACGAAAATACATTAAGAGGAAATAAAGTTTAGTAAGTGAGTTTTGTAGAAAATGGTGAGGTCATGGTATCTAAGATTATGTAAGCAATAATCTAGTGGATCCATTCACCTAAGTCATTGCCAATAAAAGAGTTTTGAAACTCATATGAATAAAGTTTAGTAAGGGGTTTAATAGTTACTTGATATGCTTTAGGCCAAGTGGGAGATTGTTAGACATATAATGTTATTTATGCCCTTAAAACATGTGAAATGACATTTTATTTGATTAATAAAATTTTATTTATATATATAATTGATCATACATTGATAAGCTCATATTTATAAAGTATGTGATCTATGTATTAGGCGTATGATGCTAATACAGATGGTATAGATCACAAGTTCTTTATAAATTAAATCATGTTCACAACTATTAATGAAAATGACATTTCGTTATGTCAAGTTATAGTTTTTCTACTTTTTATAGTGGATGATTTACCTTGATCATCGAAGTAGAGACTTCGAGTAGAAAAACTAGTATATATGTTACATTAAACGAGACTACTGTGAATTTTAATCTGGTTAACTAAATATCGTAGATCTTAATTCACAAAAGCTTTAATAAGCTTAATTGATCTTAACCCTGTGCAGGTAATGAACTTATATTCATGCGTTATATCTTTTAAGTTATCACGGAGTAAGATCCATATAAACGGTCAAAACTTTGATGGCTTGGAGATATAATTTCATAAGTCGTAAGAACATATATTTGCAAGATGAAATCTAATAATTAATGTCTACCTAAGATGTTTGCAGTACTTGATCATTAGAATCCGTAGCCACAGTTTATTCAATAAATTATTTATAGAATAATAATATTTATTTGTAAATTTATTTACAAATATAAACATATTAAAAGTGATCATTAGAGCATTCAGTGACTTAGGGGCAAATAAGTAATTAAAGAGGTAAGGCATTTTTTTCATGGCCCAACTTTAATTATGAACATCAATTAGATGGTCAATTAAGTGGTTATTATTGGTCTAAAGACCAAGCCCAATTTAATTAAAAAATATTTTAATTAAATAGGCTTTTATTTTATAACATAGGTTACTAGAGTACAGTCCCTGAATTTTAATAGAATAGCCTAGGGTTAACTTAGAAGAATTGGTGTATTATGAGATAATAAGGACCAAGCCTTTTAAGTTAGAGCTAGGAAGCCTATAGGTCGTGCAGTCCCTCTACTAGCTCAAATCCTAATCAAACTCTAATTTCTTAATCTTAATCTAATTTGAAATACCCAAAGGAGATTCTAATATATATGAGAGATATGGGGTAATAATGAAATAGATCAAGTATAACAACCATAACAAAAAAAATTATTTTTACATATTCTTACGTGGAAAAGGAATTTAATTATTTTCATTCTATCATATTTGGATATTAATATTTTTAGAGATTAAGAAAGATTCATGTGCCCGCATGCATTGAGTTTGAAGATTGAGGATAGTAGAGAAGATTGCAGGGGGTCAATTCAAGATTTTTCATAGCAAAGAATTGAGGTAATCTTCTATCCTTATATATGTAATTATGAATAAGACGATCTGGCTTTCGTTGCGTTTATTTTATTAAATAGAATTTTTTTTTTATTTTACTACCAACAATTAGAAACTTATGAGTTTCTAAAAAATGATATTTATATATGTCTAGTATATCATTTCCACAATTTGGTATTTAAAACCTTGGTTTCGAATTGTTATGATTTTTCTAAAGAGACTAGTCTTAATGCAGGATTTAGCTGACAGATTTTGAAAGCTATAAAATAAATTCGTTTTAAAATATTATTTGTGTGAATTAAACTTTTAATAATTTATTATGCACTAATACATATGTCATGAGTAATTCTGAGGTGGTTTTATAATTTTTGAATAAGTATGTAATTTTATGAAATTCGAATACTAAAGATTGCTCAATGGAATATTTTGAATTGATTAAATTAAGGACTTAAATTTAAGTATGATTAAGACTTAGATTTTAAAAGGGAATAAAATCTAATTTACTTGATTTGAAGATGATTTATATCTCGAGATAAATAAAGTTTGATTCTATGGTGAATAGACATTGTTGGATGCATGAGAAAATCGGTTAAGTGATATTTGTCGAAATCTAATGGTTTTGGAAAAAAAAACCCTATTTTAGATTAATTATGATCCAATTTCAAGGTTATATTACTTTATGAATTTAAATTGTTAATATCATCATTTTAAGACTCCAAGGAGATAAACTTTATGATTTGGGTCAAGGAATGTAAAATCTGCCTCAAGAAGTTTAGTAAGTGTATACTTAAACTACTTTTATAATTTCTACTTAATGATTTTAGAAAAATAGATTTTAAAGTATGATGAGCATGATTCCTTTTTATATATATATTTCCTTGATGATCATTTATCTTTAATATTACTTTATTTTATAAAATAATTTATTTTATATTTGAGAGAAAACATCTATATTATGATTTTGGCTCACGAAATATTTATACTTGAGATAGCATTTTTCACGTATTAGTAATGATATTTCTTTAAGTGGTTTAAGATTTGAAGAGTATAAGATATGATTTAATGAAATATTATAAATATATAAATATTGTATAAAAGATATAGATATGAGATTTAGGCCTTTAGGACCTGTCTGTACACACACATAGGCTTTGGGCCATGTGTATGGATACTATACTCTTTGAAAGCCAATTTGCTCTGTGCATGCGTACAATGAGGATATGAGATGAGATATGAGATAAGTACGTCTAATGCTCTACTCAAAGGACATTCTGAGTACGACGAGGTTTTCCTCCCGTGTACTAGATTAGTGTGGTTTTCTATATAAATAGTAGTATATAATATTTTAAATATCAATGGTGTTCGACTATACTCAACTAAGAAAATTTATGATATAAGATTTTGGATTCCTACTGAGAATATGATTTTATGTAATTTATATTATCATGATATATATTATTGTATTATGAGATTGAAAAATGCATTTTCTATGGTAAGTGATTTTACACAAAGATTTTATATACTTTAAGTAAAGATCATTTTATGCAATTTATTTGTTTTTCATAATAAATAGTAAGAAAAATTCTATTTATATGTTTATCATATATTTTAAAAATATATTATATATATTTTTTAACCACCTCTACTCATTGGGTCAATTGACTCACCTTATTTTTATTAAATTTTTTTCTTCAGGATATTGTAGGAACTAATTAACTTAGTGGAGTTTAAACCTAAAAGTTAAACCAAACACTAGTACGAGAAAGTCATTAATTTCAAGATTAATATATTTATATTGTTGTAATAAAATTACATTACTTGATAATTATTCAACATTGTGTATTAGTATTAAATGTATAATTTGAAGTATT
Organism: Ailanthus altissimus; assembly: GCA_946807835.1. Classification (NCBI taxonomy): domain Eukaryota; kingdom Viridiplantae; phylum Streptophyta; class Magnoliopsida; order Sapindales; family Simaroubaceae; genus Ailanthus; species Ailanthus altissimus. The sequence continues at coordinate 6,385,391 of OX327690.1, read as the reverse complement.
AATATGATAGTGTTTAATTTGTGGAAGATGAGTACTGTTTATATCAATAGTAAATGATAATAAGTTAGAGGTTATGGATAATTATTTGTTGATGTATGATAAGTTAAATATTATAAGTGGATAAAATATGATAGGTAAAGAAACTATATCATATTGTTAAAAAAAACTATTAGTTTTGATGATTATATCATTTGTTAGAGAGGAATAAGTAAGGACTTATTTTGAATTCTTAGAGAACTCAAAGCAGGTCATTTCAATATATGTATATATGTATGTGTATGTGCGAGTGGACACATGTATGTAACATTAGATTTTTCACAAGGTTTAAAGCTACAATTTCTATAATTTTGAATTGATCTTGTTTATTTTGATAGAAAAGTGAATATGAAAAAGGATATTTGAGGGGAAAATCATCCTTCATTTTTCACATACTTGGTTCCATTAAATCATTGGTAGAAATTTCAATTTATATAAACTTAAGATTAGGTATTCTAGTTTTACAATAAATAAATAAGTTGAGGGGAAAATGGTTCAAAGAAGTTGCCATTAAATACGGGAAATTATAATAAGTCTTTAAAGCATATTTTTTAATATTTATTAATTTAATAAAATTTATTTATTCATATAATATTTAAGCTTTTGGAGCCTATTAAGATAAACAAAGATATTCAAAAGAATTTTTGTTATTGGTTGACTTCGTTGAATTACAGAAATAACATATGTATAACAAAGTGTTTGATAAAAATATAAATTAAAAGATATTTGATATTAAGGTATTTTTTTTCATTTATTAATTTTTTTTTCTATATTTGTTCTTTATAAATTTTATTCATTTTTATAAATTAAAAACGCAAATAAGCAAATATAATATAATAAATATTACTAGTTCTGTACTCATCCACTATAGTTAGACACTACCCATATATTTTAGAGAAAGTTCTAAAAATAATTAAAAAAAATTGGGTCATTTTCTAATTTAGTTAAATATGTAATTTTAATTTTTTTTTTGTAGTTAAATAATTCAAAAATCTGCAACTTACATGGAACTGCTTGGGCTTGGCCCACTAGAGCTCAAGGTAATATTTTCTTCGTAATCGATTTTATTTCAAAAAAGTATCTACAAAAACATATTTTAAAAATTTTAAATTATAAATAAAAACTTAAACCGGTCCGATTAACTCGGTGGAGCGAAAAATAAAAACCGGGCGGGTAATTGAGTCGTTGCCGCCTTAAACCTAATTGAAACGGCTATAAAATTTGGAACTTCATTCCTTTGGTTCATATTTTCTCTTTCTGCAAATTCTCTGAATACCTAATAATTCTCTCTCTCTCTCTCTCTCTCAAAGCTCTCACTTGCAATAGAATCTGCATTTTTTTTCTCTGAAATTCTCTCAGTCTCCGATGAGTAATAAGTCTTATTGCTCTCCAGTTTCGATGATTAACTCTTCTCCTTATTCTCCACGAGACGATGATGTTGATCATTTAGATTTTGAAGAGCGTGTGTTCAAAATCATTGAAGAGCTTAACTCTGTCTTCTTTGAACTAAAGATGACTTCTCCTATTCCGATGACTAAGTGTTTTTGCTCTCCTGTTTCGATGAATGAGTCTTCATCTTCTTCTCCACAAGACGATGATGTTGATCATTTAGACTTCAAAGAGCTCGTGTTCAAAATCATTGAAGGCCTTAACGCAGTCTTCTTTGAAGTTCAGACGATTACTCGAGAGAAGGAGTCTCGCAGCCGAAAGATTAAGGTTCTCATGAGCATGAGGTGACATTTTGTTTGATTTTGTTTTTACTTTTATACCATCTCTGATTAGGGTTCTTTCTGTCCCATAGTTATATGTAGTAGTGTATATATAAAAATACATTATCATTGAGCAATTAATGTTGCCTTTTGTGAACGCAATTCAAGATCTGGAGACTGAAAGGTTAGAATTTTCATACCCGTTAGGGACTTTAATTTTCTTGTATTTTGTTAATTTTCATTTAAATTTCTATTTGGTGTTATCTCAATTTAGGGTTTTCATGCCAATTCTGACTAGGGTTTTGATCGTGGGTTTTTTTTTTTCAATTTTTTTGTGGGTTTTCTTTTGAATTGTTTATTTTGATAGTTTATATCATGAATCTGATTTATGTTTATTGCTCGAGTTTTTGTTTTGGGGATATGTGATATTTACTGTTTGTCTTTTTAGGAGTTTACTAGCCGTCTTTAGTATTAATTGGAGGAAAGAAAATGCTTGATCCAATTTTTTCTTATGCCTTTGCTTTTTCTCACTGTAAAGATGTCGATTATGCCCCTATGAGGAGGATATTGCCAATTGTAGGAAACTTGTGGATACTATCGTGTGAGTTGTTTATTCAAATTTTTGGGTAACTAACATAAAATTAAATTGTGTTCACTGTGCCTATAGTATAGTGCCTATGAATTATCCTCTGCTTTGATCCTTCATTTATATTAATCATGAAATATATGATGCTACGAATTTGGCTTTCTTTTGCTTTATTGTCAATGTTACGTTTTCATCAATTTCTGGCTAGTGTTTAGTTTCTCCTGAACTCTATTGCCTCTCACCAAACTGAGTATTGCTAATTGATGAGTCATGTCCTCTTTGTATTATGGACTGATCAAAGTTGTTGATCATGTGAATAATGTAATTGATGACATCCCTTTATTTTAAATATTTGTGTTTTTTGCTTTCAAAATACCAATATCTGGTTATACAGCTAAGGTAGATTACATTCATGGTGTACATCAGCCTCTGCAATGGCATTCTGAGGTGAGATTTTACAAAGTTTTCGTTGTTTTTACATCATCTTGATTTCAGGTGGAGAATATGCAGATTGTACCCTACTTAATGGTCACATCCATGCTGCACGGTTAGAATCATTATACTAAGCTAACATTGGTAGCTAGAGGGGCATGTTGAAGAAGGAATTAAGTCAAAATATACTGGACAAGTAAGCAAAGGTGGGTAGCAGGTTTCTGCCGCAGCTGAATTTGCAAACAACTTTCATCCTGCTTAGTCAGCTCATACAAATCAAATTCTGTATCGCTCCCTCTGTTAGTTTCAATGTCAGTCCTCTGCTGTAAGAATTTGATTATAAAAATGAAAAAGCTAGTAACTTGTTCCTCCCAATGTCAAACAGATTCATTCCTGTTTGACATTGCAACAAAGATTTCAATGCAGATGGTCTCTTGCTAACCAAGAAGTGTTCTCGTCATTGGCTATTAAAAGAAACCTGAAAAAACTTCGTGAAACCTTGTCCACCAACTAAGTTGTGCTCTTGGATGCTAAGGAACTGCAGGTGTAGAATTGCCAGTTCTGTGTTCGGCTTGGGAAGCTAAAGTTCTTTTTGATGCCAGGACATGGAGTATGAATTTCGACCATGAAGGTTTGAGGAGGCACTTAATCAAACGAACAGAAGCTTCTTCTGCTCTAGCTGTAAGTATCGTGTTGTATTTCGTCTAAAATGGATTAGAAAAATGGTAGAAGAAATTGCATCTGAGAATTCTGAATTTCATCTCTGAGCATGTTGATGTTAACTGCGGCTTGTCATAGGAGTGGACTCCTTTGTGCTTATCAGGAGAAAGAGAGAACATTATAAACTTTTTGATGTAACCTTGTGCTGATGCTGAAAATATTTCTTACTCCTATGGTTGGAATTGGGGGACCGAGGAAAATCAACTCTTGCTAAAATTGTTTACAAAGACAAGAAGGTAAATGGCCACCTGAATTGAAAATATGGATATGCATATCCCAGGCCTTCTATGATACTAGGTGGGTGAAAGAAATGAGGAACTCTGCTACCAGTGAAGTTGCGCTATCTATTTGATAAAACAACCGGTCAGTTGCAAGCTCAGTTATGAGCAGCCTTAAATGGTAGGAGATTGTTGCTTGTCTTAGATGATGTTTGAAGTGAAAGTTACAAGGTCTTTCCCATGATGATTGCTTGTCTGTGTTTGTGAAATGAGCCTTCACAGAGAAAAGGAAGGTGTTGCTTACCTAAAAGAAATTGATGAAATAATTGTGATAAAATGTGGAGGGGGGTCCTTTGGCAGTGAGAACTTTAGGAAGCTTGCTTTGTACTAAAACCGAAGAGCATGATTGATTACTCATAAAAGTTAATGACATATGGAGGCTACAAGGGGAGAGTGGCATCCTTCCAGCATTAAAATTGAGTTATGATCATTTGCGTCTCCTCCGCGTCAATGTTGCTTATTTCCATAGGATTACCCTTTTATCAGTGAATTTTAGCCTATATATGATTGAATGGCTCCTGTACTCCCTATAGCCATTAATGGAAAATGTGAAGAGCTGAAAGATTTTGGTTTACAGGATTTGAAGGACATACTTTGAAGATGATTGAAAATGGAATTGGAAGAAGAAGACAACCTCAGCATGAACCTTAAAACTTTCTCATTTTATCGATCACAGGCATTGGTGGGTTTGCCCGAACTGATTCTTCAATATTCAGCTAACACTTTCAGGTATCACTGCTTAAGAGCATTGCCAGAGTGGATGCAAAAACCTCACATCTCTTCAGAAACTTGAGATTGTATCTTTTGGTATTTTGTGTTACAAGTTGGAAAGTAATTATGTAAATATATTATTGTTTTCTTATTCCATCAATTATAAATACTTTTTTTTTTTCTGAAATCATTAATTCTGTTCCTTTTTTTCACACTGCCCTATCAAGTGAGCTTTTAAATTTTCTGAAGTTATGAACAATTACGGAAGTATTAACCAAGAGAAATCACCTGGTAAACTCAAGTTCATTGATCCTTCTAGAAAGAAAATTAATGAAACCCGAAAGTTGAAGGCTTGTACATGGAAAAGAACATTTCAGTCATCACCCAAACTGTTAATTTTTTTTGTTTAATAATATTTTTAAAGAGCATCGATGAGCTATTAAGACTAAGTAGTTGGATTTAGTTGGATGTGAAAGAGAATATGGTGCGACAAGTGTTAGGCTCTTTTTAATTCAAATTAGAGAAAATACCCTTCTAGTCCTTGCATTTTTTTATGAATTATCCATGTTATTTTTAACATTTTTGAATAACTTCATTTAGTATCTGTTATCTAAAAAATTTCGTCAAGTGGATACTATTTTTATTCTTTTACCATTTTATTGAGTTTAAATTTTCATTCCTATCATCCCACCTCACCATTTTTTTCTTCCAAATCTTAATTTTAATTTTCCCTCTTACTCACCTCTCCCTAAAATTATTTTTAAATTTAATAAATAAATTTATTTATTAGTGTTAAATTAGTATTATAAGTTTTAATGTTTTACATTAAAAAAATAAAATATATAAAATTTAAATTTTCATTCCACCCATTCCATCTCACATCTTTTTCTTCCTAAATTTAATTTTCATTTTTTTCTCTTCCTACTCCTCCCCTTAAAATTATTTTTTAATTTAGTAATGAAATAAATAAATAACTGAATATTAAAAAAATATTATAGGTTTTACATTAAAAAATAAAATATTATATATATTAAATTTAAATTTCATTCCCTCCATCTCAATTCACTTTTTTCTCTTATAAATTTAGTAAAAGAAACTATTTCTTAAAAAGAAAATCATAATCCAATTGTTTGAAGGTGAAGGATGCTGCATCCAAATAAGCATTCAATTGATCATTTTTCTTTTTAATGTCATGTCTCATATTAAATAAAAATTAAATGAATTTTAGGTATATAAGAATTGGTATATAATATTATCTAACATGTTAGTGTTTTAGATAAATAGCAAACGCCCGACCTATAACAAGTAGTATAAGAGTAAATTTAAATTCTTATTTGTGTGTGAGTTTTTAAAATTGTCCCAACGAATATTGTTACGAAGATAGTAGGTCCCCTAACTTTAAGGGAATAGGTAATATAGGCCAGGTTGATTCTTAAATTTAGGTCACACTATGACGAAGGTGTCACGTAATTGAGTGAAGGAGAATGTCATATTCCACATCGAATAAAAATTAAATAAATTTTAAATATGTAAAAGTAAATATTCCTAAATATATAAATAAATACAAACACTCAAGACACTAAAGAATCCAAATGAAACTTCTAAGTTCAAAAGGAAAAACATCCATAGTTATCCTACTAGTAGCTATTATCTATATCACACTCGTTAACACTTTCCCTTTTGCTACTCTTCCTATGCAACCTCCTAATTCTCCACAAGCCATTCTTTTTCTTGATCTCAACGTAGCTACTGTTACTTCTCTTAAGCAAGAACACTTCTCTAGCTAGATTCTCCCTAGTAATAGCAGCAACACTACCACTTTTAGTTGTTGTTAGCTTACAATTTAAAATCAAAAATTCTTTTTTTTTAAAGAAACAAAACTTGACCAACGGTACCAACCCCAATAGTGCATTAATTGTGATTGGAAGATGAGAGATTAGATCAAGAACATGAAGAGAGATGTTGCTCTAGACAATCTAGTTGGGGGGAAATGAAAATTAAAGTTTAATTTTCTATTATTTTTAAAGTAAAATTCATAACAATATAAAAGACATATTTACTCCTAAAAATTAATTTTAACAATGATTTTTAGACAGTAAGAACTACTTAAAGTAATAAAAAAAAGATTTTAAAATGTCATAGATAATTCATAAAAACTTGGGACTAAATGTTAATTTTCTTTTAAATTATACAATTTCTTGAAAAATAAAAAATAACAAAATGAGAGAGATTATGATTCCTTATTCTTTATTCAACAGGCAATCTTTTCCTTTTTATTTTTGTTTAAATAGATTTTTTATTAAAAAAAAATACTTTAAACTGATTTGATTGATTCGATGGAGCAAAAATCAAAAACCAAGCGGGTAATTGAGTCGTTGCCGTCTTAAAACTAATTGAAACGACTATAAAATTTGGAACTTCATTCCTTTGTTATATATTTTCTCTTTCTGCAAATTTTTTGAATCCTGAATAATTGTCTCTCTCTCTCTCTCTCTCTCAAAGCTCTCACTTGCAATCAATCTGTTTTTTTTTTCTTTTTATAAATTTAGAATATTACAAGCAATAATTCATTTGTTAAGAAATTGAGGGGTGATATATGGTCGCAGTTAAAATAAAATTAAAAAAAATAATAAAAATAAAATAAGATAAATACAAGAGTTTACGTAGTTCGACTTTTAGCCTACGTCTACGGGCGAAGACAGAAGAATCTCTTACTATTAAAAATAGAGAATACAAGTATTGTAGTATTTTAGCCTTACAACCCAATACACCCAATTCTCTCAAATCACTTAAAAACTCTCTCAAAACTTTTGAAACTCTCTCTAAATTTTTTATTTTTGGAATGAAATATGAATTGCTAAACTCTTCTATTTATAGGGAGAGTTTAGCATGGTGGAGAGCCAATAAGTGGTTGTCCACCATTGTTGAAATCATTGCTGGCACCGTGTGCCAGCAATTATGTAGCTGGCACATGGTGCCAGCTACCACAACATTTCTCCTACTTGGAGATTTGATTGAGAATCAATCAAGTCTTCACATCATTCTTTCTTCTTGGCCAAAGTTATATTGCCTACGTGTCTGCTAGGCCATGTAAAGATCTGCACCATACAAACTTGTTGGTATTAGTGGGCTTGGTCAACACATCTGTTAGGTTATCATCTGTATGAATGTTTTTCATATCCACACTTTCATCTTCTACCACTTCACGAACAAAGTGATATTGAACACCTATGTGCTTCGTTCTTGAATGAAAAGCTGGATTCCTTGCAATGTGCAAGGCATTCTTACTGTCACAAAACAATTCAACTTTCTCTTGCTTGTGCCCGAGCTCCTCCAGTAATCTTTTGTATCCAAATTGCTTCCTTACAAGCTTGTGTAGCTGCCATATATTCTGCTTCTGTAGTAGATAATGCCACAACAGTTTGCAGTTTTGAAACTCAGCTTACAGCTCCTCCTGCAAGTTTAAACACATAGCCAGTAAAGGATTTTCTTTTATCAAGGTCTCTTACAAAATCTGAATCCACATAACCCTTAATAATAAAATCTGATCCTCCGTAATATAAAGCAACATCTAAGGTACCCTTAATGTATCTAAGGATCCTCCTGACACAACCCCAATACTCTTACCAGGATTCGTTATGTATCTACTAACTGCTCCCACTGCTTGTGCAATGTCTGGTCTGGTACAAATCATAGCGAACATTAAACTTTTCACTGCTGATGGATACGGTACTCGAGACATCTCCTTCCTCTCTGCTTCTTTGCTAGGACACATCTTAGAGGATAACTTGAAATTAATAGGAAGTGGGGTACTAATTGGCTTACAATCTTGCATGTTGAAGCGCCACAAGATTTTCTTTAAGTAGTTCTTCTGAGAAAGCCAAATCTTCCTGTTATTTTTGTCTTGGTAAATTTGCATCCTTAGAATCTTGTTTACTGGTCCCAAGTCCTTCATATCAAATTCCCTAGCCAACTGTGCCTTCAATTCTTGGACTCGATCTTTATTGGGGCCTGCCACCAACATGTCATCCACGTACAACAGCAAAATAATGAAATCATTATCATCTTCAAACCTTTTGTAGTATGTACAATGGTTTGAACTAAGTCTGTTGTATCCAAGGCTGATGATATAGGAATTAAATCTTTTGTACCAACACCTTGGCACCTATTGAGACCGTACAGAGATTTGTTCAACCTGCAAACCAAGTTCTCTTTTCCTTCTTCTTTAAAACCTTCTGGTTGGAGCATATAAATTTTTTCTTTAAGATCTCTATGAAGAAAAGCTGTCTTCACATCTAGCTGCTCTAGATGTAAGTTAAATATAGCACACATTGACAGGACTATTCTGACTGTCATGAGTCGAACCACAGGGAAAAATATCTCATTAAAGTCAATATCTTCTTTCTGAGCATAACCTTTCACCACCAATCTCCCACGATACCGCTCTACTTAGTCATTGCCATCTCGTTTGATCTTGTAGACCCATTTGTTACCAATGGCTTTTCTTCCACGTGGTAGTGCAACCAGCTCCCATATTTTATTCTTATGCAAGGCTTCAATTTCTTCTTACATTGCTGTCATCCATAGAGAAACATCTTAACTTTTAGAAGCCTCATGGAAAGTTGTTGGCTCTCTATCCTCTGTTAGAAGGCAGTATACAACATGAGCCTCCATGACATACTCCGAGTGCCATGATGGTGGTCGTCTCTCACGAGTTGATCGACGATCATCTGTAGCCTCAGACTCTACTGGTTCTTGTTTTTCATGCTCTGGTGCTGCTTCAGAAGAATCTGAATCTTCTTGTACTTGATTATTTTCCATTTGTACCGTTGTAGTCTCTGGATTTTCCTTCACTGTGCTATCATCTTTATCATTCATTTGCAGTTTATCTTCTGCAAATATCATATCTCTGCTGATGACGACCTTGTGGGTAGTGGGATCCCACAGGCGATACCCCTTGACTCCATCAGCATATCCCAAGAAAAGACATCTTCTGGATTTTGGATCCAACTTCGTTATTTCTTGGGGATTATACATCACGTACACAGAACTTCCAAATGTATGAAGGCGAGAATAATTAACTGATTTTCCAGTCCACATCTCCATCGGTGTCTTCAACTCGATTGCTGTTGATGGTGACCGATTTACCACACAATAGGCGGTTTTGACTGCTTCAGCCCAAAATGTCTTGGTTAAACCTGCAGTTCTTAACATAGCTCTTGTTCTCTCCAACAGGGTTCTATTCATCCGCTCTGCTACTCCATTCCGCTAAGGCATGTAAGCTGTGCTGAATTACCGCTTGATGCATTCTTGTTGACAGAATGCAATAAAATCCTCACCAGTATATTCTTCTCCATTATCTGTCCTTAAACACTTGCTCTTCTTTTCTGATTCAAGTTCTACCCGCACTCTGAATATTCTGAAAGCTTCAAACACATATGACTTCTTTTTGATTGGATACACCCAACATCTCCTGGAGTAATCATCTATGAATGATACAAAATATCTCGCTCCTTCTAAGGATATCACCGGTGCTTGTCAAACATCAGAGTGAATCAATTCTAGAATTTCCTTACTTCTAGAACTAGATGTGCTGAACTTTAATCTGTGTTGCTTACTTGTGACACAGTGCTCACAAATTGGTAAATGAACCGATTTGAGCCTAGGAAGTAAATTTTGATCAGAGAAAATCTTCAAACCTTATTCCGACATATGGCTCAGTTTGCGATGCTATATTATCGTTGACTCTTCTACTGAACTAGTTGATGCAACAGATGCATCTCCTTCCTGCAGTGTTTCTCCATTAAGCATGTATAAATTTGCAGCAACCTTTTCTGCCTTCATTACTACAAGCGCGCCTTTGAGAATTTTCATTATCCCATTTTCAATTTGGGTCTTACACCTAGTGTTATCTAATTGTCCCAGTGACAAAAGATTCTTCTTGAGGCCTTTTACATGTCGCACCTCCTGGATAATACGAACAGTACCATCGTACATCTTCATCTTGATGGATCCTATTCCAGTGATTTCTAAAGCATGATCGTTCCCCATATATACAGATCCTCCAGAGGTAGGTTCATATTGATGGAACCATTCTCTCTTAGAGGTCATGTGTCATGTAGCTCCAGAATCCATGAGCCATACATCAGAGAACCGTTTTCTGCTTTCAACAACTGTTGCTGCCTCACTGTATAAAATTTCACCATCATCTAAGGTGCTTGCAATATTCCCTTGCGGTTTGTCCTCTGCACTTTTCTTCAATCCCCAGCAATCCTTCTTCAGATGGCATTTCTTGCCACAATGGTAGCACTTGACGTTCTTCTTACTTCTGAATTTTGGTCTACCATGATTTTGACTCCCACTGGGGCCACGTTCTGTTGATCTACCTCTCATCATTGTCAAAACTTCTGCTTGCTGTGAACATTCCTGTTTGTCTTCTTTATTTTTTCGTCTTCGTTCTTCTCCCAGTACAGCAACTGTAACATCATCGAAGACTAAGAAGTCCGTTAAGATATTATTCGTCAAGTTGATGATGAGTTGATCATATGAATTTGGTAGGCTTTGAAATAAAATCTCCGCACGTTCACCTGCCTCTATTTTATGCCCCAAAGAAGTGAGTTGAGAAAAAAGAGTATTTAACGTGTTGATGTGCTCTATCACTGAAGTGGATTCTGCCATTCAAAGAGTATACAATCTTCTTTTTAAGAAGATTTTGTTGTGCAAAGATTTGGCCTCATATAGTTTTATGAGAGTATCCCAGATCTCTTTTGTTGTCTTCTTTTTCGCTACACTGGATGGCACGTTATCAGCAAGTGCTAGATGCAGATCAGCAACTGCATTATTGTCAATCTCATTCCACTTGATATCATTAGTGATACCAGCGGGCCTTTCATCAATTGCTTCTAAGCACTTATTTTTTCTTAAAATTGCCTTTATTTTCATTTTCCACAATGTAAAATTACCTCTATTGAACTTCTCAACTTCATATTTTACCGCCATTGTTTTTCACCACGGACTGCTTTTTGCTAGGATCGACTCCCACTATTTTACGTGAATAGTACCTATACGTATAAACAGTATCCGTATGTATGAATAGTACCCGTATATGTGAATAGTGACCTCATTCAACTAGAAGCTTTGATACCACTTGTTAGGAAATTGAGGGGTGATGCAGGGTTGCAGCTAAAGCAAAATTGAGAAAAATAATGAAAATGAAATAAGACAAATACAAGAGTTTACATGGTTCGGCTTTTAGCCTACGTCTACGGGCGAAGACAGAAGAATCTCTTACTATTAGAAATGGAGAATACAAGTATTGTAGTATTTTAACCTTACAACCCAATACACCAAATTCTCTCAAATCACTCAAAAACTCTCTCAAAACTTTTGAAACTCTCTCTAAATTTCTTATTTTTGGAATAAAATATGAATTACTAAACTCTCCCATTTATAGGGAGAGTTTAGCATGGTGGAGAGCCAATAAGTGGCTGTCCACCATTGTTGAAATCATTGCTGGCACCGTGTGCCAGCAATTATGTAGCTGGCACACAGTGCCAGCTACCACAACATCATTCTCTTAATCTCTGATGAACGAGTCATTTTGCTCTCCAATTAAAATGAATAAGAAGTGCTTTTGCTCTCCAAGTTTCGATGATTAAATCTTCTTCAACTTCTCCACGAGATGATGATATCATTTAGATTTTGAAGAGCACGTGTTCAAAATTATTGAAGAGCTTAACTCTGTCCTCCTTGAACTTCAGATGATTTATCATATTCTGATGACTATTTTTTCTCTCATGTTTCGATGAATGAGTCTTCGTCTTCTTCTCCACAAGATGATGATGTTGATCATTTAGATTTCAAAGTGCGTGTGTTCAAGAATGATTAAAGACCTTAACGCAGTCTTCTTTGAAGTTCAGATGATTACTCGAGAAAAGTCTCGTTGTCGAAAGATTAAGGTTCTTATGAGCATGATGTGACATTTTGTTTGATTTATTATGTAATTTAGTATTTTTTATATCATTATTTTTCGTTATTAAAAATTAATGCTTATTAGATTAGATGTAAAACAACTAACGTATATTTATGAATATGGGGTGATATTTTTGATGAAAAAATGCCAATAAATAAAACACTTGGTTAGATCCCTAAATTATATAATCTTATTGAAGATACACATATACCATCAGTGGAGATTGGCAAAATTTAGAATAGTTTAATCATCTCTTCAAATTGTTAAAAAATGATTTCAATGGTAGAAGATATGTTTAATCTATTTTTTTAGAATTTGCATTGATTTATATGCTTTTAAAGTTACTTCAAGCATAATTAAATTATCTTAAGCTATTCTAACAATTGGTATTAAAGACATAGTTGTCTTTACTTTAAATGATATGCAATCTAAAAATTTTAAAAGTTACGGTTGAATTTTATTTGGATTTAAACTCATTATTTTGACATTGTATGCAATAAAATAATATTATAAATTATTAAAAAAAATTAAATTTTGATTATTTTATAATTTGAAACATCGAAATCGAAACTAAAATGAAGAAGATATGATCAAAATATTGAAACGGGTTTAATACGAGTGTGTGTCTGCAATTGGGTCAAAAAGACTTGCGGAGGTTGAAGATAATTAGTTATTTTCATTCAGCCCCTCCATATTTTATAATTTTTGTTTTAACCCCAACACATATAGATATTTATAATTAGACCTTTAAAGTATTGCATAATTTTAGTTTAGCCTCTGTAGAATTTATTAATTACAATTTGACCCCTATAATATGTAATATTTGCTAATATGCCCTATAGATCTGGTTAATTATAATTAGTTTCCAGAGATTTTGATAATTATATTTTAGCCATAATACTTTAATAGTTTTACATACAGACCTAATAAACTTGAATATTTTGGGTCAAACCCTAAAAATTTATGCATAATTATAGTTTGACTATAAGTTAGATAAAATGTGTAAATAACTCTCTTTATTACTCAATTCTAGTGTCTTTATGTATTATTTTCATGTTTAATTTTGTAAGTATCATTCCATTTATGTATTGATATATGCAAATTTTGTATGAATAATTCATAAATTTGGTATTTTGTAACTCTCTTTATTACTCAATTTTAGTGTCTTTATGTATTATTTTCATGTTTAATTTTTTAAGTATCATTCTATTTATGTATTGATATATGCAAATTTTGTATGAATAATTCATAAATTTTGTATTTTGTAAAGATCAATCTATGAATTAAAATTTTGAATATTTATATGCTTAAACTATGTTAATTTTGTATGTATAGTTTATTGTTTCATTATGCATACAATTTAAATAGTACATAAATTGAAATTATGTTCATATTTATGAATAATGTTTATTCTTGCATTTATTTTACATGAACAATTTTGAATTAAATGTCTAGTAATCCATACAATTTTAATTAATTAGGGAGTAGTCACGACATCCTTAATTATACAAAATTATATATTTTGGATCACATATAAAAAATTGATATTAATTGTGATTAATCATATTTAGTGTAGTAGATTTTATCCCACAGAAAATTTTATTACATTTGTACGATTAATTAGGATGAATATCAAATTATATTTTCTAATTTTCTCACAAGAATTAGCAAATGGAATATAATTTGATAGTTTTTATCATAAAGAGAAATAGATCTAATTGAATTAAAACTTTAGCCCACAAACAAGTTTTATGTCATTAGATTCATAATTTTTATAATATGATTTACATTGATAAAATATGATATATGTTTATTATTCTCAATATTTAATTATATGCATGTTTGTTTAAGTTTTATACAGTTATCCATTTATTATAAAGATAAATTGATCTAATTGAATTAGAACTTTAACCCACAAGCAAGTTTTATGTCACTAGATTCATAATTTTTATAACATGATTTACATTGATAAAATATGATATATGTTTATTATTCTCAATATTTAATTATATGCATGTTTGTTTAATTTTTATATAGTTATGCAAACAGTGAATTTCTCTGATATTAAGTGTAATATTCCTGAACTAAAGGGTGATAATTATAAAATTTCAAAGGAGAGAATTCTTCTCCATTTATGGTGGATAAATATTGATTATGCTATTAGAAAAGATGAACCATCTATTACTACTACTAGCACTAAAGAAAAATTATTTTTTATGAATGATAGGAGTGATCTAATCGTCTTAGTGTAATGTTTATAAAAACTAAGATCTCTGCTAGTATTCGTGGTTTAGTCAATTAGCATAACAATGTTCGAGCTTTACTGAAGGTTGTTGATGAACAATTTGAGACTTCAGTTAAAGGCACTTGCTAGCACTTTAATTATGAAATTTTTATCCTTAAGGCTCACCAGTATAAGAGGTGTGCGTGAGCACATCATGCAAATGAGGGACATTGCTCAATTAAAACCACTTGAGGTTGAGATCTCTGATTCTTTTCTTATGCACTATATATTGAACACCCTTCTCAACTATATGGACCTTTCAAAATATCCTATAACACGCATAAGGATAAATAGTCAATAAATAAACTTATGATCATGTGTGCTCAATAGGAAGGGAGATTGATAATGAAATTGGGTGAAAGTGCACTAATTACAACACAAGGAAAGAACTAGAAACAAGCCAAACAGAAAGGAAAAAATAAAATTCCTCCTCAAACTGAAATAGAAAAAGAATCTAAGTGTTTCTTCTGTAAAAGGAAAGGATGCATGAAGAAAGAAGCCCCAAGTTATGAATCTCATTTGTTTGTTATGAATCTAATATGGCTACTGTTATATATAACATATGGTGGATTGATTCTGGTCCTACAATCTATATTTCAAATACCTTACAAGGTATGCAAAATTTAAGAAAGCCAGTGGGCAATGAACAGTGCATATATTCTGAAAACAAGATGCGATTATATGTGGAATCTATTAGAACATGCAGCTTAATTTTAAGCAATGACTTTATTTTAAATTTGGAAAAGACTTTTTATATTCCTAGTTTTTCTAGAAATTTAATTTTAGTTTCAAGACTTGTGCTTTTAGGTTATTCCTTTAACTTTTCATAAACATCTTTCAATTTATTTTATGAATCAATTGAGTTGGGAATGGTACATTATCTAATAGTCTTTTCTCTATTAATTTACAAAATAATATTACTTACAATATTATACATGTTTACACTAGTACTAAACGATGTGTTATAAATGAAGATTCCTCTATATTATAGCACTAGAGATTGAGACATATCTCCGCTGAAAGGATTAAAATAATAATAAATGATGGAGTGCTTAGTACTTTAAATTTTATTGATTTTGACAGTTGTATAGACTGTATTAAAGAAAAGAAGACTAACAAGTCCAAGAAAGGTGCCAAGAGGAGTACAAACATATTAGAGATCATACATTCAGATATTTGTAGTTCCGACGTGAACTTGTATGGTCCAAAATACTTCATCTCTTTTATAGATGATTACTCACGATATATGTATCTCTACTTACTTTATAATAAAAATAAAGCACTGAATGCTTTCAAAAAATTTAAAACTAAAGTAAAGAAACAATATGAAAGACAAATTAAAATTATGAGAACAGATAGAGATGGAGAATGTTATGGTAGATATACTGAAGATAGACAAGTACTTGGTCTATTTGCAAAATTTCTTCAAGAACATGGGATAGTTGCCCAATACACCTTGTCTGGTTCACCTGATCAGAATGGTGTAGCAGAAAGAAGAAATCGAACATTACTGGATATTATGAAAAGTATGCTTAGCAGCTCTAAGCTTCCTAAGCACTTGTAGATTGAAGTTCTTAAAACGATAATGTATATATTGAATCGAGTACCAATCAAAGCTATCCCAAAGATACAATTTGAATTGCGAAAAGGTTAGAAACTGAGTTTATGAGATATATGCATTTGGGGATGTCAGTCTGAAGTAAGAGAATATAACCTATAAGAAACGAAACTGGACCCGAGGACCATTAATGGGTATTTCGTTAGATATGCCAAAAGGTCTAAAGGTTACAAATTCTATTGTCCATCTCATATCACTAGGATTATAAAATTAAGAAATGCAAATTTTCTTGAAAATGACTTGATCAGTGGGAGCGATTAATCCCAAAACATTATTTTTTAGAAAGATCATATTAATCCTCAACCTTCCACCTCAAGTAATAGATTCATTGTTATTAACAATACTCTTTAAGTTCAACCGGATGTTGTACAACCAATCATTGAAGATCCATAAACTATTGCTAATAACAATCAGTAGATCAAGTTGTTCAAGAATTCTAAGAAATTTTTGAACAACATATTCTTAAAACAAATGATGGTACAATCTTAAGAAGGTTTATTAGAATAAACAAATCGGCAATTTCTAGTGATTATGTTGTATATCTACAAGAATTAGACTATAATATTATAGCCGAAAATGATCCTGAAATGTTTTCACAAGCCATGAGTTGCAAAGAATCAAATTTATAGTTCAATCAATGAAAAAAGAGATGAATTCTATGGCATTTAATGGAGTCTGTGATCTTGTTGAGTTTCCTGATGGGGCAAAAGCCATAGGATGTAAATGAGTCTTCAAAATAAAAAAGACTTATTGGGCAATATTGAGAGATTTAAAGCAAGACTTGTTGCTAAAGGATTCACTCAAAAAGAAGGAATTGATTACAAGGAAAATTTCTCTCTTATATCTAAAAAAGATTTTTTTTTTTAAATTATTATGGCATTAGTTGCTCATTTTGACTTAGAGTTGTAACAAATGGATGTGAAAACAACTTTTCTCAATGGAAATCTAGAGGAAGAGGTTTACATTAAACAACCAGAAGGATTTTTCACTAGTAATAGTGAGCATTTAGTGTACAAGCTAAAAACGTCTATATATGGATTAAAACAAGCCTCTCGTTAATGGTATTTAAAATTTTATAATGTTATTATCTCTTCATTTTGTTTCGTAGAAAATATCATGGATCAATGTATATACCAGAAGATTAGTGTGAGTAAAATTTATTTTCTTATTTTATATGTGGATGATATTTTACTTGCAATTAATGATAAGGGTTTGCTACATGAGAAGAAATAATTTCTCTCTAAAAACTTTGACATAAAAGATATAGGTGATGCATCTCTGTCATTGGCATTAAGATACATAAGGACAAATTACGAAATATTTTGAGTTTGTCTCAAGAAACCTATATTAACAAAGTTTTGGAGAGATTTCGAATGAAAGATTGTTCACCAATTATAGCTCCTATTATAAAGGGTGATAAGTTCAATTTGAATCAATGCCTAAAAAATGATCTTGAAAGTGAACAAATAAAAACTATTTCACATGCCTATCTGTCGGAAGCTTGATGTATGCTCAAGTCTGCACAAGACCTGACATTGCATTTGTAGTTGGAATATTAGAAAGATATCAGAGTAATCTAAGGCTGAACCACTAGAAAGCTACAAAAAAAAGGTAATGAGATACCTTCAAGAGACAAAGAACTACATGCTTATTATAGACAAGTTGAGATTCTGGAGGTGATTGGCTACTCCGATGCAAACTTTCTTAGCTGTGTTAATTCTAAAAAATTAACATCAAGATACATCTTTATGTTGGCCAGTAGAGTTGTATCTTAGACGAGAGCAAAGTAGACTTTGACTGCCACTTTCATTAGAGAAGCTAAGTTCGTATCTTGTTTTGAGGCTACCTCGTATGGGGTATAGATGAAGAGTTTCACATCTAGGCTTAGAATTATAAATTCAATTTCTAGGCTATTGAAGATATATTATGACAATTCAGCTGCAGTTTTTATGGCTAAAATTAATAAAAGTGGTACTTGAAGTAAACACATTGACATCACGTATTTAGCCATAAGGGAATGTGTTAAAGATAAAACAGTGGTCATTGAACACATCAAACACTGAATTGATGATAGTTGATCCTTTGACAAAAGGTATGCCACCATTTAAGTTCAAGGATAATATAGAAAATATGGGACTTGGTTCTTTTATATAATTTTGGTCATAAGACAAATATTATGAAACTCTATTTAAGTTATGATATTTTCTCATATTTGATTATTAATTATGTACATATTTATTTGAGAAATATCAGTTTGGATCTAGAATAAACATATGATTTATTCATTAAGTAATATGGGCAAGTATTAAGAGACAAATGCATTGTGATACATAAAAGATAATACTCATTTTTAGAAGACTTATCGCCGCGATCAATGTATTTTGTTTCCTACTATAGTGAATGATGAAATATATTGGCCAAGTGGGAGAATGTTAAAATGTATTAGGTGTATATGATGTAATACCTAATATTAGGTATAAACATATTATGGCCAATATCTTTTGTCATCCCCACAAACTTTCATTATCCTTTATTATTTAAATGCTCATTAGGTGTAAAACAACTAACTCATATTCATGAAGATGGGGTGGCATTTTTTTTATGGAAAAATGTCTATAAATAGAACAATTGGTTAGGTCCCTAAATCATCAAATCTTATTCAAGATATGTATATACCATCAGTGGAGATTGGCTAAGTTTAGAAGAGTTTAATTATCTCTTCATATTGTTGAAAAATGACTTCAATGGCAAAAGGTATGTTTAATCCATTTTTTAGATTTCACATTGATCTATATTCTTTTAAAGTTTCTTCAAGTATGTTTAAATCAACTTAAGCTAGTCTAACATTTTTCACTAATGTCGGAAGGCAATTCAAGATCTGGAGATTGAAGGGTTAGAATATTCATACCCGTTTGGTGACTTTAATTTTCTTCTATTTTATTAATTTTCATTTGAAATTCTATTTGGTGTTATCTCAATTTAGGGTTTTCATGCTAATTCTGATTAGGGTTTTAATTGTGTGTTATTTATTTATTTTGAATATTTTCTTTTTGAATGATTTATTTTGATAATTTAAATCATGAATCTGATTTATGACTATTGCTCAACTTTTTATTTTGGCGTAAGTGATATTTGTTGTTGTCATTTTTAGGGATTGAAGTTTACTAGCCGTCTTTAGTATTACTCGAAAGAAAGAAAATGCTTGATCAAATTTTCGTATACTTTTGCCTCTCAGTCTGTATCCCTTAGGACAATCGTATTCCCACATGTAGGAAACTTCTGGATACTATCATATGACTTGTTTATTCAGCTTGCAGATAATATCAAACAACTAAATTGTGCTCACAATACCCAATAAAGTCGTACCATGAATATTCTCTGCTTTACACTTTCATTTGCATCAATTACAAAATATATGATGCTAGAAATATGGTTTTCTAGTGTATCCTTGTTGATATGGTGTTTGAAATCATTTTAGAGCAAGTGTTTAGTTTTCCTTGAATTGTTATCACCTTTCACCAAATTAAGAATATTTTTTTCATAGGCTTTTGGCACCTTTAAACCCTAGCACTCAACTTTACTAGTACATCAAAATGCATTATGCTTTATCTTTTGCTAATATTGTTTGGTCTATTATTGTCATTATGGATTGACTAAGATGGGTTAGTTCTAGAATTATATTAGTACTGCTATGTTTTGTTGTCAAATAATTCTCCTACTTCATATTGTGAACCTTTTTTTCTTTCCTTTTGATATCATTATTATGGTTTTAGGCATAAACTTATATGGATAATTGATGAAGATGTCCTTTTGTAACATAGATGATCAAAGTTTTGATCATGTGAATTATGCAAATGATTTTGCTTCATGTCATTTTTATCCGATTTCAAGTTATAGGGTTCAATTCTTTTTGTGTTTGATTCACCAGTGGTGTGTGAATGGAGAATGAGAAAATAGCAAGCTTTTTCAAAATTTCCCCGCCTTTGGAATTCTGCTGCTTTAACTTAGGCTTTCCATCAAAACATAAAGACTAGTCTCACTTTACTCTTTACCTTATTTTATGATCCTTGGCTTTCATTTTACTTTACATGCTTGTGTTTTTACTTTCAAACAATGAATTTATGGTTAGGTAAGGCCTGGTAGAATTCATTCATGTGTACATATCCTTTGCAATGGCATTCTGAGGTGAGATTTTACATTCAATGTTTTCAATTATCATCCTGATTTGTGGTGATGGTCTTGGTGTGTTATAATATTTATAACGTAGCAGAATAGAAAATAATTTTTTCAATATTTTTTTATAAATTAAAAAATATTTTTTATATTAGAATCTTACAATATATGAATTTGATATTTGAAAAAAATAAAAAATTGACAGGAACAAAAATATACATGAATTTATGCTATGTTTTCTTCTACCAAAAGATTTTAAACCAAGCCTCCTATTCTTTAGTGAGAAGAAAAGTGGACTTCTTACTTTTTTTTTAAAAAAAATATGTATCCTATTTTTTTTTTTTTTACATATGTGTGTGTTTTTTATTTAAACCAACTTTTCCTTTTAAAATAATAATTGAATTGTAATATTTATTAATTAAATTATTATCTATTAAAAAGAGACTTAATTAATATGAACCACCTAGAGTCCTACTCTTTGTGGTTAACGTATAATATCCAATAATTGAGCATTATTAGACTTTCAAAATTAATGGACTTTTAGTTTTTTATAAAAAGAAAACACTTAATTAAAATAAAATCTTTTTGATAATTTCAAAATTTATCTTTAAGATTTTATTTATTTAATTTCTTAAATTAAATATTTAATTATATTTGGATAAAATATTATCTATATTAATTAATTTTTAATTAATTAATTTTATCCAAATATAAAATATACGTATTTAAAAACTATTTTCTAGACACAAATAATTTGTATAATAATATAGTTCATTTTTAATTATTTACTATAATAACTAAAAAAGTGATGTTGGGGACCCATGAACTTACAATTTTAAACTTCAATAAATTTTGAATAATTAATTAAACTATTTCATTAATTAATTCAATTTATTAATTTCAATGTTATTCCACTAAAAACCTGAAATTGCACTATTAAAATTGTAAATATAATTTATTTAGAAAATTTAGAGCAGTCCATTGATTTAATCACTACAATTCAACCCTCTATAGATGGTTCATAATTAGAGTTAGATCAATTACCGTTTTACCCCTTTAATTACTTTTTTATCCTTAAGTACCATTAATTCACCAGTGAACAATTATTTTGTAATATTATTACAATTTGAACGCTCTAACCGTTTAGTTTTAAAATTAAGCCTTAAAAGAACCTTATTTCTAACTTCTAAGAAGGAATGGATTCCATATCCATAAATCATATTCTCAACCACTTATCTCATTATGTCATCAAAATACAAGTTTTCTTAGCATATTCTTTAGATAAACCGTAACGAGTATTTCAAATGACATAATAATACAAACAGGAGTTTATGATCACTCAGGATTAAGGTTGATTTGCATATGATCATCAATTGACTTTATTTGAGTTCTTAAATAACAACGATATTTTACATAAAAATTCAAACTACATCTGGTCTAGTTCTATATAATCATATTATATAAAGTGCCTCTACCAAAATGTCATTACATTAGTGATTCAGATAAAATCACTACAATCTAAATATAGGTGGACTGCACTAGTGATATTTAATTAAAGATCCCAAACTTCAATTAATTTATTACGAATTTTTTCTGCTTATCATCCATAAATTGAATCCTCTTGTATATAACAATTATATATTAAGGTTATGGTCACATAAATAAACAAAGACTTTTCTGATATTAACTTCATAAAATTATGAACACTTATCAAGTATAAAATTGTAACTTTATTAATTTCATAAAAAGAGTACAAGTACATGCTTTTATGGCGATATTCCTAACAATCTCTCACTTGCTCTAAAGCAGGTGAGACGTGTCTCTTAAATCTATGCCCTCCATATGACTCTCAAATGTCCTAGCTGATAATGTCTTGGTGAACGGGTCTGTAAGATTATTTTCAGATGCTATCTTTATGACTATCACATCACATCACCTCTATACACTATTTCAATAATTAAATGATATTTTCTCTCTATATGCTTTGCTTTCTTGTGGCTCTTGAGTTCCTTTAAATTTACCACTGCCCTACCGTTGTCACAATAAATGGTCAATGGTTTATCCATGTTTGGACCAACTTCCATATTAGTGAAAAACTTCCTAAGCCATATTGCTTCTTTAGCTGCTTCACAAGCTACTACGTATTCAGCCTCCATAGTTGAATCAGTAGTGTTGAATTATTTTACACTTCTCCAGACTATAGCTTTGCCACCAAGAGTAAACACTGACCTAAACGTTGACTTTCGACTATTTTTTATTTGATTGAAAATCAGAATCAATATAACTAGTGCGATTCAGGTCTCCACCTGAATACACAAACATATAGTTTCTTGTTCTCCAAAGATACTTGAGAATGTGTTTTACTACAATCCAGTGAGTCAATCCAAGGTTGGATTGATAATGACTAACTAATTTTACTGTATAGTAAACTTTAGGCCTTATGCACAAGCATACATAAGGCTGTTAACTACTGAGGAATAGGGAACCCGTCTCATATCTTCTTCATCTTGAGGTGTATTAGGAAACTACTCTCTAGAAAGAACAATTCATATCGAGTCAGTAGTTGACCATTCTTAAAATTTTGCTTCGAAAATTGCATAAGAACTTTATCAATATACGATGCCTGAGATAGTGCCAATAGTCTGTTCTTGCGATCCTGAATAATTTAGATCCCAAGGATATAACTTGTCTTTCTTAAATCTTTTATTTTGAAGTGCTCGATCAACCACTTCTTTATGTTGGATAATGTTTCTACATCATTCCCATTGAATAGAATGTCATCCACATAAAGTATACAAAAAATAACCTTTTTATTCTTGATGTACTTGTATACACAAGGTTTATCAATATTTTGCTCAAAACAATAAGATTTAATTATCTCATCAAATATTAAGTTCCAAGACCTTGAAGTTTTTTTAAGTCCATAAATGGACTTGAGCAATTTATAAACTTTCTGCTCTTGGCCTTTTTCCACGAACCCTTTTGGTTGCACCATGTAGATGCTCTCTTCAAGATAGTCATTCAAAAAGGCTATCTTGACGTTCATTTGCCATATCTCATAATCGAGATACAACAATGGACAAGAGAATACGAATAAATTTGAGCATGGCTACTGGCGAGAAAGTCTTCTCATAATCAACTCTCTCTTTTTGGGTATAACCCTTAGTCACTAGTCTTACTTTGAAAGTCTCTATTTTTTCATCCATGCCTCTTTTCTTCTTGAAGATCCATTACACCCAATGGGCTTGACATTTTTAGGTGGATTTATAAGTTTTAGACTGAATTAGAGTATATAGACTCAATTTCTTAGTTCATGGCTTCTAGCCATTTTTATTTATCAGAATCTTCCATTGCATGTTTGTATGTCAATGGATCATCTTGGCTTGTGTCAGACACAACTCCTTATGCCTCTCCCTCCTCCCTATAATGAGAAGGTAGTCTCACTATCCTCCGACTACGTCGAGGTTCCAAGGTATTTAAAGAGGAGGGAGAGGTTCTATCCTCAAACTACGTTGAGGTTCCAAGGTGTTCTAATTAAAATTGGTGGTTATTTGACTTTGTTGTTCACTAACTATCGGTGGTAAAGGTTTGATCTGATCAAAAAGAATTTCCTCTAGTACAATCTTACTACGAGGTTTGTAGTTTAATATATAATCACGCTCAAGAAAAGTGGTGTTTGTCGATACAATCACTTTATTTTTTTTAAGGACTACAAAACAAACCCTCTCTTATGCCTTTAGGGTAGCCTACAAATAGACAAACTTCTGTTTGCGGTTTTAACTTTTCGTTCTTTCCTTTCAACACATGTGCTGGACACTCTTATATGCGAAAATGGCGTAAACTAGGTTTACAACCAATCCACATCTCTAAGGGTGTACTTTGGATGGATTTGAAAGGTATCACATGTTGGCGGATCTAAGGCACGTGTGGGTGTATGCATGTGCAATTGTGTCTATTGCCTAACACAACGAAAATACATAAATTTTGCAATAAACATAATAAATATAATATATTAATCGTATTAATATATTTATAGAATAGAGAACTCACCAAAACGTGTAACGTTATACATGTATTTTTTTCGGAGTACGGATGGAGACCAATTCGCATTAAGTTCTAGTCACCAACTCGATGGGCTTGGTGAGCTAGAACAACAGCCCGATATTCAGTCCGGGATTAACTCTTAATCTTCAAAATGGCCGGGTGTATATTCATATCCTTTTCTCCAAAAGGATAAGAAATTGAGGTTGAAGCAAATCTCAATTACTACAAAGACACGATAGAGAAAAATGAAACAGTTTTATTTTTTCCTTTTTTTTTCTTTTCTTTTATTTTTTTCTTTCTTTCTTCTTCTCTTCTTCCTCTTCTCTATTTCTCTCTCTTTCTCTCGGGCAACAATTGCCCAAAATCACACACAACATCTCAATTCTCTCTTTTTCTCTTTATATATATATATCTATATATATATAATATATTATATTATATAATATAATATATATAATAATAATATAAAATTAATAATGGGTGCTAACTATTTGGCACCCAAATATAAAATTAATATATATAATATCTAATAATAAAATATTATATAATATAATATAATAATATATTATATTATAAAATAATATAATATAAAATATATTATATAATATAATAAGAGAGATATTTTGATTGTTTAACAATTAAATAATTAAAATAAAAAATGACCATTTTATTCCTCATGAATATTTACCAAGTTCACCCCCTAATGGGTCCCACCAAATCTCACACTTTGGTAAACTCAACTAAGGGTCTACAATACGCTACGTGTCATTATACAATTAATAAATAACAATTATTAAATAATTATTGTATTTAACACTTAAATACAAACACGTACGCATTCCCGTGATAATGCTGAATATTGCTGGATTAAACAATTTAATCTGATACGCTGCCCTAGTGCACAACGAGTACACTCCATATCGCTGGACTCCCTAAGTTCTACACTTGATTCGTCAAATGGAACTATTCTATGAGTCCATGAGCAATGCCCCATGCACATGTCACGGATATACAAATCGGCGCATTGAACTATGTAAGCTAAGATTACAATGCATATGTATAGTCTATCCGTCATGATATCCTAGATGTGAGGGGATATAGATTATCACCATCAAATCCCCATATGCTCATCCATGTCCTATCTCCAGACTTGTATCTCACTGAATAATATGCGCAAACTCCTTTGCCATATCATTTGACCTTGGCGGAACACTTTCCCGGGATGATTACTTGTGTCCACAAGACTTTCTAAGATACATTATCGAAGCATCTAGATATCAAACTCCATATGAGAGCTGACGAATCCTATATCTGTACGCACTGAACTTCATAAGCATCAAACTATACCCAGCGACACCCAGCAGTCACACTATGAAAAGTCTGTGACATGCGTGGAATCAAAGTATGGTGGATCACTTACCAAGCCCACCGTGACACTCAGGTCAAAAGACCACGTATACTACTTAACTCGAGAGAACCCTCCGTTGACGGCTTACATTGGTGTCTATTGGAGGCCCTAGTGAATCTATCCCATATCCAGTCCTAACTGGATACCCATATCTCAATACGAGCTCCAAGCTCACAGTCGGCCAAGAATGACCATTTATACCCTATAGGTACAACATATGTTGATCTATATATAAAGGTATCCATCGACAGACCCGCATCGGTAGAAATAGATCAGGGACAATAATCTGAGAACATACTTGTGCAACATGCATTTTCTGGCATCCGATTGTAACTATGCAGTTACTAGTATATTCCCAGGTCTATGTCCCATTATAAACAAGGCTCCAACTCTTGGATTTGCTGAATATTATAACCAGCTAACACTTAACTGTGCTAACATTTAGCTTGTATATGTCTCAGCGTGGCTAACTATGAGCCCTTATCTAAACTCTTTAGATCTGATTCAAACTCCTTCAGATCTATAATGTCTGTAACGTTACATGCATAATACCATATAAATGGGTATTAGCGATTTAATAAGAATGTACACTTGTATAAATACACAAGTATTTGTACATTTAGGGATGACACGTAAGCATCGACCCTAACACTACATTCAAAATTTAGACTGCGGTCTGTAGTGCATAACCTCAAAATATGGGCGCAGTGAAGAGTAGTTCATTATAGGCCTAACCATATCTAACAATGTTCTATTTCTCCTTTTTGCAACACCATTCTGCTGTGGTGTTCCAGGTGCTATGAGTTGGGAGAAAATCTTATGCTCTAATAAGTGATCCTTGAACTCTGTTTCAAGGTATTCATTACCTCGATCGAATCAAAAGGTCTTAAATGTTTTACCTAATTGTTTAGCTTTTGCTAAGAATTCTTTAAACTTTCCAAAAGTCTCTGATTTTTTTTTGCATTAGATAAATTTAACCGTATCTTGAATAGTTGTCAATAAATGTGATGAAGTATTTATAATTGCCTCTTGCTTGTACGTTTAATAGACCGCACATGTCAGTATGTACAAGTTGAAGTGGCTCCTTGGCTATTTCACCTTTAACAGAAAATGGTCTTTTAGTTATTTTACCCTCTAAACAAGACTCACATACAAAAAGAGTACCAATGTTTAGAGCTTTTAAGGAACCATCATTTACTAACCTGTTAATCCTATTTAGATTAATATGACCTAATCTAATATGCCAAGGATATATGTCATCATTGGGAGAAGCCTTTTGCTTTTTAGTTGATTTAGGATATTTTATTCTAAATAGTTCAGAATTAAGCAGTTAGGGATCATCGGGCCTTAAAATATAAAGTCCATTTTCTAATTTTGCATGACAAATATCTAAACTATATATACCAATAATAATCTCATTATTATAAAAAGAAATATTAAATAATTGTTCATGCAACTTAGAAATAGAAATTAAATTTCTTCTGAATTAGAGAATAAAATAAACATGATTTAAAATAAAAAAATTGTTCTCGAAATTTAATCGAGCCACTTCGATTGGTAAAGCTGAAACAACTGCCCCATTATCAACCTATATAGTAAAGTCCTCATCGATGAGTTCTTTAGAATAAGTAAGCATCTGTAAGAAAGAACACACATTATTATTAGCTCTTGAATCAATTATCCAATGAGATAATTCATTTTCCATTAAACATGAACTTGTCAGTATATGCGCGATATTTATATAACCAATGCGCTCAGTCGTGTCACCTGGCCTCTTAGGCCCCCCGATTCGCTCGACGACCCCGACCAGAAGGGAAACAGCTTCAAGAGCAGATCTCCCTACTTCATGATGAGCATCGTCGATTGTTGGCCAAATTGCGCCGTTTCGACTCCTGAAATTGTGGTTATAACTTCTCGAGGTGACCGAATCTGACGAAACAAGTTTTATAGCAGAGAGAGGTGGTAAGGTGAGATCGCAGCGGAAGTAAAACATGAGAAGGAAAATAACCACGACACTACGGCAGGTAGGCGAAAAAAAGAAGGGTGCAATACGAGAACTTCCCAAGAGGTCACCCATCTTAGTACTGCTCTTGCCTAAGAAGGCTTAACTTTTGAGTTCTAATGGGATCTGATGCCTTAGTGCTGGTATGGTTGTACCTACTGACATATGTACATGATATTTATATAACCAATGCACTCAGCCTCATCCTCGAGCCTCTTGGGGCCCCCTGATTTGCTCGACGACCCCCCAACCTAAGGGAAATAGCTTTGAGGGTAAATCTTGCTGCAATGCGGCAAGCGTTGCCAATTTTCATCTGAATTGTACCGTTTCGACTCTCGATATTGCAAATTTTTCTTTTTTGTGGCTACTAAATCTAATGAAACAAGTTAGATGGCGGAGAGCGGCAGCAAAACGAGATCATAATGGACACAAAACGCGAGAAGAAAAATGACAATGACTCTACGACCAAAAAAGGGTAAAAAGAGGGGTGCAACACGAGGATTTTCCAAAAGGTCACCCACTTGGGGTCCCCCGATTCACTCAGCAACCCCCCGACCCGAAGGGAAATGGCCCCGCGGGCATATTACTATACAGCGAGTGTAGCCACTTTTTGGCCGAATTGCGTCATTTCGACTCTTGAATTTACAATTTTTTCTTTTCGAGGGAACCGAATTCGATGAAACAAGTTCTATGGCAGAGAGCGGCAATAAGATGATATCGCAGCGCAAGCAAAATGCGAGAAGGAAAACGACAGTAACTCCACGATGAAAAAATAGCAAACAGTGCATGCAACATAAGGACTTCCCAATAGGTCACCCTCCTTAGTACTGCTCTTACCCAAGCACACTTAACTTCAAAGTTCTAATGGAATGTGGTGCATTAATGAGGTTATACTCACACATGTTAGCATATGTGCGCGATATTTATATAACCAATGCACTCAGCCACGTCCTCGAGCCTTTTGGGGTCCTTCAATTCGCTTAGAGAACCCCCGACCAAAAGGTAAAAGGCCCTACATGTAGATCTTGCTATGCGATGAGTGTCATCGATTTTGGCCAAATTACGACATTTCAACTCCTGAAATTATAGTTTTTCCTTCTCGGCACGACCGAATCCGACGAATAAGTTCTATGGCGGAGAGTGACGGCAACGTGAGATTATAGCGGAGGTAAAACACGAGAAGCAAAATTATCATGACTCCGTGACAGAAATACGGCAAGACAAGGGGTGCAACACAAGAACTTCTCAATAGGTCACCTATCTTAGTATTACTCTCGCCCAAGCACGCTTAACATTGGAGTTCTGATGGGATCCGGTGTATTAAAGTTGATATGGTCGTACCTGTTGGCATATGTACACTATATTTACATAACCAATACGCTCAGCGGCATCCTTGGGCCTCTTGGGGTCCCCCGATTTTCTAAGCAACCCCCGATCCGAAAGGAAATGGCCCTGCAGTCAAATCTTACTATGCGACGAGCATCACTGATTTTTGGCAGAATTGCGCCATTTTGACTCTAGAAATAGAGGTTTTTCCTTCTCAGGGAGACTGAATCCAACAAAAAAAGTACTATAGCGGAGAGCGGTGACAAGGTGAGATCGCAGCGGAAGTAAAACATGAGAAGGAAAACGATTATGACTCTGCGGTGGGAATGCAGCAAAGAAGGGTGCAATGCGAAGACTTTCCATAAGGTCACCCATTTTAGTAACACTCCCAAGCATGCTTATCTTTGGAGTTCTGATGGGATCTAGTGCATTAGTGCTGGTATAGTCGCACCCGTTGGCATATATGCATGATATTTACATAACCAATGTGCTCAGCCACATCCTCGGGCCTCTTGGGAACCCTCGATTCGCTCGACAACCACATAACCCAAGGCCAGATTTTACTGCTACATAGTGATCGTGTACGATTTTCGGCCAAATATTTCTATTTTGACTCCAAAAATTGTGGTTTTTCCTTTTCACGACGACCGAATCCGATAAAACAAGTTTTATGGCAGAGAGCAATGGTAAGGTGAGATTGAAGCGGAAGCAAAATGAATTAAAGAAATGACTAAGAGTCTATAGTAAAAAAGCGACAAAAATAAGGGTGCAACACAAGGACTTCCCAAGAGGTCACCCATCTTGGTACTGCTTCGCACAAGCAAGCTTAACTTCAGAGTTCTAATGGTATTTGATGCATTAGTGCTTGTATAGTGAGACCCGTTGGCATATGCCTGCGATATTTATAAAACCAATGCGCTTAGTTGCATTCCCGACCACTTGGACACCCCTAATTCCCTTGGTGACCACACGACAAGAAGCTGCAGTTTTTCTTCTCGGGGCGATCGAATAAGACAAAACAAGTTCTATGACAGAGAGCAGCGACAAGGTAAGATCACAACGGAAGCAAAACATGAGAAGGAAAATGACTATTACTCCACAGTGAGAAAGCAACAAAAAGAGCAGTGCAATTTAAGGACATCCTAAGAGGCCACTCATCTTAGTACTGCTCTCACCAAGCACACTTAATTCGGAGTTCCGATGGGTTTCAGTGCATTACTACTGGTACGGTCACACCAATTGGCATATGAAGCGATATTTACATAACCAATGCTCTCGGCCATGTCCTCGAGCCACCTGGGGACCCCTGATTCCCTCGGCGACCACATGACCCACCAAGGTAATCTAGCCCAAGTGCAAATCTTGCTGTTACACGGTGGGCGTCACTAATACCAACCAAATTGTGCTGTTTCAACTCTAAAAATTGTAGTTTATCCCTCTCCGGGTGGTTGAATCCAACAAAGCAAGTTCTTTGGCTGAGAGCGGCAGTAAGGTGAGATAGCAGCTGAAGCAAAATACGTTAAAGAAAATGACCATGACTCCACGGAAAGAAATCAGAAAAAAGAGGAGTGACACTTAACGTTATAGTTCTAATGGGATTCGGTGCATTGGTAATGGTATGGTGACGCCCGTTGGCATATGCCAATGATATTTACAAAACCAATGTGCTCATCCGTGTCCTCAGGCCTCTTGAACAACCCTATTCGCTCGGCAACCACTTAGCCCGAAAGGATTTTGGTCCCAGGCAGCGGCAATCGTCGTCGATTTTTGGCCGAATTGCGCCATTTTGACTCCCAAAATTATGGTTATAACTTCTCAATGTGACTGAATCTGACGAAAAAAGTTCTATGGCGGAGAGCGGTGGTAAGGTGAGATCGTAGAGGAAGCAAAATGAGTTAAAGAAAATGATTGTGACTTTATGGTGGAAAATCAACGAAAATAGTGATGCAACACGAGGACTTCTGAAGAGATCACCAATCTTAGTGCTGCTCTCCTCCAAGCATACTTAACTTCAGAGTTCTGATAGGATCTAGTGGATTAGTACTGGTATGTTCATGCCCGTTGGCATATACGTATGATATTTACATAATCAATGCGCTTGGCTGCATCCCTGGGCCTCTTGGGAATGCCCGATTGGCTCGACAACCACTTGACCCGAGGATATTCTGGCCCGAGGGTAGATCTCGCTGCTACACGGTGAGCGTAGTCAATTTTTGGTCAAATTGCACCGTTTCGACTTTAAAAATTACGGATTTTCCTTCTTGTGGCGCCTGAATCTGACGAAACAAGTTCTATAGCAGAGAGTGGCGTCAAAGTGAGATCGAAGCGGAAGCAAAATGCATTAAAGAAAACAACCAAGAGTATGTGGCTAAAAAGAAGCAACAACAGGGATGTAACACGATGACTTCCTAAGAGGTCACCAATCTTAGTACTGCTCTCGCCCAAGCATGCTTAACTTTAGAGTTCTGATAAGATTCTGTGCATTAGTGCTACTATGGTAACACTCATTAGCATATGCCCGCGATATTTACAAACCAATGAGCTCGACCGCATTCCCTAGCCTCTCAGGGTCCACCGATTCACTCAGCGACCCCCCACCCAGAGGGAAATGGCCTCAAGGGTAGATCTCGCAGCTATGCGGTGAACGTCTTTAATTTTTGGCCGAATTGCTCTATTTTGACCCTTGGAATTGTAGTTTTTCCTTCTCGGGGTGACCGAATCTAACAAAAAAATTTTGATGGTGGAGAGCGGCGGCAAGGTGAGATCATAGCGAAAGCAAAATGCTTTAGAGAAAATGATCGTGAGTCTGCTGTGGAAAAGTGACAAAAAAGAGGTGAAACACAAGGAATTGTAGATTTTTCTTCTCAGGGCAACCAAATTCAACGAAATAAGTTCTATAGTGGAGAACGGCGACAAGGTGAGATCGCAACCGAAGCAAAATGCGTTAAGGAAAACGACAGTTAGTCCGCGGCTGAAGAGCAGCAAAAAAAGGGGTGCAATATGAGGACTTTCCAATTGGTCACCCATCTTAGTACTGCTCTTGCCCAAGCAAACTTTATTTTAGAGTTCTAATGGGATCCCATGCATTAGTGCTGGTATGGTCAAACCAATTAGCATATGCGTGCAATATTTACATAACCAATGTGCTCGGCCACGTCCTTGGGCCTGCAAGGCACCCCCCAATTCACTCAGTGTCCATACGCCGAAAGGGATTCAAGCCCGAGGTAAGATCTCGCTGTTACGCAATCAGCGTCATCATTTTCAATCGAATTGCATCATTTTGACTCCTGAAATTGGAGTTTTTCCTTCTTGGGGTGACTAAATCTGACGAAACAAGTTTTTTGGGCAGCAACAAGGTAAGATCGAAGCAGAAGCAAAACGTATTAAAGAAAATGACCAAGAGTCCGCGGTGAAAAAGCGACAAAAATGGGTGCAACATGAGTACTTCCCTGGACGACACCCATCTTAGTACTGGCCTTGCCCAAGCACACTTAACTTTGGAGTTTTAATGGGATTCGGTGCATTAGTGCTGGTAGGTCGCACCCATTGGCATATGTCATCGATATTTACATAAGCAATGTGCTTGGCTGCATCCTGAGCCTTCTCAGCTCCTACGATTCACTCAGCAACCCCCTGACCTGAAGGAAAACATCCCGAGGGCCAATCTTGTTGCTTGCGATGAGTGTCGCCAATTTTCGGCCAAATTACGCCTTTTTTTCTCCTGAAATTTTGGTTTTTCATTCTCGGGGTGACCAAATCCATCTAGACAAGTTTTGTGGCAGATAACAGCAAGGTGAGATCACAATGGAAGCAAAAAGCATTAAAGAAAATGACCGTGAATCCGCGGCAGAAAGGAGGCAAAAAGAGGAGAGTAGCATGAGGACTTCCCAAGAGGTCACTTATCTTAGTACTGCTCTTGCCCAAGCAAGCTTAGCCTCGGACTGGATCCGGTGCATTAGTGTTAGTATGGTTGCACTCGTTGGCATATGCGTGCGATATTTGCATAACCAATGCACTCGCCCGCATCCTCGGTCCTCCTCAGCTACCTCGATTCGTTCGGCAGCCCTCGACCCGAAGAAAAATGGCCCCGCTAGTAATCTTGCTACTACATTTCGAGCGTCGATGATTTTCAACCGTATTACCCTCTTCGACTCTTGAAATTGTGGTTTTTCTTTCTCGAGGCAACCAAATTCGATGAAACAAGTTCTATAGTAGAGAATGGGTCAAGGTGAGATTACAACATAAGAAAAATGTGAGAAGGAAAATTTACTGTGCCTCCACGGCGAAAAAACGGCAAAAAGAGGGGTGCAACACGATGAGTTCCTAAGAAGCACCCATCATAGTATTGCTCTCGCCCAAACACGATTAATTTCAAAGTGCTTATCGGATTCGATGCATTAGTGCTTGTATGCTCGCGCCTATTGGCATATGCGCGCGATATTTATATAACCAATGCTCTCAGCCGAATCCTCGAGCCTCCTAGGGCCCCCTGGTTCGCTTGAAAACTCCTCGACCTAAAGGGAAATGACCCCAATGGCAGATCTCGCAGCTACTCGGTGAGCATCACCGACTTTGGACCGAATTGTGCCGTTTTGACTCCCGAAATTGTGGGTTTTCCTTCTCGAGGCTACCAAATCCGATGAAAAAAGTTCTATGGCGGAGAGCAAAGATAAGGTGAGTTCGAAGCGGAAGCAAAACGCGTTAAAGAACATAAAGGTCGTTTTCCACAGCAAAAAAGTGGCAAAAGGAAAGGTGTAACACGAGGACTTCCCAAAGGGTCACCCATCTTAATACTATTTTTGCCCAAGCATGCTTAACTTCCAAGTTCTGTTGGAATCTAGTGCATTAGTGCTAGTATGGTCACAAACGTTGGCATATTAGTGAGACATTTACATAACCAATGCACTCAACCGTGTCCTCAAGCCTTCTAGAGCACCCCGATTTTTTCGGTGACCCCTCGACTAGAAGGTAAATGGCTTTGAGGGTAGATCTCATAGCTATGCGGCCAGTGTCTCTGATTTTCGGCTAAATTGCATTATTTTGACTCTTGAAATTGAGGTTTTTCCTTCTCAGGGCGATCGAATCCAATGAAAGAAGTTCTGTGGTTGAGAGCAACGGTAAGGTGAGATCGCAGCGAAAGCAAAATGTGTTAAAGAAAATGACCCTTGACTTTGCAGTGCAAAAGTGGCAAAAAAAGGGGGTGCAACATGAAAACTTCCTAAGAGGTCACCCATTTTAGTACTATTCTCGTTCAAGCATGCTTAACTTCAAAAGTTCTTATGGGATCTGGTGTATTAATGTTGGTATAGTCACAATTGTTGGCATATGCGCGCGATATTTATATAACCAATGTGCTCAGCCACGTCCTCGGGCCTCTTAGGCTCCCCTGATTCGCTCGTTGACCCTCCGACCCAAAGAAAAATGACCCCATGAGCAGATCTTACTGTTAAGCAATGAGCGTTGCCACTTTTCATCCGACTTGCAATGTTTCAACTATCGAAATTGAGATTTTTCCTTCTCAAGGCGATTGAATTCAACGAAACAAGTTCTACGACGAAGAGCAACAACAATGTGAAATCGTAGCGAAAGCAAAACACGAGAAGGAAAATGACTATGGCTCCACAATAAAAAAGGGGCAAAAAGTGGAGTGCGACGCGAGGACTTTCTAAGAGGTCACCTATCTTAATACTACTTTTACCAAGCATGCTTAACTTCTAAATTCTGACTATTTGATACCATTTTCATTAGAGAATTATTTAATTATAGAATTGTTGATGATATTATTGACGCTATATATCTAAATTATGATAAATAACGTCATCCATGACAATATTTGTATCATTATCGTCGTTTGGAATCAACTCTTAATCGTACTCTTAGATTTCATTAAAATAATTGTATGTGTTTTCAATGTTCAAGAAAATCCTAAGTGTTGGGCAATTGGTATCTTTTATCGAGGCATCTTAAAAATGTTGACGTGTGTGACATATGTCCCAATAATCTTGGGCATGTTGCAAAACAGTCAAGCCTTTGAAGATCCTTGCTTCCAAAAGAATAAGGTTTTAGAATTGGATATTTAATTCTAAATGCAAACACATTATCAAATGGTACCGAAATCATATAATGGTATGAAGGTAGAAGATTATCTTTATCGTAAATTTTAAACTTTAAAATTTAAAATAATAACTTGAATTGGTGATGGTTCAAGTAACAAAATTAACTTGAATTTAATAAATAAATAAAAAGTTCTATTTTACATATTAAGGCGATAAAACAAGCGAGTTAATGGTAATTTTAAAATTATTTTGTTTATAAATATTATGATTTTTTTTTAAATAGACCAAATTTTAACAAATTTATAATAAGTAAATCCACTAACTATATTTCAAGCGTGGATTTCAAATTCTTCAATCCAACTTAAGGCAATAAAACAAGTGAGATAATAATATTTTTTTTTAAATTATTTTTGTGCACTCCTCAATTTCGGCCTACATTGCCCAATCACTATGTATTCCCAACTTGTTCATTATAACCCACAAAGCCAAACCTATAAGCATGAGCCTAATATAAGCATGGGTGCATAAGCATTATCAAACTAGCTCATAGTCTTGTTCCAGCCACATTGCCCTCTGTTTATGAGTTCATTCTTCGAGCTAACTAATCATTGATCATAATTCAACCACCTTATTCATTTAGACAATTTTAGAAGGACTTAATTATTTATAATCATAAATAAAATCATATATAAGATACACTTTATTAAACACAACTCTTGCAATCTTAATATAAGTTTTATAAGATAAGAAAATCTAATTTTATTTTAACAGAACTTTAATATCAGAGTCTAAAATAGAAAAGTCTCGAGGACTTCCAATCTTATTAAGATTATGACATTAATATTAAATTTATGTTGCAACCCAATAAATAAAATCTAATTTTACCAAAGGGAGAGCTGTTAAATTAGGATCATTCTCACCATTCTAACTGAAAGGTTATACTCCTTGTCTTGAACATCATAGAGATCTACTCCTTGTTAGATCATTATTCTCAAAGATCTACCAGCTAAGTACACTAGTGAAATGAACATAATCAGGGCACATTTTTGGTCCTCAGCAAATCTGTTATTTATTAGTCACTATCTTGTCTTATTTTCTTATTTTTTTGAATTGTTACTAACTTTAACATTAAAATATCCTCGCTAAAAAAACCGTTGACGCAACCTTGCTTTCCTCTTTAATTGCAAGATTCCCATCAAGTTAAAATGATAGTTGCAAGATTCCCACCAAGTTCAATGCCCTTGGAGTAGATCAATCCAATCCAAGTCTCAATTCTTCTCAAGATCAAACCAAATTTTTTAGGAGAAAAAAATTAGCCTCATTCATGTCTAAGGTAACAAAATTTTGGGATCAATAATTTAGTTTATATATTTTATGAATTTTTAAAAAATAGAACAAATTTTTCGAAGTAAATCCAGTAATTGATCTATCAAGCTCAGATTTTAAATTCTTCAATCCAATCTATCAATCTGTATAATTCTGACATAAAGCAAATCAAATCAATTCGGATCGAATAAAAAAGATTAAACGAATTAGATGGATTCTGAACACCCTAGCAGCTGTGGCTTCAAAGCTCGTAGCCTTGACTACTATGCTTTTAAAATTATGCAGCAGCAATTAAGCACAACTCAACTTTTAATTATTGCTTACAGCTGGTTTCCTATTCTAACTAACTATCAAATGTGATACAACAATTTCTGACACAGTATAGACGGAAAAGAATAAAAAGGCTCAACTATTGGTGCTCATTTCTACTTGCAACTACTAAGACCAGCTAAATATCATCACAACAAAAATACAAAAAGTTTATGATGAGGTTGCATAACAAGTTTTAGGGATGCCCACGATTTCCCCAAATAATAACCAGTCCCATTTTCATTGTTTTTTCAAACTGAAAACTGTTTTGGCTTTGCCGTTCCAATTTTCACTTTTGGAGCATTGTTCTCAGAACACAAGATGGTGCCCAGGATCATAAAAAATTCTCTCATGACAATCGGCTACCTAAGATCACCGTAAATGGTAATTTAAGAGGTCACTGTAAATGGTAATTTTTCTCATCCATGAACAACAATCACTCTCTTTTCCCAAAGGAAGTAAAGATTGTATAACGAAAGAAGAAATGGTCCAAGTCATAGATGTACTGAAGAGATGCAGGAAAAAGAAAACTTTTAACATCTAAAATAAGCAAACAAAATAAGACAAATATAAGCATAAAAGTGCATTATAGATCAAATCTAAATTTTCCAGCATATACATCTTCTGTTGCAAGAGATACAGCAATAACAATTAAAAGAAAAGGTCCCAGTTTTCTCATCAAACCTATAGCATTGCTACTACAAACGTAATTGCATGTGAAGAAGACTGCTCCTTCAGACTTCTAAGAATATATCCCATAAAGATCTTGACGTAGTAAGGCCACCCAGTCAGCCCAAAAGCTCTTAGATCCAGGGTATAATATAGACGAAAAATCTCAAGTGCGAACATCTAACTAGCTATACAAAAGTTTAATTATATGTACAGATAGTTGAACGTCCACATTTTAAAACATGCAAGTCTGCACTAGAGAAAGACTGTTATATGTTTATATATATAGCATAAAATTATGCAAGACAGGAAACTAAATTTTTCCTGTCCTGAAACATTGATGAGAAAAAGAAAATTAAACTAAGGAATATCACCATTTCAAAACAAAACAAGGAATAATTCCTTGTACTCTAAGAACAAGATTCCGATGTTATTTGTGGCTTGAGATTGCCTCAGTATACAATTTTTCATTCAGCAGAACTGTTCCAATTGTAACTAAACTGTTACTCCATAAAACCTTACAAGATATAATAACAGGTAACATCCCAACTTCATCAAAGAAAAGCTATTGTTTCAAGTTTCAGAAAAATACTATACAACTTTGCCTCACTGAAATCGGGAAAACTGTTTTGCCTCCCTAAACTATCAATACTCAACTTGACGAAAGAACCAAACTTCAAACCATCTAATTTGTTTGAAGCAAGCTAATCACATACTGGACTTACCAAAATTACAACTGCTGCAAACCAACTGTACAACTTATGAATACATCGTTGTCCATTCAAGACAGCAATATCAAATTGCATCAAGCTCATGTAAAGTTCATGTTATAGTGAAAGATAGATGTGGTTAAATTATTTAAGAAATTATCCCTCTCACACTCCCTCTGTCTCTCTCTCAGACACACATGCGACACAAACAATAGATCTGACTAACGACAAGATGGTATAAGAGACAACCTTCTCTGCCATGATAAAACTTCTAAAACTTAACTCCACCAACGATTCTATCAACCTCCACACTTATAGAATATAATTTGCAAAACTAAACCATCACTTACTTAGTAACCATGACCCTTCAAATTGAAGTCCATGATCTAGAGAAACTCGTGTAGGAAATCAAAGGAGCTTCAACTCAAGTTTCAACATTAACTAACACACTATCAATTCACTTCTTCCCTATATCAGCACAAAAGAAAAGCTTTTTAAACGTTGCTCATCGCAAAGTACAAAACATAAATTCAAACAAGGCGACATCAAAGATAGAGCCATGGCATATATCAGAATACTATAACTGCAAAACACCCGCATTATATCAGTCAATGAACCTACACACCCCAACAAGCTTCCAAAATTGAATCATTACAGTAACACTACACCTGCCGAATCCAAAAACAATATAACAAGTCTCAAAAGTTGCTTACTCAACTTAGTGAAAAGACCAAAGTGCAAACCATCTACTTGGTCTGGGAAGAAAGCTGCAAGCCAATCACAGATTGCATAGGGGAATCTATAGATCATAGCTAACAATGATATTTCATATTATGGCACAAGAAAGAAAAAAAAAAAAGAGGGGGGGTGAGTGGCGGCCTGTGCTCGTTGGGCCTTCCTACAGGAAGGCCTCCCTTCTCTTCCATGAAATCCTGCAACAAATAAGTTGGAGACACAGGATTTGTACCTACTTAAAAGACTTTAACAGATTTTAAGTTTGTATCACTTTTGACCACTCGGCCACTCTCTCCTTCCCGGGCTGGAGCTCCTCACAGTGGGTTCTAACAAGGTTATTTGATTGATCCAAACCTAAACAGAGACTAAAGTAGGTACAGGAAACCAAATGTATCATTACACTTCCTTGCGACACCATGTTGTTAATTGAGAGCTTGAACACCATTTACAAGGTGCCACATAATTGCAGCAACCCTAACTCACTATTGAAAAATTAAAACTGCAAGTGCACCAAAATCATATAGGTATCAATACTTGACAATTCAATATTAGAAACTAGCATACCCATCAAATTATAATGTAATCAAATCATAAAATATTAACCACTGAACATATTTTTCCAAAAAACTTAAATTGAACTATTACAGCGCAATACATCACCCACCCAAAATATTATTAACAAACAAAACTCAACCATAATTATTATAAATAAAAAATCCTTACTCAAATTCACTGGTTTAAATTCACTACATTCCCCGACTACTATTAAGTATCGAGCCGAGCGTTCCCAAAACGGCGAAAGCCAACAACGGGCTGACATCCAATGTATCGAAAACCGGCGGGATTATATTACGAAACAGATTTAAATAAGGATCACACAAGTCCCGTATCGCCGAGAGCGGCTGCCGGTCCCATGGAATGTTGGGGAACCAGCTCAGCAAAACCCTAACCATCAAAACCCCACTGTAAATATCCAGCCACTTGGCCAGCCCCGCCGCGACGACAGTGAGCGGTGTGTTTAAAGACCCGCTCGGCCGGTCACGCAGAGACGCGAAGAAAGCAGGCCCAACCGTGTGGGCCCAAGAGGAGGGCAAGGCGGCGGTGGCAGGGAGTTTCGAGAGGGCGTGTTTGAGGAGGAGACCGGAGAGAGAGAAGATGGCGGTGAGAGTGCGAGTGGAAGTGGCGAGAAGAGGGGAGAGAGATGAGGTTTTGGGGGTTTTGAGGGGTAAAAGTGGGAATGCAGTAGAGGTGGAAGTGGTGGCAGCGGCGGTGATGAGGAGGATGGAAGAGGATGAGGGGCGGCGCTGAGAGTGGTGAATGGGTTTAGGGCTTGAGAGGAGTGGCGGGAGTGATCGGAGAGAGACAAGAGCGGCGGCGGCGTTGGCCATTGATTTTACCGGCGTGAAATGGCGGAGGAGCTGAGTTAGTGAGAATGGAAATTAATTTGTTTTGATTTTTTATCTATCCGGGATTTTTTATTCCGAACTTGCCTTATTTTTATAATACTAGTCATTTCAAAGTATTTTAAATTATATTTAAAAATAATATATTAAATAATTATTAATTGATAATATTATTAATATTTTAAAATCATAATTATTTAATATATTATTTTTTAAATATAATTTAAAATATTTAATATTATTCAATTTTTATTTTTATTAGAAAAAAAAAAATTTAAGAGAAAATTTCATTATTTCAGTATTTATTTTCTTAATGCATTTCTTTTGGAGGGTTGATTTTTTGATAATATTATAGTTAGGTTTGAATTTATTCATTCCTCTTTAGAGGCTTGTTACACGGGTTTTATGGCTTTAAAGTTATACATGAATAAGTTTTAAGATAGTGACAAATGAAACTTTTTATTTTGTTTATGCTTTACTAGTTGGGTTTTCAGGTGAATCTCATTTATAACTGTCTTTTAATAGTGGAGTTTTCTTTTATTGTTAATAGTGCAGTTGTTTACTAGTTAGGGTTTTCAAAGAGTTGAGTGAATCTCATTTATAACTGTCTTTTAATAGTAGAGTTTTCTTTAATAGTGTAATTATTGGTAGGGTTGGTATTTATATGTTATTTTTAAATATATATATATTTATATATTTATATATGTGTACATTCTTATTAAATCGTTAATGTTTATTTAAATAGTATTATGTAATCTAACATTATAGAAATTGTATGATCTAAAGGAGTTCAGATCTGATCTAAATGAGTTTAGATAAGAACCCATAACTAGCTACACTAATAAATATAAATGCTAAATAGACTTGATAACTAATTGTTAGCTGGTTATCATACTCATTAAAGATCCAAGAGTTTAAGCATTGTCTGTAATGGGATATAGACTTAAGAATATACTAGTAACTGCATAGTTACAAGAGTTGCAATCAAGTGCTAAGAAATGTCAGTTGCGTAAGTATGTTCTCGAATATTGTCCCTAATCTATTTTTACCGATGCGGGTTTGTCGATGGATACCTTTATATAGATCAACATACGTCATACCTATAACGTATAGATAGTCGTTCCTAGCCGACTGTGAGCTTGGAGCTCGTATTGACATATGGGTATCCAATTAGGATTGGATATGAGACTGACTTATGAGGACCTTCGATAGACACCCTATGTAAGCCGCCAACAGAGGCTCCTCTCGAGTTGAGTAGTAGATGTGGTCCTTTGACAGAACTGCCACGATGGGCTTATAAGTGATCCACCATACTTTGGTTTCACGCATGTCACAGACCTTTCATGGTACGACTGCTGGGTGTCGTTGGGTATGGTCCGATGCTTATGGAGTTTCGGTGTGTATAGATATGAGATTTATCAACTCGCATAGAGTGTAACAATATGCCAAAGAAGTTTGCAGATATTGTTCAGTGAAATACAAGTCTGAGGATATGACATGGGTGAGCACAATGACATTTGGCAGTGATAATCTATATCTCCAGTACATCCAGGATATTATGACGGAAGGAGTATACGTATGCGTTGTGACCTCAGCTTGGATGGTCGACACACTGATTTGTATTTCCATGATGTGTGCGTGAGGCAATGTTCACGGACTCATAGAATAGTTTCATTTGATAAATCAGACGTGGACTTAGGGAATCCTACGACATAGAGTGTACTCGTTATGCAGTAGGCCAGCGTACCGGATTAAATTGCTTAATCCAGTATTATTCAGCACTACTACAGAAATGCGTGTGTGTTTGTATTTAAGCGTTAAATATAATAATTAGTTAATAATTATTATTTACTAATTGTATAATGACACGTAATGTATTGTGGATCTTCAGTTAAATTTATTTAAGTGTGAAATTTAATTGAACCTGTTAAAGGATAGACTTGATAACTATTTATGAAAGATAAAATTGTCTTTTCAAACAATGATTATTCAATTGTTAAATAATCATAATATCTTATTATTTTATATTATAATATATTATTATATTATAGTGTCATTTGGTTATCACCCATTTTTTTATATTATATTATTATTTATTATAAAAATATTATTTTATCAAAAAGTGGCCAAGTGTTTAATTTTATAATATATAATATTATTATTACTTATATATATATTGAGGTGCTGTGTGTGAAATGTGGAGGAATGAAAGTGAAGAATTGCTTCATTTTCATTTTCGGTTCTTTTGCCTTTTGAAACAAAAATAGTTTGTTTTAAAATGGTGGCCGTGAAAATGGGTGAAGAAAAAAGAGATTTGATCTTTTATAAATTGGTTTCATATGTTAAAATCAATTTATAAATTATTTTAATTATTGGCTACTAGTTACAACAATTAAAAATTTATTTTATTGATTAAAGAGTTGATCAAGAAAAAAATAAATTTAAAAAAGATTTAAGAATTAAACCCAATACTGAATATGGAGCTGTTGTTCTAACTTACCAAGCCCACCGAGTTGGTGACTAGAACTGCCAACGAGTTGGTCTCTAGGCGGACTCCCAGAATACACGTGTAAAACGTTACACATTAAGGTGATTTCTCAATCTTTTAATATATTAATTTGATTAATAGATAATTTATTGTATGATTTAATTATTCTGCAGCTTAAATATGTATGAGATACATATTTTATGCAACAAATACTGTAGCACATGCTTACACCCATGTATATTAGATCTCCGACCACAATGGTATTAGATCCAGATATGAAATATTTGAGTGTTGTTTGAGTGAATAGATGTATAAGGCCTAGTGTAATCGGCGCGTTTTAAGTGTTGAAACGGGTATGCCAAGGGGGGTACACTGGGCGTTGCAGCGGCAAAGCACTAGCCCCGCGGGCTAGGGGTTTTGCCTCTAGTGCCGCAGCGCTAGAGACCTGGCATTGCAGCGTTGGGAGATTTTGCTCCTTGCGTCGCATCGCTGGTGGTTCTACCTCCAGCGCTGCAGTGCTAAAGGGTGAGCGTCGTGACACTGGAGGTTCGACCTCTAGCGCTGCAACGCTGGTAACCCGGCGCTGCGACGGTGATACTGTTCACATGAATAGTAGCAAATGAACAGTATTTGTACTGTTTACAGTTACAGTTACAGTATTTTTGAACAATGTTTCAAATTTAATTTTCATGTGTGGGTTTATAAGATATAGTGATAAAAGTTATGAGTCTATATTATAAATCAAGGTTTATGAGATACAGTGATAAGAGTTATCGGTCTGCATTATAAATCGGAATTCATTTTTCTGTGTTGGTTACCACAATAGAAGCCCTATTGGTAGGGGTTAGTTGTGTTTGCATAGAAAAATTAATT
Source organism: Ailanthus altissimus (assembly GCA_946807835.1). NCBI lineage: Eukaryota > Viridiplantae > Streptophyta > Magnoliopsida > Sapindales > Simaroubaceae > Ailanthus > Ailanthus altissimus. Next base: position 6,341,523 of record OX327690.1, on the reverse strand, counting down.
AATTGAGAATCATTCTCCCCATAAGATGGGGACTTTAGATATATGAGAAAATTTTCTCTTAATCAGATTAAAGAACATTACATTATGAGATAATATTTTATTTTAATCCGTCTTGTCAATACGGTGTTAGACGAATAACGTCGACCTTTTTCCAAAATTGGTACAACGTGAGGGACTTAGTTGGTTAGGCTTGGACTACACCGATTAAATATGAGATGAGGAAAATATATGTGAATGTGTTGTCCAATATTGCTACAGCGTGAGGGTAGTATCAATAACATATATTTGATAATTAACAAGGCAATCTGGAATATACTTACCTAATATTGCTACAACATGAGGATAAGATGTATTTAGGATCAAGTGGTAAGATTTACATAAGATGTAATTGACAAGTGTTGTCTACCTATTGAGTTTACAAAGGTCAATATTACTACAGCATGAGGCTCGAGTAAATTTCAATAGGATCTACTTCTCGCTATATAGTTTAAAAGAGTTTAAACTATCATATTCCTATTCAAGAGATTATCAGGATTATGTAAAGCAGTGGGAGGGCGTTTTAAATTGAAATATGTATAATTGTTATACCCATAATTTAAAATGTTTTATTAGCGATTTAATGATTATTCATCTTACATCTCCTGTTATTTTGGCCTGTTAAATATAATGGCCACTACGAGCCAATTGGTGTGCATAGTTAATGCAATCCAACTCAAAAGTACCAGAAATTACTTTGAATGGCAGATGAATCTTAGAAATGTTCTAAATTCAGAAAAATCTTGGATTTATTGTTAATCAGAGTTTGCCATAAGGTATTTCTAATAACATCACTTTAGGGGATATGAATAGAGGGGGTACGACCCCTCTTTATTCAGGGTGTTTCATCTTATTCTACAAGTATATCTGGTGAGACCAAATGTGTGAGGAGAATACGATGAGGCAGATACTCAGGATAAGTCCTCAGAGGTAACATTTATCCAAAGATCAACAAGAGAGCAATGTAGATGGAAAGTGTTTTCACTGCAGTAAGGTTGGGTATTGAAAATTCCACTACCTTAGAAGTCTTATAATTATCAGAAAGACTCCCACAGGTTTGTGTTTGATAGACATAGACCTTTCTATGGCATATGATGCAAGTTCAAGCTGGTTATGAGATATTACATTTTCCTTACATATCTGCAATATGTTGTAGGGATTAAGAGAGACTATAATGCAATAGCTAGTAGAAGTAAGGTTAAGAGCAGAAAATAGTGATTTCTTGTAGGTTTAATTTGTTGGACAACTTGACTTACTTCTTATACACAATATAATAGTTGTATTGCATAATTAGTACAATATCCAAAATATCATTTGACAAATTGTGTCCCTTCCTGTACTTAACAGTGAAGGATATCATATGAATATTAAGAATAGTTCCTTATATTCATGTGATGTGAACGATGTTTTATTAGCTGAATATCAGTTAATAAATGGACATTATATACAATTAGCATTATATACAACTAGAAATGTCAGTAGATTGAAATCTTTAAATAATACGGAATTGTGGCATGTGAGAATAGGTTATATAGGCATAAGACACCTGACCCGTCTGGTTAAGGATGGTTGGGTACTTAATCTGACCATAAAGACTTAACTAGTTTATGAATAATGTATTCACGGAGATGATCAAACATACCAGAATGTATATCGCATCCCTTTGATTAGATCAAGGTGGTGAGGACATCAATAGCGAGTTTTTCATTTGTTTAAAGGAGAATGAGATTCTCACTCATTATAGTCCTCTGGGTACTCTAGAACATAATGATATTTTAGAGAGGAGGAATAAGACTTTATTAGATATGATTCAATTAATAATAAGTGTTATCGATCTATATCTGTGTGAATATGTTATAAATACAGTTGCTTATTAAGCAAAGTTCCATTAGAAGCTGTTCTTTCCATTCTGTATGAGATACAGAGAGGAAGAAAGCCGAATCTTAAATATGTTAGAACTTAGGGTTGTCCTGCTTACATAAAAAGTTACACAGTAAGATGTCTTATTTTGTAAGAGTTACTCAGCATGATAAATACAACACCCAAGAGGTACAAGTATAGGTTTATTGAGTATCTTGTGAATTCAATAGGACACTAGTTCTATGATTCAATAAAGCAAAGTGTATCTATTTCTCCATATACCACTATTATAGAGGAAACGTTTCTCATAGGTCAAAGGAATCATAAAAAGGTTATATTTTGTAAAGTCAATCTAGAAATCAATGAACCAAAGATGAGAACTCAGGCTCAATTAAGTAGTGACCTTTTAGTACACTTCCTAATAGGTCGGAAAGAATTTCTAGGTCACCTTTTAAGTATGTTTAATGTATGAAAGTGAACTTAGAGTTTTCTTAATAGAAGAAAATTATCCTTTGACCTATAGGGAGATGATGTTAGACATCGATTCAGGAAACAACAAGATATCATGTAAACAAAAATTGACTCTATGCATCAGAATCAAGTTTGAGACTTAATTTAGCTACCCGTGAGAATTGTTCTCATTGGTTGTAAAAGGTTTACAAGAGATAGTGAGAGCCAAGTAGAAGGTAGAGACCTTCTAGAACCTATATTGGTTCTAGAAAGGTAATCCTCAGTGATCTGGGATCAACGAAGATGAAATCTTTGGACCAGTATTGATGCTAAAATCAATTAGAATGTTATTGACTCTTGCAGCATATGATGACTTTGAGGTTTGGTAGATGGATGTAAAGACGATATTCTTGAATGGATACCTCAAATGAGAGATATTCACGGAAAAGCCTAAAGGTTTTAAGTCCAACCAGACTTCTGGTCTGGTGTATAGACTGAAGAAGTCTATTTTTTAGCTTAAATAAGCTTCTCAAAGCTGGAATTATCGTTTTGATGAGATAATCAGATTGTCTGGTTTCATAAAAAATGAGTAGAAAGCTTGTGTGCATAAAAGGTCAGTGGGAGCATGATAATCTTCTTGATGCTCTTTGTTGATGACATACTAGTCATTGGGAATGATGTTGATATATTAAAGTTAGTCAAAAGTAACTCGTAAAAATTTCTCCATAAAGAATTTGGGAAAGGCTTTCGATATACTGGATATAAAGCTTTATAGAGATAGAGCTAGGAAGCTAATAGGACTCTCTTAAATCATTTCACATCAATAGTATCTCAAAAAGGTACAGTTTTGTTAACTTTAAGAAAGTTAACGTATCTTTTGGACTTGGTATTTATCTTTCGAGGAGAGTGTCTTTTTAGATGAAAGATGAGAGAGTTAGAGTGTCTGATGCACCAGATACACCAGCTCTTCACAGCTTGATGTATGTTATAATGTGTTTGAGACCTGATACCAGTCTAATTCAGGTGACCGTCATTTGATGGTAGTCAAACATATCCTAAGATATCTTGAGGGTACAAAGGATAAGTTTCTCAAATATGGAGAAAGTGATTTACAAGTGAGAAGATGCACGGATTCAGAATTTAGTTTGACCTAGATGATAGAAAGTCTATATCTGGATATGTGCTCATTCTCTTTGGTATTAAGTGAGTTGAAATTACACTAAATTAAAATTCACTGCTGATTTATCAGAGTGGCGCAGTGGAAGAAATAGAGTGGATTCGTAAGTTTATCACTAGACTTGGAAGAGTTCCAAGATAGATAAATCCTATCCCATAGTTTTGCGACAAAACTAGGCCGTTGTATAGGCTAATGTACCAAGAGGACACCAGTACTCCAATTATGTTGAGAGGAGTTTTACATCACTAAAAGAATATTGGCTAAGGGAAATGTGTATTTGTAGAAATTTTCTATAAATAATTTAGTGTACTTACTTTCTAAGGTCATGACTCTAAAAGTGTTTATGAAACACGTAAAGTCGATGTGTATAAGATACCATCATAAATGACACTAGAGTAAGTGGGAGATTGTTAGAGCTGGTGCTTATGTGCTATCCTTAAATGTACATATACTTATGTATTTATATATGTGTATATTATCATTAAATCGCTAATGCCTATTTAAATGGTACTATGTAATGTAACATTACATATATTATATGATTTGAATGAGTTCAGATCTGATCTAAAAGAGTTCAGATAAGGACTCATAATTGGCCACGCTGAGAGATATAAATGTTAAATGTTAGCACAGCTAATTGTTAGTTGGTTATAATACTCAGTGAAGATCCAAAAGTTGGAGCCTTGTCTGTAATAAGATATAGACCTATGAATATACTAATAACTGCATAGTTACAAGAGTTGCAATCAGGTGCCAGGAAATGTCAGTTGCACAAGTATGTTCTCAAATATTGTCCCTGATCTATTTCTACCGATACAGGTTTGTTGGTGGATACCTTTATTTAGATCAACATACGTCGTACCTATAGGATATAAATGGTCGTTCCTAGCCAACTGTGAGCTTAGAGCTCATATTAACATATGGGTATCCAGCTAGGACTGGATATGGGACGGACTCACAAGGACCTCCGATAAACACCTTATATAAGCCATCAACGGAGAGTCCTCTCGAGTTGAGTAGTATACGTGGTCCTTTAACCTGACTACCACGATGAGCTTGTAAGTGATCCACTATATTTTAGTTCCACACATGACACCGACTTTTCATGGTGTGATCACTAGGTGTCGCTGGGTATAGTCTGATGCTTATGGAGTTTGGCGTGACCACTGAGTGTCGTTGAGTATAGTCCGATATTTATGGAGTCTGGTGTGTACATATATGAGATCCGTCAGCTCTCACAGGGTGTAACAATATGGTAAAGAAGTTTGCATATATTGTTAAGTGAGATACAAGTCTGACGATATGACATGGGTGAGCACATGGAGATTTGGCGGTGATAATCTATATCCCCAGTATATCCAAGATATTATAATGGAAGGACTATACGTATGTGTTATAACCTCAGCTTGGATGGTCGACGCGCTGATTTGTATTTTCGTGACGTGTGCGTGGGGCAATGTTCATGAATTTATAGAATAATTTCATTTAACGAATCGGACGTGGACCTAGAGAGTCCCGCGATATGGAGTATACTCGTTGTGCACTGGGGCAGCATACCGAATTAAATTATTTAATCCAGTATTATCCAGCACTACCACAAGAATGCGTGCATATCTGTATTTAAGCGTTAAATATAATAATTAGTCAATAATTATTATTTGCTAATTGTATAATGACACGTAATGTATTGTGAACTCTCAGTTGAGTTTACCCAAATGTGAAATGTAGTGGAATCCGCTAAAAAGTAAACTTCGTAACTATTTATGAATAACAAAATGATCTATTTACACAATAATTATTTAATTATTAAATAATTATAATATCTTATTATTTTATATTATAATATATTATTATATTATAGTAACATTTAGTTGTCGTCTATTTTTTTATATTATATTATTATTTATTATAATAATAATATTTTATTTAAAAGGTAGCCAAGTGTTTAATTTTGTAATATATAATATTATTATTATTTAAATAAATATTGAGATGTTGTGTGTGAAATGTGGAGGAACAAAAATGAAGATACACGAAGAATTGCTTCATTTTCATTTTCGGTTCTTTTCGGTTAATCATCTATTTTTTCTACAGATGACAGTCTCATTTTCTGTTCTCCACATAAGTTGAGGTTTTTGGAAAGTAGATTAATTTTCAGAAATCCACGGTTACCTTTAGCAATAATACTAATATTAAGAGTTCTGCAGGTTAGTTTGTCTTTATTGGAGATCCCTCAAACTGAGCCTCATGAACGTTACCTCAGGCTCTCTTCTCTTATTAGCTAAAATAAGAGGGTTATCTTCCAATACATTATCAACTGGCTATGGAGTCAATTTCAGGCTTAGAAATTAAGATTTTTTTCTGTTGGTGGCTAGGTGGTGCTTATCCCGATTGTTGTGAAAGAAATTCCCACATATTCAATGTCTATCTTCCAATTGCCATCTTCAGTTATCAATAAGCTATCAGACAATTTTGGTGAGGGTACAACGGTGAAACTGGAAAAATTAATTGAGCTAAGATGGGACTTGGTTTGTCTCTTAAAACAAGATAAACGTTTAGGCTTGAGGGATAAGTATATTCAATAAAACCATATTGGCAAAGCAAGGTTTGCACATTCTCAGTAACCCAGAGTTCCTAGCTTCCAGAATTTTGAAATACAAGTGTTTTATTTATCAAGCTTTTATGAAAGCATCTAAGGGATATGGCAATTAATTTCTATGGCATTGTTTTTTATGGGGAAAGGGTCTTTTGAGACTTGGAGTTGGATAGTGTATGGGTAATGGTTCTTCTATAGTTTTATTTTCCGACTCCTAGATCCTACAATCTTTTCTCTTAAACCTATCACTCCTAGTTTTGGAATGATATTTATAACGTATTGGATATACTCCTTCCTAATAGGGGTTGGAACATATCCTTACTTCAGTCATTGTTGTGGGAGGTGGATGTGCATCTTGTATTATCATCCCGATTGGTACCTTTGGAGCTTCGGATAAATTGTTATGGTATCATAATACTTCCGAGATGTTTTTCAGTCAAGTCGGCTTACTGTGTTGCGGCAACAATGAAAGATGGTTTGGGTGGTAGCTGCCTTTGACCTTTGAGACCACGGTGTAGAAAGCTTTGGGGTTTGAATATACCATCAAAGGTTAAGTTTTTCATGTGAAAAAGTGTGCTTGAATTTCCTTCCTACCAATTTTAACTTGGCAGCGTGGGATGTATATTTCTAGAGTGTCGACGATGTATAAACAGAGAGGAATCAGTTGTTCATGCTTTATTTACATGTTCCTTCTCTAGTGCAGTATAGGAATTAAATGTGTTTGCAAAGCAACTATTGTATTTTACAGATAGTTAGTTTAATGAGCTGTTGTTTAGGATGATTATGAATGCTCCTCTTCACGATGTCAAATGTATCTATACGCTGTTGTGGAGGTACTGAAGGGCTTGGAATCTGATGCTTTTTTAGAATGAGGTGGAAGATCCACGACTTGCTATTGAATCGGCAAGCTTCCTACTTTTTGAATTTCAGGCAACTATGTTCAACCTGATATTGAAACCGTAATTGGCAGTGATGCTGCTCATGGAGATTCTTATGTTTGGTAACTAGAATCTGCTCTTAGAGGATCTACCCATGCAGAAATTGGTCATGTTGCTGGCTTCTCTTGTACTCATGTTCATAGCAATGGTGTGCGCTGACAATAAAATGTTTCAGAGAAAATTTCGATGTAGCTATTGTTATTGAAAGACGGATGATAGGCTTGGGTATGGTGATTCGGGATAGTTCGGGCATGGTATGGTTTGCTTTTTCTAAATCCCTTATTAGAACATTTTCTCTCCTAACTGGTGAATGCTTGTCATTATTTTATGATGTTAATGCGACTTTAACAAATAATTGCTTTATGGTTATTGTTGAGCTTGACTGCCTCGCTGTTGTTTGAACTTTAAATAAGTAGTCTTTCTCAGGAGTCAAGGGTGATATTCTTGCTTTTGTGTTCCATCAGCTAAATGATATGAAAAATGTATCTTGCTCTTATGTTAAACGTAGTGAAAATACTGTGGCTCACTTTTTGGCTAAATATGGTGTCTGAACAATGTTGATATGGTATGGTCACATTCCATGCTACGTATGTTGAGTCATTATATTTTTACTGATTTTCATATTCAATGATAATTCACATTCTTCTATAAAAAAAAATGGATTTAATTCGCAAGTCCTTATAACTTGGTTGTAAAGATCGATTGTGCATCTTTTCCTCTCACTTTGTAGTATCATTACTATTCAAAATAAAAAATTATCTAAGTCATAATTTGATTAGATTTTGATTTTAAAATGTTATATTTGTTGACCTCAATTCAAGTGATCTTGGGCAATGTGATGCTGGATCGTGAATGAAGTCTTGGTCAATAGTTAGATTTTTATTTGAGAAACAATTCTCTTACTAAATTATTTGGTTGGGTTGGTTTAGAATCTTCATCTGTGCTTACAGAATTCGATCAAAAGGTGTCAGAGGTGAAAACTCTTTGATGCAGTTAAATCTTTCTGATCAATAGCCAAAAGTAGAAGAATTTTATAGGATTTCTTGATATTCTTGCCTAAATGTTTTTGTAAGTTGTTTTTTCAATTATTGCCTCTTGCCTTTGCGTGCAACGTCCCTCTCCCTTTTATATGTTTTGGAGAGTAATCAATTACATAAGCGAAGTGATACCGATTCTTAGTTTAGTCATCTTTGTTGGAGGGAAGAATTTTGTTAAAAAATTTTAAGTCAAATTGTCCCATGTAACAATTAATTTAGTTGAAAAAGAATTCAACTAAATTTTTGTCTTATCCCAAAATAAAAAAGGAAACATTTGAAGGTGAATTGCATCATCTGAAACTTTAATGTGCTTAAAAGTATCATAAATCTCCATAAAATTCATGATATGTTAGTTTAGATCATTATTTAAAAAATTCTAAACTATGTTGTTCTTCAAATCATTTGAATAACAGTTAGTTTAAGCTCAAAATTATTAGCTTGAATGATAAGTCTTTGAATGCTTGAATTGATGCCATTAATTGATTGTATTACATAACCGCACAATGGCCTTGCATTGCTTACATCAGAATGATCTCTATAGTTGCTTGCAAATTTAATTGTTAATTCCTTGTTCTACAAATTTCCCTCAAGGTTTACTCGATTTTAGAATCAAATGTAATAGTCTTAAAGCTTCTAGTGTATCTCATGCACAATGGAGGAAACCTAAGATAAACAAAATTAAATTAAAAGTTTGAATTAAATATGAATTGATTGATATTAATATTAAAAAAAAAATCATTGAAAATGGTGTTAAAAACTTATTTGTATGATTTTTAAATACAAATACACGCTATTATAAACAAGTAATATAATGACGAGTAAAATATTATTCTCACAAAGACTTGTTATTATAATTTGCTAAATACTAACCTATATCAATTTTTAATTTATCTAAACGACCAATATAAGGCATATAATTAATAAAAGTACAAATAAAAATATATATAATAGAAGTTGAAGCAATAGAATTTGTGAGTTTATTGATAAAAATAAGCTTAAGGTTTCAGTCTTCACTCTACACTTCTTCTAATTTACTAATTCTCCTTTTAAAATTAATTATCCAACTAGAATTGTCAACCAAGAATCTTAAATTATCTACGAGCCTCTTCTGAAGGTTAAGTGGGAATATTCCTTTTAATTAACTTGTTATATCCCTATGTGAATTAAATTAACAAATAATTTATTAAGCCTAAGTGCTCTCTAATGGTTACATATGTCATGTAAGTATATTCGTATCTTACATGACTCATCATAATAATCAATGATCATATGTTATTTTATCTATGACTAAACTTAAATTCTCTTTCTCAAGTTCATAAAAATTATCTAATCAATTTAAATAGTGATCAAGCATCTAAAAAGCATTAAACACAAGATAGAACAAATAATTCAATTATTGAATAATATGAATCAAGAGGTAAATATAATTCAAACTATATTTAGAGATCCGATTGAAACTATAGAAAAGAAGTTTAGTTCATGATAAAATAGAGAGTTCTAGAACATAATAAAATTAATCATAAAAAACTAGAATGAAGAAATAAAACTATGTTGTTGCAATCTTCAATCTTCTCACCCTCTTGATTCTCTTAAAAGTTGCTTTAAACTCTCAATGAGGTGTTGTCCACAAAATTATACACACGCGAATTGTAACCACAAGTGCACGAGTCGTGATCAAGTAATAAAGTTATGAGTAAGTATCGTTCCCTTGAAAATTTGTGTTCTAAATTAATGACAAGTATTATGGTGTTTGCAAGCTAACGTTATCTAGGGTAATTTAAAGGTTAAGTTGAATTATGAAATTAAAAATATTTAAAATAAAAAATAGAATAATAAGGAGATGAAAATTCTATGGTAAATGATCCTAGGGTTTTGATTTCACTCTACTGTTCCTATGTTCTTTATCGTTAGTAATTAACAACTAATCTTGTAAATTCATTAATCAAGGATTTAAAATTAATCTCAATACCTCTCCCAAGCGTCAAATGAGATTCTATGCTTACACAACTAAGTTGATATCCCTATCTAACTTGTTACGCACACATGTATTACGCTATGCTTAAGTGATTACCTTAAGTCTATTAGTCTCCCAACTTAATAAACTTAAACTCTCCTAAACACTTAACCCATAAGTTTAAAAAGTCTAATCAATTTCTCAATCAAATTAGAAGCATTAAGCTTGTAAAAAAAATAAATGAAAAACAAAAGATAGCCATTAACCAATAAAACAATTCAAAATATGGTACTGAGTAAAGTTACATCAAGCCCTAAAATATGTAATTTAGCTATTCATAATGAAATACTCAATTATATTAATCCAAAGATTTATAAGAGTAATCATGTTCAAACAATTACAAATATAAATTTGAAATAAATGTAAATAAGACAGAGAAAGAAAGAACTAGTTTGAGAAGTCCTTGGGGCCATTAATCTTCAAAGGTCTCTCATAAATCAAGCTCTAAGTGTATTTCTCTCACTAAAGCCCTTAGTTTTCTCTCTCTATTTTGTGGTCTCCTTCTTTTCAAACGAGGCCTTTAATATTCTATTTATAGGTTTCCCCAAAAACACCATTATAAAATTAAGGGAAAATGGCTAAAATGTCAAACTACAGATGGTGGTACTGCGACGCTAACCTTTTCTCGACTTAGGGCCACGGCCCAGAAATGTTAGGACTACAGCCCAGAAAAGTTGGGACTGCAGCCCTAACACTCAATAATGTTTTTCTTCAATTCTTCAGGGTTGTGGATTCGACTTTTGGGGCTGCGACTTAAATGCTTTGTAAAATGACTTCTTTGCTTTTTTTTTAAATCAAATTTGACCTTCTTTATGCTTCGGTTGGTTGGAACCTACAAAATAATAATGTATGCATAAGTGGTCACATTTTAATACTCAAAATGAACAAATATTAGATTAAGAGAGGTACTTAAACAAAGTATAGAATGCGCTTATCAATTGTTTTCTCTATTGCGCTCTTCTTTTCTTTCTTTAAATAGACTTTTTATCTTATATTTATGGGCTTTAGTCTTCAAGGTATGGCAAAACTTTGTATCCAAGTCAAAATAGGGTTCCCTTTCCAACGTCCAACACCGCGACCTTGGCTTAGGGAACCCTAATGCCTATATTCTGACTCCAAGCTGACTTTCTAGTTGTTTCACTGTTGCAACATTGTAGCAAGCGTTATAGCAGGTTAGTGTTCTAGCACTACAACGTTGATTTCTAACACTAAAACATTGAGTTTTTACCCAAATTTGATAGTTCTATTTATTTTGCATAGATTTTCATCTTTATTTGCTCTATTACTTCAAACCTACAAAATGATAATTAAATGCATAAAAAACATAAAATTTACACTTAAAATGAATAAATTTTTAGTCTACGAAGGCTTAAATAATAAGTATAAAGTAGGCCCGTTAATGACCAACCTAATCGATGAACCCAACCATTAAGATAATACTCAATTGTTATGAACAAGTATTTAAATTTATTGTTGTTATAGGATTCTTCTGAGATAGCATTGCATAATATGATGGGATTAATTAGAATGACTCCTCTATTTGCTTTCTCATTAGCTTTTCATTCTTTATAGTAGTTAATGTCATACCCTAGACATTTTTTAACATTATGAATAATTTATGTGGGCCTATATGTAAAATAAAGAGCATCGTACCTTTATTTAATAGAATTTTCCATAAACTTGAAAGATGTTTATCGATGGTCTTTTACGCGCAACTCTAATGAACACGTATGCATATTAAAATACTTCTTAATTTAAAAGAAATTAGATTCATAAACTTTAAGCTCACGGAGCCAACATTTACAATAGTTATTCTTGCAACTAATAACAAGAACATTATTTCTAAATTTTATCACTTTGAACTTGAAGAGTTTTTGCAATGCAATTTGACTAAGTTTTGATTAAAGGTGCTTCTTCGATGCATATAACTAAGATCACTAAATATTACATTAAGAAAAACCTAAGCTTGAGAATTTCAAGAAAGGGACCTGTTTTGAGGAAAGTATTACCAAATTCTAAAGATATAACAAAAACAGTTCTCTGACCAAATTGGGAAGGCCTCTACAAAATACTCAGAAGGGTTCAACTAAAATCTTATAAGCTTGAACACACAGACAAAAAGGTTATTAGAAACCCTAGAGCATAAAGCTTCTGAAAAACAAAATTATCCATAGCTACCTTTTTGTACTCTTTAAACTTGTAAAAATTAAAGTAGTCATCAATAATATCTTCTTTTTTCAGATAATTGGGCAAATAAGTATTAGACTATTAGAAGCATAAGGAGGCATCCTCAATAACCAAATAAGATAGAAGGTAGAGAATTTCTTGAAATACCTCTCCAAAAGATAAACCTCCGCCCTTGCTATGGCCCAAAACACAAACTCAAAGAGGTGTACATCAAATCACAAAGCATAAAGACTTAGTCAATTTAACTTATCTTAAGCTTAAAGAATGACTACTATAGCACGAGAAGACATGGGTAAAAATAAATTTCCATCAATTTAAGAAAAAATTACAAAGAATATCTATAAGGGAAAACAAAATACAAAAATTTCAAATATCAGCAGTATAAGAGGTAGGCCGATTATCAACTGGAGGTTGGGTGGTCATAATAGTAGGAGTAGCTGAAAAGATTTTAGGGTCATCATCCACTTCATTACTTGAGACGTCTAAAGCATTGTCCAATCATCGAATATTAATATCCAAGTAGTGTTCACTTTTCTTAAATCCATCGATGACCATTGAAGCAAACACACGCTTCTTATCTGCAGTAGCCTTATTAGCATGCTCTTTGGTCTCATACTTCTTAGCCCACATCTAGTTAGACTCATCCTGAAGGGCATTAATAAACCCCTCATGGTTTTTATTCAATCTTCCAAGTGCTTGATTTGTTTCATTATTTCAAAGACTTGGCTCTAAGCAAAAACCAGCTCACAGCATCATCATGATTTACTTTGTTCTATTGTTCAAGCTTAATGACACGACTTTTAATTATGGCTATTTTAGTGGCCATCTCTACCAGCTTCTCCTCCAAAGCTTTCCCCTCCCTATCCTTAAGCTTAACCTACTTCTTAGTTTCAGCTAAGTCTTTTTTTAGGTTTAGAGCCTTTAAACCATCATAAATTGCCTTAAGGATAGTTCTTCGGTAGAGTAACAAACCATACATTGATAAGGGTATATATAGTCTATTATTTTTATCATTTCAAACTTAGGTTTTACTTTAAATTAATAGTATTCGGCTATTTATTCGAGATTTTTGATCATATATAGGTTTACAAAGCAATACATGAAGATATTGGAAGAATCAAACACAAAACGGAAAAAATTGGACGAACTAGCAATATTGGGTGGATGCTGCGGCACCCAAGATAAGAACCCAAGTGTCGTAGTGCCTAGTCAATTCCCACTGACCAACCTTTTTCATGCCTTAGCACTGCGGCACGTAATCCCCACGCCGTAACTCTCGTACAACAAAAGAAAACCCTTCTCAAGTCTCTTGTTTTGACTTAAATTCGAAGTCCCATGACCCTAGGGTTAAGCAAACCTATAAAAATATAGTTTTTCGCAGCCCAAAGAACACAATATAAGAGGCAACTTAGGGAAAACAAATACATATCAGAAATACAAAGATCAATGTGAAGAATTGAAGATTAAATATCAAGATTTGTGCAATCAAGTCAAGAGAAAGAAAAAAGCAATCTAGGGCATCTCCTTGTGTTATTTCTCATCTTCTTTTATTATTATGATCTTGTTCATTATGTTTTCCATTAATTACATTGATACTCTTGGATTCATAATGAGCTAGACTCTTTTTATCTAGGGTTAGGTTTTTGAATCTAATATGTAGTTGGATTTTATTGACTCTCTTAGTTTATGAACTTAATACGTTACATTAATTCATTATGTCTTGCATTTAATACTTTCATTATACTTGGCCAATTAATTAAGGAACCATAATGAACGCTAAAAAGGAATTTATGCATTTAGCCTAGGATAGTTTGTTGCATTATCATAGGGTAATAACTATAAGTTCCATGTATGATAGACATATACCTAGATGACATTTATGATATAATTAGACTTGTTCTTATTGAATTGCATTATATCTGAATTACCATAGACATATAGGTAATTGTTATGGTGTAATATAATCACTCAACTATCGATAAAGGCTTGTGATGAGATTAAAATCTAGCCAATAATTTATTATTAAGGGATTAACTAAGAGATTAATAAATTTAATAAAATATTATAGGATAAACCAAAACCCTAGATTCCTTTTGATTAGTGAATTCCAACCCTTGCTTGTTTTTAATTAAAATTAGGTTGAATATGATAGAATTAGATTAATTAGATAAATTTCATTTTTAGATTCATATGGATAAAAGTTAAATAGGATTAATTTTGGTACTTGAATGAAAGAAGTAGATTAAATCAGTTTCTGTGGGAATGATTATTGGACTTTATTCCTATAATACTTAATATGATAGCGTAAACATGCGTTTAGCTATTATTACATTCATCATACATATCTAAGAAAAAGAAATCTTGATTAAGAATAACTAATTAAGGAGAACTTGACTTAGAGTAGCCAAAGTTTAAGAAGTTTTTAACTTCATTACTCTCTCAAGTAATGTTTGAAAGGCAGTAAAATAGTCGTAATCCTGCATTCAATATGCATATACGAGACTGATAAACCTCTCTCCTTCCTTTATAAGAAATAGCAAGTGCTCAAACTTGCTCCGAGAAGCAACTATATACTCTAAGAAAAGATTAGAGAATTCCCCTATTATTATCTCATAAAAAGGCCCCAATTGATTGGTTCCTCCTTCAGAAGCGTTGAACCAGTCCCCGATGGGGTTAAGAACCAACCATTCGTTTCCCCTTCTTACTCGTTGAAGAAGCACCTCGAGTTAATGTCCTTAAAGCACCTGAACCCTTATCAAAAGTAGAATAATATCCTTTTGACTAGAACCATATGGATTTCTAACGACCCCTTAAACAGAAGGCTCTGCCAACGACTCCTCATGACGAGCACATTTCCTGCCATTGGCTTCACTTTGCATAGCTGTAAAATGGAAAACAAAATATACATCAGTGCAACAAATCAAAAATAAGGATGAGCTCACATTTTCTTCCACGAGATCACCCACTCTAAGGTAGAACACCTTGACTCTTGCTCTTAATCAATGAATTTTGTCGTCCTTATGATCCCTTAACATGGTCTTGATGACCACTCTTGCTTAACCACTCAAACTATAAAACCCAAGTTGATTTGACATAATTCCTATAAGAAGAGAAATTCAATCTATTACTAATCTCAAAAGCAACCACTACAACCCCGAAGATGAAGGGCAATCACAGGAAGACGAAGAACTAACACCATCAAGCATAGAATCCCAACTTAAGAAATCTTTAGAATTTTAAAAGCCTAGAAAGAAATATAAAACAAAAGAAGAAAGAGAAATGAAAGTCAGATCATCATAAGCAATGGCTTACCTAAGTCAGAAAATAAGTTAAGAAGAAATAATGGCAAGAGAAATAGTCATAATTAGAAAACAACGATCATTATAAAGATACAAATTCTATATCTCTCAATAGAAAATAAGAATAAAAATAAGGGTTCTAAAAAGGTAACCTCAATTTCCTAATTAAAATATGTTTTCATATGATTTTGGGTTGAAGATTATATCCAATTTCCCTTGTAAAATCCTTGCTAAAAATGCCTCTTCAGCTATCAAATATGATTAACAGTCACTAGATTCCTAAATGATCTAAAAGCCATAAACACATCTATATTGCATGAGCGATCTTTGATAGGCGACTTATGGGAAAGACATAAGATTCAAAGCAATTTAATGCAAAATCATTAACTAAAAAACCCAAAGGACTCACCATATAACCCTTTTAAGTCAATATAATCCACAAACTTCCCCAAACGACCTCCAAAAAAAGTGAGGAGAGCAATGAGTAAAGTTATCATGACCACGCAGGCCGAGACTCTTGGAATAGTCCTCAAGACAACTTTTAAAATCTAGTTCTAAGGCAAATATTATATTTAAGCATTATTAAACTCATTAAGATGACCTCCTCAAGCAACATAAGCAACCTTTAGGAGAAACTACAAAAGAGATACAAAGAACTTAACATTTAAGCCATCCATTTAAGTGGTATCAGGTAAAAATCACTCAAAGTATCCACAAGCACATTAAGAACATGCAAAGTCAAATAAGACTGAAGACACACAGATATGAAAATAAAATAAGTTCTTCATTTAAAAAAAAAATTAATTTCATGGCAGCAAGCACAAAAACAAAAAAGAAAAAAAGGCTTAAATTTGAAAAATAGAGATAGATGATCTCTAGTAGCAGCATTAGTGTAAGCATAGGTGTTTTCAATTCAAGGAACTCCACCACACCCCAGTACAAATTCATCAAGGGGTGGAGGAGGAACCTCCTTAACTAGCTGGGGAGTTGGAACTTCAACTTTTGAAACTTTAGTATTAAGCACCTTGACCTCTTCATTAGCTCCCTCTTGTGCTGTGAGCAGCTAATTTACTCATAAGAGGTTCAAATTTGCGTAATAACCCCTGAATAAGTCCACCACTTTGGCAAAAGCCTTTAAGATATGCTCAACAAGACAAGCCTCTAAAGCTTTAAGTTACCTTACCACTTCCTCATTGATCAACCGAAGGCTAGCTTTCTCCTCGCAAAGAATAGTATCTTGACCTTCGAGCTCCTCTAGTTCAGACTTGAGGACTAAGATCTTACGCTTTGCTATCGCTGCCTTAGCCTCAACTGTCCCTACTTTAGTAGCGACTTGTCCTCTACATGTTTTACTCTGGTCGAATAGCCATTGAGCTCGTACTTAAAGGCCCACATCTTCTTCATGGCTACCTTTAACTTGGTTGCCTCAACCTCAGTAATAGCTAACTTCTGCACATTAATCATTGTTCTATAAAAAGCATCATAATGACTAGAAAATTGATCATCATCTGTGAAGAAAGAACCAAGCAATTAATAAAAGAATAGACACCAAGAAAAGAACTAAATTAAATTTATAAAAGTTAATAAAAGTTCGCTCTAAAATATATCTCAACTTTTACTCAGCCCCTTCACATCGAGCAAGTTCATGAGATTCTTTTGCCTCTTTAAGTCTCCATCGGTAGGGACATAATTGATGAGTGTTCTTTTATTCTCTGCTCCTATTTTTGTAAAACAAAAAATAAGTATTAATCACTAAAACAAATAAAGTCATTTCAAACCACTACAAGAACTTAAGAAACCACATTCAAATGATAAAGTTAGATGACCTTGACAAGCTGGATGAACGAGATAAATCTTTAAAAGCTTGGTAACCTCTAAATTGTCTTGAGAGATGAGTTATTTATAAGAAGCACTGAACATCTATGCTTTCTTAACTTATTGTTTCTCCTCGTTGATAAGTTGGGGCTTGATTGACCAAAATACAGCTGAAAAGAAGAACAAGAGTAATAAAAACATAAAAATGAGGCAAAGATACCATAACTAAAGGAAAAACAATACAATGACACAACTGAAGATCATTTAGTCCTTTATAATTCTGCCCTCATTCTCATCTAGCAAAAAATCAAAGGTGTTTCCACTTGGAATTATTGGTAAACTCTTCACAAGAGCAACATTTTTTTATTGGTGCTACATCTAAATGCATGCGTGTAAAAGTGTATTCATTGATTAATTCTTTATTGCATGTCCAACACACATTTGTATAGTGGAAAAATATATAATTAATCAATAAACACCCATTGAATTGAATCAAACACAGTAAAAGGTTACAGAAATTACCCTTGAAGAAATTCAGTGAAGACTTATAAATTTGAAGCTCACATGAAACTATAATTCTTGGCAATCCTAGTTCATAACAATCCAGTAGGATTACGAAGTTAGATTAATAGCCTAAATTCCAACAAAATCAAATTTGTATAAGATTAGTTCAGTTCAACACTTGAATATTCTCTCAATTTGGCTAAGAGTATATTATGGACTTCCTTGAAACAATTTCAAACTTATACTTTTACATGGCTAAAATGGGCACTAAATTGAAACACTTTTACTTTTATTCGTTTTACGCTTGCCACTTCTCATATATATATCTCATGCATGGGCCAAATGTAATTCATACATTACATTCATATGCCAAATGTCATACATTAAAAGTCATGCATACCTCTTTTTAAAATTCTATTTTCATGCAAAATAGACCTATTTGCAACATTGCAAAGTTTGTCCCCCATTTTTCTGAGAGATCCTAAAACAAATTCTACTTTTTGAAATTTTCTCGGATTGAACCATTTGACCCACTCCACTACACAAGTCAACAAGTACTCTTCATATTATGAAACTCCTTAGGTTCACTCTTATTTGTCATACATAACTCTTCTGCATGTCTGTGAATTATGCCCCACACACACATTATAGATATTATAGAACGATGATTTTAACTATACAAACTAAGGTCAACTATATCTGTGAAATCCCTCCATCACCTATATCCTAAAAGAGCAGAGATATAGATCATCACTATTAAATATCTATATGCTTGACTATGAACTTATCTCTCAATTTGTATTTCCTTAAATAATATCCACAAACTCTTTTGTAATATTGTTTAACCTTACAAGAAACTTTTTTTTTGTTCCGCTTATGGCCATAAGACTTCTTGAAATATAATCTCGAAGAATCAGGATATATAACTCACCTATATGAGCTGACGGATTTCATATCTATGCATACCAGACTCAATGAGCATTAGACCATACCCAACGGCACCCAAAAGTCAGACCAGAAAACGTCTCTAACATGTGTAAAATCAAAGTATGGTGGATCACTTACAAGCTCACTGTAATGCTCAGGTCAAAGGACCATGAATACTACTCAACTAGAGAAGACC
This sequence comes from Ailanthus altissimus, assembly GCA_946807835.1. Classification (NCBI taxonomy): domain Eukaryota; kingdom Viridiplantae; phylum Streptophyta; class Magnoliopsida; order Sapindales; family Simaroubaceae; genus Ailanthus; species Ailanthus altissimus. The sequence goes on along the minus strand of OX327690.1, from coordinate 6,322,487 downwards.
CTCCATCAACAACTTTATGGGATGTATATTGAAAGTCCTAGTGAGTCTTTTTAATACTCATTCCTCACTGAATATCTGCATGCCTATACAAGCTTCCACTAAGCCTACATTCTACTAAGACTTACCATGTAGACAATCCAGATATTGATACACTCTAATCCGAAAAGAATACCAATTGACTCATGTCGAAAACCATAGCTCATGAATGATATTTTCGAGAATATACTACATAATGACATTTTTTAGCACCATTTGCAATTTCTTACAACTATATCATTACTAATATATTCTTAAGTCTTTATCTTTATTACAAAAAAGGCTCAAACTCCTCCGAATGCTAACTCTTAGTGCTAACCTAAACTCTTTTTGATCTAATCTAAACTCTTTTAAATCCACAATGTCTAAAAAGTTACAAGCTTAGAACTATATAATTACTTATTAACAAATTATTTGAATGTTCATTGTATAATATTAAATAAATAAATATTCAAACAATAATTTGAATAGCACATAAGCACCAACTCCCAATTGCTATAATGCCATTTATGGTGATATCTTATACCCATCAACTCCTCGCATTTCTCAAATAATATAGGATTTAAGGCCTTAATGAGTGGGTCTGCTACATTATTTATAGAATTAACTCTAAAAACTATTATATCTTCTCTTGCCAAGATATCTCTGATTATGTAGTATTTCCTCTCTACATGCTTAGATGTCTAGTATGCCCTTGGTTCATTGACTTGAGCAATTGCCCCGTTGTTGTCACAAAATAGTAAGGTAAGATCCACTGAATGCCAAACTGTTCTGAGCTTTGTGACACATTTGCGTATCCATACAGTTGCCTTTGTAGCTTCTGAAGTTGTAATGTATTTTGCCTCCATGGTAGAATCAGTTGTGTATGCTTGCTTGACACTCTTCCAATTAACTGCGGCACCATTTATAAGAAATACATATCTAAATGTAAACTTTCTATCAACCGAATCAGATTCGAAGTCTGAGTTAATGTATCTCCTTACTTGTAAGTCACTCTCTTTATAAATTAAAAACTTATCCTTTGTATCCTTAAGGTACTTTAGAATATGTTTCACGGTCATCCAATGGTGGTTAACTAGATCAGACTGATATCGGCTCATATCACTTACAACTATATTGATCTCAAGTCTTGTACATAACATGGCATATATCAGGTTACCTACAACTTATGCACATAGTATATTAGACATTCTAACTCTTTCATCTTCTTGTTGATGACACATCCTTTTGAAAAGACGAATGTCATGTTTGAAATGTACATTAACTATTTTACAGTTATTGAAGTTATACATTTCAATAATATTTTCTATGTACAAAGATTAAGAGAGTCCTACTAGCCTCCTAGCTCTATCTCTATAAGACTTTATACTCAAGATACATGAAGTTTCTTCCAAATCCTTCTTGGAGAAGTTCTTACTCAAATAACTTTTGACTGACTGTAGCATACCAATATTGTTTCTGACAATAAGTATGTCATCCATATAAGAATAAGAAAAACAATCATGCTCCTACCAACCTTTCTATCCATATATGTTTTCTATTCATTTTTTATGAATCTAAACTCTTTGATTACTTCATCAAGACAAAGATTCTACCTTCGGGAGGACTATTTAAGTCCATAAATGGATTTCTTCAGTCTATACACTAGATTAGAAGTCAGGTTGTTAATAACCTACTCCATGAATATATCTTCATTGAGATATCTATATAGAAAAGCTGTCTTTACATCCATTTGTCAGACCTCAAAATCATAATATGCTACCATAGCCAATAGAATTTGAATTGACTTTAGTATGGCTACTAGTGAAAAGGTTTTATCATAATCGATCATAGATCGTTGAGTATAACATTTTACAACTAGTTGCGTTTTAAAGGTCTCTACCTTTCTATTAGGCCCACGCTTCTATTCGTAAACCCATTTACAACCAATAGGAACAATTCTTCCGAAAGCTCAACCAAGTCCCAAACTTGATTATCATACATAGAGTTAATTTTAAATTGCATGGCTTTTTGCCATTTTCTTGAATTGATGTCCAACATCACATTTCTATAAATCAAATGATCTTTTTCTTTAACTAAGAAAACTTCAAAGACATCTTCAAGTATCATTCCATACCTTATCGATGGCCTTCACAACATTTCTAACCTACATAGAGGGTTTGTCAAAGGTATCTCACTCGATTAAGCCTGAGGTTCTATCATCGGTTCATGAATTTCTAGACTGATTTCTTCAATTTCAATCCTTATACCATCCCCGTGACTCATGAGAAACTATTTTCTTTAGAAAAGTGGCATTACGATCTATGAACACGTTTTGTTCCTTTGGATCATAGAACTTGTATCCCATAGAATGTTTGGGATATCTAATGAGCTTATACTTGTACCCTTTAGGTGTAAGTTTATCCTGTTGCATAACTTTTACATAACTAGTATAGTCCTAAATCTTAATATATTTAAGACTCGAGTTTCTCCCAGTCCATATCTTATACAGAGTATTAAGAATGACTTTTGATAGAACTCTGTTCAATAAGTAAGCAGCAGTTTCTAGAGCTTAGCCCTATAAATATTCTGAAAGGTCAGCTCATCATTAATCAGACCATATCTAATAAAGTCTAACTCCTCATCTCCAAAATACCATTGTGTGGAGGAGTACCTATAGGACTATACTGAACGAGAATCTCATTCTTCTTCAAATAATCTATGAATTCACTGCTCATGTATTCATCACCTCAATCTAATTGAAGACATTCAATTTACATACTGGTTTATTTCCCTACTTCTATCAAAAAAATTTGAATATTTTAAAGGTTTTTGATTTGTGTCTCATAAAAAACATATGTCTGTATTATAAAAAATCATCGATAAAGAAGACAAAGTATCGAAACTCGTTCATTTATTGGACTATATATATTACTATGCACAAGTTCCAATAAATCCGTAGCACAGTGTCCAATACCTACAAAAGAAGATTTAGTCATTTTTTATTGAATACAAAATTCACAAACTGGATAGCGTTCTATGGTAAAATCAGGTATCTAACCATCCCTATCCAGACCGGTTTTGTGTCTTACATTTTTATAACCTAATCTTATATGCCATAATTTTGTATTATTCAAAGTTCCTGAACTACTTCCTATATTCACCTATGCATTCAAGATACTTTCTATTGTATCTAAAATATAATGACCATTCATCAACTGACATTCAACTAATAAAACTTTATCTGCATCATATATATACAAAGAATGATTATGAATAAATACATGAATAAAACATTATCTGCATCACATATGTACAAAGAATGATTCTAAATAATACATGATGACTTTCAGTGTCTAACACATGAAGGAATATTATTTGCTTGCTAATGTTTGCACAAAATAACAGTTATAAAACATTAAAGCTCTACTACAAGGAGAAATAATTCAAAATGTCCAATAGCTTCGACTTGTAAAAAATCACCATTTCCAACACAAAGCAGTATTTCTCCATGCTATAACTTTCTAACTTCTCTCAGATCCTGCAAAATATTACAAATGTGAGAATGACAGACGGTATCTAATACCAAGCCAGTATAAGCATCAAAATGCTAATGAAATGTCTATGATAGGTAAACATATACCCAAGGGGTTCTTCCTAACTGTGGCAAGGTCCCTTAGATAGTTATACTTCCAGTGTCCATCTTAATCACAATAGAAACACTTTCATTTACCTTTGTTCTTATCTTGCTATTGGATATTACTTGTCTATAAGGACCAGGATGGAGTGTTTGCTTCTCTTTCTTCTTACTTTTAGACTTCTTATAATACTTTAAGATAAAAGATAAAGCATTACTCTAAACATAGAAGGTTGCACCCCTTTAATCATGTCCTCCTGAGTTATCTTCAACATATTGTGCAGCTCAGCATTTAATGAGAGTCAACCCTTGCATATTGAAGTTCACAATAAACTATGCAAATGACCTCGGTAAAGACTAGAAACTCAAACTATTCCCTAAGTATTGTTTAGAGATATGTCCATAGTCTCCAACTTCTTGATGTAGAAAAATATCTTAAGTACATAGGGACTTACTGGACTACCCTCAGTCAACTTGAAAGAGTGTTTTGGAGATTTTATACATATCAACCTATAGTCTGTCTCCAATCAGCTCTTTCAAATAGAGCATGATATTGCTTGCACTATCTATGTGCGCATACTCCCTCTAAAGTTCAGTTAACATCAAGGAGCAATGATGTATAATTTGACTCTCAAATTATCATCAACCCATTTTTGATATGCAACAACTCTTCTAGAGTAGCTTTATCAAAAACCTCTCTGAGCATCTTCTAATCAATCATACATTTAAGCTTCTTTAAATCCTAAATAATTTAGAGATTCATCAACTAGTCGAATTAATTCTCGACACCCTTAAGTTGGTGCGCATTAAGTATGCGAACAAATAAATTGTTCAAAGCTATTTTATCTTCACAAGATAAAAATATGAGATGTTAGTGAAACATTTCAAAATCTTTAATTAATAACACTTTAGATTATAGATATAACTAGTGTATATTTTTAATCTAAAGATGCCCCCCTTCTCCTGCTTTACATATTCACTTTGATCTCTCAAATTAGAAAATAAAAGTTTAAATACTTTAAACTTTACAATGAGAAGTAGACCCAATCGACATTCTATTCGAGCCTCACGCTTTAACAATATTGGCCTTTTAAAATTCAAAATGTAGACAACTCTTGTCAATTACATCTCATGCAACTCATTGATCCTAAACACACTTTATCATCATACTTTAGTAATATTAGGTATGTGTGTTCTAAATTAACTTGTCAATAATTAAATAAAAGTTACTAATATTACCCTTACGCTTTAGCAATATTGGGCAATACGTTCACTTATATTTGCCCAATCTCATGTTTAACTAGTATAGTCTAAGTCATACCAACCAATCTCTCACACTTTAGTGATATTAAGAAAAACCAAGATGACCCGTCTAACACTGTATTGACAAGACGGGCTACGTATAATATTATCTCATAACGAAATACATTTTTAATTTGATTATGAGATATTTTATAACTTATCTGCATCTCATGAGTTTTTAATTTATAATCAAATATTTATTTTAGGAGAACTCCTATTGTGGTTAATAGCGTGAACAAATAATTTTATAAGGCAGTTATATAACAATTATATTAATGCCTAAATTAAAGGTCATATGCAAAAGAATGCAAAATGGAGTGCATTGCTTAAAACGCCATGGTGTTATAACTTAGAATACCCCAATATTTAAACTGCTTAACACCCTAGCGTTTTGCACTTCACCATCATGTCATTATCACATAACACCCCAGCGGTGACAAGACAACACCCTAGTGATATGCTAGACAAACACCTCAGTGTAGCACACTTCATAGCCATGGCTCTATCACATAGTGCCCCAGCAGTGACAAGCCAACACCGCAACAAAAAATTTGAAATATGAACGCCTAAGTATTACATATCCAACACCCCAACATTCATTCAATCCACTGTGAATGCCTCAATGTTCGCTCAATAGTGATCTAGTTCCGCACTTTCAACACTTGAAAATACAGAACCCAATGTTCCTAGCATCCCAAAGAGTTCAAACACACTCTATAAACCCAAAATAGCACTCAAACATGCTTTAATATAATTGTTAGTGCTACATCTAAATGCATGTATGTGAAAATGTATTAATTGATTAATTTTCTAATGTATATCTAACACACATTTACATAACAAAACAATATATAATTAATTAATAAACACACATTGAATTGAATCATACACAGTAACATGTTGCAAACATTACCTTTAAAGAACTTCGGTGAAGAATTCTATATTTGAAGTTCACACGGAAGTATAATCCTTGGTAATTCTAGTTCATAATAATCTGATGGGATTATGAAGCTAGATTGGTAGCTTGAATTTTGGCAAAATTAAATTCCTGCAAGATTGGTTTAGTTCAACACTTGCATATTCTCTTAATTTGGCTAAAAGTATATTATGGACTTTCTTGAAACAAGTTTAAAATTATACTTATATATGGCCAAAATGGAGACTAAATTAAAACATTTTCAAAGTTCATATTATTTCATTCTTTGAATGCTTGCCTCGTTTTATATATACATCTCATGCATGGACCAAGTGTCATTTATGCATTACATGCATATGCCAAATGTTATACATTAAAAGGCTATGTATACCACTTGTTAAAAATTCATTTTCATGCAAAAGAGACCTGTTTGTAATATTTGTAAACTTTGCTTCCCATTTTTCTGAGAGATCTTGAAAAAAATCTTGTTTTTGAAAAATTTTCCGAATTGAACCATTCGACTTAGTCTGTTACCCTAGTGCTCAACAAGTACAATTTATATTATGACTCTCTAAGTTCACACTAGTTTATCTTATGAAACTCTTTCGCAAGTCAATAAATGATGCCCCACACATACGTTACAGATATTATAGAACAGCGCATTGAACCATACAAGCTGAGGTCAACCATATCCGTGTAATCTCTCTGTCATTTATATCCTAGAAGAGCAGAGATATAGATCACCACCATTAAATCTCTATATGATCGACCATAAACTTACCTCCAGATATATATTTTGGTAAACAATATCCACAAAGTCTTTTGTGATATTGTTTAATCTTACAGAAAACTCTTTTCTAGAGTTTCCGCTTATGACAATATAACTTCCTAAAATACAATCCCAGAGTATCAAGATATACAACTCACTTATATGAGCTAATAGATCCTATATGTACGCACACTAGACTCCATGAGCATCGGACCTTATCCAATGACACCAGAGGTCAGAATATGAAAAGTCTCTGACATGTGTGAAATCAAAGCATGGTAAATCACTCACAAGCCTACCATGGCACTTAGGTCAAAGGACCATAAATACTCTTTAACTCGAGAAGACCCTCTATTGACAGTTCTGTGGGATGTCTATTGGAGGTCCTTGTAAATCTGTTCAGTAACCAGTCCTCACTAAATACCTGCATGCATATACGAGCTTTTGCTAATCTTACAGTCTATAAAGGCTTACCATCTAAACAATCTAGATATTGACATACACTGATTCGAAAAGAATACCAATTGACCCATGTCAACAACTATAGATCGGGAATGATATTTTCAAGAACATAGTGCATAATAACATTTCTTAGCACTATTTGAAACACTTTACAACTATATCGTTACTAACATATTCTTAGGTATTTACCCTTATTTTAGACCAGGTTCTAATCCCTGAGAATGTTAACTCTTAGTACTGACCTAAACTCTTTTAGATTAGATATAAACTCTTTTAGATCTACAATGTCTGAAAAGTTACAAGCTTAGCAACTTACAATTAATTACCAATAATTTATTTGAAATGTTTATTGCATAAATATTAAATAAATAAATATTTATACAATAATTTGAATGGCACGTAAGTTTCAACTCCAATATTTTTCACCATTATAAATAGTAAGATAGTGGAAACCCTTTTATTGAAGTTTAGTTGGCATAGTGCCATCATATCTACAAAATAAGGCTAAAGAGGCAGCCTTAACCTTAAATTAAAAAAGCACAAATTAAGAACCACCTCATAATCTAGTACTGATCTCGCATATTCATCATCCTGAAAAACCCTCAAAGTGACTGCCTCAAGAATGTCAAGCCTTCTCCTCAACTCAATAAGGTCTTTCTCACTTATGCTTGAGAGGTGATAAGGTAGGAAGCCTAGTTCAAAAGGCGTTTCTCCTCGTCCTAAGAGGTAACTTTCTTCTTCTTCTTCTTCTTAGGCATACTCGATTGGCTGAAACAACCCTGTTCTCAGGGAACCAACTATGGAACCACAACACTAGGAGTCTGCTTAGAATTATCGGGATGCTCAACCATCCTAGTAACTTCCTCTACTCGAGCAGGGGCCCCTCACTTTGAACTTGAATCCTCGAACCCCCAAGCACTTTTGCTGTGTACATCTCGGATTGAAACATTCCCAATATCTAACTCCTCTGTAAGTTGTTCTGACTCTCAACAATATATTTTGAGAGTCACCCATTAAAGACATGATTTTCACACTTAGACAAATATAAAATACACCCTATTAAAGATTTTCTGAAGACCAGCTACTAACCACTTAAAAGTTGAGGACTCAAAATAAACACATAAGTCATAAGACACCAGATGCAAATAAACATGCTAAAAACAAGAGAAAAAATTATAATATAAGGAGACAACATAGAATAACTTACTTGTACAGAAATTGCAAAGTGAAAATGCAAATGGAAGTAAGCTGTGAAGCAAAGACCGTGAATCGCTAAAACATTCTCTCTTAAAAACCATCATATGAAACTAAAATTGGAGAATAAAAAGACCAAGACTTTACACATAATTCTTGAGAATTAATTTCAACCATTTATTGAAGTTCTAAAGGTTAGAACACCCTTAAAAGTGAAATGTCTTTGTGAACTGGTGCATTTCCCTAAATGGTGCACCTCATCCATTCAATCAGCATTAGCTCCCCAAGATTGTACTACGTTATAACAAATTCAAAAAATAAATAACCATTCATCTAGCCTCTTAACAACAGGCATCTTCCGAAAGCTTGCCAATATTAAAGCACCTTTAGCGTCAACTTTAAATAATAGTCCATCATTGCCATAATCAAATGGCTTTATTACGTGTGCCCATGGACCATTAACTAAAGGAAATCTCACTAAACAAGTACATTAATTACCCCAAATGAGATTTGTTGTGCAATTTCTAAACACAAGTGCATACTATCATAAATAAATAATACAGAGTAGGTAGAGTATCGTTCCAACAAGAATTATTATTATTCTTAACTAAGTACTAAAATTGTTTCTCTCGCCTTTATTTAGACAAATATTAATTTAATTTGTTTATATTAAGATTAACTACTAACACTACAATCAATCTTAATTGCGCACGCAATAAAGTGTATAATCACTACATGAAGAATATTTAAGACTATAGTTATCCCTTAATATGACTTTGTTATCCTTATTATTAAGCTCTCAGTTCAATTATTGATCATAACACGTATTTTGTCACAAGTTTCTACCAATGATCGAGTGATTATATCTTAATCTATCAATTACCTATATTCCTATTGGTAATTCGAATAATTCAAGATTCATTAAGAATAAGTTGTATTAACCATACCTACCATCTAAGTATATTCCTATCATATATTGAAATTCACAATTGCTACACTATGATTATGTATCAATTTGTTTTTTTCTAAACACTAAGATGCCTTTCTAAGTTTATCCTAATGTTCGCTAATCATTTAATCACTAGTCCAGTATATTAATATCATTAAGAATAAAAAAATTTAATAATAACTGAGTTCATAATAATGGGATCAAATAAATCAAGTACATATATTGAGTTCAAAACTACTCCTAAATACTAAAATTAAATCAACATAATGAGAGTTTTATTGTTGAAAATAATAATAATCATGATACAACCCAATTAAACTAAATATTATAAAAATAATATGATCTCCAATCAATCCTTGATGTTAGTTGAATCCTCCAATGATTAGCCAATGTACTCTTGATCTTGTGTAATACCTTTCCACAATAGCTTTAGATGTTGTTCTGACCCAATGTAAAATAATTTCTGAGTTAGAGGAGTCTTAGGGTTGAGAGAAATGGGTTATTGTCAGGTTAGGGACACCAAAGCCGTCTAAAGAGCTCAAAAATAAAACTTTTATATGGTGCAATAACAGTCCCATAGCTCTGGCATTCTACCTTAAATGCAGGGGCGTTCTCTAAAATTTTGCCTTAACGCCGCGGTGTTTAAATCTTCAAAACTGGAGCATTCTCTTAGAACATGAGAGCATTAGTTGCTCTAAATTTTGTGCCGTGGTATTCAAAAATTACAAAGCCTTGACATTTATCATCTCATATGAACACCGGAGCATTTCAATAATAAGAGTTAGGGCATTCATCACTTTTCTCAACTCCTAGAGCTTTTTGGCTCCAGTTGGCTATTCTTGCTCATATTTCTTCCTTTTTTCACCTTTTGATGATTAACCCTATAAAAAATAACATTAAGAGCATAAATAACTCTAAATTACTTGAAAATAAATAATTCTTCAAATAAAATTATTTTAGGCAAAATATATATCTAAATTACACATATCAAGACCTGATCTCGAGCACTACCTCAAAGGAATAAACCGAGGACGCTGGACAATCACATTAAAGGCACTTTAAAGAAACTTCCAATTCAAGTAGTAATATTTATAAAGTTTTCATTGTTAACAAATTAACACTAAAAACTAAGGAACTATGTCCCTCTTAGATTTCGACACATAAGGCTTAAACTACACATCCTTAGCTTGTTCGTTGTAACTATTAAAACCAGGCCCATAAGTATGAGCACAATAGTTACAATTGTACACGGGTGTCATTGGGCTAGTTATAGTCCTCTCGCTAATACTTTCCTTAATAATTGAGTACACTATTTGATCTAATCGACCACCTTAGTTTTGCTTATACAATTTTAAAAGGACTAAACCACCAAAAATTATAGATAAGATGCACTTTTTATAAGAATAACTCTATAATCTTAGTACAAGTCCTATACGAATAAGAAAGATCTAATTATATTTGGCAGAACTCTAATAGATGAATCCAGAAATGAAAAGTCTTGAGAACTTCTAACCCTATTAAAATTCTAACATTATGTATTAAACTTACATTGTAATCCTATAAATAAGGTCTAGTTTTCCTAAGTATAATATCATTATGAGATCGTCATTCTCAACATCTATAACCAATGCCACTATACTTTAATGGCTTTTTGAGCCCTCTCTTTTCTTTTAGACCTTCATTAGAATTACAGATTATTATTCAGCATCCGCCCTTCTTGCCCTTTTTCTCTCTTATCTTTCTTAATTTTCTAGACCATTTCTACTTAAATATTATAGTGTCTTCATTGGAAAAATCCCTGACACTACCTTATTTTCGTCTTTAGTTGTCAGATTCTCATTAGGCCCAACATCGTTAAAATGAATTAATTCAACCCAGTTCTAATTCTTTTCAAGACATAGCTGAGTTTCTCTAAAGAAATAAATTCGATTTGTTGATTCAAAAATTGACCCAAAAAAATTTGTCAACAGATATTACCATTTTTTTAATTTAATTAATCTAAAAATAATTTTATGGTAAAAAAAAAATTAAACAAAATGAGACCTGAAAATTAACTTTGTATAATTTTGATTTCACTATAAACTCATATGATTTACTTTTAAGGATTCAAAAAGAAGCAGATGAAGAAGTGAAAAGTAGATTGGAGAAGTGAAAAGTAGATTGGTTAGTAATGTGGCTTCAAAGTTCAAACTATGATCTTATGAACGATGTAATGAGTGGAGGATTGCAATTTATTTCACTTTTCCTTCAAATTTGTTGTATATTATATTCTCTTTACACTAATTAGACGGGTTCCGAGCTGAATCCATTTTTGGGGATAAAGCGTTCTTTTTTTTGTCTTCCCGTACTTTTTTAAATCCTGAAAATTAAATCACATGCGTTAACAGTGAAATCAAAATTACACAAAAATTAAGAAACGATTAAAAAAAATGTATTGCTGGAACTTGAAGGATCAAGCGTTAAAACTCAAAATTTTAAAAACTCTTTATATATATAAAAAGAGTTTTTGGTTTATTTTCTTATTCAAGATCATTTCACTTTGAATAACTAAGTACTTAGCACAAGAAAAATGCTTATTAGATACTTTTCATTTTATTATGCAATCAGTAAGTATCAAACTCCTCAATATTAGAGGTGGCAATTGAGTCGAGCAACCCCAACACGCTACAATATCAACATGCCGTATTTAAGCTATAGTTTTTAATTTATGAGCTTGTGCTGGCATAAGCACGTTATGGATTCGTGCCAACATGAACCTGTCATAGGCCTAACACATAATGTCCATCAATAGTGTCATTATTTTTTTTAATAGTATTATTATTCTTGAGTTAGTATTCACCGAGAATTTTTGTGGCTATAAGGTCATGAACCTAAGATTTCAGCCAAAATTTTCATTAAGTCAAGATATTATACCACTAAGCCAACATATATTTATATTTATATTTATTTAATTTAATATTTATGTTATAGATGAATATACAATTAAATGAATAATTACTTTTTAAAATATTTTAATTGTTATTATTAATTGTAACTATATTAAATTTACATTTTTATCATAATTGAAATTACATTCTAATTATAATTATAATTACCATTAATGTACATATTATTAATTGTAATTATAATTTGTAATTTTCAACAAATTGGTAGTACACGTTGAAATATAATTTTATTATGGGCAAAAGATAAAATTGAAATAAAAATTTAGCAAATGAATCAATTGTATTTATTTACATTATTCTAATTTATACTCAAAAAAATTCAAACACCCTCACGTTAAATGTTATAATTTCGAATCAAATTTCAATTTTAAATCTAATTTTAATTAAATCTTATAATTTTAAATTCAATTACGTTAAATGTTATAATTCTAATTCTAATTTCAATTCTAATGACATTAAATGTTATAATTCGAAATCTAATTTTAATTTTAATTACATTAAATATTATAATTCAAAATCTAATTTTAATTTCAATTACGTTAAATGTTATAATTTCAATTTCAATTACATTAAATGTTATAATTTCAATTCTAATTTCAATTACGTTAAATGTTATAATTTCATTTCTAAATTCAATTTTAATTACTTTAAATGTTATAATTTCAATTCCAATTTTAATTTCAATTACATTAAATGTTATAATTTCAAATCTAATTTTAATTTCAATTACGTTAAATATAATAATTTCAAATCAAATTTTATTTTCAATTATATTAAATGTTATAATTCCAAATTTATATTCAATTTCAATTATGTTAAATGTGATTATTCCAAATTTAATATCAATTTCTATTATATTAATTGTTATAATTCTGAATCCAATCAATTTCATTTATGTTAAATGATATAATTCTAATTTCAATTACATTAAATATTATAATTAATTTTAAATTTTAATTTCAATTACATTAAATGTTATAAGTTCAATTCCAATTTCAATTACATTAAATTTTATAATTTAAATTCAAATTCAAATTTTAATTTCAATTATATTAAATGTTATAATTCAAGTTTCAATTTCAATTCTAATTTTATTAAATGTTTATAATTTTAATTCTAATTTCAATTTTAATCACTTAAAATTATAATTTCAAATTCAATTTTAATGTTAATTACATCAAATGTGTATGAAAATGTGAATCAAAAAAAAAAAATATTGCCAAATTTAAACAATTAATAAAGAGTCAATGTAAAAAAATAAAATTTAAAATTACAAGTATTGTAGCAACAAACAAAAATAGAAGACACATGACCCCACCATAATAATATTATTTTTTACTTTTTACTTTTTTCTTTTAAAAAAAATATTTTTTAAAATAACTTTTAAAAAATTATTAATTTTTTTATGGCCCTCGGGCTAGCACATTAGGCTTGCATGCTAAGCACAACACGGCTTGGCCACAGTGGGTCGTGCCGTGGGCCGTGCCTGGGCCTAATATTTTGCTGTCATGCATGTACTAGCCCGACACTAACAACAGCCCATATGGCTCAAATTTTGTGGGCTGTGTTGCCCTAACGTAGGCCACTTGTCACCTCTACTCAACATATTCAAAATCTTTAATTTCTCAAAAAGTTAATAGAATCATAATAATTCTTCCAAAGTGATAAATTAAAATGTTGTGAACAATGGTTATAAATTATTGAACTCTATCATAGATGAACCTTAGTTAGAAGATAAATTTGTTCTAGGAATGGTTGATCTTCTTCCTATAAGTTTTCTGAGGTCTTCACTAGGATCTCACTTGCATTACAAACTTAAGTTTTTTAGACTTGAGAGTTCCTTTGAGAAATTTTTATGAAGATTTTTGCATACCTATTTTTATTTGAAAAAAGTTGTCTTACCCTCCTCGTGCATAAAATAAAATGCTTATTAGATACTTTTTATTTTATTATGCAACCAATAAGTATCAAACTCCTCAATATATTCCAAATTTTAAATTTCTCAAAAATTAATAAAATCATAATAATTCTTCCAAAGTGGTAAATTAAAATGCTGTGAATAATGGTTATAAATTATTGACCTTGGTCATAAATGGACCTTAGTTAAAAGATAAATTTGTTCTAGGAACGATGATCTTCTTTCTATAGGTCTTATGAGGTCTTCACTAGGATCTCACCTGCATTACAAACTTAAGTTATGTTTTTTTGTACTAAGTGTTTTTGAAAAACTTTAAAAGATTTTTACATACCTATTTTTATCTATAAAAAAAAAAGTTGTCTTATGCTTTTTGTGCACGATTCTTAGGGTTCCTTTTATAAGCTTCGTGACTGGTCATTTATTCCTCTATATCATTCGAGCGTTGTATAATGGATAAAAAACCAAGAAGTTGTGGCACAATGTTAGTTTTAAAAGATGTCTCATATGTTCTTCGTGCTTCAGAAGTTATCCTCGAATTCGAAATAGTTCTTAGGTTCCTTGATTATCTGTTACTTCTATATTTACCTAAAAACCATTATGATCTGGGTTGTCGAAGTTCTCAGATTTATAGTGCCGAGAACTTGTAGTTAGGTAGGATTCTGAGATTAATGGTCTCAAAATTTCAATGTTATTAGAGCTTTAAGTTTTTTGTCAATTTGGGTCTCGATCTTTTTGTCCCTAGGATTTTGGGCCTTCTATGGTTAATGGGTCTTTATAGGTTGTATTGGGGCCTCTTTAGAATCTGGGGGCAACTTTGGTCCCTTAGTTTCCAGTATCAACTAATCAATAATAAAAATTTTAAAATAAAGCTCTCAATATTTAAAACCTCGATGATGAAGACCTTTGATATATCCTTTCAACTTGGTCCTTTACCCAAAGCGTGGTTGTTAGCTTTTTGGATTGAGCTTTTAAATTAATGCCTAACATTAAATGTGAGTGACCCTTCAAGAATTGCACACTATTTTAATTGTCACCTTATAGCTATTTAACGGGTCAGATGCCTACAGTTACCGAGTACTTAAAGTCATATATTATCCTTTGATCCATTTGATAGCTGTGATCTCTCGAGGCTTGAGGCATCTTTTAGGCAAACATATCATACGTGAGGCAGTGTCAGCAATTAGATGTCTTGTGATGGTTGAGATCTCCTTTAAAGTGATTATAAATTTAGCTGCCTTAATTTCTACACCATTTTTATTGCTAGTTTCTAATGTATAGAAAAAGAAACAAAATGTCTACTTTCTAGTAAGAGAAACTTTA
This sequence comes from Ailanthus altissimus, assembly GCA_946807835.1. NCBI lineage: Eukaryota > Viridiplantae > Streptophyta > Magnoliopsida > Sapindales > Simaroubaceae > Ailanthus > Ailanthus altissimus. Next base: position 6,307,060 of record OX327690.1, on the reverse strand, counting down.
AATTTTGAAGATGTTTTGTGCTTATTTTCTGCTTTCAAGCCTTCCTAAACATCAATTTTCCATCACTAAGCAAGTTTCTAATCCTTCTCCTTTATTTTTTCAGTTATTTATGGGTTTTGTGATGCTTTTTGTATTTTTAGGATTGAAGTTGCATGTTATTGGCCATTTTCTTCATTTTTTGCATTTTATTGGTGGTTTATATGATTTTTGTGTTCTAAAGTTTTTGTTAGGTTGTTTAGATCTCATCACTCACAGTAGAATGGTGTACTAGTCAAACATATCATCTAATAAGAGTATTGAAGACAAGATCCAAGACATGTCAGGTCAAGACTTGAGGAGAGCCATGATCGACTTTGATGATGGGAATAGCCTGATTAAGGACGTCGAAAAACATTTATTTCAAAAAGACCTAGATCTTGCTAGGTTCATAGTAGCAATAGTTCCATTTCTTCTAGTTATAATACTATCGAAATAATATATGCTAAATGCAATAACAAAATTAAAATAGCAATAAAACGTAAACAACAATTATAACAACACATCAACAATAAAAAAAAAGTAACAAAATTGATACAAAACCAATAGCTAAAGGATTAAAGTTGGAATAGTAGGTATATGAATTAGTAGAAACAACAATAAGAAGAACAAAAGCTTTAATATGAGTAAGAACAATAACAACAACAATGTCAAATCAAGGTGTGCAAAATTACACTATCCTAAAAACTAGATTCCTCTCCCCCCTCCAAAAGATAAATGATGCAAAATAGAAAAAACATTGTAGTTTAATTTTAATGATATAATGATTAATTCTATTATAAGAGTGAAACACCAAATGTAATAGGTTAAAATAAAAAGAATGGTATTTGATGATTTTATAAAGAGAATAAGCTTTAGAAAATAGAAGTTTGAGCTAGAAGTGGTAGATGGATCATGTTGTGCCAACATAGTATTAGGATTGGTGCTTACATACCATTCATTACTATATAAATATTTTATTATTAATAATAAAATTTTACAGTTTCATTAAATCGTTGATTGTTTCATATTTATGGTACCATACAATGTAACATTACAGATATTGTATGATCTAAAGGAGTTTAGATCAGGGTTCAGTAATTGGCCATGCTGAGAGATATAAATGTAAAGAGTTAGCGTAGCTAAGAGTTAGCATAGTTAAGAGTTAGTTGGTTATAATACTCAGCAAAGATCCAAGAGTTGAAACATTGTCTGTAATGGGACATAGACCCGAGGATATACTAGTAACTACATAGTTACAAGGAGATGCAATCAGGTGCTAGGAAATGTTAGTTGCGCAAGTATATTTTTAAACATTATCCCTGATCTATTTCTACCAATACGGGTCTGTCGATTGATATTTTTATATATAGATCAACATATGTCATACCTATAGGGTATAAATGGTCATTCCTATCTGACCATGAGCTTGGAGCTCATATAGACATATGGGTGTCCAGTAAGGACTAGACATTGGACTGACTCACAAAGACCTCCGATAGACATTCTATATCAACCATCAATGAAAGGTCTTCTCGAGTCGAGTAATATACATGGTTCTTTGACCTGAGTGTCACGATGGACTTATAAGTGATCTATCATACTTGGTTCCACACATGTCACAAACCTTTCATAGTGTGACCACTGGGTGTCGCTAAGTATAGTCAATGCTTAAAGAGTTCGGTGTGTACAGGTATGGGATCCACCAGCTCATTAGGGAGTTTAATATCTAGATGCTTTGAGACTGTATCTCAAAAAATTATATAGCCATAAGTACTTACCCGGGATAGAGTTTCCATCAAGGGTTGAACAATATAACTAAAGGAGTTTTGCATATATTGTTCATTGAGATACAAGCCTGAAGATAGCTATGGATAAGCATATGAGGATTTGATGGTAGTGATCTATTTCCCTACATATCTTAGGATATTATAACAGAATGACTATACGTATGCGCGATGCCTCGACTTGGATAGTCGATGCGTTGATTTGTATTTTCCATGGTGTGTACATTGGGCATGTCACGAACTTATGGAATAGTTTCATTTGATAAATCAAGTGTGGACCTAGAGAGTCCTACTATATCAAGTGTACTCATTGTGCACTTAGGCAGCGCAATAGATTAAAGTTTAATCTAGTAATATCCAGTTTATGTATACAGTGTGCACATATCTGTATTTAAGTATTAAATATAATAATTAGTTAATACTTGTTATTGATCAATATATAGTGACGCGTGGCGCATTGTGAGCCCTTTGCTAAGTATTCATAAGTGCGTGGCTTAGTGTGAACCACGTACTTGATGTTTATCTAAAAGGGCATAAATTTAATTATTATATTTGTTTATTTTATATTATATAATATTATATTATTATTATTAAAATAATAATAAATTTAGGCTTAAAGACCAAGTAAAGTTAAATTTATTATTATTTTAATAATAAAATAATAATATAATTTATATATATATAAATGTGGAAATTAAAAAAAAGAGAAAATTGATATTTTTAGAGAGAGAAAGCTGTTAAAAATTATTTTAGAGAGAGAGAGTATTTCTCACTTGAAAAAATTCCAATAGCAACTTGTTCTCTAATATCAGATAGGCAATAGATACATTGGTCAAGAGTTGATCACTAAATATATATAGTTTAGGCTTAAGAGTTAAGCCAAAAAGTTGAATTTAGCTGTTGTTCTAAACAGCAAAGCCCACCGGAGTTTGCTGCTAGATCTGACAAGTTCACTACAGGCGGAATCAGTTGAAAAGCTTGTTTTCAGTAACAGTTGGTAAATTTTCCATTTAATTTAAATATATATATTAATGTGATTAATATATTTCAAATATATATTCATTGTAATTTATATTTTCACTCTGTATAAATATATATGATGCATATTTATGTAAATGAACATATATCACATGCATGCATTTTAGAAATTAACCTGAATCATTAGATTCCTGTGTAAAAAAACTCAATTCTTCAACAGTGGTATCAGAGCCACTTTTAATGAATTGGGTAATTTGTGAGTGTAGAAGTGTTGTTGGATAAGTCTCAGTGTCCAAAATGGACGTGTATACCAAGGTTGGAGGACACTGGGTATAACGGCTGTGGATTCCTGGCGCTTCAGTGTTGGGACCTTCGGGCTTTGGCACCGTAGCGCTAAAGGCCTAGCACCGCAACACTGAAGGTACTGACTTTCAACGTTGTAGCACTGGTAGGCCGGTGTAGCAATGCTGGGGGTTTGACCTCTAGCGCTGCAATGATGGAAGGCTTAGTGCTCAACGCTGCCCAGCACAGGGATACTGGATCCCAATGCTACAGCTCTGCTGCACTAAGCCCTGAGGATTCTAATCTCCAATACTGCAGCGCTAAGGGTTGGCACCGCAGCGCTGGAGGCACCCGCCCTCTAACACTACAACACTAGTAACCGAGTGCCACAGCGCTGCACTATTTACTCTACAGTACTTAAACAGTACTTTTCTATATTGATTTTGAACAGTAATTATGAACAATGTTCACCAATACTATGCATAAGATGCAAGTGTTTCAAAATTAATGCAAGTGTGGGTTTATGAGATATATTGATAAGAGTTATCAGTATACATTATAAAGCAAGTTTATTTCTATGCTATTAAGCATAATGCTGCCCTTCTAGTGTGAGGGTAGTTGTGTTGTACAAAAATAATGCTGCCCTTATCAGTATACATTATAAACCAAGTTTATTTCTATGCTATTAAGCATAATGCTGCCCTTCTGGTGTGAGGGTAGTTTTGTTGCACAAAAATAAAGAATTGATTGAGAAAATACCAACCTGAAGTGAAGATAGTAAAAATCTCTCTTAATCAGATTGAATCGTAATGCATTATAGAGATAATGTTATTACAGGGATCAATTTTGTCAATACGATATAACATAAGTCATATTAGTGTTATCCCAATATCGCTACAGTGTAAGGAAGTTGGTCGTTGTTATTTAGTTTATGCTAGTTAAATATGAGATTAGACAAATATATATGAATGTATTTCTTAATATCGCTACAGTTTAAGGGTTATATTGGTAGTATATATTTAATAATTGACAAGTAGATCTGAAATACACTTACTTAATATCACTACAGTGTGAGGATAAGGTGTATTTAAGATATAGTTAAGAGTTGCATGAGATGCAATTGACAAGAGTTGTCTATCTGTTGAACTTACAAACGTCAATATCGCTATATTATGAGGCTTGAGTAAGATTCCAATGGAGTCTACTTCCTACTGTATAATTTAAGAGTTAAACTATCAACTCCTATTTGAGAGATTATTAGGTTTTATGTGAAGCAGTGGAAGAGTGATTGTATGTTATACTAGTTAAGTACAAACGCACGCTATTATATCAAATAATATAGGATTTTAAGTCCATATATCAATCCCACAGGGACTATACGATATAATTCCATGAATCAAGTACTAAAATTGTACCTTCTTAACTTTTATTCAGAAAATTACAATCTGTAATTTAAGTAACTAATCTAACTCTATCAATTAAGCTAAACATAAGCAAAAGGTAGAATTCACAAATAAATATAATCTAGGGTTTGGACTCATCCCATAGTATTTCATTAGATTTATTAACCTCTTAGTTAATCTCTTGATACCAATTATTGGCTTAGACACTAATTTCATCACAAGCTTCTGTCGATAATCAAGTGATTATATTACGCTTTCTAACAATCACCTATATGTCTATGGTAATCAAATTAGAATATAATTCATTAAGATCAAGTCTAAATAATATCATAAATGTCATCTAAGTATATGTCTATCTTACATGGAACTCATAGTTGTTACCCTATGATCATGCATCAAACTATCATAGGTTAAACACGTGAATTCATCCGTCGAGTTCATTGGTTCCTTAATCATTCAAAATATTGTTCAGATATAATGAAAATAATAAACACAAGATAGAATGAATCAATTATATATATTAAGTTCAAAAACTAAGAAGAAATAAAATCCAACCACATACTTAGGTTCAAAAGTCTAATCTTAAAAATTAAAAAAACTTAGATCATAGTGAAACAAAGAGTTCTAGAGCTTATCAAGCATAACACCATGAAAATCTTAGAAAACTAAAAAGATAAAGAGTTGAAAAGATAGAACTAATTTTTCTGTAGCTTCAATCTTCTAGTCTTTTTTATTCTCCAAAAATTGCTTTTTCTCTCTTCTCTTGATTCTACTTTTTTTCTCTTCCTTTGAGTAGGGTTTTTAGCCTTCTATTTATAGGTTTATATCTTAAAATTAGGGTTAAACATCAAATACAAGTCAGAGTAAGATTACTGTGCATGTGTTACTGTAGCAAAAAAAATGTTCATGTGCTACTGCTCACCGTATTGTTTCCTCGTATGGTTAACGCGCTGCGGCACCAGGCACTGTAGCTTGTTACTATAGCAATTTGATGTTTTTGATTTATTTTCATTAGAGTTTCAACCCTATTTGCTCTATTGACTCCAAACTTATAAAAATAATAATAAAATACTTTAAAAAGTCAAATAATCTTAATTTATACGAACAAGTATTAAATTTGAAAGATGAAAATATCAAACTTAATTAACCCTATCAAAAGGCATTTTAGACTAAAAATGTATAACTGTTATACCCATGTTCTAAAATTTTTATATTAGCAATTTAATATATATCCGCTAACATCTTCTTTTATTCTGGCTTGTGAAGGTTAATGGCTGCAACGAATCTGTTAGTGCACATACTTGATTCCCACTAGTTTACAGGCACTGAGAACTATTTTGACTAACTCGTAAATCAAAGAAAATTCTCGATTATGAGAAGATTGGATATGTGATTGATCAGAGGATGCTTAAAGGTGTTTCTGATCAAGCCACCCCAAGGGAGAAGGAGACCTATCAAAAATGAGTGGATGATGATTTAAGAGTTAAATCATACATCTTCGCCTCTATGTCTGTAAAGCTGCGATGGAAGCATTCCCCTATGGACTGTACTATCAGCATTATGCTTCATTTGAGGGAGCTCCTTGGTGACCGACTATAGGTCGAGATTTATAGGATCGCTAAAGTTCTCTTTCAGGCCAAATTTGTAGAGGGTAGTCTTATTAGTGCTCATGTCCTCAAGATGATTAGTCTGATCGAGAAACTTGAGACTATAGATATTTCCCTAAATAATAATTTAAGGAATCGTCTGATCTTACAGTCCCTGTCGAGGTCTTTTGCACAATTTATTATGAACTTTAATATGTAAGGGTTGACCTCAACATATGTTGAGCTGTATAATCTCTTGAATACAGTACAAAAGGATATAAATAAAGGGAGTTCGTCCCTTATAGTTCAATGTGCTTCATCTTCTACTCTTAGAGCTTTTGGAAAGTCCAAGAGAAAGCAAAAGGTGGGGCAAACACCTATAATACGTCCTCGGTAGCGGGGTATATGTAAAAATAAGAAGAAGAAGACAAAAGAGCACTGGTAAAGGAAAATATTTCCATTGTAGTGAGGTCAGGCATTGAAAACAAAACTGCCTCGGATACTTGGCCAATATTAAGAAGACTCCTACAGGTATGTGCTTTACTATCATTGACATTTTTATGGCATTTGATGCTAATTCTGGTTGGGTATTAGATACCGTTTGTCCTTCTTACATCTACAATTTTTTGCAAAAACTAAGGAAGGTTAAAACATTCCAGTTGGGTGAAGTGATGCTGCAAGTGGGAAATGGAGATTTTTTGCAAATACAAGCAGTTTGACATTTTGATTTTCATTTTTCTTGTAATAGAACTATTGTATTACATAATTATTATTATTTACCAAACATCATTTGACAAATAAGCTCTTTTCCTGTGCTAGATAGTGAGGATTACATATGTATATTAGGAATAGTTTCTTATGTTTATATAATGTAAATGATGTTTTATTAGCTAAATGTCAGTTAATAAATGGCAACTATATTTTGGATACAACAAGGAATGTCATAAATATGCAAGTTGCTGCTTCTAGTAATAAACGCAGATGGGAATCTTTAAATAATATGAAATTATGGCATATGAGATTGGGTCATGTAAGCGTGAGATGTTTATCTCGTCTGGTTAAAGATGGTCAAATACCAGACTTGACCATAGAGTCTTATCCAGTTTGTGAATCTTGTATTTAAGAGAAGATGACCAAATCTCATTTTTCTAGTGTTGGACACTATACCATTGATTTATTAGAATTGGTACATAATAATGTATGCGTTCCAATAAATCACACTGCGATTGGTGGGTTTCGATACTTCGCAACCTTTCTCGATGATTTTTCATTATACAAGCATGTGTTTCTTATGAAACACAAATTGAAAATCTTTGAGAAGTTCAAAGTATTTCGACAGGAAGTAGAGAAATAAACTGAAATGTACGTTAAATGCCTTCAATCAGATTGAGGCAGTGAGTACATAAGTGGTAAGTTTTTAGATTATTTAAAGGAGAATGAGATTCTCGCTCAGTATAGTCATTCAGGGACTTCACAACACAATGGTGTTTCAGAAAAGAGAAATCGGACTCTATTAGATATGGTTCGATCGATGATGAACTTTACTGATCTCTTTGAATACCTGTGGGGATATGCCCTAGAAATAGCTTCTCACATATGGAATAGAGTTCTTTCTAAAGCCGTTCCTTCCACCACGTATGAGATACTAAAATGAAAGAAATCAAGCCTTAAGTATCTTAAGATTTTGGACTGTCCTGTATACATAAGAGTTGCGCAGCAGGATAAACTTGCACCTATGGTGTACAAGTATCAGTTCAGTTGGTATCCTCCTCATTCCATGGGATACTAGTTTTTTGATCCAACAGAGCGAAGTATATTCATTTCTAGATATGCCACATTCCTTGAGAAATATTTCCTTATAGATCATGGGGATCATAGAAAGTTGAACTTGATGAAGTCAATCTAGAAAGCAATGAACTAGAGTTAGGAACTTAGGCTCAATTGAGCAATGGATCTTCTGTACAGCCTTCACGTAGGTCTAAGAGGACTTCCAGGCCACCCATTAGGTATGGTGAGATGCCTAAGGGTGACTTAGTGTTTTTTTTATGGAATAAAATGATCCTTTAACCTATAGAGATGCGATGTTGGACATCAATTCAAAAATGTGGTAAGAGGCTATGAAATCAGATATTGATTTTATGCATCAAGCCTAAGTCTGGAATTTAGTTGAGCTTCCCAAGGGAATTGTTCCCATCGATTGTAAATAGGTTTACAAGAGAAAGCATGAGCCCGATGGGAATGTAGAAACCTTCAAACCCTGATTGGTGGCAAAAGGTTACTCTCAGCGATATAAGATTGACTATAAAGAAACCTGTGCACCAGTAATGATGCTAAAGTCAATTAGAATTTTATTGGCTCTTATAGTATACTATGATTTTAAGATTTAGCATATAGACGTCAAGACTGCGTTCCTGAATGGGTATCTCGAGGAAGAGATATACATGAAATAAACAGAGATTTTTGTGTGCAGCCAGACCTCTGGTCTTATATGCAAGCTTAAGAAGTCTATTTATGGCTAAAGCAGGCTTCTCGAAGTTGAAAACATCATTTTGATGAGGTAATTAGACAATTTGGTTTCGTCAACGAGAAGAAGGCTTGTGTGTATAAAAAGGTCAGTGAAAACACGATAATCTTCTTGGTGCTCTATGTTGATGACATATTGATCATTGGGAATGATCTAGGTATGTTACCGTCGGTTAAGAGTTATCTCTGTAAAAATTTCTCCATGAAGGACTTAGGAGAAGCTTCCTTTATACTGGATATAAAGCTTTATAGAGATAGAGTTAGGAAGCTGATAGAACTCTCTTAGTCATCGTACATCGATAGCATCTTAAATAAGTACGATTTTGTTAACTGTAAGATAATTAACGTACCTTTTAAATATGGTGTTCATCCTTCGAGGAGAATGTCTCCTCAGATGGAATATAAGAGAGTTAGAATGTCTGACATACCATATGCATGAGTTATTGGTAGTCTGATGTATGCAATGATGTACACGAGACCTAACATCAGTATAGCTATAAGTGTTACGAGTCGGTACCAGTTTGATCCAGGTAATAGTCATTGGATGGCATTCTAACAGATCTTGAAATACCTTAAGGGTACAAAGGATAAGTTTCTTATTTATAGAGATAAAGATTTACAGGTGAGAGAATACATGGATTTAGACTTTCAGTCTGACCTAGATGATAGAAAGTCTACGTTTGGGTATGTGTTTACTCTCAATGGTGCTGCAGTGAGCTAGAAGAGCACCAAACAGGAATCTACAGCTGATTCAACAATTGAGGCTGAGTACATAACAGCCTCGGCGGCAACAAAGGAAACTGTTTGGATTCAAAAGTTTGTCGCTAAGCTTGAAATTATTCCTAGTTCATCAGATCTTATCCCACTCTTTTGTGACAATAATGGAGTCATTGGACAGGCTAAGGAGACAAGAGCATACCAGAAGTCTAAGTATGTGGAGCAAAAATACCACATCATTAGAGAGATCTTGGCTAGTAGAGATATGATTATTTGTACAGTTGATTCTGTAAATAATGTAGCAGATCCACTTACTAAGGCCTTGACTCCTAACGTGTTTAAAAAATACGTGGAGTCGATGGATATTGGATACTATCATGTATGGCACTAGAGCAAGTGAGAGATTGTTAGGATTAGTGCTTACGTGCCATCCATTCCTTTACAAATATTTTATTGTTATTAATAAAAGTTTACAATTTTATCACTAATTATTTTATATTTATGGTATCATGCAATGTAACATTACAGACATTGTATGATCTAAAGGAGTTTAGATTAAGGCTAAGTGATTGGCCATGCTAAGAGATATAAGTGCTAAGATTTAGCATAGTTAAGAGTTAGCTGGTTATAATACTCAGCAAAGATCTAAGAGTAAGAACCTTGTCTATAATGGGACATAGACCCGAGGATATACTAGTAACTACATAGTTGCAAGGAGTTGCAATTAGGTGTTAGGAAATGTTAATTGCACAAGTATGTTCTCAAACATTGTCCTTAATCAATTTTTACCAATGCGGGTCTGTCGGTGGATACTTTTATATATAGATCAGCATATGTCATACATATAGGATATAGATGGTCGTTTCTAACTGGCTATGAACTTAGAACTCGTATAATCATATAGGTGTCCAGTAAGGACTAGATATTGGACTGACTTATAAAGACCTCCGATAGACATCCTATATCAGTCATCAACGAAGGGTCTTCTCGAGTTGATTAATATACATGGTATTTTAACCTGAGTGCCACGGTAGGCATGTAAGTGATCTATCATATTTTAGTTTTATACATGTCACAAACCTTTCAGGGTGTGACCACTGGGTGTTGCTGAGTGTGATTCGATGCTTATGAAGTTCGGTGTGTACAGATATAGGATCTATCAACTCATATAGTGAGTTTAATATCCATATGCTTCGAGACTATATCTCAGGTTATCTTATGGTCATAAGTACTTCCCCGAAAAAGAGTTTTCGTCAAGGGTTGTTAATCTATAGGATATTGTTCATTGAGATACAAATTTGGAGATAGCTATGGATGTGCACATACAGATTTGTTGGTGGTGATATATATCCCCGCACATCCTATGATATTATGATGGAAGGACTATACGTATGCACAATGATCTCGACTTCGATGGTTGGTACGCTGATTTATATTTTTTATGTTGTGTGAGTGAGGCATGTCACAGACTTATGAAATGGTTTTATTTGACAAATCAGGTGTAGACCTAAGGAGTCTTACTGTATGAAGTGTACTCATTATGCACTTAGGCAATGCACTGAATTAAATAATTTTGTCCAATAATATCCAGGTTATTTATACAATATGTACGTGTTTATATTTAAGTGTAAAATATAATAATTTGTTAATAATTGTTATTGATCAATGGTATGATGCACGTGGCGCATTGTGGACCCTTTGATGAGTATGCATAGACGAGTGGCGTAATGGGACTTACGTACTTGATGTTTATCTAAAAGGCATAAATGTAATTTCTATATTTGTTTATTTTATATTATATTATCATTATTAAAATAATAATAAATTTGAGATTAGAGACCAAGTAAAGTTAAATTTATTATTACTTTAATAATAATATAATTTGTATATATATAAATGTGGAAATTAAAAAAATGGGGAAATTGGTATTTTTAGAGAAAGAAAGCTGCTGGAAATTATTTTAGAGAGAAAAAGTATTTGTCACTTGAAAAACTTCCAATAGCAACTTGTTCTTTAATATTACATAGGCTATAAATACATTGGTCAAGAGTTGATCAATAAAATATATATAGTCTAGGCTTAAAAGTTAAGCTAAAAAGTTGGAGTTAACTGTTGTTTTAAATAATAAAGCCCACCGGAGTTTGCTACTAGATCTAACAACAAATTCACTTCAAGTGGGATTAGTTGTAAAGCTTATTTTTAGTAAAAGTTGGTAAATTTATCATTTAGTTTAAATATATATATTAATGTGATTAATATATTTCAAATATGTGTTCATTGTAATTTTATCTTTTCACTACCTATAAATATGTATATGATGCGTATTTATATAAATAAACACATATCACAAGCATCTACTGTAGAAATTAACCCGAATCATTAAGTTCCTGTATAAAAAACTCAACTTTCTAACATATAGCCCACCAAACTTCGACCCATATAGATTGTCGTAGTTGGACTTGCATGAGACAAAATGTTATCGTGTCATACTAGCCTAAGCACGATAGCCTAGGCCTGATGTAAAAGTTGTAATTATTGGGATCTCAAAAAATTTAAACTCTTTACTTTCTTATGATTTTAATCAAATTTACGATTTTCTCACATAATTATTTATTTTTTATAAAAATAAATTTAAATCAGTTGTAACTATACAAAAATAAATGAGCAGCCTATTTATGATCAGACTGCTTGGACTATTTTGTTAAAAAGTAAAGAAATGTTGGTTCTAATTTTGTTATTTCTACTATTTTTTAATTGAAGAAAAAAATTTATTGATACTGACTACTCTTGTATATTAATTATACAATAATAAAGAGAATTTGATATTACGTTATCCATCATGACTCGAGATCTACTAACACTTTTGGTGTCCACTGTAGTATCAAAATGCTTTTAGTGTATGAGACATGATATTAGACGAAAAATGATCAAAATTGGTATCAAAAACTTTATAGACTTTAGTAAAAGATTAAAAAGTTCAGTGGAATGAAAGCAAAAATAGCAAAAGACATGATTAGAGATTTTCAGAACTTTGAGATTTGATCATTGAAATTTAGAAACAGAAATTTATAATTTATTAGAAAAAGTGATTGAATTTGTAAATAATAGATAATTCAATAAGTGCCAACTTAGTTGGAATGTGTTGTATTATAGTGATATAAATTTAACTATTTATTTTTGTATTTATATTCAATAGTTTTATATTTAGAATAATATCAATAAATTTTTATTCTTAATAAAATTATAATTTCAACTAAGAATTTGTTATTATAACATAATTATAATCCAATATAATTTTAATTGTTATTACAATTAATAATTTTAACTGTTATTGCAATATTAATAATTACAATTAAATATTATAAAAAATAATTATAAATATTTAAAAAAAATAAAATTTTAAATAAATTAAAAATTAAAAAAATAAGTGTTGTCATTTTAAGCCCTTGATTGGTTGTGCTTGACATGGCCCTTTGTGAGCTTGTGCCAACACGTGGCCCCATCACACACTCGTGCCAATACAACATATTGGATCGTAAATGATAGCCCAACACAATATTGTAGCTTGCTATATTAGCCCACATCATACTATAAAATGTGTTGGGTCATTTTGAGCCAATACATAATGCAACTATAACTTAGAGGATAAAGAAAACATATTCAAAAATTTTTCAAGACTTCTATTTATACCAACAAAAACAATTAAGATTGTTGTGAATCAAAGTAAGTATTGCTTTTATAAAAATAAATTCTCAAAATAAAATGTATAAATTAAAACATAATTGTTATTATTGAACTAAATTACGTAACAATAACTTAAAATTCAATTTCGAAAGTACATAAGAGCCATAATAAAATATATGAATTTTTTCACCCATTTAAATTCAAACCAAGAAATAGGTAAAATTAGACTAGTTTATGCACACGTGCCAGCCCCCGGGATAAATGTTGTCGTTGAATTAAACTATCAGCAGCACTAGTCGCCCATTTAATTTCAAACCAAAATAAGTAAATTTAAATTATAAGTAATACTAATTTACATTTAAATACAAACCAACAAATAAGTAAAATTGGGTCAATCCATGTACATGTACGAGGACTAAAGGAGAGGGGGTGGGTTGATAATTGTAATTGTTAAGTCAAATTATATTCTGGAGGGTGGAGATACCACTATTTTTAGTATAGAAATTTCTATAAAAATGAAAAATATTATATATTTGAGTACAGTTTAAACTAACTATTTATGTAATTAGAAGAAACTAATTAAGTTTACGACAAAATCTTTTTGTGTGTTATATGTAGTATCATGTGTATAAAATTCTATAAACTTATTATTTTAGAGGAATATTTTATTTTTCTAATGGTTATTTAACATATTATTTAAAATATAAATTTTAAAATAAATTTAAAAATAATATTTAAAAAATATAACATTATTCATATTTTAAACATATTATATCTATCTCATGTGAGATTAAATATTTTAAAATAATTTTACATATAATAAATATTAGTAAAATTATAATTATAAACATAATATTAGAAAAAAAATGTGGAAGAAATTAATATATATATATATATTTTGTTCAAGTAATGATGTAGTTCGTTTTCCCCTGCATTCAGTTGAACTTCAATGGAACCAGCAAAAAGTTCCCATTAATTTCCGAAAAGTCAAGCTACAAAACCACATGCGGAAAACAAAAGGCATACAAATGAAAATAATAAAAAGAAAAAAAAAAGAAGTTGAATCAAATTAGAAACCCTAGGAGCTAGGACTTGACGTTGTGAAAGAGGGTTGCTTGAAGGAAGCCACAACTTCCCAACGAAGGTCATTATCTTTTTACCAAATGAGGAGATTTCTTGAAGGAAAGCAATAGTTTCCAAATCTGAAGAGCACACTTTATCCATTTTTGAAGGGGTGAAAATTCTGAGGGACGAATGATGATGATAATACTAGAAGAGATTGACATGAACAACACACTGTGACTGTGATTGTGTGAGAGTTCTGACAAAGTATCTTTTCTTATTCCCTTAACAAAACCAAACAAAAGCCAAGTGTGTTAGATGAAGAGAATATTATTACTCAGCAAGAAGAGAAAGTAAGTGTCTAGTCACAGCTCAGCTAAAGCCAGTGAAAGCCAAGCATAGTTTTGATCACGCCACTGATCCAGATCGGTCGGATTGGACGTGTGATCTGACAAACTGTTTTGTGTCAAAACTACAGTGGATATGATGGCTCAAACCCTAAATCAAATTCTTCGTGTGAGGGATACACATACACTTCGGGGTAAAGTCTTTCGATTCGATTTTTATCATTGCATATTTTAAACTGTCTTGTTATTTATTTTAATTTTTTTGTTAATATAGATTTCAAGTTCTTATTATAGTTCTATTTTTTTTAATTACTAATAGAGTGATTGAATTATAAAATTCATAACGTTCGAATTCTAAGATTGGTAAGTTTTGATTTCAGGATATTAACACTATCACTGTTGAGATTTATATAAATTACATTTTAATAGTAGGGTTGATTTTAAGTATATTGTTATTTTATCTATTTAATTTAAAGGTTGAAAATATTTTTAAGATTATATTTTTTAATTATATAAATAATTAAATTTTTTTAAAAAATAAGAATATTTTTATTTTTAAAATTAAATAAAATAAATAATAATATAATTAAAATTAGAGCCACCGTTAAAATATTATTTATGTAAACTTTAAGAGATGATAGTGTTAATATCCATTTTTATTTACTATCAAATTTATATACCAGAAGATTGCAAGCATGGCGTGTACACGAGACAAACCTTAAGTTTTGAGGGATCATTTTATATTAACTTAGTTCATATATTAAAGAGAAATATTTAAGTGGCACGAATATTCTATTTTATTTGTTTATTAGTCTAATAAAATTTTGTTATCATATACATGCATTCATTATAAAATGATTCAGTTATAGTCAAAATATGAAACACATGCTACAATCTTATTTACAATTCCCAATGGAATTAATTCACCTATTTTTTATTTTTTTATTTTGCTATTAAGATCATAATTCATCTTTTGACCAAAATGTATTGCTGCAGAGAAATGATTAAACTTTCTCCTGAGGTTGATTAGTCACTGTTCAATTGTTTTTAGTAAGATTCTCAAATTACCTAATGTTATAGGATTGCTCAGAAGTAAAACTAAATTGAAGTTTTCCGAGCACAAGGAGACTAAATTTATTAAAAGTTGTTATTGCGGATGATTGGTAAAATGTGGTACATAAACTCATTGGGAACATGAAGTTCGATTTTTTTTTTCACTGTTTCTTACTTCAATAGTTTTCCTCGTATTCAAGTTCTTTCGAATTCCTGTCACTAGAAAAAAAAAATCCTTTCTTTTATCTATGAGTAAGTTTTTCAGAGTTTTACTGTAGATGTTCGAATGTTGAAATATATAAATTTAAGAGATTATAATTCTGCAATTTTAAATTTTTACATCATTTTTATTGTTTGCACTATTTTAATGTTATTAGAATAATGATTTATTCTAGTTGAAGAGATAGAACAAACATGTCTAGAGAGATTTAATTTGTTTTATTTTTTCTCAAATAACTTCTATTAGATAACAGAAGCTATGGTAAGATTATAACTTATGGACTTTTTTCTTTGTTACATTCTTATCTTATAAGTTATATCTTAATACGTTAGATATATAATTAAAAAAATTAGAAATTAAAATATATTTTAGAATGATTTGAAAGTTTATTAACAAAGAAAAAAAATAGGGATATAAATAAGAAGACAAATGAAACTAGCTCCAAAGAAATTAAATAAGCAACAAATAAGAAAATAATATAGATGGACTCACACAATTTAATTGCTGCCCTTGTAAGCTCTCGTCTGTGTCGTTTGGTGGTAAGCTGCGTGCATCTTACCCACCAAGATTAAAATTGTAGTAAATGCTACGTCGAAAAAATAATTTAAATAATTTATAATTAATTTTATTAATTTATCACTTAATTTAAAATTTTAAACTATTAGAAAAAAGTTAAATATTATTATTAAACAAAAGTTTTAACGTATGCTTAGTTGAGTTTCTCTACTAGCTAAAAAGGTTTTTTTTTTAAATGTTAAAAGTTATTTTTTAAATTTTTTGACAATGTTTGAATGTAATTAAAGAAAAGATTTTAAAGATTAAAAACTTATTTTACCTCTATTTGTAAAATGTCAAAATTTAAACTTTTAAGAATAAAATTTTTTAAGTTTTTTTTTTAAATATTTACATATTAGCACATATGCTCTAATAATATTTTTTTAGTTCCACAATATACCGGTAATAAAAATAAATCATATTCAACTAATATATTTTTAATCTTTTGTTAAAAGTCATCGTATCTATATCTTTACAATTATCATATTTCTAAAATACTACCAAAAAATATTTTATCATAGATATGCAATATTTTATTTTAATTATTATATTAAATATAATAATTTATTTAATTCGTTGATTATTATATAATAATTTTACTTGAATTCTTGTAATTTATGTTTATTTATGTTTAGAGTTTTAATTATTTTAGTCATTATTTTATAATAATTACAAACAAAATTTCAGCAAATCGCTTTTATATTGTCTATAAAAATAGTTCAATAAATTTTAAAGATTGAACTATATAGAATTTTAATATAAACTTTATTAAGTGTTTATTTTGGCAATTTAATAAGAGATAAGTATTTTTAAAAATGTGTAACCAAATAATTTATTATTTTAAAAGAAAGTTTTTAATTGATAACCAAATTATCAATGATTTTTTTTTAAAACTCTACTTTCGAAAGTTTTATCTAAAAAGCTCAATTAAACGAACCCTTAACAGTGCCCTTTATATAAAACGTAAATCCGATTTTAAGGTTTGAAATATAATAAATTTTTCAGAGATCAAAATAGAGATAAATTAATAAATTAATTAAAAATAAAAACATGAGAGTTTAAACTCAGAACTTGTCTGTAAAATTATATTAATTTATTATTTAACTCAGAATTTTAACAAATTTAACTAGTGAAACCTTTTAGATTAAACTAAAACATCTAAGGTTCAAAATGATCACACCAAAATAAAGAGAGGTAAAGTTTAAATTTTCTGTAGTAATTGTTTTTAAAACAAAAGGCACCACGTTTGCAAAAAAATTCTATCTATTTAATATTTGATAATTTAAGTATCATCCTTTCTAAATCTTTTTTTTAAATCTATTTTAGTGGCAAAGGTTGTATTATAAATCCTTTATTATTGGATTATTACCACAAGCACCTCACATTTCTAAGTCTTAATGGGTGAAGTATATATTTATCTCTTCAAACTTTCTTCCTTTTTCCTATTTATTTATTTTGAGTAAAGTGAAATCACAAAAATATTTCTGTTAACATTTGCAAAATATAAACGAACTTGGGAGTGCATTTGGTATTTTTTTCAAAATGACATATTTAAACACTACCTTCTTTTAGCACCTATTCAGCAACTACATTTTAAAATAACAATATTGCTTTTAACTGGAAGCATGTATTAAATGTCATTTAGAAAAAAGAGAAACTATAAATTGCCCCTGCTGATTTAAATATTACCCACTTACTCATTTGATGTTTCATATTACTTAAAAGAATTCTCTACTATTACAAAGTTTTTATTTAATATTAATTATTTATTGTGTTTTTACTACTATACCTTCACATTACTATTTTTTATAAAATATTAATGTAACTTTTTTTAAAAATAAAGCTAAAAGAATTAAATAATAAAAATTACAACATATTTATATTATCATGGAATGAAGAATTTTTTTATTTTTTTATTTTTCTTTTGTTTTGTATATTATATTTTTATTAATATGTTTAATACTAAAATATAATTAAAAACTATTTATTTAATAAATTAGTATTAAATTACGTAAAAAAAAAGTCTCAAAACCTCTTTTTAAAGTATATGTATTTTCCTTTTAAAAATATGTGTTTTACATAAACTCTAATTTTTAATAAGATTAGTATAAAATAATATTTTATATTATTTTAATTTAGATAATTAAATAGATAAATTTTTATTTAATAATAATTAGGATAAAATTAATATTTAATATTATTTTTAATTTAATTAAATAATTTAATAGATAATCTATAATTATGTAAATTATCTGTATAATATAAATCATCTAATTATTTATTTAATTCCATAACTACTATGAATTAACTCAATAACTGATTGGGCTTAATAGGTTTAATTAAATTAAACCTAGGTCAACTTACAAAAATAATTAATTTGACCTAATAAGATTAATCAAATTAAACTTTGGTCAATTAATATTTTATCTAATAATTAACCTACAGGCCATTTATGTATTTTATAGAGTCAGCATGAAGACCTAATAGATTTAAAAAAATTAAGCTTTAATAAATTAAATCATTTGATTAAAATATTTAATTAATATAATTTTATTTATTAACTTTATATTACTCCATTAAAAATATAAAGTTGAACTATTAATTTTGGAGATAAATTATAAATAAAAAATTATTTTTGTCCATTCAATAATCATTTTGTATAGATTAATCATCGCAAAATATACATAATTAGAGTTAAGTTAAGTATTCATTAATCTCTATAATTATATTTTTATTTTTGATCCACATTGAATCACTTTTGAATATCTAATTTGAGAAAATTACAAATTAATTATTTTCTTTAACTCTTAAAGAAAACTGAGTTCATTATATTCAAGACTAAAATTAATTATCAAGGAAACAACTCATTTAACTTCTTCTAAAAAAAATGGATTCCATTTTTATAAAAAAAAAATATTCCCAAACATTCTTTTTTTTTTATATCTATAAAATACGTAATAATTAACTAAAAATTATTAAGATATGCGCTTACGTGCCATCTATATTTGTATGAATAGTTATTTGATAATATTTATATAATGTACTTTTCATTAAATCACTAATATTCCTTATTAAATGATAATGATGCTTGTCATACTACAGACATTGTATCATTTGAAATAATTCAGATACAGTCTAAAGTAGTTTAGACCACTACTAATAGTTAGCGATGCTGAGAGTTATAAATGCTAACAATTAGCACTGCTACTAGTTAGCAGGTTATAGAACTCAACAAGATTTAAAAAGTTAAAACATTGTCTTTGATGGGACAAAGACCTTAGGGTACATCAATAATGACATAATTGCAAAGCGTTGTAATATGTGCTATAAAATGTCATTATACAAGTGTATTCTCAAAAACAGCATTTCTGATCTATTTTCACCAATGCAGGTCTATTAATGAATCCCTTTAATATAAATCAGTGCATGTCTATATCTATATTTATATGGATATGGTACAGATGGTTGTTCTTAACTGACCATGAACTTAGTAGAAGCTTGTATAAGCATACGAGTATTCAGTTAGGACTGGGTACTGAACAAACTCATAAAGACCTCAACAGATTCCCTATGAAATCATCATTGGTAAGTCCTCTCGAGTTGAGTAGTATAAGTGGTCCTCCAACTTGAGCGCCACTATGAATTGTGTGTAATCCACCATACTTAGATTCCATGGATGTCATCGATATTTCATGGTCTAACCACTACGTGTCATTGGGTATGGTCTGATTCTTATAGAGTTCGGTGTGCGTAGATATAGGATCCGTTAACTCACACTGGTGAGTTGCATATCCAATGCTCTAAGATTGTATCTTAAAAAGTCTTGTGGTCGTGAGCAATAAAGTCGAAAAAAGAGTTTTTCACAGAGTTAAACAATATAACAAAAGTGTTTGTTTATATTTTTCATAGAGATACGAATCTGGAGATAGGTCTATGGATGAGTAAATGAGGGTTTGACGTTGTTAATTTATATTCCCGCTCATCTATAATATAAGTGAATGAAGGATTATATGTATACGCTTTGACCTTAACTTGTATGGTATAACGCGCTAATTTATAATATCCGTGACATGTGCGAGGGTAAAGGTAGGCAAAAAACATATGTAATTGAAAAACTGAACCGAACCAGTTGGCTCGGTTCGGTCCCTTTTTTTAACAAAAAACTAGTTCGATTTTTTTTTAGGAAAATTGACCGGTCCGGTTTGGTTTTTCTCAAAAAAATAACCAAACCGAAAAATTGATTTTTTGTAATTATTTAATAAAAAAAATTAAATTTATCTCAAGTTAAATAAATTGTAATTATGTTAATATGAAATAGACCCAAAATTAGGTTAAAAAATGATTTACTAAATTATTTAGACAAATGAATTAGAAAAGCTTACAATTTAAATTAAAAAATAAAAAATGGCCTAAATTTTTAAAGACTTATATAATATATAAAAACAAATTTAGTAGTTTATGTAATATGTAATGAAATGTTTTTCATTATATAATATATAACGTATAATGCAATGTGTCATATATATTAATTTAGTCAACTTAATTTTTTTAGACTTATATAATAAATAAGAATAAATTTAGTGGCTTGTGTAACGTGTAATATATAATAATTTAGTCAACTTAATTCTTAAAAACTTATATAATATATAAGAACAAATTTAGGGTTTATGTAATGTGTAATGAATTTTTTTTTTTTTGATTATATAATATATAATATGTAATGTAACGTTTAATATATATTAATTTAATCAACTTAATTTTTTAAAGACTTTATAATATATAAGAATAAATTTAGTGGCTTATGTAACGTGTAATGAAAAAATGAATTAAAGTTATCTACTAAATTATTTGGACAAATGAATTAAAAAAAGCCCACAATTTAAAATGAAAAATATTTATAAAAAAATTCAAAAGACGGCAAAAAATTGAATTGAACCGAATCGAACCGGAAAAAAGCAGTTTGGTCTGGTTCGATTTTTCTCCTTAAAAAAATCGGTTTCGATTTTACACATTAAAAAAATCGAACCAGACTATGCGACGGGCATCGATCACAAACTCATAGAATAGTTCTATCTGACGAATTTGGCATGAGCTTAGGGAGTCTCGACAATATAAAATGTACTTGTTGTGCACTAAGACAACATATAGGATTGAATAGTTCAATTTAGTAAAATTTAATAAAATCGAATATTTGTTTCTAGTACCCTCAGGATATGCGCATATCTGTACTTAAGTGTTAGGTACATTAATTTATTAAGAATTATTATTAACTAATTAAATAAAGATACGTGACACATTGTAAGTCTTAGATAATTTAACTTAAGTGTGAATTTGGTGGGATCTACATTAGGTTGAATAAGGATATTTTAATAATTTTATACACATAATTATTTAAGAGTTAAATAATTAAGATATTTTAATATTATAATATATTAAATAAAGTGATTAACTTAACCATAATTAAAAGTTAATCAAAATTGAGTTAACAATTATTTAATTATTATATTGTATTAAAATGAAATATCTAGATATTTGGACAAATTTGGTTAACTAAATTATAATTAAATATTAATTATGGTTAAGTTAATATATTTTATTTTATTTTATTTAAGATATTTTAGTAAAAATATATTTAATTTTATTATAGTTAAAAGTTAATCATGATTAAGTTAAATAAAAAATGTTAATATATATGTAAAATTGAAACAAAATTGACATACTTCTTGCTTTGTTGTGGCCGGCCATGGAGAAAGAAGTTGAGAGAGAAAATAGTTTTCTTGTTTCCTATTCATCTTTTTTTTCATTAAGGCTTTTACCTGTAAAAGTAAGTGAAGCTTTTGTTTTGATCAAAAGTTTATCAAAGAGACAACAAAAGATTTTGTTCAAAAGTTGATTAAAGTGTTAATTAAAGAGATTTAAAGAGTTAAATTAAGTTAGATTCAAGTTTTTGTTTAGTTGATCAAGTCTATTACATTGATTACTAAAACTACCTACGAATAATATGTCAGGCGAATTTTTAAAAATTTTAAACCAAGGACTTGGAGGTGAATTTCTTAATTTGTATTTAATTTAATTAAACGTTTAATTGTGTTCATAATACATTTTTATAACTTTCACTATATGATGTGTATTTATATGTATTTGATGCGTATATATTAATTATGAACACGAAAATCACATGTATATATTATAGTTTAATCAACATGGACAAAAATATTTTATAGTATTTTTTTTATAAATGTATAAATACAACTCAATGAATAAGAATTCATTAATTATTTTAGATTAAGATTAATTTATATATAATTATATTGTGAGAATAAATTTTTTTTATTAGTAGATGTTAATTTAAAATTAATTTTATTATAATCTAATTCTATATAATCAACGTTTTATAAAATATTTTTATTTTTTGTGTCAACACATAAAATAATTCGAATAAGACTATTATATACAATATATAAATAGACCACACTTATAACTTATTAAATAAAACTTTTATTTTCATTTAAATTAAAGGTTATTTTAAATTATTATAATTAAATTTAATAATCCTGTATATAATTATTACATACTAAATTTAAAATTATATATAATAATCAAAAAAATTTATAATATATGAATAAAAATAATTAGAATTACAAATATATAATTTAAATGAATAACTTCTGTTATTAATTCAATAATAACTAAATATAAATAATCATAATTTATGAACACACTCCTAACAAATACTTCCACTTCCCCGTTATATATAATTTCTATTCTATCGAATACAAAGTTGTTCAGTTCTTTCTTTCCCAAAACAGAATATCGAACACATTTTGAAGCATATTGTTTTTCTTTTAGAAATAAAACGATTTAAAAGTAATGGAACTAAACAGCCACCAAGTAAGTGCTTGTATATATATATATATATTCATACGTTCTTATCTTCAGAATAGCTGTTGGCCTCTGCAGGCTGCGATGAGAGTCTGAATGTGTAAAGCATTAATTAAAGTGGGGTGGTGTGAGCGTGATTACGTGAATCTGAAATAATAAGAGCAAAAGCCAAAAAGAACACTCATCATTTTGATAGCTTAAGTTTTTTTTTTTTTCCTCTCTCTCTCTCTCTCTCTGTGAGTATGCACTTGTCTCTCAACTCTCTGCAAGATGTCCTTCGTTCCTCGGCCCTTTGATAAGAAAACACTCATGATTTGATAGATGAAACCATCAGAATCATCACTGCCATTCTCCAAATAAACACAAAACAAACGGCGTATTAACACTGTCAGCCCCTGAGGCTGGCATTAATTACAGTTTAACGGTGGATTTGATTTTAATTACATTGTCACTCTATCAGATTAATCGAAAAGACGAAAATATCTATACTTTACAAACATATTTAGCAAAAAAATTTGAAGATATTTTTATTTTTTCGAAGATGACGGTATATCATTAAATTGTAATTTATGTCAACCTTGGGGGTAACAGTGTCAATAAGCCAAAACAAACCCTAAAAAAATAAATGGTAAAAAATAATAATAATTTCTTAAAAAAATAAAATGAGAAAAAAAAAAAGCCTTACTCCACGTCTCCACCACTGTATAAATACTTGTCGCTCCATCAAACAAACCAAGGAGAAATTAACACTCTTCAGAATCAGTAAAAACACCAACTTCTTTTCATGAAAGCCATGGTTTTTAGGTTTTAACAAGCCTCGTCTTCCTAAATTTGTCATTCCCTTATATATCTTTGTCTTTTGCCATATCCTCCAACTCAAAATAAGAAACCACGGTGATTTCTAGTATTATTTCTAAAAAAAAAATTATGCAGTTTCATTCAAAAAATAACCTAGTTGTTGATCGGCCTCTTATATCCCATCTGAGCCAGCTGCTCTTTTAATCTCTACTGCCTTTTCTTCTCTGAAAAGTGCTATATTTTCACACAAATAGAAGCCTCCGTGATATCACCATTTCTTCCTCTTTTTTATCGAAAAACCAAAAACCCATTCAAATTTTTGCCGTATCGGTCCCCAAAAACAAGACAAATGGAAGCTTTTAACCCATCATCATCATCAATGGCTTTACCCTTCTCCTACACTTTCACTACCACCACCACCAGCAGCAGCAGTGGCACTGCTGCTGCTACCAACCCTCTGCCTGCTCCCTGGATGGACAGTAGAATCTGGAGCAAGCTTCCCCAAAGGCTACTTGATCGCGTGCTCGCGTTTCTACCTCCGCCTGCTTTTCTCCGAGCCCGTGCCGTTTGCAAAAGATGGTACGGGCTTTTGTTTTCCAGCAGCTTTCTCGAACTATACATCCAAGTATCGCCACGCCACCATTGGTTCCTCTTCTTCAAACACAAGTCCGTCAAAAGCTATATCTACAGGAACAACAATGGCAGTGGCAGTAGTGGAAATCGAGCTCCGTGTGAAGGGTACCTCTTTGATCCTCATGATCTTGCTTGGTATCGCATTTCCTTTGGTTTGCTTCCATCTGGGTTCTCTCCTGCTTCATCTTCCGGCGGCTTAGTCTGCTGGGTTAACGATGATGCTGGAGCAAAGAGTCTGATTCTTTGCAATCCGATCACTGGTACAATATCTCCCTTACCACCAACATTAAGACCTCGTTTGTTTCCTTCAATTGGCTTGAAAGTTAGCCCGACGGCTATTGATGTAACCGTCGCTGGAGATGACTTGATTTCTCCATATGCAGTCAAGAACTTGTCTTCTGAAAGCTTTCATATTGACGCTGGCGGGTTTTATTCACTTTGGGCCACAACTTCTTCTCTTCCAAGGCTATGCAACCTTGAATCAGGCCGAATGGTTCACGTTAATGGCAAATTCTACTGCATGAACTACAGCCCTTTCAGCGTTCTCGCTTATGACATCGCCATTAACACTTGGTTCAACATTCAAGCTCCCATGCGGAGATTCCTCCGTTCGCCAAGCTTGTTAGAGAGTAACGGCAAACTTATCCTTGTGGCAGCAGTCGAGAAAAGCAAGCTCAACGTGCCCAAAAGCTTGAGGCTTTGGAGCTTGCAGGCTTGCGGAACAACGTGGGCAGAGATTGAGAGAATGCCGCAGCAACTTTATATACAGTTTGCGGAAATGGAAGCCGGAAATGGCTTTGATATCGTTGGACACGGAGAGTTCATTGTGATCGTGATTCGAGGATCGGATAAAGCTTTGCTGTTTGATCTCTGTTTGAAGAGGTGGCAGTGGATTCCTCCATGTCCATACGTTCAGGCTTGTAGGGGAAATAATAATTACAGAGAAGATAATGGAGAATTGCATGGATTTGCTTATGAGCCTAGACTTGCCACTCCAGTTACCGGGCTTCTTGATCAGTTGACACTTCCATTTCAGGCTTTCAGTGGTTAGCTGCTGTGCCAATTGAAAATTATGTACTTTAAAGTGATAATTGTTTTTAAAAAAAAAAAGCAACAGCAGCAGTAGTAGTTGGCCTAATGACCTAATTTGGTTAGTGTTCGAGAATTTAATTAGTTTTATGTTTTCTGTACCGTATCTTTATGTATTAAAAGTTTGAATCTGTTTAATAATTAGGGTTCTATAACTTTTTAAGACATAGATTTCTAGTAAATCAATCCTTATCGGATATACATAATTTATATTTATTTTTGTAATTATTATGTTATATTTTATTTTATTTTCTTATATATATTGTTATTTCAGATTTATGTCAGCTTAAAGTTTATATAAAAGTGTGCTTTGTATTATTATTACAATAAAATAGATACCGTTATTATATTTCTCATATATCATAGCTTTACCTTTTTCACTTTCTATTTAGTGGAAGACTGGTCGAATTTTTTGAAAGTTTGCCATAGTCTTACCGAAACACTACAAGAAGTTTGTCGAAAATTAGTCATATTTGACACTGCCCTGCTCGGTCGTCCATACGCCACCAGAATCACGATAATCGAAGATTGATGTATAGCCCGCGCGAGTCGTTCAAAGGCTCTGCCACCGTCTGCTATTATCTCAAATTTCAATCTATTCATCCCCGGTGTCGGCCTCTAATTTGCAATAAAAAAAACTATTCAACTTTTTAAAGTTAGATTGTAATTGTTTATATTTTTAGGTTAATTTTATAATTTACAAAAATTTTAGAATACAATTAAAAATGTCTTTTGGGGCTATTTTTATGATTTTAAAAAAAATTAAGGGTTATTTTGTGATTATTAAATTTTTTTAGGTTTATTTTGTAATTTATAAAGGTTTTGGAGTCATTATATAATTATTAAAATTTTAGGTTCAAATTATAATTTTATAAAATTTAGAGACCAATTTGTAATTTTTTAAGAGTTGAAGGGTTAAAATTATATTTTTTTTCTTCTTATTTATTAAGATCTATTACAATAGTTAAGTTTGATATTTTTCAGTGTTATATCTCTATCAACTCTGCTCTACCAAAGACATGTCATTATTGTTACTTACCTAGTTATCTAATTTTTAACTGCCCAACATATAAGTGTAAAATATGTTGACAGCTTGATCCTGATCATCATGAAAAAGATTGTTCTAACAAAGAGAAACTATCTCAATGTGCTTCTTTTATAAAATCTATTATTATTGCTGCTCAAGATATTGTGAGTCATTCTTCCAACTTAGCTAATGATCTTGAGTTTTTAGTTCGCTAACTTCTCTCGAACTCTAATAAACTCTTCATTTTTATTGATTTTGAATATCTACTTTGTCAACTCCTCTTGGACTCAGGTAAACTTTCAATTTCTACTTCCTTTAGTGTTTTAGGTAATTCTAATTTTGTATGTTACAGTCACATAACTTCTGATGCTACAGTTTTCTCATCTAAATATTTGACACCTTATTTACCCTTTATTCAAATTTTCTTTTTATAAATGTTAGTCACATTGGTAAGTGTTATACTTCAATCTCTCGTTATCTAACACGTTTCTCATTCTCAAACTCACATTAAATCTTTTATCTATCAGTCAATTATGCAAACTTAGTTTTAATGTCTTATTTATTATTTTTGATTGTTGTGTGTAGGATCCAAAGATAGGTTTAACGCTTGGGATGGGCCGTAAGGTTGACTATCTGTATGAGCTCATCGTTTTAGATTCATCCTCTTTACACCCTTCGTCTACAACATATACCTTTCAAGCATCTTTATTACATCTTCGGTATTCTCTTTTAGGTCATACGTCAATCAATCACTCTGGTATCTAATGGCCATTTAGCAAAACAACAACTTTACTTTTTACTGATAGTACTACTGTTTTTCATTTGATCTTATACATTCTGATATATAAGGTTCCTCTCCCAATACCACTATGAGAGGATTCAAATATTTTGTTATTTCATTGATAACTATTCTCAATATAAATGATTGTTTATTATGAAATAATGACCAAAACTTATCAAAATTTATTGTGACTTTACCTAGATTGTTAAAACACAGTTCTCTTGTCAATTATCATATTAATAATGTATGGAATATAGAGCTTATAACTTTTTAAATATTCTACAGGAGCATGGTACTATTTGTAAAAGATCTTATCTTGGAATATTTCAACAAAATGAGAGAGTTAAATGTAAACACAAACGTATTTTAAATAATATTCGTGCTCTCCTTATCTCTCCTCTTGTCCTAAATATTTTTTTGGGAAAAGCCTTGATTATTGTCTTTACCATCAATTGTGTTTCTTTTTCTATTATAGAGAATAAGTCACTTTATGAGCATTTTTATAGAACCCCACTTAATTATAGTATCTTCAAGGTATGTGGTTGTGTCTGTTTTATTTTACTTCAAAAATTTAAATACACCAAACTTGAGCCATATACTCAGTTATATTACTTCTTGGGATATAGGATAGATTATAAAAGTTATAAGTGTTGGAATTTCATATCTAACCTCCTTCGTATCTCTCGTATTGTAGTATTTGTTTTATCATTTAATATTTTTTTATAAGTTAAACTTTCTTTATGTGTCTTTATCTATTCAGCAGTTCTTTATAAATGTTATTGTTGACTTATTTTCCTATGCTTTATATACAGATACCTCTTCTGTTTCATACAGGTAAGCCTACTAATATAATGCCTACTTTCTAGCTATTTACCTCCTTTAAAGTATCTGCCCTAAACACCTTTGAAGCTTTCTCTATACCTTTTCTTTGTCATTCTTCTCAGGTAATAGAGCTTTTTGTTAAACTCCATAATTTTGTTTTTTCTACTATTCTTTCTTTATGAGTCTCAGTCATATTTTAAGGCTAGTTTTAATCTTATTTGGTAACAAGCAATAAAAGAAGAATTACAGGCCATTAAAAAGTCGCATACGTAGGATTTTGTTACCCTTTCACCTAATAAAACTACAATTAGTTACAAATGGGTGTATAAGATCAAGATGAAGTCTTGTGGGTCTATTGAGAGATATAAATCTCGTCTTGTTGTAAAAGGCTTTACTCAAAAAAATAAAATTGAGTATGAAGAAACTCTTGCTCCAATTGCGTAACTTATTTTTGTTTCGAGTTTGTTATTGTTATTGCAGTTTGTGGTTAGACATTATTTTAGAGGTATGTGAAGAATGAAGAAACTCTTGCTCCAATTGCGTAACTTACTTTTGTTTCGAGTTTGTTATTGTTATTGCAGTTTGTGGTTGGACATTATTTTATAGGTATGTGAAGAATGTTTTTCTTAATGGAGATCTTACTGAAGAAGTATATATAAAGCCTCTTCCCAATTACCCATATCCCCAAGCAAGGTATGCAAACTTCATCGTACTATATACAGCTTTAAATAAGCTCATCGTGCCTGGTTTGCAAAGTTCGGTGGCTTTATTCTATAACATGATTTTTAGTCCAGCTTTTATGTTTAAGCTTTTTTCGTTTACAAAACAGCTCATGGTTGTGTTCTATTACTTATCTATGTTGATGATATGATTATCACAAGTGATTATCTTATTACTATTTCTACTCCTAACGATTTCTTTAGCAACACTTTGAAATGAAATACCTTGGCACTCTTAGTTTTTTTTAGTCTTGAAGTAATGTGTAATTCTACTGGGCATTATCTCTCACGAGCTAAATATGTATCGAATCTAATTGTTAGAGTTAGTTTAATAAACAGTAAGACTGCCTCTACTCTCTTAGAGCATAATACAAAACTCTGATCTTCTGATGAAATTCCTTTTAATGATGTCATCCTTTATCGCCAATCATTACCTATATTATTTATATTGTCCGTTAATTTATGGTTGCGCTCTTTATACCTCTCACTCTGCAGCAGTCCTTCATATTCTACACTATCTCAAACGTTTATGGCTTCATTTTTCAACTCACTATCCTCTTATGTTACAAGCCTCTGTTGTTGCTGATTGGGCTAATGATATTATCGATTAACGTTCAACTAATGTGTTATGTCTTTTCTTGGGAGATCATATTTTATCATGAAAGAGTAAGAAACGTACAGCTACTATAAGTTATAGTACTAAGGATGAGTATTGTGCTCTTACTAATACTATCCAATAGATTGTTTGGCTTCGATTGCTTCTTGAAGATATGAGGATCTCTCACTTTAACACTATACCTCTTTATTGGGATAATCAAAGTTTAATTCAAATTGCTCACAATAATGTCTTTTATAAGCGGACTAAGCACAATGATGTCAAATTGAGACAGGTTATCACTTTGTTTGCCACATATTTCTCAGGGAACAGTTACTCTTTACTCCATCTCTTTTGATGATCAACCTATTCACCAAGTCCCTTCTCTTTGAACGTTTTCAAGCGCTAGTATCTAAATTCAAACTTACTTTTATTGTGTCATCTTGAGTTTAATGATGGATATTAAAGATATATATATTTATCCAGTAAATCAATCCCTGCCAAATATACAAAAAGTTATTTATACTTTGTAATTATTACGTTATATTTTATTTTCTTATATATTATTACTATTTTCATATTTGTGTTAGTCAAAAACCTATATAAAGCCTCACTTTGTATTATACCATTACAGTAAATATATATATAATTATTATATTTCTCACAATATTAATTATTTATAAGTAAAATGTATTTTTTTTATTAATTTTCTACCTAATCTTGAATGTAATTAAATCTTTAACCAAATTGATGCAAAACCAGACTTAAAAGTTAATGAGAGATCAATGTTTTAGTTTATTTTATCCAAATTTGACAATTTTTCAAAGTCATCCCCTAGAATCTCTTTTACAAATTGTTATTCAATGGAGTAATATTATATGAGTAATACATAATAAGATATAACTTTGCATCCTAAGTGATTTGGTATTCAATGTATTAATTGTTGATTGGTATTGTGTAACTACCATATTAATAAAAAAATAAAAGCCAATTACTTGACAAATAATAGTCACTAATTGGTAATACATTATTTGGGATACAAAGTTTGTATCCTAACTAAGTATGCGTAGCACTACTCATATTATATTTATATAGTTTACATTCAATTATGTGATCTATATTATGTAATAGGTAATACATTTATTATATTAATAATGTAATAGTACCTTAAAGTTCTAAAAATTGAAATTCCATGAATCGACCTTCTTGCCTTTGAATACTCTGCGATTTTACTTGAAGAGTACAGTCCTCTTAAAAAAAATATTTTGACGCTCAACTTAGTTTTAACTCGAGAAAATGGGCGCTTTTATGTGTAGAAGTACTTCAAAGACAATGAGTATGTTCAAAGTTGAATGTAACTGAGTAGCAATGAATTTGATACCAAAAAATGAACAAATCATCTTTATTTATAGTATATATACTAAATCATACTTGAATTATGCATGAGCACACACAACATGATTAAGTAGTCTTTAATTAGGATTCTTTATTAGTTATAACACATGATGCAGTTAAATTATGAAAGAAATCTAAGGGATTTTACCTCTATTTGAGAGGATTCCTCTTTTAACAAGAATTAAGCTTATTAAATTATAATTTGAATAAAATAGTTATTTTAGTCCATTATTGTTTCAATAAACCTTACAGGACCCATTTCTAAGGTCTATGGGTTGGTAGCCCGGCTTACATGATCCAAATACTTGATTTGCTTTAGTATTAGGTTGAAATCTACTTTTTAAGCTTGGTTTGGGCCTTAAAGAGACATAGTAGCGCGGACTGCTAAACTCATTTAATAATGAGCTTAACATAAGTCCCCATATAAGTAAAGAATAAGGGTCTAGGGTCTAGCCAAATTCAAAACCTTGAAGAGCACATTTCTTCACTTCACAATCCAACATGGGACATGTGTCACCTTTAAATAAAATGACTTCTTTTAAATGTGTGGCACTGTTCTTAGTGCACGAGGCCCTTTAATTTCTATTTGAGTTTGATTTGATAGGGTGGTTTTTTAGATTCCCTCTCTTTTTTAAACTCTTGCTCGTTTCAACCTCTTTTCACTTTCAAATTTCAAAAAGTTCTCTTCTCCTCTACAATTTCCTCTCTCTTTAACCAGGTTGATTTGTTTTCAAAATAAAATCCTAACTTTCCTTTCCAAAGAAAAATTTTCATGGCCAAAAATATAAATTCCTTCCTTCTCGACGAACTAAAATTAGTTTTCCAATTTTCCCTGGGAGTAAATATTAGAAATTCCCCTATACGAAATCTCTTTTTAAACTTCCATTCATTAAACCGAGTGAGCTCCCACTAAATATTCATGATGTTTCCAGTTTAAAAGGGCAAATGCATGGTTTCTTCCTTCTTCCATATGTCATTCTTTGATTGACTTGAGTTAATAAGTAAAACAGTGCATTTCAAAGCTTTTAGATTCTCTTAAGACATTTTCATTGTGGTCCTTCCATTTTTGTCAAATTGCTCTAGAAACAATATTATTCCTTTTATTTGTAAACAGTATCATGTAAAAAGAATGCATCCATGTATGTGATACAATAATCACATGGTCATATACTTGACAATATATGCAATTATGTAAAAAAGTAGTAAGCCTTTTTTCCATGCATATAAAATCAAAAAAGGGAAAACAAATTGGCTAAGTATGACTTTCCCATTTTTTTTTCCTTTCTAATTCTTCATTAGTTTCATCTTCATAAAGGTTCCTATAGACAATGGTAGCAACCCAATAGGCCTTTTACTATTTACGATCTCATTTTCGTGCAACTTTAAAGGCCCAATTCACGGTTTTATTTTCGAGCAACTTAGAAGGCCTTGTTTTCCTCTAGAAATTAAAGCGAAAAGAGGAAGGAGTGCTCAATGATTTGTGTTACTTCCTTCATTTTTCTTCCTGCAATAAACTATAGCTAGAAATGCGATAAAAAGTCCAACAAAGTGTTACTTCTCAAGCTTCCAATTAAATGCAAAATTTAAGAAATCAGATGAAATAAATGACACTTTCTATTTTTGGATGGGATTTTGAATTATATTTTTGAAAACTCTTTTGATATGGGTGCTTCTTGATAAAGGCACTATACATTTTCAAAAAAGTCTTTTGATACTTCCAAAGTGATCCTAAGACATATAGCTCTTTTTTAATTGACATAACTATAAGGTAAGAGCCTCCTACACTTGTCCTATAATATAATGTGACTCAACTAGATAAGAATACCTAGAGCATTTATGTTTATCTAACACATAATGACTTCTATTTGTATAAATCTATAAATATCTATTGTGTTCCCAATGGAGGGTGCTGTTTAGTTATATGGTCCTTCTAGAGAATGCCTTTCAATAACTTAAGATCTCTTGGTAAAGGTACTAAACTCTTCTAAGGAAAACTTTTGGTATTTTTCTTTTAAGGCAAAGGTATGGAACCCTTTTAGAAAAATATTTTCGGTATGTTTTCTTACAAGGTAAGGGTATGGGATCTTTTTAGGGAAGTCTTATCAATTTGTTTGCTTCTAAAGAAAGGCCATAAGGCCTTTCCAAGGAAGTCTTATTAATGTATTTGCTACTAAGGCAAGGGTATGAGACTCTTCCAGGGAAGTTTTTCCAATGTGTTTGCTATATTACAAGGGTGTGAGATCCTTCTATAAAAGTCTTATCAATTTATGTTTGCTTCTAAGGCAAGAGCATGAGACCCTTCTATAATGGTCTTTTTAATGTATTTCCTTCTAAGTCAAGAGTATGGAACCCTTTTAGAGAAGTTTTCTTCATGCATTTGTTTACAAAATAAGGGTATATGATCATTCCATGGAAATCTCTTCGATGTATCTACTTCTAAGGTAAGAGTATAAAATTTTTCTAGGGAATTCTTATCGATTCATGCTTAATTCTAAGGCAAGAGCACGATACTCTTTTAAAGAAGTCTTATCAATTTTTTTGCTTCTATGTAAGGGCGCTAAACTCTTTTAGGGAAGTCTTATTAATGTGTTTGCTTCAAAGGCAAGAGCACGAGACATTTTTATAAAAATTTTATCAATTGTTTTACTTCTAAGGCAAGGGCATGAGACCTTTCTAGAGAAGTCTTATCAATTCACTTTTGCTTCCAAGGTGAAAGCATAGAACCCATTTAGGGAAGACTTATCAATTTGTTCACTTCCAAGCTAAGTGCACGAGACTCTTTTAGGGAAGTTTTATCATTCTATTTTATTCCAAGGTAAGAGCAAGGGACCCTTCTAGGGAAGTCTTTTAGATATGTTTGCTTCCAAGGCAACGATATAAAACCCTTCCAAAGAAGTCTTTTTGATGTATTTACTTCAAAGGCAAGAGTATATGACCCTTCCAATGAAGTTCTTTTTCTTGTATATAGAACAATGGAGTAAGATATTTAGCAAAATGAGTTTAATTATTATGATGATAGCAAATGGAATCTGAAAAGGTGTTTAAACACAAAAACCTCTTTGATTTGAATATGTCTCATGATGTTGGAGATTTTCCCTCAGTTTTGTTGGCCTTTTTGGGTTTTACCTCTAATCTGAATTATGCTAGATGACCTTTCCTTATGAGGGCATTTATCTAACCTCTTAAGGATATAAAATTGTTGGTGTCATGTCTGTGCTCATTGTGAAAAATGTAGTGCTTAGTTTGGTTTCTTTGATAGGTATTGTAGATTGAATCATTTATTTCAGTCTCTTTTTGTATCTATCATCTTCCCTAATGATAGGTCACTTCTAATAATCTTCTCTCTTAATCCTTTGCATGTTGTGATTAAGAAAGCTTCATTTTTTATGGTAGCTTCCTCTTCATTTTCATGTATTCATTGCTCAAATTTTTGGTTAATTAATTGAAAAAAAAAAAAAGTTAAGTTCTTTTGAATAAGGTACCTATAGTATGGTGTACATGGTCTAATTGCTTTTTAGTATATTTAAGTGGCTATCTTTGTGTTATAGCTTCCCAGTCCACTAAGTTAGCAATTAAATTGATTTAGGAAGCTTTTAATCGATTCAATTTCTCCTTGTTTAATTAGGAATTGGTCTAATGCCATCTTTCTCTTTTTTATTGTGGATGTACTAAGTAATGAATTTCACAGAACTAGCTTTGAGCAAGACTGTTAAGGTTGGAAGGAAAGATGATGCACTTCAAGGCATCGTCTGAGAAGTCCATTATCATTTTCGTGTTGTGGTGAAAAGTGTATTCCTCAAAGTCTCCTATTTCGTCGTATAAGGAGAAATTTAGTACGATGAACTTCCTTAATCTTTCTACTCTTATGATTTCTTTTGTGAATGAATCCTAATTCGCCTCCACGCTAAGGATATTATGTCCTCAACAGTTCTGACCTTTGTGTTTCATCCACACAATTCAGTGACTTTTTTTAGAATTGCCACCCAAAATTCTTGCCCACTATCCATCTTGCATTTTTGCTCTATTGCTTTTATCCTTTTTGAACTGTTCTGCGAGTTCTTTCCTTCTTCCATTATGTAAGGATTTTTCTCATTGATGATTTCTTGTTATTATTTCTCAAGGAGGAAGCCCTTCAAGATCATCCCAGAAGTCTTCGAACCCTTCTAAGGCAGTCACTTGATCTCTTAGCTCTTAGTTTTCCCTTTTGGATTCTTTTAGTTCTTTTAAAATCTCAGCTAAAACCCTAGTTATATTGGCAAAGGCATTGTTTCTCAACCTGAATAAATTGGAAGCATCAGTGCCTCCGCTTTCAATATTGCCTGTGTTTGTGGTATATATGGTGCGATAGTTGATGTTCGCCATAGTGGTCTGAGAGATTTTCTTTAGCTAGAAAAACACACTTTTTATTTCAGTTTCCCACAGATGGCGCCATTGAAAGTTTCAAAATTAAAACTTCATGAATTGACCTTCTTACCCTTGAATACTCTATAATTTTACTTGGTGATGTTCTATAAAAAAAAAAAAAAACACTCTGACACTTAAGTTAGCTTTTGCTCAGGAAAATTGTTGCTTTTGTGTGTGGGAGTACTTCAAAGACAAGTAGGATATTATGAGTCAAATGCAATTGGGTAGCAATGAATTCAATGCCTAAAAATGAACAAATCATCTTTATTTATAGTATATTAGTCCAAATTATACTTGACTTATGCATGGGCACACATAACATAATTAAGTAGTCTTTAATTAGAGTTCTTTATCAATTATAACACGTGATGCAGTCAAATTAGAAAAGGAATTTAAAGGATTTTACCCTTATTTGTGAGAATTACTCCTTTAAGAAAAATTAAGCTTATTAAGGTATAATTTGAATATAATAATAATTTTAATCTATTTTCACCTCAACCTTGTGAAACCCATTTCTATAGTCTATAGGTTGGCATGTTGGGTTACTTGATCTAAATACGTGATTTGCTTTAGTGTTACACTAAAATTTACTTCTTAAGTTTGGCCTCGACCTTAAATAAACACAAGCTGTTTGGCTCATTTAATAATAGGCCCAATAATACTATTAAAAATATTTATACATGGATATTATATAATTAATACTATATGTTGAGATATCAAATTATGATAAAACTATATAAGTATAATATATATATATATATTTTTCAAATTTTGTTATTGCAAATTTGTTTCAATTGATAAAGCTTGTAAGAGATCTAGAATTCAAATTTGGTTCATACTAAAATTGAAAAAGAAAGTTTGATTTATATTTTTTGTAATAAAATTTTTTTATAAAAATTAGTTAGGATTAAGAAAAGGTTTGGTTTATAATTCATGTAACAAAAAAAAAACTTTGTTAAAACTACAAAAACTACAATTTAACCTTAAAAAAGATTATTTAAGTGTTAGAATTTCACATCTTTTCTCAAAAAAAAAAAAGATCAATTTATTTTTATCCTAGTATTTTAATAGACAAGACAGTGAATCCTATGTTAATGAAATCTAATGGAAGTTTATAATAAAAAAAAAAGGTATTATTAGTTCACAATATATTTATTCCTCAAATTTAGTGAAAGTCTCAAATTCAAATAGAGATTTGAGTGAAAGTCTCAAATTCAAATCTCTCTATTGTGAACCGTTTATCATTAACTTATTAAAACGAGTACATAAAAATAATATTAAACTAATAATTTTTTTTAAAAAAAAATCCAATTGTTCAACCCAACTAAACCTCTCATTACTTTTTCCCTTAAAATTTTACTTTTTTTTAAACTTCTGTTTTGGTGTTTTATCCAAGAAAATTCTTAGGATTTTTGTGAAAGAAAATGGCCGAAATTAAAACTAATATTTTCCAAACTATGTGGAGAAAAAGAGAGACGAAGAGACTAAAAAGAGTTTGATAGATCACATGGAAATGTCAATAATTTAAACGGATGTCATAATTTGTAGAGACTGGCAGTGTTTTCAATATTTTAGGTTTGATTATTCCTTGTGAAATTTTACTCATCTCCTTTGAATTTCGATCAACACATTGACAAACTTCATTTATTCTAAACTTCGTTACAGAACACGATTATGACAATAATTGCAAATATCTCCTAAAATTCATGACATGAACTTTAATTCTCACGGGCTACCATTTTAAGTTTTTGCATAAATTTTTTTTTTTTTTTTTTTGCAAGTAATACTACACATACAAAGTCAGGTGATATTGATCACATTAATAATAAGATAATAAATTTAGTCGTCACTTAACACATGATAGTAATTTATTTAATGGTACATTAATTGATATATAAATTTATATATATTTAAATATTATTTATTTGAGATGATTGAAATGATAGATAATTATTAAAAGAGTAATATTATATTTTTTAAATATTATTTTAATTTTTTATTTTAAATTATATAAAATATTATGTAAAAAAATATAATGTCATAAATTCTAACTCATTGTCAATATATATTAAATAATTATTAAATAATAAAATATTATAATTTTTAAAATTATTATTATATTATTAAATAATTATTTAATATATTATTTAAGATGAAAAATTTTAAAATTTTATTTAAAAAATATTTTAAATTTTTTTATTGAAATTGTTTTTCAGCCTGCCATTAATGTACTTTCAAAACTCTTTACATTTGCCAAGAGATGGATTAATTCTTAAGCTGATTGCTTAAACCAGAGGTAAAGAAAATGTGAAAAAATGTATGTTATGAAAAATCTCAGATTCTAGTGTCCGCTTTGTTCCCATATCTTAACTCACAGGTCTTTGCTTTTATGGTTTCAAAGACACAAGACCCAACAACAAATCACCATCATCCCACGGCCACGATCTTCCCCACTCCAAGCATCCTTAAATGCAGCTATCTATCTATTTAATGCAGTGCCAGCATTCATATTCAAATCACTTCACCTCAAAACTAATTTCTCTAATGATTCAAATCCTATTCTCAGTGCCCAATCCCCCTAAACTGCACCAAGCGCCTTCACTAGAAAGTCTCTCAAAAATGCCTCAAGAATTTAACCCACATTAACACAGAAATTTCCTCCACTGATTTCTGATTGGCACCAAGTTCAGAAAGCTAATATTACAGACGGTCAAGTGTCATCTCCCACAAACAAAATTTAGCTCTCGTTTGTCAAAATTTAGCTCTTGTTTGTCACGAGTTAATACTTCATCAAATTCCAAATATAAATGCACGACTTGAAGAATGCCTAGCACAACATAGACAACTCTATGCTATAAAAGCTTCAGCACAGTCTTGTGTTACGCCTTAAATGTTTTTCAAATATGTTACGCCTTAAATGTTTTTCAAATATTTTTTTAAATACTTGATGCTCGACAGAACCTCCTATAGATTATATGAACCGTTGGAGCGATTCATAAGCCGGAACTTTTAGAAGATCCGTTGACATGAGTGAAAATCCTAGCCAAGCTCACGACTTATTAGGGTCGTAAACCCCTATTTGAAATGAAAAAATTCCATAACATATGTGATGACATCTAAAAATATTCTATGACATATTATTCTATCTTGTATATACACCGTTAAATTGTTTAAATCTTAACCGTCGATTATATAAGACTACTAGTATATAAGAGAAGAACCTTAGTTGTACAAAGTATAATCTCATAACTTGTAATCTCTTCAGCAATATAAAGACCTTTTTTCTAAAACACTTTGTGTGTTTTTCTCCTCTCTTCTTTGTGTGGTATTTCTAGACTGCTTAGCGCGCAACACGTCTAAAGCCGTACTGTTCTCAAAAGGTTCATGACACTTGATTAACTAAGAAATCAAACCACAAACCCAACTACACCATAAAAGTTTGGTATTGTTCCTATGTGCTGAACTTGTGGAGATCAAAACTTAACCATGCAAAAATCACAACAATTAACCACTAGTAAGATACTCGCAATTCAATAGAACAACCCAAAAGCAAATCCATATGAAAACAGAAACAAAAACAAACACGAATCAAGTTAAATATTTACATATGCTCCAAAGATGTTCACTCTTAAAACTATTTGATTACTGAATATATAATTTATGAATAACATCATCTTGGTTTCTTACATGGGTGCATTAATACAAAATTTATAAATACCAGAATGAATTCTGAATCAAAAGGGTAAACAATCAATCTTAACAAGGTTTTGGAAGAGAAACAAATACAGAAAGATTATGGAGATTTTCACTCAAAATATGGGCCCCTTAGGCTTATTCGTTTTACCCCACCTTAGTTTCCAATTAAAACTCCTGTATGAGAGCCTATTTAAGCTGGGCTCTAAATGGCCTCCAAAGGAAAAGATACCAGAAGATTATCCTACAATTGCACCTGACAGGCTCTTGTATATACACATCCAGATGGTACAGTCTGAAATGATGCGATTCTTGACAACTGATTAATTCGTTGAGCACATCACTTCAAGACTTAAGTCTAACCTGGAGGATGAGATGTACTTCCCTCTTGAAGATGGACCTTAGCTCTTCATTAGCTTCAATGCCTATTCTCCTGTTTACAAAAAAGCATACATAGAGCAAGATCTCAATTAGGAAAAATAAATAAGGGACTTGAAAACAGACACCGTTTTTCTGTTAGTCTAAAAAACAGATACTGCTTCACTTATGAGAGTCAAAATAGCTATTAAAATTTGAAGCAGCAATGCCAAAGTGCATCAATAGAAGTCTTTAAGCTAAAGCTTGAAGAAGGGTTCATCAAATTATCTAAAGAACATTTGAGAATTTTGCTTTGTGACATCTGCTCCAAACAAGAGCCTAGTAGCCTAATCTTATAATTGACACAAACCTATTGAAAAATGATTAAATCCTATTACAATGTTGTTAGTTTCATTCAGGTTTACATGGAATGAAGTGACTCAAAAATTTCAATATATTAGGGCCAGAGTACCCACAAAAATTGCACAAACACTCATGACAAGAATATTACTACGATGCGATGATAGTATAAGATTAAGATGATAAAAATGCACTCTTCTGAACAAAAAGTTGGAACAGTATCACCAGAATGATTATGACATAAATGGATGAATAATCCTAAAGATTTGAGCGAATTACCCTATTTTAGAGCCATTCTTCCCCACGAGAATCTTTCGCTGGCTTAGCTTGTTAGTAATGAAGTGTTGTTCGATCCTAAGAGAGCCATCTCGTAAATCCTTCCAGTCCATCAACCGGTGTTCAATACCATAAGGAATTTCCTGAAAGGAACAAACTTCTCCTCAAGTCGGTTGAGAGACACAAATGTGCAGCTCCCCATCTCTTTCAGAAGATTAATTTAATATAGGAATACAACAACATTATACAACTATAAAAGGAGCAAACTGCTATACCTGATGTACATGGTCCAGTAACCTCTCCCGCACAACTTCCAGTGAAATATTCTTCATAACTTCTACATTCATAGTTAATGGATCTTCAGACCATGGTCTTTGAACTGCCTATTAATTAAAAGCCATTGAAGAGCCAGAGTCAGAAGCATGATTTAGAACAAAGTAAATAGTGGTTACAGGATTGTCAAAGCACAAGTTCTAAGGATTCTATTGGTAAAATTGTACATGTGACAAGCATGTTCATGCCAATGAAAGACCAAACATGTGTCTTCATTTTGGACAAAATATATAACCATAAGGAAAAACGACAGGGAGGTGGTTAGTGGAGTTTAGGAATTTTACATTTTTTACCAAATTTACACTAACAAAGATGCACATGGAGGAAGAGGTGGAACCTCAAATACTGTATAGGAAGAAGCTTCTTTCATTTCTAATCCCAAGAAACATTAACTTTGGACAAATTGATGCAAGACTAAAGAATTTTGAACAAATTGATGGACAACTAGAGAATTTGGCCATTGTCATCTTAAGAAACAGTTTCCATCAGGCTTGATAACTATTTCATCGATAGTCACATTTAATGCATTTAAATTTGAAAATGACATTTTCCCAACATACAAAACAAAAAAAATGTATCCCAGTAACATTAGAAAGAAAATGAACACAATATAAAATCAGAAAAAGCAATATTTGTATAACACACAAATTTAAACCTCATAACAGACACAAAATGATTGCAGCATGCAAGATATGTTGTTCAATGTCTGAAACCAGACAAACATCAAGCAGAACTTAAGAGAAATTACATTAAGAATACATATTCCAGAGCATTAAAAAGTTGCAAATACTCAAGCGCGCACACACACACTCACACATACACAAACACCATAAAGATGAAATGAAAATCATGAAAACATGCCTGATCCATCAAATATTGGGTAAGATCTTTTATTCCAGCACCCTTCAGTCCTGATGTCAAAAATATTCTGGAGAAAATATTAAACAAAATGAATTAACCGAAGCCTACCTTAAGCATTCATGCTCAACATTCCAAAAAGAAACTAGAAACTTCAATTATTGACAAGAATACCCTACCTTTCGTATGCAGGAAGATCCTTAAATTGCTCAATAGCTTTTAGCAAGTCCTTTTTCTTTTCAACTAAATCAACTTTATTCATACATAAAACTCGCTTCTGTTTTGGGTGAGCTTGTTTGCCCATACGCTCAATCAATCTTACAACCCTTGAATCAGGTCTATATGGATTAAATAAAAAAGATCATGTGATCAATAACAAAATTATGAAAGAAGAACACAAAGGCAAAACCACCAAACCACAAAGAAAAACAGCATTACTCAAAGAAGAAATTAACCAAGAATCAGTTATGTAAGTCGTTAAGGTCACAAATTCAGTGTCCATAAATTAACCAGATACTAGGAGATGCTAAAACATATGACGTGCAGTTCGGACATTTGATCGAAATAAAGACAGCTCACTCATGCTCCAGATAAAGTGTCTTTCACAGATTTCAGCAATATCTAGAATCTCAAAACTAAATTGCCGGATAATTTACCACTTAGGTTTTGGTTATTTTCCGTTAAAAAAAAAAAAATTCTGGCATTCACACTATGTCTATGCTAAATGCTTGCAGGCAACAGCCACAAGACATAAGAAAGCAAATGTGTTGTTTTATGCCAGGAAAGTATGGCTCTTAAAGTAAATAAATAAATTAACTTTCTCTTTTTCCTCTATCACAGTAATTATTAAAAGAACATAAGAAATGAGCTAGAACTGAGAAAACTTAAACCAGAAACACATAGAAATGGGAATTTCCTCAAGATATGGACGACAGGAAAAGAAAGACTAATACCAGAAGAGGATAAAAGGGGCGCAGAGGAATGGGTGATAGGGGAACATTAATCTTTAAATATTTTTAACTAAATTAATCACTCATCACAAGAAACTGGAGGCACAATGAAAGTTATCAATTATGAATAGTAGATTCCACTAGGTTGGAGTACGGGCTAATCAAACAAAAGGGTCTGCAAGAGGCGACAGTAGGAATATCAGCCAGGTAAAACGATCAAAGTAAAAATTATTTGATCTCTCACTCTGATTACAAAAGAACAAGAGTAAAGATTATGCTGCCGGTAGAATTTAGCCTGAGTCGAGTTGAGCAGGACGAGTATTATGCTAACTTATCAAACTTAATATTGTGTGTTGACATTAGACAGATATCAAGATTGGCAACCTCTAGATAGAATGGAATGACAAACATAGCCCTGAGTGGAGCTGACCTGTAAGAGTGCCAAGTCATCACAAAGTGAGGTTCTGTAATAAATAAATTGAATGATAGACAAAAGTGTTTCAATCAGTCAAAGCTAATAACGATAAATGCCAGATTTGCATATGTAGCTTATAAATTTCACATCCCTTCAGCAGTAACTAAAACCTTTATTCATGAACTGAGTACAAGACATTCATAAAGTAGCATGCTAAGTGGGTGTCATAGAGAAAAATTAACCTGGAAACCTGAATCTAATCAAACTAAATGCGATGGACCACTAACCTGGTAAGATGTCTATGAACATCAAAGACAACCATGAGAACCTCAAATAGATTAACTGAGCTCCAAGCACTTTCCACGCGAACCTTCACATCTTTGTAAGGATACCCACTTTTGTTCAACATAAGCCCAGGGGTATCAAAGAAGCACTGAGTAACAAATATATGCAATTAGAACAGTGACGTCTCCTAATAGCAGTATAGCAAAACTAGAATGATGAGAAAACATGATTTTCTTTCATATTATTGCCTTAAGAAACATAAAAGTGCAAGGAAAACCAATATTCAAATGTTCTAACTTTACTGATATGTTCTTGAGTGGGAAGGATGAAAAATATCGATGGATCATTTACAAGATGACACTTATAACATTCCTGAAGGAAAAAGAAAATTTAAACAAG
Source organism: Ailanthus altissimus (assembly GCA_946807835.1). NCBI lineage: Eukaryota > Viridiplantae > Streptophyta > Magnoliopsida > Sapindales > Simaroubaceae > Ailanthus > Ailanthus altissimus. The sequence continues at coordinate 6,263,777 of OX327690.1, read as the reverse complement.
AAAAACCTACTTTTGTTCACCATAAAACAGCAATACTATTTAAAAAATAAGATGACACATCCTATAAACCAAAAAGAAAATGTAAAATATAGACATGTTTTCTGAAATGAAACACCATCACATAGTTGTGCTTCTATATTGTATAACCATTTTAATCTTAACAGAGTTATGAACTGTTGGATGAAATTGATGAAAACTAAGTGGAGTTTATCAAAACCACAAACATACAATTTGAGTGTCCCCTTTTGTCATCACTCCTAAGACTTCATTAGTGGTTGTATTAGTCTTTCGTGAAACAGCAGCAACCTTTGTCCCAACCTATAACAGGTGCAATAAAGATATCAAGTATCAGCACATATAGTCATGATTTGAATATATTGGTCAAGAATCCATTGAAACATTAATAATGCTACCTCTGGCAAAATATATTAAACATGTACATGAATGCTTAAACTGGGAGAATTCTCTAGCCCAACTGTGCAAAACATTAAATCTTCGAATACATTCTCTACAACTATTTCTGAATAAAAAAATTGACAAACTAGACATGAGAGGCAATGGCACATTTCCTACAGTAATGTTTGATGAAGTAATTCCTATCTAAAGAAAAAAAAGATTCAGTCCGTAAAAGATGTATCTTTACAAATTTCTTGCATATATTCTCATCTAAGTCAATGTTGCAGAACCAAACAATTCCATAAAACTGTTTTCTTTTGTATAAGCTACCACTGACTGTCAATTAGGAATACAGGAAAACAATTGAAATAGTTCAATAAGGTAACATTTTGGAACCAGAGTCATAATGCTAACTAGAACAAAGAATTCTAGCCATCTCACAAGGACAAACAAATAATTTTGCCCATGGTTGAATATCCTCAATGATTCATAAAGCCTCGGCCATATAATAATTAGTACTCTGATATAAGGTGCTATATCTATTTTTCCTGGAAAACCAATATTGTTCTATTTCATTTCTATGCCTTTTGCTTTCAAAGAAAATCAGAAGTACATACAGGGAAATTGCAGAAAGTAATTCATTAGTCAAAAACTACCACATAAGCTATTGAATTTGAAACACATACACCAACTTCTAAACTCTCTAAGAGCTAATAGATAGCTAAAATTTCAATTATGTCAATTTTTACTTCTTTATTTTTATAAATATTGCTTGATTAATACCCCAAATAACCCGAATCACAATGGGCCCAAATTATGTTTGAATTTGTTTCTTCAATTGGTAATATTTGAACCACTGCAAACCTATTCATATCTTCAGTTAAAGCCAAGAGGCATAAGGTATGAAATTCTCTTCTTAATAAAATTTGGAAACCCTTCTTGCTATCAACAGTTACTCATTAAAATTGATTACAAATACAACCCGATGTGCCAACAATGCTAATTGTCCACTATAAGACATCAACTACAAGAGAACTTCTTTTGCCTCCGGCAAACAAACTGGCCTCTCTCACTCTCTTCAAAGTACTAAGACCAACATCATAGAATTCCAGCTTGCACATTCACACTAACACAACTCTATCTCCACTGCCGCTTTCCAAAAACTCATCTTTTTCATAAATGACCAATTAGGCACTTGTACAACTCTCCAAACTGAAAATCACATAAAATAATATGCAATTCCCCTATATATTCTGTTCATTCCAATTAAAAAAAAAATTTAAATGGTGATCAAACTATGATAAAATTAATAATTCACACAAAACCCGTCATTCAAAAATACCAACAGGCAAACCATATAAAACCAACATCACAGAATTCCAGCTTGCATATTCACACTAATACAACTCTATCTCCAATGTCCCTTTCCAAAAACTCATCTTTTTCATGAATGACCAAATGGGCACTTGTAAAACTCTCCAAACTGAAATCACATAAAATAATATGCAATTCCCCTATATATTCTGTTCATTCCAATTAAAAGAATTTTTATAAGTGGTGATCATACTATAATAAAAATTAGAAATTCACACAAACCCATCATTCAAAAACCAACAAAAATAACTCAAAAACCAACAGACAAACCATATAATTAGTCATCGCAGACTTTCCAGCATTAGGAGCACCAATAATCCCAACAGCAAGCGATTTCTGATCTTCCTCTTTCACTTCTTCTTCTTCCTCTTCATTTCTCTCCAAAGCAGCTTCAAGAAGCGCTTTTGCAAGAGCCCTATTCTTCATTCCCTCTTCTTCCTCGCCCTCGCGAATCCTGAACTTCCCTTTTTGGGTATCTTTCCCAAAAATTACTCTATCAGCCCTCTCTCTGTATTTCTCATCCCACGTTGCCTCTGACATACTGGTGGTTTCAACATCAACGATTTTGGGGATTCTGTAATGGGAACTGTCGAAAACAGAATCACTTTCGTTGTCATTTTCGTTGTCTGTATGTTGAGGCTGAGCCGAGTAGAAATATCGAGAAACAAATAATGGGTTTAGGATTAATTGGGGTTTGTTATTGTTGGGTGCTTTTGTTGTGAGGGTTGTGAGAGTTCTTAAAGCTCTCAAAGCTTTCAAAGCTTTCATTGAAAAGACTCTATGCAACTAAGCAAGCATGAATATTTATGAATAACAATTCGAAAATGAATATGAAGTAAAGAGCCAGTTGCTTCTGCCTCTGGGTTTCTCAGAAACGGCTTTGGGGTTTTAGGGGTTTTACCTATTTCAATTTGGTTTTTATGAAAAACGAACCCAATCGAATACGGGTCGGTTTTCCGAAAGCTTCAACCGAGTTGAACCGAAACAAAATAAAATATAGGCTAAAATAAATAACTGTTAAAACAAAGTTAACATATGGGCAACTGTTAGACATTGGATCTGCATTTTCAAGGGGTTGTCGGCCTTTCTGATACTTTTTGTATATTTAGAAAAAGTCTTACACATAGCTGTCTTGGTAAAATCATTCAATGAAATCATATCATCTATTATAAAGCTTTCACCATAGGATCCTGCAATTTCTCCTTCGGCTTCTCAGGTTCTTCTTATATGATTATTGCTACTTCTTCTGTAATTTGTAGGATTGACATCTTTAGTGCCAAAAAATTTGTTGAATAAGCACATAAACAAACAAAAATAATCCAAGTAATATATGTAAAATAAGTTATTAAAGAATTAAAAAAAATAAAGATAAAAGAAGAAGAACACATAAATTTACGTAGCTCGACAACTTGTATATGTTCATTGCGAATTAAGATCACTCACTCTTATTATTGAACCACAAAACACTCACAAAATATATTTTTTACAAAAAAGACTCATAAAAAAAATTCTCTTGAAATTTATGAATTTTTTATCACTAAAAATCATAAAGATTTCTTTAATAATCACTAAAATGTGTTCACAAACTAATAGAGAGCCTTTATATAGGTTTTAGGACGTCTTAGGTTTATCCTAAATGTGTGGGAATCGTATTAGGGAGTTCTGAAGCAAGTGGAAGACGAAATAGGTAAGTATCAAAACAGAAAACTGTTCCTGCGCCCAACGTCGCAGCGTTCAGGTTCTATTTTGGGCGTCGCGGCGCCCAGCACCTGGTCGTCGTGGCGCCCACACCTGGGCACCACCCCTTCTTCTTTTGCCTCCTTTCGCGTCCGTCTTCGATCCTTACGCACCCTACACACTTGACTTGCTCTCCAAATCATATCCCGATAATTTTTAATCAATATTCTCACAAAATTAATTATGGCTATGGCCTTCAAACGACGTCTACGGCTTGATCAATCTTTATCTCTTCTAGACTTATAAGTAGATTGGTTTGCAAATCCTTGTGGTGTCAATTTTCATCTTGCTCCTTAGTAACATTATTTTTTAAGTTTTCATCTTTTCTATTAGTCTTTACTATCTCAAGATGGTAGCCAACTCTCTAGTGGAGTTGCCAAAAATTTTGGAGTTGTTCTGGGAGGCTGTGACATTATAGATATCATTAGTTGTTATTATTCTGTATTGACATGGTAGGTTATACAATAACATATCTCGTAAATCTAAATAATAGATCATAGCTTCTAAAGAGTAAGACCAAACTTCTAAAGAGTTTATAAAGTTTAAAAAACTTGATGTTGTGAATTTGTTTAGGCCAACTTGAATGTAAAATTTTTTTATGAATAAACTCAATCATAAATTATGAGAAAAGTAGGAGTTTGAGAACACATGTGCTATTGTATATATAAGGGTATTTTGCATGAAATAGCCATCAAGTAGAGTTTAGCATAGGGTCCATATGCTTTATGCCTTACTTAGCACAACCCTATATACCAAATCACGAATCACAGGTTGAGTTCCAAAAAATAGTTTAAACCCACGTGTCTTATCTGATTGTACGTACCTAAATATGTGTATGAACATGAATATGAGCTTTTATAGGAATTTTATCAGCATTTTCAAGGAGTAGAGAAATTTGGAGTTGGTCGCCAATAATGCACAACTGGAAAAAAATTTCTCCATAACAAAAAATCAGTTTGATTCTCACTTATCTCTTACAATGTTCATGATCACATGTTATAAGACACAAGCCTCGAAATAAAGTATGAGTAGACAATATTTGGATTAATAGGATGAAATGTTAACATTAACATCGCACAGATAAAGCCATTTTATTTCCTTCATCAGCCAAGAATCTTTTGGAACCACATCTCTTATGTAAATCTTTTATACCAATCACCATTTTCTTTTATTATAAATCTTAATGTAACACCTCAAATTTCACATGCATATAACACGAGTCAAAATGAGAATGCTACTAATTCTATTACAGAACCAAAGTACTATACTTCGCACTTTTTATAAAAATTCATCAAATCTTTATTCATTAAACCAAAAGTTCTCAATATCTCTCCATAATAAAGACAAAGATAAATCTCTAAAATAATACCCCAGCTTTTGAATCATTTTTAAAATTTAAGGAAATCAAAACTTAAACTATTAGAGATATAATTTTCTCTTATTAAGCAATAGATAGCTTCCTGATTGCTCAACTCCAACTTCAAGATAACTCACCAGGCTAAAACTTAATCTACAAAAATATTAATGGCGAAGGGTGAGTCGTTGACTCGGTAAATAAAACATTCATAATGTATTAGGGTTATTATAAAACACTCTTTTTATAAAAATTCATCAAATCTTTATTCATCAAACCAAAAGTTCTCAATATCTCTCCATATAAGACAAAAATAAATCTCTAAAATAATGCCCTAGCTTTTGAACCATTCTTAGAATTTAAGAAAATCAAAACTTAAACTACTATAGACATAATTTTCTCTTATTAATCAATAGATAACTTCCTGATTGCCCAACTCCAACTCCAAGGTAACTCACCAGACTAAAACTTAATCTACAAAAATGTTAAAGGCAAAGGGTGAGTCGTTGACTCGGTAAGAAAAATATTCATAATGTATTAGGGTTCTTATAAAACACTCTTTATATGAAAATTCATCAAATCTTTATTCATCAAACCAAAAGTTCTCAGTATCTCTTCATATAAAGACAAAGATAAATCTCTAAAATAACGCCCCAACTTTTGAACTATTCTTAGAACTTAAGAAAACCAAAACTTAAATTATTAGAGACATAATTTTCTCTTATTAAATAATAAATAGCTTTCTAATTGCCCAACTCCAACTCCAAGGTAACTTATGAGGTTAAAACTTAATCTGTAAAAATGTTAATGACGAAGGGTAAGTCGTCGACTCGATAAGTAAAATATTCATAATGTATTAGGGTTCTTATTTGAAAGGTTGTAAGCATTTTTTAAATGTTATCAATAATATCAATAAAATATTTTAATTTCAAATTTGTCACAGCAAAATTCTTCAATATCATAAGTCAATATGAAAATTAATTCGATAACAATTCTTATAAACTTTCATATCTATCAAAAGTAAACAAAGGTTGCTCATGTCATATAGTATCACCTGTGCCCCCGGTGACCCGGCCAATAGCAGAATCTTATAATGTGACCTATACCCCTGATAACTCGACCAATATTCATATGTAGTGTGCACATTCATAAAAGATACCAGCTGGTCCGAATTGTATATTATGTCAATTGTTCAGCATCATATGATATAGACAATGAACCAAAACATTTTCTTTAAATTCTCGTTTCAATAATCATTTCATTTCAAATATCATAACTTCTATTCTTTTATAATAATAGCTTGCAACATTCTTATAAAAATTATCCAATTAACTCAAAATCGAACCCATAATTTTGAGTTATCATATAGAGATCTATAATTTTTCAATCTTGTTTAAAGAGATGTTTAAAAACTATAAATAAATTATTTGTTTAAAAACTATAAAAAAATTATTTGTTTAAAAACTTCAAAATAATACATAAACTTTAAAGATATATTCATTCTTTGATAAAAATCAATGAAAATTAATTTAATTGAAAAACCATAAACAAGTTTTAGAAGTAATAACAAATTATAAATATCTTTAAGCATTTTTATATTTCGAATATCACAATAATAACATTTCTTATTTGAAAACAAAATGGATATATTATGAATGAAGTTACTTACCTCAACAAAAACCAAATACCTCAAAGAATATCTATACTTATCTGAATACCGCAAGTATGCTATTCATCAAGATAACAACTAATTACCTACCATAATCATTCCCCAACTAGATATATCTCTCAACCTATGACTATCCTTCTATCTATTTCAGTATTAAACAGTAAATACTCTAATTCATATCTCATATTTTGTACATCGAATTCATATAAACTCTATTCTCATCTATAGTAGCTACATAAAGGTTTAACATATAATTTATTTAGTATATTTAGTTTAGCAAAATTATTAAAAACAAAATAATATTTCTACTTGACATAATCTGTCAAACAGTTTTTATATGTGAACATAATTCATAAGTTAGTTTATAAAATATTTTACAATTGTCTAAAAATTATGAAATTAAAACTAGAATACCTAGACATATATAAAAACCAGTATATAAACTTTCAAAATTTTAGAAGATCTTTTGGTAAGTGAAATGATTTTTGTAATTTAGGTTTATTGCTGAATTTTTTGTTTTCTAGCATTACAGTCACTATTTTAGAAATTCATATAAAATTGAATTCTTAGAGATTTTGAGTGAAACAAAATTTTTCAAAATCTTTATTGTGTTAGCTTTTAAATAGTAAAAATATTGGTATAAAAATACATGTATATAAATACAGTTTATTCAAAGAATTATACATGTTATTGTTAAATTCTCTGTTTTTTTAGGATCCCACTTACTATTTAATATATATATTCAAAAGTCAAAACTAAAGAGTTCTTGATAAAAATAAAGGCTTTAAATAATTTTTATGAAGTATAATTCATTTAAAAGAATTATATTTAAAATAATTATTTAAAACGTTAATTTACTTATGGCAATAAACTACTCATAAACTTAACACATAATTTCCACATAATCTCTTCTCAATTCTATTCTATACAACCTCTTTATAAACCATTTTCATTATCAATTTATCATAAAAACATGTTAACTAAGGATGAACCCTACATAATTATAAAAAATATAACTAAAGAAATTATAGCATGAAAATGAGAAACATACCCATGAGTAAGATTCCACTTAACACTTAATTATCTTCTTCTCCTTCCTTTTCAAATCAACACTTAGTTGTTCTATAGCTTAACACTCTCAACTCACATACACACTCTAGTTTTTGATTCTTTTCAATCAATTTCTACACTCTTTCTTACATAGACACCATCTATTTATAGTATCTATTTAAGTGATATATGATAATAAATCCACTAACTTATGGTGGACGTGTTAGGTTTGTAAATGAGTCATCAAATTGGATAATTGTTTGCTAAGTGTTTGTGTTAGGTTATATATATTCATCACTAAGCATAATATTATCTAAGCATATATATAAAAGTTTTTTATGAATGAGTCATCAAGATAGGATCAATTTAGGTACTTACTTGCTAAGTATTTGTGTTAGATCATATTCATCATTAAGCATAACATTACCTAAGCATATGCATAAAATATTGATGAATGAGTCATCCAGAGATGATCAAATTAGGTACTTGTTTGTTAAGTGTTTGTGTTAGGTCATATTCATCATCAAGTATAACATTATCTAAGCATATGTATAAGTTACAAAATATAATCTAAAGAATACTTATAAATTTTAGTGTATTACACTTAAGTTCCCATATTCTTAAACTAAAAGTTCCTACACGATGTATTTGATCGTTAAAAAAATACAAATCTTTTTGACAATCTCCCATTTGAAAGAGATTTTTATTTATCTTTGTAGTTATGAATAAAGAAAAATAAAGAAAGGGTCCTTTTACCAACATTTAACTGGTGTGGTACATCTACATTGGAGAGCCATTAGATTGCGTTAGTGTGTATTCAAAGATTCAACATCATTTGCACTCAAAACCTTCTACCGAAGGTCTAGTAAATAAAAAGATAGAAGGTAAATATTGCATGCCACCCTCTTATATCTTGCTAAAATTTAAAATTACATGTTATTTTACAAAATTATCAAAATAAGTCCTCTTAAACATAAGAATATATATTATATTTTAAATTTCATTAAGAAAAAACCTATATAAACTAAAATTATAGATAAAAATTAATCCTAATATTTGTATTTATAAAAAAAATGATGGTGTTTATAGAGTAAGAAAACAAAATCTCATGTTTTCAATTTTCTTAAAGAAAGTTTTTTACAGTGTTGTTGTTAGCTAAGAAAGTGTGAAAAAAGAAAAGAAAACAGGACATGAGATCTTGTCCTTTCTATATGCTGTTGTTTTAGTCTTTGAAGTTGAAAGCTTTTCAAATGTTTATGCAGTTAATTTAGGACTGGTCTTGAAAATTAGAATTTTATGATCGAAGTTTGTTTATTTATTACCTCTCGACATGTTCTTAGTAGAAAAATGAGTGTTCATAGTAAATGCATCTGATGTATGAATGACACATGTCATATGCATGAATTTAATGGGTGACAAGTGACAAGTAAAGTGGGACACTTGTCTTCATACATGGAATATATGAAAGACAAGTGTCAAGCATTTTATTGGCCAAGTGTTTCAAACTTTACAAATGTTGTAAATAGTTTTCCATTTGTGTGGCCATATATAAGCTAATTTTTACAAATATTGTAATAAAATTCGAATTTCATATTTTGGCCAAATGAGAGAAAAGTTCAAATGGTGAACTAATTTGAAATTGAAAATTGATCTTGTTGGAGATTAAGATGTTGTCATTCTAGTTTTGTAATCCCATTAAATTGTTACGGGCTAGAATTTATTAACGGGATCATTTCGGATGAGCTTTGGAAGCTTGATTCTTCACTAAATGACTTCAAGGGTGAGTAATTCTAGATTTTCATATTGTATTTGATTCAATTCTATATATGTTTATTGATTAATTGATTTCAATTCTGTTGTACTAATATGTGTTGGACATGCATTTTAAAATTAATCAATATATACATAATCACATGCAAACACCCTTAATACACATTAATAGTTATATGACTCCATACCTTGTAAATTGAAATTGTGAAACAATTGTGTTTTTTATCTTTGGGTCATCGTTCCTTCATCATTTTCCTTAATTTTTTACCTTTCTTTTGGCTTTTTAATGATCAAGATGTGATTTTCAAATCATCAATGGGTGTTTGATCAAAATTTTAATTTATCAAAAATAAAGATTATTTAAAATATATATTGAACTTTTACTTTATGAAAAAGATTTGGACATGTTTGAATGAATTATTCCATGGCTATGTGACACGTCCAGAATATAGAAGTTATTCCCAAGTGCAGGATTGTCGAAGTAATAAATAACCCGATGAGAACGGGGTCGATCCACAGGGAAGTAGAATTAAAATTACAAATTATAAACACTTTAAAGATAATTAATGCAGTATAAGATGTTTGCAAATATTATTTCAATTAACCAATTCAAATAAAAAGCTAAGGTTATGGAGATTCACTCTTGGCATAAGAAATAAGAATATATATAATTTTTTTATAACTCAATTGGAATCCTCACACAAAGAAGGTTCCAACTGGAAAATATAGCAATTAAAGTTCATCATCATTTATATATTAATTAGTATTTATTGTTTTTAATTATTATACACCAAATCTTATAAATGGGTTCAAGTATTTATTATGCCAATCTTTATATTTGTCTACAATAAATCAAGACTCCCACTTTACAAGAAAGGTTATATAAACCAAATCTTGTAAATGGTTTCAAGAATTTATTGTGTCAAGTATTAAGTTTGTCAATAATAAATCAAGAATCACCACTTTAGAAGAAAAGGTATTAATTCTACAAACAAAATAAATACATCATATATAAATTTGCATAACTTAAAAATGAAGCATTAAATTCATGAATAAATATTAAACATATCTTATTACCTTGCCAAGAGCTTCACCCTTTCACCTTAGCTTAAACAAAATTATTTGGACATAATAAAACTAAATGAAAAGAAAAGAAATGGAAGAAGAAATAACATGACTTAATAGTAAACAAGAGAAATAATAGTATAAGGAAATTGATACAAAGGAAAAGTATTTTGAACTAAATTCTAACTTTCTAATTACATTCTTTAGGCATAAATAAGCCACCTATTTATAGAAAACCATGGATAAATCGAGACAAATTTGGAGGGAACCACTTGGTTGATGAAAGTCAAGAATAGTGACAAAATAATTTGCATTCATTATCACTTGGGCACCCACTTGATTATCCAATTTGGAATTGATGTGATTCGAATTAGCTGTCACTCAAAACATAAAAGTTGTAGATAAGTCTCTTATCTTTCCAAATTGAGTGATCTCATACGTATTAGATACGTATTTCTATAGTTATGGGCCAAATACTGATAACTGTTCAAACTGGGCCTGTACTGCAGATCAATTCTATTCTAGGCAAATTTTCACCCTCTAAACACTCGAATTTACAATGTTTTGTGAAATACAATATGTTAGTCCATTGAGTCAGCTCTGTATAGGATTAAAAATCACCTCAATTGGATCTTTAGGTAGAACGTTATTCCCATTTTACCGAACCTGCCATAAAATAGTTATAAGATAATTAAGTACAATATTGTAAACATACTTAAGTTAAGAAAATTAAATACACTAGTAATACAAAACAATCATGTAAAACTCTTATTAAATGTGTAATTTCAAGTGTTCATCACACCCCCCAACTGGCTTATTGCTAGTCCCTAGCAATTCGAGCATAAATAAAATTTGAACACTACCTAAGTATTTCAAACAAAACGTCAGTTTTAAAATCACAATCGCTATAAAGGTTATTTCAATCATAACTTCCAAAAATATTTTTGTGTGTGTGTGAATTAAGCCAAAGCCTTCTTACCACAAACCACAACATATATAGCCTTAAAAATGTTCCAAGTAAAAGCCTCAACTCCATATCCTTACAGGTGAATACCTTGTTTAATGACTTAGGATTTCACTCATGGAGTTGGAAAACAGATAATCGCTCAAGAAAAAGTTACATTTAAGGACAGACAGACAAACTAACATTGATCCAAAGATAGGAAAATCAAATATTTAGAGTCAAACCATTATTGCCAAATGCCAGCTTCAAGACTTTAATTATTTAATGCGAATCTTACGAATATAGAATTCGGTGATAAGATTGCTTCCTAATGACTTTAGTCTTCTAAAATTGAATGAAGACTTTATTGAACTGAATTGACTTCTTTTCTTTCTTTTCTTTTTTTAAAAATTTTTTTTTTTCATTCATTTTTTTTCTTTTTTTGAAAGACATAAGGAATCATTACAACATAAGAGCAATTTATCACCATAATACTTTTCCAATTTTTTTTTTATATCCTTCAGCTAAGCAACCAAATCATTCATCATCCCAAATAATGTCATTCCAAATAAAAATTAACCATTTCAAAAGATCAATGAAAGTTCGTAAGCTGTTATCTCAAACCTCTCCACTCACTCACAAAAGATATGTGAGTTTAGAAAATAATATGTATACTTAAACATGGAAATTCTCTTGACTATATATATTGAATCATCCATCTTACCACAAGGCTTAATATTGTTCTCAAGAAATAATTTCAGAAGTTATTCCTTAGTAACCTAAATAGACAAAGTGATTTAAACTAAACAATTTTGAAATCATACATCGATAGTAAAGCAAATTTATTTACGCAAGAGTTACCAAAAACTTAAGCAACAAACAATTATACATAAAATGCATTAAAAATAAACCAATTAGAATGCGTTTCAAAATTTTATAATGTACTCTTTACTCTGCCATTCTAGAACTAGAATGCGTCTCAAGAATACATAAATGAACATTTTACTCACGCCATTCATGATAATTTTTTTTTTACATAACAAAGTGATAACAACAACAAAATAAAATAATTAACACTAACATTATATATCAACTATCCTCCCCCCAACCAGATTGAGACATTGTCCTCAATGTCAAAATATAGAAAGAGTAAAATATAGAAGATATCACCTGAAACATCTTTTATTGAAAATTAAACCTGCAACAAAATAAAACAAGCCACACAAAAAAAATAAAACAAGCCACACAAAAAAGTTTAAAAATATATAGAAATAGATAGGCTACAGACGAAGCGTCAAATCTATCATGCGTTTCTTTTCACTGTTATCAGTATACCAATCTATCTGACTCATTGTTGGATTAGATAGAGGTGTAAAAGCTTGTAGTTCATCGAGTAACTGATCAACAGTTGAAGCAGAAATGAGGATCTGTCGTGCTGCAGATGAGACGAATTGTTTTTCCATCGCATAGTCAAGAAAAGATAACAACCCATTATAAAAACCATCAACATTTAACAAACCAATGGATTTTTTATGGATTTGCAATTGTGCCTATGAGACAATTTGAAAAATTTCCTCCAATGTTCCGAAACCTCCAAGTAGAGCTATGAAAGCATCAGCATTACGAAGCATAAAAGAAATTCGTTCATGCATTGATGATACCTGTAACTCATCCCCAATTATTTTTCCTACAATGTCTCCAACAGCTAGAGCTTTTGGTATGATACCCAAAACTTGACTGCCATTATTTTGTGCAGCGGTTGCCATACGTTCCATTAATCCAAGACTACCTCCCCATATACTAAATGAATATTGCGCTCAGCTAACATCTTACCAAGGGTTTCTGCTGCTTCTATAAACTCACTAGTTTTTCCAGGGCTGGATCCACAAAAGACACAAATTTTTGTGAATTTACGAGTTGATGATCCTTCCATGATTACACTCATCCTCTCTCTTGAATGATTTTGAGTTTGTACAAAGATGCAGAAATAATGCAATGTATTTATAGAGCCAAAAGGTATTGCAAAGTTAAATCACATGGCTATTGGCTTGAAATACAAGATTCAACACCTTTTACCAATTTTCAATTTGTTAGCTGGAAAAGTCACATGGGTAGTCGGCTTAAAATGCAAAATTTTCAAAAAGGATTATAGGTGGTTGATTATTGAAAAGACATTTGAGTTTGAAATGAAACATTTAAAAATAACAGCTATAGTAAATATATACACGTAGTTGTGATTGTGGCTCACATCTTCCTCTGATTTTACATCCAGTAACGGCTTAAACGCCCTCTATGGGTCGGGGATAGGCTTCCCATCCAATTTTCTTATAAATTGACAAACAGGGTCTTTTAAAGTCAGATTCCCGAGACTGTACCGCTTATGTTCTTTTAGGAATATGTCCCATAATTCATGAATTGCAATATGCACATATCCACTAGGATGCGTCTCAAGAGTCGATAAGATATTATCTAAAGACTCCTTACTCAGGCCATCCTTAATGAACCTAATTTTATCTTCACGATTTACAGACACCATTCCTAAAGTGCGGCAATGTGTGTTGCAAGTCGTGCGTGCACACTTGTAACAAACATTTAATCGTTTTGCTCTTCGTTTTTTTGAAAAAGAGCTTTTACCTAAGCCAGGCATGTAGGAAATTAATGAGTCTGAAAATTCACCTGTCAATCTAACTTTGGCTTCAATTAACCAACGTAAATCAACAGGTATATTCATAATCATTAATAACCTTAATTTTTCACATCTTGCTTGGTAAATTTTCTTCAAAGAATTTTGAGGCAATGAGGGAAAACGTTTTTTCAAATTTTTTAGAATGTCATCCATTTTTTTTTTTTTAGAAAAGGGGAAAGAAGAGAAGATATCAGTAATTATGGAAAACTGACAAAACCGATTTGAAATATCACGGAGTATCGTTATCCGCCACTTAACCGGGGTGCAAAACAAAACTTTAACAAAACTACTAAATTAACCTGCAAGTAAAAAAAAAATGTTAGAAGAAGAATAAATATATATAAATATGTAAATATATAAAACAAAGATTAATTGGTCTCGTAACAAGGATCTGACAGGAACGTAAATTCTTCATGAAAAGCTTGGTTTTCTAGAAACGGCTTGAGTCTTTGCCCATTTACCTTAAACACATTCCCATTTCTAGGATTTTCAATGTCAATTGTTCCATAAGAGTACACATGTTTCACAATAAAAGGGCCACTCCATCTTGATCTTAATTTTTCAGGGAATATGTGAAGTCGAGAATTATAAAGCAAAACCTTCTGACCGGTGTCAAATGTTTTTCTCTGAATTTTTTTATCATGAAAGGCTTTAATTTTAGCTTTATGAATTTTTGAATTCTCATATGCATCATTTCTTCAAGTTCATTTATTTGTAATTTACGTATGTGTCCAGCAGAATCAAGATTTTCATTGAAAGTTTTAATAGCCCAATAGGCTTTATGCTCAAGTTCCACAGGTAAGTGACAAGGTTTTCCATAAACTATCCTATAGGGAGACATACCCAATGAAGTTTTAAAAGCAGTTCTATAAGCCCACAGTGCATCAATTAGTCTTAAAGACCAATCTTTGCGATTTGGGTTTACAGTTTTTTCTAAAATTTGTTTTATCTCCCTATTTGCTAATTCAACTTGTCCACTTGTCTGAGGATGATAAGGGGTGGCAACTTTATGAGTAATACCATATTTTTTCACTAATGTTTCAAATGGTCTATTACAAAAATGCTTACCCCCATCACTTATAATGGCTCGAGGGATTCCAAATCGACTTAAGATATTTTCTTAAAAAAATTTCATGACTGTTTTATGGTCCTTATGTCGACATGGAATAGCCTCAATCCATTTTGAGACATAATCTACTGCAACTAAGATATACGTAAATCCAAATGATAACGGAAATGGTCCCATGAAATCTATCCCCCAACAATCAAAGATTTCAATAACAAGAATGAGGTTCAAAGGCATCATGTTTCGTTTTGAAATTGATCCCAACTTTTGACAATTTTCACAAGTTATACAAAATGCACGTGTATCTTTAAATAAAGTGGGCCAATAAAATCCACACTGCAAGATTTTTGCAGCTGTTTTCTTTGATGAGAAATGTCCCCCACATGCTTCAGAATGACAAAATTCAATAACTTTATTTACCTCATTGTCGGGTATGCATCTTCGAAATATTTGATCACGACAATATTTAAAGAGATAAGGATCATCCCAATAAAACTTTCTCACCTCCGTTAAAAATTTTCTTTTGTCTTGAGCATTCCATTGAGGTGGCATTTCTCCTGTTACAAGAAAATTAACAATATTAGCATACCAGGGCATTGTAACAGTAGAAAATAAAAATTCATCGGGAAAAGAATCATTAATAGGTGTTATTTCTGTTGATGAATCTGGTGTGAGTCTTGATAAGTGATCTGCAACAACATTCTCAGCTCCTTTCTTATCCTTGATAGTGATAATAAATTCTTGTAGCAATAGAATCCATCGAATTAGCCTTGGTTTTGCATCCTGTTTTGACATTAAGTACCTTACAGCAGCATGGTCAGTAAATACAATAGTTGAAGAACCAATTAAGTAAGAACGAAATTTGTCTAATGCAAATATTACAGCAAGTAGTTCTTTTTCAGTTGTTGTGTAATTCATTTGTGCACTGTTTAAAGCTCTACTTGCGTAATAAATTACATAGGATTTACCTTCCTTTCTTTGTCCTAATACAGCACCAACAGCGTAGTCACTAGCATCACACATGAGCTCAAAAGGTAAAGACCAGTCAGGAGATTGTATGATAGGAGCAGATGTTAAGAGGCCAATTAATTTTTCAAATAAATTTTGACACTCTTGAGTCCACTTAAATGATACATCTTTTTCTAAGAGGTTACAAAGAGGTTTAGATATAGCACTAAAGTTTTTTATGAACCTCCTATAGAATCCAGCATGTCCTAAAAAGGATCGGACTTCTCTGACTGTTTTTGGTGGAGGCAAATGTGTAATGAGTTCGACTTTTGCCTTATCCACTTCAATTCCTTTAGAAGATACTATATGTCCCAAAACAATTCCAGAAGTAACCATGTAATGACATTTTTCCCAGTTCAATACAAGACTCTTTTCTTCACATCTTTTTAAGACCTTTTCTAAGTTTTCAAGACAATTATCAAAAGAATTTCCAAACACAGTTAAATCATCCATGAAAACTTCTAAATAATGCTCAATCATGTCACTAAAAATGCTTAACATACATCTCTGAAATGTTGCTGGGGCATTACAAAGTCCAAAGGGCATTCTTCTAAAAGCAAAGGTTCCAAAAGGACATGTGAATATAGTCTTTTCTTGGTCCTTTAGTGCTATAGGAATTTGATAATAACTAGAGTAACCATCTAGAAAGCAATAGTAGGGATATCCTGCTACTCTTTCTATAATCTGATCAAGGAATGGTAAAGGAAAATGGTCTTTTCTAGTGGCCAAGTTCAATTTTCTATAATCTATGCACATCCTCCAACTAGATAAGACTCGAGTTGGTATTAACTCACCTTTTTCATTTTCAATGACTGTGATTCCAGATTTTTTTGGTACTACCTGAGTAGGACTTACCCACTTACTATTTGAGATCAGATAGATGATTCCTACTTCAAGTAATTTGAGAACTTCAGCTCTCACTACCTCTTTCATATGTGGATTTAATCTCCTTTGAGGTTGTTGGAAAGTTTTGGCATTATCCTCTAGGTGTATTCTATGTGTACAAATCAAAGGATTAATACCATTTATGTCTTTTAAAATCCACCTAATTGCATTTTTATGCATTTTCAATAATTCAATCAACTTATCTTCTTGTTCACTTGTGAGTGTAGAAGCGATTACCACCGGGTAAGTTTGTTTCTCTCCAAGAAATGCATATTTCAGTCCTTCAGGCAGAGGTTTTAACTCCAACTTTGAAATTTCATTCTTTTTATCCTCATTTTCTCCTAATTCTTCACACTTTAGTTTCCATATTTTATTTTCAATCACCTGTGCACAGTCAAGTAAAGAACATATGTCAGAGATTTCAGGATCTAATTGTATATTTGACTCAAATGAATTTATTAAACACATTTCTAAGGGATCGGTAGAACTCCCTTTTTGAATATGATCCTCCACAATCGTTTCAATCATGTCACCTTCTTCACTTTCATCCTCATCTTCATATGGTTGCTTACACATATTAAAAACATTGAGTTTAAGTGTCATGTTTCCAAATGAAAGCTTCATTACTCCATTCCTGCAATTAATCAAAGCGTTAGAAGTTGCTAAAAATGGACGACCTAAAATAACAGGTATCGGATTACATCCTTTGACAGGTTCTGTATCCAAGACGATAAAATCCACAGGATATATGAATTTATCAACTTGAACTAAGACATCCTCCAATGTCCCTCTTGGTACTTTTATTGATCTATCAGCAAGTAAAAGAGTTACAGATGTTGATTTTAACTCCCCGAGATTAAGCTGCTGATAAACTGAATACGGCAATAAATTCACACTAGCACCAAGATCAAGTAAGGCTTGTTCAATTTTATGACTTCCAATAATACATGAAATTGTAGGACAACCAGGGTCTTTATATTTCAAAGAATTATTGTTCTGAAGAATGGCACTTACTTGTTCAGCTAAAAATGCTTTCTTTTTCACATTCAGTTTTCTTTTTACTGTGCATAAGTCTTTCAAAATTTTTGCATAAGAAGGAACCTGTTTAATAGCATCCAGTAAAGGAATATTAACTTTTATCTGTTTGAAGATTTCAAAAATTTCAGGATTGTGATTCATCTTCTTAGTATTACGTAATGCATGAGGAAATGGGGGTGGAGGTGAGGGTTTAGTGTTTTCTTCATTAAGTGTAGGTTCAACACTTTCCTTAGAGATTGATTCATCGCTCTCATGAGGTTCAGGAATTTCTTTTTCAACAATTTTACCACTCTGAAGAGTGATAACTGCTTTAACTTGATCCATGTGTTGGCTTCCTGAACTACATGCATTTGAGTTATGTTGTCCTTTGGGGTTTGGCTGTGGTTGAGAAGGAAATTTTCATTTCTCATGAATGTTCAGTGCAGATGCAAATTTAGCAAAAGTATCTTTCAAATCAGCAAATGTTTGAGCATTTTGAGAATTAACAGACTCTTGTTTTTCAATGAATGTATGCAAGGTTTCTTCAAAAATTTTCCTAGGAGGTGGGACATATGGTGCATAACCTTGATGATTTTGAAAGTTTTGGTGTGGTTGGAAAGGTGGTTGCGAAGCCTGTGCTTGAGTGTCATTCCTCCAACTAAAATTCGGGTGATTTCGCCATCTAGGATTATAGTTTTGTGAATATGGGTTATTGTTTGACCGTTTGAACGTGTTTAAAACATTGGCTTGTTCATGGAGACATTCCCTAAATCCAGGTAAAGTTGGGCAATCATTGGTAGGGTGATCATGGGTTTCACAAATGTGACACACAATTTCTTGAACAGATTTTATTTGACCACTCTTTTTCATTTCTAAGGTTTCGACTTTTCTAGCAAGGGATGCTAATTTGGCTTGAAGGTCATGGTCTTCCTTAAGATGATAAATACCCCCACTAGATGTAGTGGTTTGATTTTTGCTAGGTGCCTCACAGGTACCAGCAGTGTCCCAATTTTGAGCATTTTCTGCTAGTAAGTCAAGATAGTTCATTGTCTCTTCTGGGTCTTTTTCCTCAAATGTTCCATTACACATCATTTCTACCATTTGCCTAACTTGGGGTGTTAAGCCCTCATAGAAATTTGAGACTACTCTCCATGTTTTAAAACCATGATGGGGACAGGTATTAAGTAATTCTTTATACCTTTCCCAACATTGGTAAAGGGTCTCTCCTGGTTTTTGGGCAAAAGTGGTGATTTGTCTTTTGAAAGAATTTGTTTTATGGGAGGGAAAAAACTTTTTCAGGAATTGTTGTTGCATCTCATCCCATAAAGAAATGGATCATGGCCTAAGGTTTTGTAGCCATGTTTTAGCTTTATCTTTTAAAGAAAAAGGGAAAAGCTTAAGTCGAATTGTGTTCATGCTATAATTTTGATCATTATACTTGTTACACACTTCTTCAAATTCTCTTAGATGTAGATAAGAGTTCTCTGCATCTAAGTCATGAAAAGTGGGTAAAAGTTGGATAATGCCTGACTTAAAATTAAAATGCGTTGCATCCGGTGGAAAAATTAAGCAAGATGGTGCACCGGTTCGTGTAGGGTTCATATAGTCTCTAAGTGTCCTAGGTCGGTTATGGTCATTATGTTAGGACTGATTGTCCCCTGGGTCTATGAGTCCCTCAATTTGATTTTCGCTTATGGTGTTACTTGGTGAAGAATGAGAAGATGAAGGAGAATCTAACAAATTATCAAAGAAAGTTTTGAAATTACCTTTTACTAAACGATGAGAATTAGGATCTCGAAACCAACCGCTCATAAAAAGAAACAAAACAAAATACAATAATAATAAATAATACAAATAAAATATTAAACACAGGTAAATAAAATAAAATATTACACACAAGTAAATAAAATATGTAAAACTAAAAGCAAAATAAAGATAAATAATTAGAAATTAGATTAGTGATGTTAGATTATATAATAAAAAGTTAATAAATAAATAGTAGGAGGATTAGCCTTCCATTAAAATAAAAAGCAAAAATAAAAGGCGAATAATAAATAAAATAAAGTACGTTAGGAGGCTCGGCCTTCTATGAAAATTAAAAAAAACAAAAATAAAAAGTAAAAAATAATAAATAAACGAAATAAAGAGTAGGAGGCTCAGCTTTCCCCGAAAATAAAAACAGAATAATAATAAAGTACGTTAGGAGGCTCGGCCTTCCATGAAAATAAAAAATAAAAATAAAAATAAAAAAACGAATAATAAATAACGAGTAGGAGGCTCAGCCTTCCATGAAAATAAAATAAACAAACAAACAATAACAAAACAAAATATAAACGTTACCTCTCCGGCAACGGCGCCAAAAACTTGACACGTCCAGAATATAGAAGTTATTCCCAAGTGCAGGATTGTCGAAGTAATAAATAACCCGATGAGAACGGGGTCGATCCACAGGGAAGTAGGATTAAAATTACAAATTATAAACACTTTAAAGATAATTAATGCAGTATAAGATGTTTGCAAATATTATTTCAATTAACCAATTCAAATAAAAAGCTAAGGTTATGGAGATTCACTCTTGGCATAAGAAATAAGAATATATATAATTTTTTTATAACTCAATTGGAATCCTCACACAAAGAAGGTTCCAACCGGAAAATATAGCAATTAAAGTTCATCATCATTTATATATTAATTAGTATTTATTGTTTTTAATTATTATACACCAAATCTTATAAATGGGTTCAAGTATTTATTATGCCAATCTTTATATTTGTCTACAATAAATCAAGACTCCCACTTTACAAGAAAGGTTATATAAACCAAATTTTGTAAATGGTTTCAAGAATTTATTGTGCCAAGTATTAAGTTTGTCAATAATAAATCAAGAATCACCACTTTAGAAGAAAGGGTATTAATTCTACAAACAAAATAAATACATCATATATAAATTTGCATAACTTAAAAATGAAGCATTAAATTCATGAATAAATATTAAACATATCTTATTACCTTGCCAAGAGCTTCACCCTTTCACCTTAGCTTAAACAAAATTATTTGGACATAATAAAACTAAATGAAAAGAAAAGAAATGGAAGAAGAAATAACATGACTTAATAGTAAACAAGAGAAATAATAGTATAAGGAAATTGATACAAAGGAAAAGTATTTTGAACTAAATTCTAACTTTCTAATTACATTCTTTAGGCATAAATAAGCCACCTATTTATAGAAAACCATGGATAAATCGAGACAAATTTGGAGGGAACCACTTGGTTGATGAAAGTCAAGAATAGTGACAAAATAATTTGCATTCATTATCACTTGGGCACCCACTTGATTATCCAATTTGGAATTGATGTGATTCGAATTAGCTGTCACTCAAAACATAAAAGTTGTAGATAAGTCTCTTATCTTTCCAAATTGAGTGATTTCATACGTATTAGATACGTATTTCTATAGTTATGGGCCAAATACTGATAACTGTTCAAACTGGGCCTGTACTGCAGATCAATTCTATTCTAGGCAAATTTTCACCCTCTAAACACTCGAATTTACAATGTTTTGTGAAATACAATATGTTAGTCCATTGAGTCAGCTCTGTATAGGATTAAAAATCACCTCAATTGGATCTTTAGGTAGAACGTTATTCCCATTTTACCGAACCTGCCATAAAATAGTTATAAGATAATTAAGTACAATATTGTAAACATACTTAAGTTAAGAAAATTAAATACACTAGTAATACAAAACAATCATGTAAAACTCTTATTAAATGTGTAATTTCAAGTGTTCATCACTATGCAAGCATATTATCTTGTAAGTTGATTTGAAGTAGTTCTTATGTCATTACCATTTGCTATTACAAAGTGGTAAACAATTGTTGGCAATTGCTATTTGGTGGAGGATGAACATGCAAAGATAAAATAATAGGCTTGTATTGTGAAATAAAATATACTTATTATGGCTGAATAAAGTAATTCTCAAAGAATGTAGTCTCATCGAAATGTTTCAAGTGATAAAGAATTTAAGGATAAGTTTGGCGATGAAACACAAATGGGATGAAGTTCGGTGTTTAAAAAGCTTCATCAAAATGCCAACGAGTGAACACTAACAAAACTTCGAACAACAATTTAGGTTAAACGTGAACTACGACCTTGCATGAGCATGGTTTTGAGATACTCTTGAAACTATCAAGTAGGGTACATGTATTTGCATATTATATTTCATGTATATATATATATATAATTATGAAGTTGTTGGAGTTATTTGATAATATTCTGCTTCTATAACTTCAAACACTTCTATGGTAGTGCTTGTTCCCTACAATCCTCTTTCAATATAACATGGGCAGCCTGCATTTATTTTAGGTTGATAATATGTATACTTAAGTAAGAACGAGTTTAAAATGATTAATCAATGTATTTTGCAAATGAAATGGATATACATTCTCAAATGCATTATTGTGTTTTGCCATTATAAATTACTAAACCCAAAATTTGTTGCTTATGTGAATTATAAAAAAGTAGTACTCCTAAAATTTAGGGAGTTAAAACAGGAAGAATTTTAGAGTCAAAATAGGAAGTGCTAGTTAGATTTTTTAATAGAATATTATATTCACAATTTTTTTTTTGGTAATAAATGCAACACCTTCTCTAGTATATTTGATTTAAATATCATTATCCACCTAATATAGAACTGTAAAATTAACTTACAACTGTAAAATTATGTGTAGTGGAGATATAGTCACAAATATAGAACCTCTTCCATTGGGGACAAGTATAAATCAATGATTGCATATTCTCAACATAGTGTACAACGAGTCCAAGTGAAAGACCTTGTTGTTGAATTAAGGACTGCAAATCCAAACTTAGGGAAATAAGATCAAATTAGGAGAATATAATCATCTTCACCTATTGAATATTAAATAGTGAGGATATACTCTTAGTTAAGTTGGTGAAAAGTGTAAAAATAAGCAATTTATTTTATATAAATATGAACATACATAAAGCGTCGATTGCACACCCACAACTTAGTATACAACAGATTAAAGTGAGAGAACTTGTTAAAATTAAGAATTGCAAGTCGAAACTTAAAGAAACATAACCAAATTAAGAGAAAGCAGTCATCTTTATCTATTGAATATTAAATAATCATAATATACTCTCAGTTTGATTAGTGACAAGTGCAAAAACAAAAAACTTATTTTCTACAAGCGAGGACATAATATAAAATGTTGATTGTACGTCCACAACTTTGTATTTAACATATCAAAGTTAAATAAAGTGTTATTTGGAATGGGGAGTATACATCCAAATGTAGGAAAACAAGACCAAAGTAGGAGATTATGATCATCTTCCCTTATTGAATATTAAATAATGAGGAGATACTCACTTGATTTAATAAAAGTGTAAAAAAAAGAAGAAAAGAAACCTCTTTGGGTATAAGTAGAAACATGCATAAAACGGCAAATGTGCAATTGTTAACAAAGTATTTACGCGTTAAAGTGGAAAAAGTATCATTTCAACCGGCGAACTTTTTTGGGGATCATTCTATCTTATGCTAAATATTGATACTTCTTCTTCTTGCCAACGTTATAAAGATAACTCAAAAACGTCTCCTCATGCTATTCCTAAGTGTCCATTTATCACTAATTTTTTTTTTTTTTTGTGAGAATTTTGGCAATTTTTTACTCTTCTCTTTTTCTAAATTATACAATGCCAATATAGATGAGTCCATTTGAACTGTTACCAAAGGATAGTAGACATGGGTCAAATATTAGGTGAATTTCAAAAACTTAACTGCCCTCCTATTAATCCTCCTCAGCCAACGATTTGGAAACCTCATCTTGTAAGTTCTTCCAAAATGAATGTTGATGCGGCTGCTAAAATTGGTGTCACTCAATTTGGTATTTGAGTTGTTATATGAGTTTGGGTTCTTTGTTTTAGCTTTTGCAAAAGTAATTTGTGATTCTTTTTTCCCTTTGAATGTCTAATGAGTTGCAGTCTTTGAAGGTCTACGATTACTTCGACATCATAATTTAAAGATTTTTGAAGTAAAAATAGATTGGAATAATATTATTTCAGCTTTACAATCAACTTACTTTGAAAGCCCTATACTCATTCAAATTGCATTGTAATTTGTCTTTTTTTTAAATATTTTGTTTTTGTAAGTTTATAAAGTGAGAAGCTAATTATATGACTCACATTTTAGCTAAATTTGTTTTTTAAACTTTGTTCGTGTTATATGGGTTGATTTCTTACCCTTATTCATTTCTAATATGTAAGGGCTGATTTATCTATCAATAAAATGTTTCCACGTTTTTTTTTAAAAAAAAAAATTCTCAAATACAATTTCAATATTTGTTGTTATAATTACTATAATTACAAGTATAATTACTATAGTTACAAATTTAATTACAATTACGATTTCGATACCAATTCTAACTCCAATAATTGAATTATTAACAGTTTATACGTTATGGGTAATATAATGTTTAAATTATTTTATAAATTTTATTTTTTTTAAAATTCTAGAAGTCACTAAATTCTATAAATTTTTTTATTTTATATGGTATTATTTTAAATAAATTTTCTGGTTCAATTTTAAAAAAAAAATTGCTTATGAAAATTAATAATAATTTTTAAAACAACATTTTAATGTGTATGAAAATGTTATTGAAACTAATAGATCACATGTTTATAAATAATAAAGCTTTAAAAATTGAATAAATAATTAAGTTGGTACTCCCTTCCAAAAAAAAAAAAGGTGGGTACTGTGTTTTAACACTTGACTTCCTTTGATAAGGTTTTGACCCAATACTTTTTGACCTCAATTTTTACAAATATTTAACTTGTAATTTTTCTAAATTAATTAAAAAAAATAAAAACATGAGCTTGATCTATTTTTATTTTTCCTAAATGTACCATCTAAGTCTATATATATTTTTAATTCAATTAATTTACTTTAGATGTATCATGAAAATATTTAACTTGTAATTTTCTAAATTAATTAAAAAAATAAAAACATGAAATTGATCTATTTTTATTTTTATTTTCTAAATGTACCCTCTTAAGTCTTCAAAATTTTTTAATTCATTTAATTTACTTTAAATGTATCATGATATAAATTATACATCCATTGATTTACTTAGATATCGTTATGTAGATTATGTCACCAATTTTATTGCAACCTCAATCTGATATTTTTGGGTCTATTAAAATGTAATAACTGAATTGGGCGAGGCAGGAAATAATTAAGGAAACAGTTTAGGAAAAGACCTTTCTACACTTACGGATTAGGAGTAAAGACCCAAACTTAAATGATAAATTGCTAAAAGATGGAGTTTTTTTTTTAAATCACCAAAAATGATTTTCTGCTCAACTTTTAAATATTGGAGCTTAATCGGTTATTGTTGTTTTGCTATTCTTTTAATATGTCTATGGTTAAAAAAATTAGAAGTTGATAGATGTTTTAATGAAATAAATCTTATCAGTTAAAGTGTCTAAAATTATATTGTATTTAAGGATTATGTGCAAATAAGTTTTATAGTAGTTTATTTTTTGACATTCAATAGTTTGGTTCTATAAAAGTACATTCTTAAATATAGAATTTTAAAATAATTATTTTAATTTTTTATTTTGATAATAAGTGGCATCTATTAATAAATACTAAGTACTATTTTATTTGAGACATAATCTTTTATATGTATCTTTTAGTTTATAATTATAAAATTAACATTTAAATTTAATCAATAATTTAAAATAAACCATTATCTTTTAAAATAAAAAAGTATCGTGAATTATTATATTATTTTAAATATAATACAAAATGAGTCAATAATTTAAATAATTGCATATTTAATATGAAAGAAGGTCATTTTCGACCAATATGTAATTTGAAATATTATAATCATTGAATTACACTTGAGAGTGGTGTGTAAGAAGTCAATATGAAGCACATGATAACTATTTTTTCTTTTTAAAAAAAGAATTATTCTTTTAGTAATTTTATTAATTAACAAAATTAATAATTTTTCTTTACACATTAATATTATTTTTATTAATTTTTTTTAAGATAAATTGAACCTCTCAAAAAATTAGAGAAAGTGCATCGTAAACTCTTTACTTTTGGGTCACAACTCACAACAACAAATGCAATTATTTTTGTTAATTTTAATTATAATTATATATATTTTTTCTTTTTTGATATATAATAGTTTATTGTGTATTGTACTCCCTTTATTTTACTCAATAATTTCTTTAGCTTAAGCAAAAAAAAAAAAAAAATACAACCTTAGAAGCAATACTCAAATTTGCACAAGCTCCGGTTTATGGGCCCATCCGACGTGGCAGATACCCAAAAAAAACCCCACGTCACTCCTCTTCCCATTTGGAGAAGAAAAGACAAAAACAAAAAATATAAATATATCTTCTAAAAAAATAAAAATATAAAATATCAGATCAGAGAGAAAAAGAAAAATAGGGAGAAAACGAGAAACCCTAAATCCTTCCGAGTCGCGAGACAGAGAGAGAGAGAGAGAGAGGAGACAGGTTCTTCTGATTCGGATTTTGATCTCGATCTTGAAATTTGAGGTAAATAGAAAGAAAAAGGCAGGGGTAAAATATGGGAAAGAAGAAGAAGAGAGTGTCGTCGAAGGTGTGGTGCTATTACTGCGACAGGGAATTTGACGACGAGAAGATTCTAGTACAGCACCAGAAGGCCAAGCACTTCAAGTGCCACGTGTGCCACAAGAAGCTCTCCACCGCCGGCGGCATGGCCATTCACGTCCTCCAGGTTCACAAAGAGAACGTCACCAAGTAATTATATTAATAATCTCTACTAATTCCTCTCGTTTTATTATTATTTTATTGTTACTTATTTAATTAGTTTTAGCTAAAATGTTTAGATGCTTATGTTAGTTTTGATTTCTAATTAATTAATTAGAGAGAAAAAAAGGAGAGCAAATAAAGTATTTTTCTTGATGCTAAAGCAATATTTTTATGTTTTACATATATTTTACCGATTGGTATGGAATTGACAATTAATGTGACAGAGTTCCCAATGCAAAACCGGGACGAGAGTCAACTGATATTGAAATATATGGAATGCAAGGAATACCACCTGATATTTTAGCTGCTCACTATGGAGAAGAAGGTGAGGAACTTTGCACGTGTTAATTGTCCAGTTCAGTTAATTTTTAGATTGTGACCGCTATTTTTCAATGATCATAATTGTATTTTTACCCTTTAGAGATGTATGGAGGCTGGAATCTGGGACACAATTATATATGGCACATGAACATTGTTACTGTTAAAGTTTTGTTTTATATTCTGGTCATCAAGCTAGATCTTTTATCTTGAAATCAAGATTGAATGTGTGTTATGATGTATTGAATGCCTACAGTTGCTGGAGTTAGAATTGATTTAATAATTCTTCTATATTTCAGAGTTAGCTTTGTTTTGGTGGTGTTCATAGACAGCATTTATTAGGGAAAACTAGAAAAAGAAAATTTGCTAAGCTTTTGAATTTGTAGTCTTTAAAGTGATCTAGCTGCTTTGTTACGTATCCTGTGCCTTTGGTGGATTTCACCTTCACAATAATGAGGTCTGTGTTGTACTTTGATTTTTGCACATAACTTGCCAAACCACCATCACCAGTTTACCTCCATGCAAGCAGCATTTGGCCAATGCCAATGCCAATAGCAATCATTCTTTTGTTACATACTTGCCATTTAGACTGAGGGCTGATTGAAATAACCTCATACTTTAAAGGAGCCAACCTGAAATATTTTTCATGTAGATGGCTAGTTCTGCTTCTGCTTCATTTTTAAGTTTATCCATAAGTATTGCCCTTGGATATAATCACTGACTACAAACTCCTAATACCTAATGGCTGCAACATGTTTTGTACAGAATACATAACAGAATGTACTGGCCTTTGTGGTTGTCTTTTCTGTCTGACTATTGCTGTGAAATCTATTCTCAGAATTAATACTTTGTTATGAATTCAATTTAGCAAGGAAGGGGAACAAATCCTGTAAATAATAGTTGACCTTTGATCTCTCCATGTTCTTGGTTTTTTGTGTGAATAATTTCAGTTTGGTTTGCTGTTGTATGTCACCTTGAGGTACTACAGAAGAAAAAACTGCAAAATTCGATCCAATTTTTTCGTAATCAATTTTGTTTCTCTTTCTTTATCTACACCGCACAAATATTTTTTATTGTTAGTTACCTTTTTTGTTGTAGGTTATTCAATTCCTTTCCTCCTTTCTATTCATATTTACGCATCTTTGATACTCGATGCTAAGCAAGCTAAGCCTCTTTCTAGAGTTCATGTCTCAACTGTCAATTTGATAAGCAATAGCATATTGAAAGTGGTGGAGATGGATGTGATTGATGTTCTTAGTTGATTCCTTGGTGTTCTTACTGCTTTTTATGGTTTAATGGTGGTAATAATTCTGCTATATGGAAGTTTGTAGATGTTGCTCATGCATAGTTAGAGGTTTAAATAAAAGCTTCATTTTGTAACAAACACTAAGTTTCATGCAGAAGAAGAGGTTCCATCCAAAGCAGCGAAAGTGGATACATCTTACTCTCAGTTGGTGGGTGGTATGGTTCCAGGACAATTGGGTGTTGGCTATCCTCCTCAAGCAACTTTAGGCGCAATGCAGCCAATGTATGTTTCTTTTTAGATTTCTTCTTTCCCTTTCTTCCATACATTCTTGTGCACAGACATACACCTCCACTGTAGTATTATTGCTGGAAGACATATGCCTTCCAGTGGTAAAAGGAACATTTTCTTTCTTCTACGAGTACATCCTTGTTCACACAGTGAAATTATGTTTCCAAACCAGCTCATTATCTGATGTATTCAGTCCAGTGCCCAATCCCACCAGATTATGGTCCTGGAATCAAATGTTTCTATACATGCATGTAGAACATGAATGTAAAGCTCAATCGATTCTTTTGGGGGAGTGGGGCTTTTGATGGTAGCAACTAATGCTGCTAATCAAATCTTTGATTTGAATGCAACAATAAATTGGATAAAGTGTGAAACAGCCATTTTCTCCTTCAATTATGGGGTATCATATTTTCTTTTTCCTTATAATTATCCGAATTACAAGGAAAACAAGAATAGGCCATTTGCTCCTTTTGTGTCCAAAAGAAATAATTATTTATCTTAATTGACATTTTCTGTTGATTGTCCTTGCGCTGCAGTTACGGTTCTGCAGTACCTGTGCCTCCTGCTGGTTGGCCAGTGCCTCCTCGTCCGCAGCCTTGGTATCCACAACATCCTGCAGTTTCCATTCCTCCTCCTGCTCCAGTGGGTTATCCTCAACAGCCTTTGTTTCCCGTGCAAACTGTAAGGCCTCCTCTAGTGCCAACTGCATCACCCTCGCTTCAACCTCCACAAGTAGTTCCTCCTGGAATACAATCATCTACACCACCTGTTCCTGTATCTCAACCATTGTTTCCTGTTGTTAATAACAGTACACCTACTCATAGTTCACCATTTTCGGCTCCTACTCCATCAACAAGTATTCCGGTTAGCTCTTCAGCAGATATTAAAGGTTTAGCTGATGCCCATTCAAGTGCTAACACATCTATCACCAACAGCTACCATGTCCCAAGCATGCAAGGTTCAATTAATCTCTCTCTCAACTTGTGTGTGAGCACATCATGCATTTCACTTCCATGCTTAAACTTCCTCTAGTTGTGGTTAGAAAAGATAGTTTCTGCATCAACTAGTATTTGAGGGGTATATTTTACTATTTGTGTACTTATTACTTTGCTGTGGAGGTTCGTTGGTATTGTTTTAAGTCTAGAATTTTTGTTGTAGGATTCATAATTGAAGATCAACAAGTTAGATTTATGTCATCCTGGCAAATGCATGCTGTTTCCAAAAAGTTCAACTTTTATATCCCATTCCAAATTCATGGTAATTAAGTTGATGTATGTCATCTTTGCAGGTGGGACATTAACTAATTCACATTCTTATGCCTCTGGTCCAAATACTGGTGGTCCTTCAATTGGACCACCCCCTGTAATTGCAAATAAAGCTCCTGCAACCCAGCCAGCTGTTAGTGAGGTCTATTTAGTTTGGGAGGATGAAGCACTATCCATGGTTAGTTTTTTTAAATGCAATTAAAGGGCGGTTATCTCTTTTATTACTGCTAGACTTGTTAATTCTGCTAATAATTTGAAATGTATACAGGAGGAGAGAAGAATGACCTCAGCAAAGTATCAGGTGCATGATGAAACTAGCCAGGTAAGTTATAACTACCTCTATAATATATGGAGTTGATTTGTACATCTAACCAGATGGGTAGGCTTTATGTTTCGTGTTTTCAGATACAGTTTGTTACGCTTTGTTACCTTTTTAGAGAGGTATTTTCTATATGAATTCCAATTTTTCTGTTTTTCCTCACAAAAATGAAAATTATTCACTAAGAAGTATGGTAGCTCTTTGTCAATTATCTTTTTGCTCCAATTATTGGATGATGGGCATGTTGTTTATTTTAAACTGCTATTTCTCCGGTTTGCACGCACTGCCTCCAACTATTGTGGGCGTCAAAAGATTCAAGTAGGTATTTACTTATATTTGCTGGTACTTAGTAATTATTATTTTGACAAGCTTGCTGGAAACAAGTAGAGGATTCTTGAACCTAATGTCATACTCAGTTAAAAGAATTAAAGTGTATGTATTTGCTTTCCTAAAATATGGATTAATTTTGTTGTTATTCATTCTCCCTATGCTTGATTCCTAAGTGTGGGGGTTTGCATGGAACAAGCTCATACCCCACAGATTTTTTCCATTCATAGCGTTACAATTTATTTTAATGATCGAACAGTGAATTCAGGCTTTGGCCCAGGTCAGCTTCTTTTGCAAAGTTTGGAATCTTTTGCGTAGGGGCTATTTTCAAGAGATGTGGTTTCTCCAAATGGAATGTAGCCACAGTTCTCTGATCATATTGTTCCCGTTTGTGTTTCAGATGAGCTCAATCGATGCAGCCATAGACAAAAGGATATCACAAAGTGGACTTGCTGGTCGTATGGCATTTTAGATCAACTGGATGCGATGAACCCGCTGCTGGAATCTATATTATAGATGAATAACTTTTGATCGTCATTGTGGAACATTAAGTTGCTAAGAGGAGCCTCAGTCAATCTTACATCATTAATTTCCTTAGGTCTGGATATGGTCTTGTATTCTTTGCAAGAAAGTGAGGTAGAAAAAGCCATTTTCTTATTGATCATGTTCTGAAGGTGGGGAAATTTTTATTTCTAATTTTTATTTTTACTTTTATTAATTTATTTGTTGCTGGATTCATTGTAACCCTGTTGGATTATAATTTTGGTTCTAGTTTCTCATTTGTCACCGGGACCTTATGTTTTATAGTTTATACTATCATAACACAATCTTTGGTTTAGTGAAAGAGACGTTGCTCAACTTGTGAAGTATATTTGCATGTGGAATGTAATCATGCAGCATAGTGCAAGTATCGTAAGCTTGTCCATTTGATTATTTGTCCGTATATCTGTTGGATTTTGTTTAAAAATTGAATAAATTTGGAATGAAAGAAATAGCTTTGGAAATTTTGAGGGTTTGCTTGAAGTAAAAATGGCACAGTTATTGGTGAAAGTACTAGTCATTGAGTAGGAGTGTGTGGGTGTGTGATAAACACTTTGGGAGTAAAAGTATTAAAATTTTTTAAATGCTGAATTTTTGAAGTCAAATACTAATGCAAGTATACCAACTGTTTGTATTATAAGTATTTTTTGAATGTTAATAAAATTGAATGGTTATGAGAAATTGATGACATTTATTCGTTGGTTTAAGACATTTGAATTATATAGTCTTACTAAGGATGGCAGAGACTGAATTTGGGATTGAAATCTTTAAATTCATATTTGAAATACTAAATTAGTTTTAAATTATATTCTTTTTTAAACTTGCAATTGAGTTATTTATGGATTTTAAATGAGTTATAAATTAATCTAATAAAAAATAAAAAATTATAATATTAGTTTTAAAAAAATTCATAAAATACATTAATTAAAATCATATTATAAATTTAAATTTAATAAAAGATTTTTTTATTAAAATTAAACTCATTTTTAATTTAAAACTAATAAAAGTAATTCATAAATAGTTAATATCAAACTTAGATAACATAATTACAAAGCAATACAATTATACACAAATGATTTTTCTTAGACTTGATTTAAAATTTAAAAACAAATCTTACAAATGAATTTATATTGACATATTATAATTTTAAGATAAGTCAATTTACCAATTAATTGAATTAATAACATTAAAAGAAATCAATCTCTATCATGTTAAGAAAATAAACAAAAAAGTTAAAAAAAATTCTCATTTATCTTAAAATATTAATATTATTTATTTAAGTAATATAATATCAGTGAAATAAAAATTAAAGAGAAATCGAAACATATCGTTTGAGAATCAAAGAAATATTTAATAAGTATAAGTTAATATTTTATGAGAATAGAAAATTAGAGGTATCAAATGTGTGGGACGATGTTTATAAGACAAATGAGAGTGAGAATAATTAATGGATTGAAGAAGAAATAAAAATTATTTTTTCAAATTTTTATTTAAGGTTGCAATTAAAGCAACATTATTTGATCTTTTTTTTAAGAAAAATAAATATAAATATTTGCAGATATCCATTAGGGTATCCGCTGATATTTTACAAAATTCATATCCATCCCAAACTCGTTGTAACTTTTAACTTTACATGCCAAATTCATCCAAAATCTACTTTAAACATTATCAAATCTTTTTAAATAAAAGCGCATTCTAACAAATTTACGGGTCATTTTATTATCTAAGTCTTACACATCACAAGTATTATTTTAATGTATAAAAAATTGTAAATTTTCAATTTCAACTGTTGCAACTTTTTTTTTATTTATATTTCTTTTTGTAATTATTTAATTTTATTGAAAAAGTTATTTTATTAGGCTACAATATCCATCCTTTTTAACACATGATGACTTATTTAAGTGGTTAAATATACACCTCAAGGGTTCGAATCCCCAATAAATATTGAGACTTCGTATCTAGAATAGATAATGTTGGTAGAATAGATAATAAAGGATTTATACTTCATTAGTAGAATAGATAAGGTTGGATATGTGTTCGGGCGTGGCCTATAAAAGAAATCAAGCATTTACTAGAATAGATACGAGAGCTTTGCATCATCTATTAAAAAAAAAAACAACTCACTCTTTCAAAAATTACTAAAGAAAGAGGAGTCTCTACTTCATGAGTAGAATAGATAATGTGAGGTATGTAGTGGGTTAAGAGTATAGATAAGGGAAGAGAAGACATTGGCAGATTTGATGGTCTAAAATATATAGGAAAAAAAAAAATTGAAATTTTGCAACAATGTATTTGAGAGAGATGGAATTAAGGCTGTAAATGTACCGTTTTTGAAGACTAATTCTTTCTGCCACTTTTTCTCCCACTTATTATTGTATTCAATTTTTAAGAAGAGATATATTTTTTAAATTAAGTTAATGAAATAGAACTAATGGGAAGTTTTCTTGCCAGCACGCCAGTTTGGTTAAATCATGTGCAAGTACGTACATTGATTGATCTAGAAATATGTCTAACAACAATATGAGCCACCTTCTTCGTAGATTCTCTAATTTCTTTGACTAGCAAACCAACCTTTTTTTAGAGACTTTATTTCTCCGTTGATCAGCTTGACAATATTTAGTGCATTGGATTCAACTATTAAAGAGTGAAAGCTTGTAGTCACTGTTATCTTAAAAATGTTCAAACAATAATTAACATGGTTACTAATTATTATATAAAATATAATTTTTGAATAACAAAAACACAACTAACTAATATTGTTAGTAATGAAACATAATATTATAATGAGGCAATCAACTAATTAATCATCCAACACAATATACAAAATAAAAAAAACACTAAATTTAATGAGGTTAGTAATATTGTTTACGTCTTCGAGCGCCGTTAGAACAGATTTACTATTTTTAAAGAGAAATTACAAATTTTTTGAGTTACAATACAAATTCTAAACTATTAAGTCAAATTATAAATACTCAAATAGTAAGACTAATACTATAATTATCAAAACAATAAAATATTACTTATAAATACTTAAAAATAAAGAGAAAATTTAAACGATTACAAATTTCAGAGGCTTATATGTAAAATTATTGAACTATTAAATTTTCATTAAAAGATCTTACAACTAAAGGGGGGAAGAATACAACAAATAACCAAGAAGGCCTTATCTTATATAAGTTTAACTAAGCCACCCCCATACTATCTCCCATTAATGTAGGATTAACTCAATTGGTATATAAGTAAATTTTTAACAAATCTCCATTTTAGCAAATATGTCAATCCTCCATAAAACTTCACTTTTTTTTAAAAATTCTTTATCTAAATATAATGCCTCCAAATTGTGTCCAAAAACGTTATCAAACTCAAATTATACTGATCAAGTCCAAATAATAAAACCTCGAACTATAATTATTTGTTCTATATTTATTAGATTTTGTTTAAAAATTGAATAAATTTGCAATGAAAGAAGTAGCTTAAAAAATTTGAGGGTTTGCTTGGTGTAAAAATGCTTGGGCTTTTTTTTTTGAAATTTAAATGTAATATTATAAAAGAGTTTTACAATATTACACGGTAGATTTGTTGATATACTATCAGATAATTATCAGAACGTTTTACATGAATAAGATAAGACATTGTGACTTGTTTGAACTTACTTCTCCAACAACGAAAATATAATAAAGTCTTAAAACAAGATTCATCCCAAAAGGAATATCTATCCTTATTATGGATGAAAGGAATCCAACCTTCAAATAATAGGGATTTAATCTCACAAAGAGAAAAAACTACCTCACAAAGGAGAAAAAACTACCTCACATAGGAGGATTGTTACATAAACAACTACACTAAGTAAAATTATAAAAATACCCTCGCATAGCATCACAATCAAATACATCCAAAATCCAACCAATAAAACCACCAGCAATCAAACACACAGTTGTATAGTATCACTTCGAAGGATTCCGGCAACGGATCTTGGTGGTCAACACTGTATCAGTGAGTTTGGAGCTAAATGAGGGGATGCAATAAAAACAGAATCTTTCGCGGTGGCTCGCCAACAGCACCATCTTATCGGAAACTATCCCGGACCGGCCACCATGGTGAAGACGTCAAGCTGCAGTGTCGTCGGTGAGTGTGGGGGGACAAAGGAAAAGGCAATAGTGGTCGGACCCAGGCGAGGGCCAGCGAAAAAAGTCACGGGATCGAAAAGGTTGATGTTTGCACGGTGGCTGATGCGATAAATTTTTTGTTGGTTGGTAAATAAAAATTTATGTTTATAAAAATAAACGCAGCGAAAACCAGATCGCGTTGTTCATAATTACATGT
The DNA here is from genome assembly GCA_946807835.1 of Ailanthus altissimus. Lineage (NCBI taxonomy): Eukaryota > Viridiplantae > Streptophyta > Magnoliopsida > Sapindales > Simaroubaceae > Ailanthus > Ailanthus altissimus. Next base: position 6,228,303 of record OX327690.1, on the reverse strand, counting down.
ATAGGGATAGAAGATTACTTCAATTCTTCGTTATGACAAATCTTAAATTGAATGGCTGCAATCTTCTCTACTATGCTCAATTTTCAAACTCAACGCGTGTGAGTGCGCGGATCTTTCTTAATCTCTAAAACTACTAATACTCAAATATGAGAGAATGGTATTAACTAAAATTCTGTTTCCACATAATAATACGTAAAAGAATTTTTTTCTTTATGGTTATGGTCACTTTTTCTTATTACATACCTCCCATATATATAGGGATCTCCCTTGAGTATTTAGAATTTGATTAGGATTAGAAAATTAGAGTTTAATTAGGATTTGAGCTAGTAGAGAGATTACAAGACCCATGGACTTCCTAGCTCCAACTTAAAAGGCTTAGTGTTTATTATCTTTTAATACACAAATTCTTCTAAGTTAACCCCACACTATTCTACTAAAAGTTAAAGGCTGTACTCTAGTAATCCATGTTATAAAATAAAAGTCTATTTAATTAAAACTCATTTTAATTAAATTGGGCTTGGTCTTTAGACCAATAATAACCATTTAATTGACCATCTAATTAATGTCCAAAATTAAAGTTAGGCCTTGCAAAAATGTCTTACCTCTTTACTTACTTATTTGCCCATAAGTCACTGAATGCTCTAATGATCACTTTTAATATATCTATATTTGTGAACAAATTTACAAACAAATATTATTATTCAATAAATAATTTATTAAATAAAATGTGGCAACAGATTCTAATGATTAAGTACTGCAAACATCTTAGGTGGACAAATATATGTTCCTACGACCCATGAAATTATATCTCTAAGCTATCGAGGTTTTGACTGTTTTATGTAGATCTCACTCCGTGATAACTCAAAAGATACAACGCATGAATGTAAGTTCATTACCTGCTCAGGATTAAGATTAATTAAGCTTATTAAATCTTTTGTGAATTAAGATCTAGAACATTTAGTTAACTAGATCGAAATTCACTGTAGTCATGTTCAATGTATCATATACATTAGTTACTCTACTCGAAATCTCTACTTCGATGATCAAGGTAAATCACCCACTATAAGAGTAGAAAAACTACAACCTTACATAATGAAATGCCTTTTTTCATTAATGGTTGTGAACATGATTTTATTTATAAAGAACTTGTGATCTATACCCTCTGTATTAGCATCATATGCATAATATATAGATAACAGACTTTATAAATATAAGCTCATCAATGTATGCTCAATTATATGTATGAATAAACTTTATTAATCTAATAATATGTTATTACACGTGCTTTAAGAGCATAAAATAACATAAATTGTCTAACATTTTTCGGTCGCCAAAGGCAAGACAGAAGGGAGGTACTCATCAGTGCTGTGGCCTTGCATGATGGCTTGACTTGATGGCGGTTTGGAAACTCAACCCAAGTGTTGCCGAAGAGTTACCGAAAGGAGAAATGAAGGGACTAAATACCGAAGACGAAAAATTGAACAAAACCTAAAAAACTAATTAAGGACAAAAAACCTAGCCTAATGGTGGTGACAGAGGCCGCTAGAGAGGAAACCGCTGAAGAGGAGGCCGGAGCCCCTTCTCCAACAAAGTTTATTTACAATGTGGGCGCCCTTTGTTAGGTTGAAAGAAAAATATGTTAAGATTTAGAATGTGCGAAATAAAAATGCTTGGGCTTTGAGGCTACAGTTATTGGTGAAAGTACTAGTCATTGAATGTGTGGGTATACGATAAGCACTTAACTCAGGGAGTAAAAGTATTAAAAAATTTTAAATGCTGAATTTTTATAGTATAGTAGAAATGCTTTTATACCAAACTGTTTTGTATTATAAGTATTTTTTTTATTTTATTTTATCAAAATAGGATAGTTACGAGAAATTGAAGACATTTAGTAGTTGGTTTAAGAAATTTGAATTGTATAGTCTTGCTAGGTGGCGGATTGAGTTTGGGGTGAATATTCATAAATTTATATTTTAAAAAATTAAGTACTAATTTTTTTAAAAATTCATTACAGGTTTGGAATATTATTTATTTACAAATTTTAAACGGGTTATAAATTAATATAAAAATTTAAATTATAACATTAATTTTAAAAATAATTATAAAATACATCAATTAAAATCATATCGCAAATTTAAATATAATAAAAGTCTTTCCTTATTAAACTCATTTTCAAATTAAAACTAATAAAAGCAACTCTAATAATTAATACAAATATTAGACAACATAATTACAAAGCAACTCAGTTACATACAAATAGTTTTTTTTTAGACTTAATTCAAGATTTAAAAACACATTTTACAAATGAATTTATATTGATATAATATAGTTTTAAGATAAGAAAATTTACTATTTAAGTCAATAAAATATTAAACATTAAAAGAGTAAAAAAGTAAAATAAAATGACTATCTATCTCTATCATGTGAAGAAAATAAATTAAGAAGTAAAATAAAATGATTATCAATCTTTATCATATCAAAAAAATAAATAATAAAGTTAAATAAAATAATTATTAATCTCTATCATGTCAAGAAAATAAATACTAACGTTAAATAAAATGATTATCAATATCCATCATTTCAAAAATTAAACAAAAACGTTAAATAAAAAAATTAACTAATTTTTCTTAAAATATTCATACTATTTATTCAACGAATGTAATGTCAATGAGATGAAAATTAAAAAGAAATTAAAATATGTCGCTTAAGAATCACAAAAATATTTGATGAGTGTGAGCTTATAATTTTATGAGAATGAAAAATTAGAGATGACAAAGTTGTGAGACGAAGTTTATATGACAAGTGAGAGTGAAAACATTTAATAAATTAAAAAAGAGATAAAAGTCGTCCTTTTAAATTTTTATTGAGAGCTATAACTAAAATAACATTGTTTGATTGCGTGCAATCGAATCTGAGGTGCTCTCTACGAATTATTGAAATGATGTGAGTTTGGCTGGGCTTGTTTTTTTAAAAAGATAAAAAAATAAATATAAATATTCGAAGATACCCGTTAGAATATCTACAAATATTTTACAAAACCTATACTTATTCTAAATTCATTACAAAATTTAACTTTGCATATTAAATTCACTTCAAATTTGTTTCAAACGTTATTAAATCTTTTTTAATAAAAATAAGTTTGAATAAATAATCATTTTGCTATCGTAAGTCTTACACATCACACGTAGTATCACCATATTTAACTTTTAACGAGTTTACATTGATCCTATGGTAAAATTTCATCATAAACTTTTTCAATCCTTAAAGATCTTGGTCAACAAAATTAGTGTAATTAATGGATTTGTAAATAAAATAATATATATACATATATTAAAATTATTAGTAAAATTTACTAAAACATTATGTATGTAATCTAGGTTATTACTAAGAGTTTTTAACTTTATTTCTATCTAAAATTTCAACTACTTCTATCAGGCTTTTATTATTATTTATTATATATGCAATTGTTCAAGTTATTATCTAAATTCATAATTAGGTCTACTGTTAAGTTGGCTTTGTTATTTTCACTATGTAGCTTGTGTTCATAATTTTCACTATTTATATTGCATAAAACTTCAAAATTTTCATTTAAATTACTCTTGATTTTTTACATTACTATTTAATTCCAAATCTAAATAATCAAGTTTTCTAAAATGCATAAACTAGTCAATTCTTCAATTTTTGCTTGTAATGCTAAATTTTGTTTACTACTTTTAAGATTTCGTCTAACTTATTATTGTATTTAACTTTTAAGAAGAGATATATTTTTTTTGGAAAGGAAATTCATTATGTTAATGAAACAGAACTAACGGGAAGTTTTCCTACTAGCAGTTTACATTCGAATAGTTAAAAACCAGTTTAGCTAAATCATGTGCAAGTACATTGATTGATCTAGAAATATGTCAAAAACAATTTGAGCCATCTTCTTAATAGATTCTCTAACTTCCTTGACTAACCAACCAACCTCTTTTAGAGATTTTATTTCTCCATTGATTAGCTTGACAACATTTAGTGCATCAGACTCAACTATCAAAGAGTGAAAGCCCATAGTCACAGCTTGCTTCAGGCCATAGAGGATAGCTTCAACTTTTACACATTTTACGTCTCAATTACTAAATTTGTTGAAAGTTACCATTTCCAATACATTTCTCTTGTCATCTCTGAAAATAACTCCTAGGTCCATCCTATGCTCATCCTTTCTCAAGGTTGCATCCACGGTCATCTTTATCCATCCTGGAAAAGGATCTTCTAATATTGCGTTTGAGAATGAACTAGTAGTAGGATTCCTTAGTCGAGTGTTTTGACCAAGAGGCCAACTTAACTCCAAGATGCTTTTTGCCTTATTGATAGTTCTTATAGGATCTTTAGTTTTATTTTTCTTCATAAAATTGTTTATAGCCTTCCAAATTGCCTAGAAAATCACTTTAGATAGTTCCTTATCTGTGCTACTCTTTAAGGCACTCTCCAGAAAGTCACAGAGATTCTCCATTTGCAAACCTTTAATGAGAGTAGCAAAGTCTTTTAACCTCTATACCTTTTTTGCTAGCTTACAAGTAACTAAAGCATGTAAGGTGTTTTCTAGTGCCCTATGTGGCATTTACTACAAATTGGGGTAGGCTAAACCTTTTTAGTTTCCAAAGACTTTGCTATAAGAAGGAGCTTCTTCATGGCTCTCCACAAGAGGATTTTTACTTTTGGAGGGATTAAGGATTGCCATAATTTCTTTCAAAGGCTAAAGGAGTTTTTAGATGACTTAAGCCAGTGTGCTTGCTTCTTCTGCAAGGCTATATAATAGCCACTTCTAACTAAGTAGATACCCCTTTTGTCATAGTGTTAATAAAGCACATCATCGGATTTTCCTTGGGATAAAGGGATTCTTAGGATGTGACTAACTTCAAGATAAATGAAAATATGTCTAATAACATCTTCTCTTTAAGTATTCTCCTAATTGATAAGGTTGTCAATAGTTCCATCCTCTGGTAATGTGGAAAGAAAAATTGGTTGAGCATAGACTCTCTTGGAATCCAATTCCTTTTAAATTTTTTGACTTTGTAGCCATTTCCAATGATCCACCTAGTACATTCCTCTAGATTTTCCTGCCCTAAACTAAGTTTTTCCATATGAAGGATGGATTGGTTATTAGCTTGGCGTCCATGAAAGAGGTATTTTTGAAGTACCTGACCTTGATCACCTTTATTGTCAAAGACTCTGGATTTTTCAAAATTCTCAATCTTTGCTTTGCCAAGAAGGCTTAGTTGAAGCAAATCAGATCTCTAAAACTAATAGCTGCTTGCATTTTCCCATTGCAGAGCTTTCCTCAGCTTGCCTAATGAACCTTCTTGTTGAAAATATGAAGATGAATCAGACACCTAAATGTGAGGATGACATGGCACCATTGCCAACTAATCAACTAGTGACATAGCAGTGTAACAAACCAGAAGAAACATGACAAAACCATAGGAGAAAGGACAGCAGCACCAGAAAAAATGAAGGCTGCACACCACAACAGCAAGGACAGTAATATCAGCAGAAACAAAAAAGTGAGTGTTGCACATCACAGGCTGGCATACACAGCTCAGGAGGAAGGACAACAATGAGGTGTAGCAATCCTAATGATGAAGGTACAACAAGGGCTCATTTAACGATGGAGATCATATGGAGTACTAGGGAAAAGCCAAAATTATAGGGCAGTGTTTAGTGTAAGAATCACAGCAGAATACCCTCTGTAAATTGATATAAAATGGTGTCTTATAGAATGTAAATGTATATACTGTTACATTGGATATAATACATAAAAACACAAAAGACTCAATTGAGCATTCATTCTTCAAATTTAACTTGGTATCAGAGCTAACTGATCAATGGCATCGAGCTCTTCAACAAATCAAAACACACCAAACAGCACCATCTTTGCCCTATACACCAGCATGCCTGGAAATTCATTTGTCTTTTCAGCACCTATAAAGCTAACCAACACAAATTACCTGCCGTGGAAATCCCAAGTGATTCCCAGCATAAGAGGAAATGGTTTGATGGCCTTCATTGATGGTAGTAAACTAGCCCCAAGACAATAGCTTGTCAGCATTGACAATGACAGCACTGTTATAACCACAGAAAACCCAGATTTTCAAAAGTGGATGATGCAAGACCAGAACCTGATGTCTTGGTTACTCTCTTCACTGTCAGAAGCAATGTTAGGAGCTGTGGTAGAATGCTCAACCTCATTTGAGCTCTGGTCAACACTGGAGAAGCTCTTTGCATCACAGTCCAAGGCCAGACTGATACATCTCAAAAATCTCATTCAATCCAACAAGAAAGGATCAATGAGCATGACTCAATATTATATGAAGATGAAAGGCTTGGCTGAGTCACTCAGATGTGCAGGGTGTGTTATTAATGATGATGAACTTGTAGACTACATTCTAAGTGGTCTAGGAAATGAGTATGACCCTGTATTTGTGAATATCACCTCAAGGGCTGACAAACTACCTCTAGCTGATGTCTATGCCCTTCTTCTGAACCAGGAGCACAGGCTTGAGCACAACCTTGCCACTGACATGTATGATAGCCCAGCATATTTTAATGCCAACTTTACTCAAACCAATTGGAATCAGAAGAAAGGCTGGTTTGCCAAGGCAAAAAACAATGGTGCTCAAGGCTCACAAAGTGCTCATTACCAAACCAGTGGCCACTTTGGGAACTATACTGGACATGGTATCCCACAAGGCAGAGGAAAAACTCAAGAAATAGTAAAGCAAGACACAATTGTTGTGTGTTAGATATGCCACAAACCTAAGCACACAGCAAATGAGTGCTGACATAGGTTTAAGAAGGACTTCACTCTAAAGGTAAGTCAGAATAGTCAGCCAAGAAGAGCTTACATAGCTACAACTAGAAATCATGGTATCTTGATAGTGGAGCAACCCACTATGTCACCAACAACATGAACAACCTCAAACTCAGCAACCAGTACCAAAGAGATCAGGAGCTCAATGTAGATAATGATCAAAACTTACCTATTACAAATATTGGCAGCACAACAATTACAGCTCTATCACACACTTACACCACAGATCTAAACTTGAATAATGTATTACTTGTGCCTCACATAACCAAAAATCTGATCAGCATCTCAAAACTTCTGCATGATAATGAAGTTACAGTTGAATTTAACAAATCTCAATGTGTGGTGAAGGACATGAAACAGGGGAAGGTGATGCTTCTGAGAGTGGCTAAAGAAGGGCTATACCAGCTGCAGTGTCAACCTAAGGTGTCAAGTCAAAATTCGAGTCCTATATCTGTCAAACCAACCATTTCAGAGTCATTGTTCTGTGTCACTAGTCCTGAGTCAATGTTTTGTGTGAGTCAAGTAGCCTTAAATGGCAACAACAGTTCCTTGAGATCAATCTGCCAAATAGAACTTCTTCATAGAAGATTAGGGCACCCTAATGTAATGGTACTCAAGGAGATTATATTAAGTTGTAAAGATCTTCTCAAAATGAAAAATAATGACACTGCAGACATTAAACTCCCTTTTTGCTCAGCCTGTCAATATGGTAAAGGACATCGATTATCCTTCAAAGAAACAGAAATCAAAACAGAACATCCCTTAGAAATAGTGCATGCAGATCTATGGGGACCAGTCCCTATCACAGTAAACAAGAGCTACAAATATTATCTGACCCTAGTGGATGACCACACCAACTTCACCTAGACATATCCCCTTGTAAACAAATCAGAAACAATGTCCAAATTTATTGCCTTTAAGACCAAAATTGAAAAGCTCACCGGACACAAAATCAAGAACCTACAAAGTGATATGGGTGGGGAATTTAGAGCCTTAGAAGCATACCTGAACTCAGAGGGAATAAATCAAAGATATTCATGTCCACATACTCACCACCAAAATGGAAAAGTAGAAAGAAAGCATAGGCACTTAACCAAAACAGCCCTAACACTTCTTGCACAAGCAGTCATGCCTCTTAAATTTTGGTGGAAAGCTGTCCACACTGCCACCTACCTAATAAATAAATTACCCTAAAAAAAATTAAACTATAAATCTCCTTTTGAGAAACTGTGGGGTCATACGCCAGACTACTCCTTACTCAAAACTTTTGGCTATGAGTGTTACCCTCACTTAAGACTCTACAACACCAACAAATTTGATTTTCATACTAGTAAGTGTGTGTTCCTAGGATACAGTGATAAACATAAGGGATATGTGTGTCAAAACTCTTCAGGAAGAATCTACATTGCAAGACATATAGTCTTCAATGAAGAATCCTTCCCTTATCTGTCTTGCTCACAGTTTAAATTTCATAATACTAATGATGAAGTCTCTTTTGATCGAACAATTCAGCAATTCATATTTATTGAACCCCATACAGTCAGTCAATCAGCTGGTCTGGAACTGTCAACTGGTAACCCCTCAGATATTGATCAATCCATCACTTCACCAATTCCACAGAACTCAAAAAACAACACAGATGACTCAAACATTGTACAATAAAACACAACCTTAAACCCACCATTAGAAATACAAAACCTGCAGCCATATCAAAATCAAAACACTCACCCCATGACAACAAGGTCCAAAGCTGGTATTTTCAAACCCAAAGTCTACTTAAACACTGCACCTCAACTTCCATGCACACTAACATCCATTCATGAAGCTCTGCTAGACCCAAACTGGAAAGAGGCTATGAATGAAGAATACATTGCTCTTCTCAAGAACAAGACATGGACCCTAGTGCCTCATTCACCCAACATGAGGATTGTGAGAAACAAATTGGTTTTTAAAGTGAAGCACAAAGCTGATGGCTCAGTTGAAAGGTACAAAGCCAGGCTTGTGGTCAAGGGTTTTCATCAAACCCCAAGACTAGATTATAATGAAACCTTCAGCCCTGTTGTGAAACTATACTCCATTAGAATAATTCTGTCTTTAGCTCTGAGAAATGGGTGGAAACTCAGACAAGTGGACATCAAAAATGCCTTTTTGAATGGTGACCTAACAGAAGATGTATACATGGATCAACCACAAGGATATGAAGACCCCTCGAAATCAGGTTTTATCTGCAAACTGAACAAGGCCTTATATGGCCTTAAATAGGCTCCAAGAGCCTGGTTTGAAAAATTAAAGGGAGCTTTAATTCAGTGGGGATTCACAGGAGCGAAGATAGATACTTCACTGTTTTTCAGCAGAACAGAAGAAGATGTCACACTGCTGTTGATATATGTTGATGACATAGTCATCACAGGGAGCAATGAAATGATAATTTAGAAGTTGATTGAGAACCTGAAAGCCAAGTTTGCTCTAAAAGACCTAGGTGAACTGCATTTCTTTCTTGGAATAGAGGTGACAAGATCAAGAGACACAATATTTCTGTCTCAATCCAAGTATATCAGAGAACTCCTTCAAAAGACAAAGATGACAAGCTGCAAGAGGGCTCATACACCACCGTGCTCAGGGATTAAACTGACCAGAACAAGTGGAAGACCCTTTCACAATCCAACCCTTTACAGAAGTGTGATAGAGAGCCTTCAATATGCTACCTTGACAAGACCAGAATTGGCTTTTGCAGTGAATAAACTAAGCTAATTCATGAGTGCACCATTAGAGGAACATTGGATCTCCTATAAAAGAGTCTTAAGATATTTGAGCAACACTGTTGACCATGGCTTGACATTCAAAAAATCAGTTTATTTAGGTGACAACCTAATCTCTTGGAGCTCAAAGAAACAATCGGTGGTATCAAGATCAAGTGCAGAGTCAGAGTATAGAGCCATAGCAAATGCAGCAGCAGAACTCAGCTGGATAAAATCATTAGCTCAAGAACTGAAACTGGAACTTAAAAGCATACCAATACTCTACACCGACAGCTCAAGTGCTGCTTCTATGGCCTCAAATCCAGTATATCACTCAAGGACCAAACATATTGAGATTGACATACACTTTGTCAGGGATAAAATGTGTAATGGTGAATTAGACATCTGATTCATTCCAAGTTTGGAGCAACCTGCTGACATCCTAACTAAAGCCCTCAACAGTGATAGATTCTGCTATTTGAGAGACAAGCTAAAGGTCCAAACTAAAACCTTTAGCTTGAGTGGGGATGTTGAAAATATGAAAATGAGTCAGACACCTAAATGTGAGGATGATATGGCACCATTGCCAACTAATCAACTGGTGACATGGCAGTGTAACAAACTAGAAGAAACATGACAAAACCATAGGAGAAAGGACAGCAGCACCAGGAAAAATGAGGGCTGCACACCACAACAGCAAGGACAGCAATATCAGCAGAAATAAAAAAGTGAGTGTTGGACACCACAGGCTGGCATACACAACTCAGGAGGAAGGACAACAATGAGGTGTAGCAATCCTAATGATGAAGGTACAACAAGGGCTCATTCAACGATGGAGATCATATGGAGTACTAGGAAAAAGCCAAAATTATAGGGCAGTGTTTGGTGTAAGAATCACAGCAGAATACCCTCTGTAAATTGATATAAAATGGTATCTTATAGAATGTAAATGTATATACTGTTACATTGGATATAATACACAAAAACACAAAAGACTCAATTGAGCATTCATTCTTCAAATTTAACTCTTCTTTTCTTGCTCTCCTTTAAATCCCTACCAAAAATTAGCAAACAACTTTTGGATGCCAGTACATAAACTCTATGGAAGCTTGAAAACACTCATTGCATATGTAGGGATAGCTTGAGCTATAGCCTTAATTAGAACCTCTTTCCCTCCATTTGAAGACAATCTCTTATTCCACTGGTTGACCTTGGTAGATACTTTAAGCTTGATATCATTAAAGAACCCTCTTTTGTTTCTACCCATTATAGACTCTATGGAAGCTTGTAAACACTCATTGCATATGTAGGGATAGCTTGAGTTATAGCCTTAATTAGAACCTCTTTCCCTCCATTTGAAGACAATCTCTTATTCCACTGGTTGACCTTGGTAGATACTTTAAGCTTAATATCATTAAAGAACCCTCTTTTGTTTCTACCCATTATAGAAGTCATACCAAGGTACTTTTCATGCATTGAGACCCTTCTTATCTAAAGCAGATCCTGGATTTACTGAGCTTGCACTTGGGGGATATTTGGGTTGCAGAACAGAGATGATTTTTCAAAGTTGATAACTTGTCATGAAGCTTTAGAGTACTTGTAAAATAGTTGCTTGAGTTTGTTACACCCTTGATCAATATCATTAATGTATAAAAGGATATCATTTGCAAAGAGAAGGTGTGACACATACAAGGAGTGGATGAATATGAACTTATGCTTCTGCTTAGAGAATTAGAGTTGAGAGGGCTTCTGCACAGATTAGGAACAAATATGAGGATAGAGGGCAACCTTGTCTAAGACATTTTTTAGGGCGAATAAGGCCCTTGATTTCCTATTGATTAGTATTGAAAAGGAAGTAGAGGAGATGTAATTCATAACAAGATCAATCTATTGATTGGAAAAACCAAGCCTCTCCATAAAACATTTCAGGAATACCTATTCTAGCCTATCATAAACTTTATTGATATCAAGTTTAGGTAACATGTTCTCCCTATCTTTTTGTTCTAAATTTTGTGTAAACAATCATAACCTAGGATGGTGTTATCACTAATCAATCCATTTAGTAAGAAAACACTTCGATTAGGTGAAATAATAATATTTAGTACAAGCTTAAGTCTATTTGCAATAAAAATATGGCTTACATTACATAAGCTTATTGGTTTAGCCTAGTGTGGATTCTGCTTCGTAGGAATTAAAGAAATTAAAGTATAAGTAAAATTTAAGATATCACCTTGATGAATGAGAATGCTTAGGCAAATGTTAATTGTGCTGTGTCCATTTGATTTCCATTGTGTTTGGTTGAAGCTTGCTGAAAGGTCATCTAAGCCTAGAGCCTTTTCTAGATTAGTCTGCTATATGGCTTTCACAACTTCCTCTCAGTTGAATGGTCTGCATAGCTCTTGGTTAATCTATTCTGTGATTCTGGAAGTTATCCCTTGAGTTGAGTCAATTTGGTCCCTTGTAAATTATGTGGATGTGAACAGGTTATCAAAGTAACCACAAATTATATCCTCCACCTCCTGCTCATCTTCAGTTCACTGACCATGCTCCCTCAATAAGCCTTTTAATCTCATTTTTCTTTCTTTTATTAAATGCCATGGCATTGAACAGCTTGGTATTTTTGTCCCTTGCCTTAATCCAGGTTGCTCTTGACCATTCCTTCCAAAATATCTTTTCCTATTGAAGTTGATCAATTTCCTTTTCCAGATTTCTAATATCGTTAGGAGCCTCAAACTGCTTATGTTCAATTCTACTTTTGTTGAGCTGGTTCTTAAGCGAATATAATTTCCTGTGCCCTCCCTCAAAAGTTTCCTTACCTTATTAACTTAGCCCCTCTTTAACTCTCATAATCCTTTCCATAAAATTAGTAGTGTCATCCACCCTAATACTTCCTCCATTGTTCCAGTACTTATTGACAATTTCTTTACACTTGTCATTAGTATTCCAGATATCTTCATAGTGAAACCTGACTTTTGGTCTCCTCTTGTTTCTAAGACATACTTGAGTCTCTATGGCCTCCATCGAAATTGGGCAATGATAAGATCTTGTGGCTACCAAGTGATAAACTTAGATTCTACCATAAAGCTTGTTCTAATCCTCCGTGCATAAGAATCTATTAAGCCTTTCTTCAATCAAGTTGAGGCTAAACCTTTTGTTACACCAAGTACAGGAAAAACATGGCTTGTAGGTTTTTATTACTTCCTTAAACCCATCAATTGCATCAGCATTCCTTAGGGAACCTCTATTTTTCTCTTTTAAGTCAAGAATTGCATTAAAATCTCCACTGTAAATCCATAGTAGATTGGACAAACTTGCTAACCTTTTAAGAAGGGCCCAAGTATGTCTTTTCTATTTTATCTTAGAAAAACCATATACCCTAGTAAACCTCTATTGCTTATAAGCACATTTCACAATCAAAGCATCAATATGACATTTATTGTCTAATAGTATTTTGACATCAATAATGTTATTCTATAATAACGTTATTCCTTCTCCAAGACCTTATCTGTTAACGACAAAATAGTTTTCAAATCCCAACCGAAACGCTGTTCTTCTCATCACATTCTCAAGCATTTTAGTTTCACAGATAAATACAAGGTTTGGCTTATTTGTTTAAAGAGTGTTCCTTAAGCTTCGAAATGTCTGAGGTCTTGGGAAATGTCTGAGGACTCCCCAGACCTCGGATATTCCAGCTTAGGATTCTCATAATTTTAGGCGGGGCTAATTCTCAGCCTCTACCAAAATGATTGAGTTTGTTACTTTAGTCATGTTAGCTTCACAAGTTCTGTTTTAGTTGATTTTTTGCCTTTTCTATTCTTTTTTTTTATTTTCTGGGCTCAGCACTTTTGTCATTGGGTTCGAATTTGGTTTAGCTATTTCGCCAAGCATAGGCCCTACTGAAGTGGCCTTTTTTGTTTCACATTTCCTTGCAAGCTTCTTCCACCGTTTTAGGGCTTGTTTCTGTATATTCCCTTTGGGCCCATGGGTTAAGACAAATTGGGCTTTTTAAATCATTTCTCCCGAGTCCAAGATTTCCTCCTCAATACCCTTGCTTTTGGCTCCAAAATTTCCACAAAGGGAATATAAATTTCCCGCGCTATTTTGATCTTTTGCTATAGTAGGAACTGCTTACTATCTTTAAGATCTTTCCCATAGATGCCTACACTTCCTAATCCATCACCACTCTTCCCCATCTAGTCTCATTAAATTCCTTGGGTCGTCTCTTACTCTTCTTGGGATCGGTATTCAGTTAGCTCCATTCATTTGTCCGAGTTTGTTCCTGAGTCATTTTGCCCTGTTAGAATACTCAAAATAGTAACTTCTTCATTGGTTCTCTCCTTATTCCTTGAAGCCCTTACATTTGCTGGTTTTGTTGTCTTCACCTATATTGCAGTCGATTCCTAAAAAACTTCTTCCTTTCTATTTTTTGTGCCCTCTTTCTTGTTAGTACTTTGTTTCACTTTTAGTTTCTCCTTTGGTGTAATAATCAATTATTCACAATAGATAAAAATATATATATTAATCATATTTTTTTTGTATGTAAGTGATACTTAATTTATATATTTTTATTACTATTATTTATATAGATTAAAGTTTTATTATTAGTATTGAGTTTATTTATAAGATTTTAAATTTATTTTAGATACAAAATTATAATATTTGAAAAGTTTTAAAAGTTAATTTATAAATATAAAAAAGTAACCTAATAATATAAGACGACCATTTTCTAACCTCTATTTATTTTGGTTGAGCCACCCTTTACGCTTAGAGAGAAAGAGAGAGGGAGAAAGAGAAAAGAGAAGAAGAAGGGAGAAATTGAAGAAAAAATTGTGTTTTAAGGACTTTTAAAATCATAATATGTACTTTTTACCTTTTTTTTCCAATTCTTTGAGGTTATCATATAATTTATTTTTTTTGATATTGATGTTGATTTTATGAAATATATTTAGAATTGTTGATGAATTCGTAGGTAAAATGATGAACTACGATAGATTATAGAATTTCTACATGATAATATTTTAATCCGAGAATTTTATAACTTTTTGTACTCTAATTCTGGTGTTGATATTTGAGAATATGACTAGATATTTTTATGATCATGTGAAACGTTGAATTGTTTATAAATTCCATAAATTTGATTTTTAATGAATTTACAAAAATAATTATAAAATTATGAAAATCTCCTGTTTTTACAGTATACTCAAGTGACGAACTAATTTTGATCTATCAAATGATCTTTACAAATTATAATTTTTTGAAATATGTTAATTTTATATGTCTAGTATAAAATACCGAACTGTAAGCATTAAGATCATTGTATTAAAATTGTTATAATTTTTTAAAGTGTGTCACCTCACTGTAGTATTTTGATTAATAGAAATTTAAAATTATTGAACAAAATAGTTTTAAAATACTTTTAGCATAGTTTTGGAAATGAAACATTTATTATGATATGAGATATGTATCAAGAGTGATTCTATTATAGTTTCATGATTTTTTAAATTGGCAAGTGATATAATAAAATTAGGAGACTGAATTCTGTTCAGTAAATATTTTAATTTTGTCAGGTTAATGATTTGGATTTGAGGGTGATTATAAAATAGATTTTGTAGGAATTATGATATAATATTCATATATGAAAATAATATATAATTCAAGAATGACATATTCTAATTTTAGAATAATTGGACATTATAAAAAATTTGGAAAAATTTCATAAATAACCTTCCTATTTTTTCATTATTCTTTTTTTAACCAAATATAAATTGATTATACTTAATTAACCAAAATTTTCATTTTTAGACATATTTGCCATAATATCAAAAACATAAAATTTCTCTCATTTCTTTCTACCGAACCAAGAATTATATTGATGGCCGAATATTTTTTAAGTTGTTATTGTGAAAATCGAGTATTGCTGAGTATATTTATCACTTCAAATAAAAGAAATAGCCAAATCTTGTAAGTTTTCTAAAATTTTTAAAAAAATTTAATTTTAATTAGAAATTAGATAAAACTTATATTTAAAGTTAAAAATAGGTGTTATTAATGAATTAAATGTGAAAAATGAGTTAGAATGGTGTAAAAGACGTTGAAATCCAATCAAAAATAAAATTTCTAGTATGTTTGGCGAAAACCAAACGGCGGCCGGTGTGGCAGCTGTCAATTTAAGGATCTCCGATGCGCGTAATTGCGCATAATTTTTATTTTTTTATTTTTAAATAATTATTTTGATTTATTTTTAAATAATTTTACTAATTGTCATTTTTTTTTCAAGTCCTATGTAGTATGATACAATTGTTATTTATTTTGGAGGAAAGTGAGAGAGTTCTAATGATAGGGAAGAAAGTTATGTTGATTATAGTAAATTTAGAATTTCGGTTCCGAAAGATATTAATTTTAAAGATCTTTTAAATACAGTATGTTATACCTTGGGAGTCGACAATGTGAACTGTAAGGTGACTTTAAAAATCAAAATTGATACAACGAGGTATAAGTTAAAACCTATTGAGATTAGAAACGACAATGATGTTCAATTTTTTTTTAGCGCCAATAGAAGATCGTACTGTTCTTTATGTGTGGACATAACTTACCCTACTGCTTAGCGGTCTAAGGAGCATGCATTGGTGTTGATACGTGGTACTCCAGAAGGTTCATATAAATTACTTCCTGCATACTGTCATATATTGGAACAACAGAACTCAGGTACAGTTACGCATTTGGAGATTAACGATTGCAAGCACTTCAAATATTTCTTCATGACTCTTGAACCATGTATTAGAGGGTTCCAATCTTCCATCTGATCGATTATTGCAGTTGATGGTATATTTTAAAAAAATGCATACTTGGGAATAATGTTTGTGGTTATTTGCAAAGATGGAAACAACTAAAATTTTTCACTTGCATGGGGTATTGTTGACTCTGAAAATGATGCTTCATGGAAGTGGTTTATAGCAAAACTTCGAGGAGTCATTGGCGATCTTAAGAACTTTATATTTATATCTTATCGACATGCTAGTATCAAGAAGGCCATTAGAGAGGTATTTCCTAATGTATATCATGGTGTATGCATCCATCACTTGAAGTGTAATTTAATAACACGATATAAGATATCGTCGTAGACAACAAAAGAAGGGGGATATTTGGCTTCCTATTTTGTTACTGCCAAGGCGTATCGTATAGCTGACTTTTAAAGGAAAATTAATAAGATGCGAGAAATAAAACTGGAGGCAATGAGATACTTGGAGAAGGAGATTGGTTTTTCAAAATAGGCTCAATCAATGGGAGCATTCAGAAGATATGACATCATGACCACCAACATTGCAGAGAGCATTAACGCTGTTGCGAAAGAAGGACGTAGCATGACGATGACTGTCTTAATTGAGTGGATTAAAGAGTTAATGCAAAGATGGTTTGTTGAGAGATGTGAGGCTGCAGAAAATATGTCAAACTTCTTGACCACTTGGGCCCATGACAAGATTTGAAAGCACAATGATGATTTTGCTTGTATGACAGTGCATACAATAGATCAATCTCATTTTATCGTTAAGGACAGAAAAAGAAATGAAATAATGGACATCTTAGGGAAGTCATGTAGTTGTCAAAAGTTTAATTTGCGGCAACTACCGTGTCCTCATGCACTTGCAGTATGCAGGCAGGTCAGATTCTAGTACCAGACTTTTTATTTGAGATATTACACAACTGAGTCTTTGTTGTGTGCATATAGTGAACCAGTAAATCCGGTTGGTCATCCATTAGATTGGATTGTTCTAGAGGAGTTGAGAGCTGCTGACATCCAGCCTCCTATAGTACGCCGACAATCAGGAAGACGTCGGAAGAATCAAATTCTATCGTAAGGTGAGGCTCCCACGAAGAATGTATGTAGCTATTGTAAGCGGCATGGACATAATCGACAAACTTGTCGAAATCCAATTCCATTACATGGTAGTTGATGTGTTCTTTATGAGTTATATTTGTATTTTTAAGTCATGTAGTTATGGGACTTATTTGACTAATTAATTTGTACTTTGTTACGATTATGTTTAATTGATACGTTTATTATATATTTTTTTTCCATTATCGTTAATAATGCATGCTTTGACTAATTATACATTTACAATAAAATGTACAAAATACATAAAAAAAAGCTTTATAAACATACAAACATTTAATTTTCTTTTACTATTTTTTTGCATATATTCATAAGTCAATTGCCATTTTGATCCTAAAAAATGACCCATGCATAGGACCAAAATTTAGGGGACGACAAAACATCAAAAACTCTATAAACATACAAACATAAACCCCACAATTCTCACTATTCACTGTCTGTTGTGGCACTCCATTCTTTAATCTAATTACATAAAAATGGGTTAAGTCAGGTATAATTTGTTATTGCTCATTAAATCTACAAGCATCTAGGTAATGGGGTAACAACGTAGATAATGGCAGGACATGATTCTCAATCACGCCATCAATAAATCCCTTGATGCTAGAATTGTAGATCACTATTTATCGATGTAAGATGTTCACCTCAGCCATCACCCAATACTGTTAATTGTAGTTGACAGGAATATAAACCTATATAAAATTCAAATAAGTCTTACAAATTGTACTACAAGTTATAAACAAAAATAATAACATTCACACAAAATATTATATTTTACCTTATTAACCTCAATCCACATACGTGCATCGAGTAAATCTTCTTTAGCACCTTAGGCATATGCCATCACTTCATCACTCCATACAATGCTAGTCATGTCATTTTTGTATTTCTCATAAAAGAGTCTAAAAGTCTCCTAAAAATACAAGGCCATCGAATAATCAATAAATATAAAATAAGAAAATATAATTAATTTAATTTAATATTCATAAAGAACTACGAATCCACAGAAGTGGACAATTAGGGTAATGCATTAGTGTAATAGTTTTGCCAAAGCTGAATCACCTTCAAATACTTATTAATATGCTGCATTAACAAACAATTACAATGAGAGATTTCAACACATATAATTACTGTCAAGTGAATGTGTAAATTTAAATAAATAAAATTAAAATGAGATAAAATTATTAAATATATATTTTACTTACAAAGCCATCCAACTAGTTGTGTAGCAATTTCCGTAACCATGTCGGGTTAGCGTCAAGCCCAGGTAAGATGACTACACCCTCATCCTTGTCCATCCAGACCTGAAACTCAACTATGATAGCCGAGTTTATTTGCTACAATGGATTCATGTCTGTTTGAGGTTGTACTTTAATTTCAATTTTCTTTTTTTCATGTATCCTTTGTGGAAATGAATTTGTATATGGGGTGTGCAAATACCATGCAAGCCTATACGGTCTCCCAAATTGACTCACTCCCTTATACGGGGCAGACAAGATCTCAACACTTGCAGGACTGTCAATCAGTGGCTGGGCCAATATATCATGACCAGTAGCTAGGGTTTGAAAATCATGTTGATAGCCTACTGGTGTATTCTCTCCAAACTAAAATATATGTATATATTAAAATAAATCAAACTGCAATTAAGGTAAGGAAAAATTATTGCAATTTTAAATTTATTTTGCTTACTATATTATGGTTTTCGTTCTGTTGGAATTAGCATGACTGCCTAAAGCACATCATCATCTGCTGCATCTGCTGTGTAAGATCGGTTTGGAGTTGATCAATCCTTGTAAAAATTTCATCTCTATCCTTGTCCATTCTCTACAGAAGTGCAGCTTCAGTACACTCAAATCTCTTAATCATCTCCTCCCGCAGTTGCTCAATCTGATGTGTTACACCATGGTCTGCAGATGCACTGTGTTCAGACTATAAGAAACATAACCATAGTTAATGACTTATTTAGAAATATATAAAAATTTCTCTTTAGTTTATCACGTAAATAAGTAATATACTGTTGCTTCTGGCACTGGTGCTGACATTTGTGAGTTTGTCCATTCATATCCATCCCCCTCCACATTCATAACATCATTGTTAGGGTCGCTGAAATGGGCATAGGCCCTGGGGCGCTTACTTTTGCTCTCGCTGTAATCAGACATATTTGGTAAGTCCCCAGCATAACTTTTGCTTGGAATGCCTACACGTTTAACCAGTTGCATAATTGCTTCTTTCTTCTCATGGTCTTTTGGTACTAATTTACGATGTACCGAAAGAACCTATAAATATAATATTAAGTTACGCTTAAAATAAATTAAAAGTTATAAACAATATATTTTTCATTAATATCAGCATATACCAAATCATTCCCTTATATTGTATTCTGAACGTCATCGAACTGTGGAGTCCCTAGAGTCGTCCAATTCAAAATACGAGAGAAGCGATTACCATAATGATAACTAAAAACCTCTCCGCACATTGGAATTGCCTCGAAAATCTATACCTAATATAATTATTTTTCAAATATAAGTTTGGTGTATACAAAATAAATAAATAATTAAGATCAAAAAGTTAAATACAAAAAAATTATGATGTACCAGAAATACGTGCAAAAATTCATACACATTGTAACTCTCAAACTTACTCTGTATAAGCCCTTTCTTATTTATTTTCTCAAGGTTTTGGAATGCAGCATTCTTAAGTGAGTTATGAAGCACAGTCCATGCAATATTACCCCATCGATACTTATTAAACTCATCAAAGTTGTCCACTAAACATAGAACAAAATTTTAAATTCCACTACTCTCATCACGTGGGATCAAAACACGATGCACAAAATAAAATAAACTCAACTTTACTGCATCTGCATTGTCAATATCCTTCAAATTCAAACGTCTATACCATTTATCAAGAAATATGTACGATAAATTTTTTACCCTTGAAAAATATGTATCTCATAATCGAGTGCCCAATTTTCTATTCAGCTATTGGGTGGGAGGGTAATCTCGCATTTGTAGTCCGGTTATTAGTACAAACTCTTGCCAGCTAAATCAGATGCGTTTTCTTCCTATGTAAAGCCACATCTCATCTTCTAAATTAAAGGTATGCACCTCACGTAACAATAACTCGTACACCAAAATACCAGAGAATGTCAAATCTGACATATCTAAGAAATACCCTATACATGTCTGCCTAAATAATATTTTTTGATTTTTTGTAAGTTTATCTTTTATACAATTTAGACCCCACATATTCGCATAAGCCGTCACTGATGCACAAAAATATATATGCTCTGAAATTTTATATTTTTTCGATACGTTCTCTTTCCTGTAACAATTAAGAAAATAAATAAAATTAAGAAATTAATATTATGAAAAATAATAACAAGCATACATATATTTTAAATAACATACAATATGATTTACCAAATAAAATTCACAAACAATTAATTTAACAGATATAAAATCAACATATTATAATAATTAATTACTAACATATTAATCAGCATATTATAATAATTAAGTATATATTAAAATAAAAATAATAATATATAAATTATAATTACAAAAGATACTCATTAAATAATAAATAATGTTACAAACCAAAATTAATGAGTCGTTTAAGTAACTTATTAATTAATATTAATTAATTACTTAATAGATCCATTCCTTCTAAATTAGATTTTATTTAATTTAAATAATATTACATTTAATTTTAATTTTTTTAAAAAAAATTAATTTAATATATTTAATTTAAATAACATTAAATTTATTTTATTTTATTTAAATAAAATTAAATCTACATTTACAAAAATTAATAAATTATTTTACGCCATGTGGCAGCGTATACAGTCGCCACGTGGCGCAACAGTGCAGCATCGGTGACATTACGTCCGCGATGCTCCTTAAGGGCGCATCTCAAGCGCGCATCGCGGGCTTGAGATGGCCCCGAGATTGGCAACGGCGGTCGGCCGCCGTCTGCATCGCAATAATACACCCAAAAATCTCATTTTTTTATATCTATTTTCAACGTTTCTTACACCATTTTAACCCATTTTTAACATATAATTCAATAATTTCACTTATTACTAGCTTCAAATACAAATTCTAATAATTTACTAATAATTTTTTAAAGACATTTAAAATTTTATAAAAGTTCAACAAAACTTACTAAAAATCGTCCATTTCTTTTGTTTGAAGTGAAAAATATGTATAAGCCTTGATCTATGCAATGATAACTTCAAAATTTTTGATCTGAAAGTTTAATTTTTTTTGTGATAATTTTCAGTGGAGATTTCCCAAATAAGTTTGAATTTTGGTCTTATGACAAATGTGTCCAAAAATGAAAATTTTGATTAATAAAGTATAATCAATTTACATTTGGTTAAAAACGAATAATGAAAAAATA
Organism: Ailanthus altissimus; assembly: GCA_946807835.1. NCBI lineage: Eukaryota > Viridiplantae > Streptophyta > Magnoliopsida > Sapindales > Simaroubaceae > Ailanthus > Ailanthus altissimus. Next base: position 6,206,426 of record OX327690.1, on the reverse strand, counting down.
GGAGGGTTATTTATAAAATTTTTCCAAATTTTTTTTATTAATTGCAAGTGGTCAAAATTGATAAGTTTTGAGAAACTAAGTTATTGAACCAATTTGATATGATTTGTGTAACTTTTGTGAGCTATTTAAAGTTTTTTATGTGAATAGTAATACTTATGAAAGGATTAATCTTCATTGATAGGTTAAGGAGAATTAAGCATTGTGTTTCAAAAGTGTTGAGAGATAAGTATACTAGATTTTCACTGAAATTACAATAAATATAGTAATTGTTTATGCATGATTTTGTGAATGTACTTTGAGATGCATTTATGCTATGTCAAAGTATATTTTGATATAAAAATGTGAATAACATATGTTTATGAACGTGAACATTGACATTATGTATGGACATAAATAGCATTTATGTGTTTAACAAAGAAAGTTTTTGAAGTAAAATATGTCCATAAGATATGTTTTGTACTTTGAGGATGCTTGAACTCATTATTTGCTTGGTTGACATCTTATGTGATATGTTGAGCCTTTATGTGTGGCATTTCCTTCGAAATTGGTATATGTGATATGTGTCCCTTATGTGAGAGGAATCACCGATGATTAGCTCAAGGTATTAGATGTATGGGACGGCAATATGTAACGCTATACACTCTAGTTAAAATTATGAGGGAGCGGTAGTGGTGTCCCACCTTAAAATAGATAATATCACAATGAAGCTTTTTGGGGGTGTGGACAATGATACATAATACACATTAACCAAAGTAAAATCGTGAGGGGGACAACGTGTCGTAATGCTCCAAAACAAAAATTATTGGTGCTTAAAGCCTATAACTATTATATATGTATGTTATTATATTGTAATATGTGAAGTCCTACTAAGTGATGGTTGGGTGATGTTAATCTTATTATAAATTTGAAAGAATGTTAAGTGTTTACTTAACATGTGATTTTGATAAGATGTTTTATTATGATCCATCATGGCATATCATGCTCATGTATTGTGTATACGTATATGTATTTTAGTATACTAAAACTAGTATACTTACTGCATTTTATACTCATTATAGTTTATTGTGATTTTAGGTAACTAAGATACATACGTGTTTAGTAGATTTGGTAAAGCTTCTACTGTCACTTAATTCATTAGGTTGCTAGGTATTTAATTTATGAACATGTAGTTTGAGATATTTGTTTTATCCTTATTGAATAAATACTTAAGCATTATTTTATTAAGTGTGATTGTATTTGGTTTATGTGTTAGGGTTGGTGCTTACATGCCATCCCTGAATGTACATATACTTGTGTATTTATACAAGTGTACATTTCCATTAAATTGCTAATACCTAATTTATATAGTATTATGCATGTAACATTACAGACATTGTAGATCTGAAGGAGTTTGGATCAGATCTAAAAGGTTTAGATAAGGGCTCATAGTTAGCCACGCTGAGAGATATAATTGCTAAATGTTAGCACAGCTAAGTGTTAGCTGGTTATAATACTCAGCAGATCCAAGAGTTAGAGCCTTGTTTGTAATGAGACATAGACCTTGGAATATACTAGTAACTGCATAGTTGCAAGAGTTGCAATCGGGTGCTAGAAAATGCATGTTGCGCAAGTATGTTCTCGAATAATAGTCCCTGATCTATTTCTATCGATGCGGGTCTATTGGTGGATACCTTTATATATAAATTAGCATATGTCGTATCTGTCGGGTATAGATGGTCGTTCTTGACCGACCATGAGCTTAGAGCTCGTATTGACATATGGGTATCTAGTTAGGACTGGATATGGGACAGACTCATGAGGGCCTCTGATAGACATCCTATATAAGTCGTCAACAGAGGGTCCTCTCGAGTTGAGTAGTATACATGGTCCTTTGACCTGAGTGCTACAGTGGGCTTGTAAGTGATCCACCATACTTTGGTTTCATACATGTCACAGACCTTTTATGGTGTGACTGCTGGGTGTCGCTGCGTATGGTCTGATGCTTATGGAATCCGGTGTGTACAGATACGAAATCCATTAGCTCTTATAGGGAGTTCGATATCCAGATGCTTTGAGACTGTATCTAAAAAAATCTTGTGGCCACAAGTATCAATCCCGGGAAAGAGTTCTGCTAGGGTAGAACAATATGACAAAGGAGTTTGCACATATTGTTCAGTGAGATACAAGTCTGGAGATAAGATATGGATGAGCACAATGGGATTTGACGGTGATAATCTATATCCCCGCACATTTAGGATATCATGACGGAAGGACTATACGTATACGTTGTAACCTCAGCTTGCATGGTTCAATGTGCTGATTTGTATATCCGTGACGTGTGCATGGGGCATTGCTCACGGACTCATGGAATAGTTTCATTTGACGAATCGGGCGTAGGACCTAGGGAGTCCCGCAATATGGAGTGTACTCGTTGCGCACTGGAGCAGTGTGCCAGATTAAATTGTTTAATCAGCAATATTTAGTACTTTCACGGGAATGCGTGTGTGTCTGTATTTAAGTGTTAAATACAACAATTAGTTAATAATTATTATTTACTGATTGTATTATGACACGTAGTGTACTGTGGACCCTCAGTTGAGTTTATCCAAATGTGAGATTTGGTGGGACCCACTAAGGGGTGAACTTGGTAATTATTTATGAGGGATAAAATGATCATTTTCTCAGTTTGATTATTTAATAGTTAAATAATCAAAATATATTTCTTTTTATATTATATAATATATATTATTATATTATTATTATTTATATTATATAATATTTTATATTACATATTATTATTATATTATATTTATATTATATATTATATATATATGGAGAAAGAAAGAGAAGAGAAGCAAGATGAAGGCCATTCGGCCGAGAGAGGGGGAAGAGAGAAATAGAGAAGAAAGAAAAGAAAGAAAGAAGAAGAAAAAAAAAAAAGAAGAGAGGAAAAATGAAATTGTTTCATTTTTTTCTCTGCTTCCAATTAGAGTAATTATAAATTACTCCAAAATTTTCATTTCCTATTCTTTTGGAGAAAATGATGTAAATTCACTCTCAGCTATTTTGGGGATTAAGAGTTTATCCCAAGCTGAATATAGAGCTGCTGTTCTAGCTCACCAAGCCCACCGAGTTGGTGACTAGAACTGCATGCGAGTTGGTCTCTATACGGACTCCAGAAAAAATACGTGTATAATGTCACATGTTTGGTGAGTTCTCTAACTGTACAAATATATTAATATGATTAATATATTTATTGCAAAATTTATATTTCCGCTGCATTAGGCAATAGACATAATTGCACATGCATACACTCACGTGCCTAAGATCTGACTGCGTCAACATTATGTTCCACCGAGTATGTTTATAGTTTAATTTTGTGATGGATTTACTAACAACTTACTAAGGGTTCTTATGTAAAATTTAAGTTTAAAATTTTATACAATATTAATTATGAACACACATCATTGAATGAATGTAAGTCATGTCGTATGTTAGACATTTCTAAATCTAGAGCATGATAACTTTTAGTGGGATCAGAGCTAAAAATAGGATTATGTAAACTTTTATGTATCTAGTCAAGGGAGCTTAGCAAATGCCAAAGGCTTAAGATTGTATATGTATTTGTTTGACATCTTACTCACATATTTATGTAATTTTGAAAAGATGGGACGTATTCCAAGAACTATTAAAAGGGTTGATACTGCGAATAAGAGTACTTCAGAAGAAACTTCTGCTATCATCAACAATTTTATTTAAGTTGTGACCAATATGATCCAACAATAACGATCTCAAATAATCCATAATGATAATTTGCATATTGTTAAGTAGTTTAGAAAACTACCATCATTTGAAGGCTTAAAAGACCTGTTGGCTACTAAGAAATAGATTTGTAAGTTGAAAGAGATATTTCACCTCATTGGTTGCACAAATAGACAAAAAGTGATTTATGACACTTACGTGTTAGGAAAGTGTCAATCATTGGTGAAAGATCATGTAGATCTTGAATATTGATGAAAATTTAATAATATAAAATAAGCTCAAAGAAGTACTTAATGAAAAATATTTTTTTCAATTCTTAAAAGATAAAAAAAAAAGCAAAATACATCCATCTTACCAAGGCACAATGTCATTGTCAATATAAAAGAAAATTTGAAAAGTTATACAGATTTACTCCCTACTTAATAAACCTAAAAACACTCTTTAAACTTCTGTTCATATTTTATTAATGACATTGTGCCTTAAATAAAATAGATGAATTCTATTTCTTTTTCATCTTTTAAAAATTGAGAAAAATATTTTTTATTAAATACTACTTAATCCTATTCTATGTTATTTGGTTCTCATCAATATTTAAGATCTGTTTGTCATCTCCTATCAATAATTGACACTTTCCTGAACATTAAAGTGACACAAGTCACTCTCTGTCTATCTGTGCAACCAATGAGGCGAAATTCGAGTTTGCTCTCCAATGTTGCATTTCTTGTCACAAAAAAAGGTCGGTATTACCCATGTATGATCCATTTGCATGGTAACTTAACAAAAATAGTGGCTTAGCTTTTTATAGTTCCTCACTATAAAGACTGTATGTGCACCCTTATCCGATTTTTCCTTGCTGTTCCCGCAAAAAATCAACTGGACACCAATAAAAACAATCAAATTCTGAAACAAATCCATAATTTGCATACTCAGACCATATTTGGTTGATGATATTATTGCAAGATGAATGTTCCACTTTAGGTAACATAGAACACAAGCATTACGTTTGTACGTTGAAGTTTGATAACATAGTCGACAACAACTTAAAGAAGATGGAAACACCAAAAACAATAAAATAAATCGTGAAACACTTTATGTCATAAAATTTTCATATTAATAGGAAGCACATAAGCATGAAGTTCAACATATGATTGAACTAGTACCGGAGATAGTATTTGGAACATGCTATTTGCAGAACAATAATTGTAAGATTTCTCTCTTTTGTTTTTGAAGCGATATATTCTTGCACCAAAGGTAAAGGAATTCTCTCAGCCAATTTTCATATAATAGCTGGTTGCTTTCCATTGTAAGCAGGTTAATGCAGCATCAATCAACGAAATTTACAATTTTAGCATGTTTCTCCTATACACCCTCCTATAATCTAGTATTAAATATATGCAACATCAAATACTTCAGATGTACATTCAGATAATAAGTTTATTCAATAAAATGCTATTGTGCTTGAGAGTTTCAATTAAAACATTTTCACCTTCAAGTCCGGACCCACAGGGGTTCCAAAGAGAAAGGTTTCTCATTTCGATTGTGAGATGCCATAGTCCCAGGGGGAGGTGCATGTACAGTTATAGGAAGTATCCACTCACATTTGTCTCTACCCTCTATGAGAAGAGGATGCTCATATCTGAATTTGAAAACCTAAAGTCAAATTCAGGCAGCAGATAAAAATATTAAAAAATTAAAATTGCAGCAAAAGCAAGTTCTTGTGTAAGAAAAAAATGCTGATTCTGCATTAAGGGAATAGAAGTTATGCATGGTTAATACTGAGCTATCCCAAGATGGACAAGTAGAAACAGCATGAGGTACCTTTATTTCACCATACCATTAAAATTTCTCATCTTACATTTGTGACGGCAATTTTCATATACTCCAAATTATTATTGAATTAATAAACTGATGAAGATAAACCTTTACTGCTTAATAATTCAAGCGCAATTATTTTCATAATCACACTTATCACCATTGAAATTTGGAGGACGGACTTTAAGCAATGCATTACTTTTTTAAACAAGGAGATAGGACTGTAAGATGCTGCAATGATGAGAATATATTGTAATACCTCGTCCACTGCACATGCTTTGGAGTGGTAAGAAATTCAAACCGCAGAGCCCATTGCACAGAAACATGAGGGGTGGAAAAGGACATGGGCCCATCCATTGGAATACTAAAAAGGAAGCTTGTCTGAACCAAATCTGCAACAACCTCATGGTGATCACTCTGAATCTGCAGGAATCATTCGGCATAGATGCTGTTAAATAAAAGTATTAGAATGTCTAATATTTGTAATAGTGTCAACTTTTAAAACTTAATCCTTCGAAATTCCCAAAAAATGTAAATATTTGAGTCATTTAATTGGCAGGCCCACGTGTAGATATTTCCAATAGTAAAGGCATAGAAATTGAGATACATTGCATCATGAATATCAGGCTCATAAAAGACCTCCAACAGAAAATATAGAATTAGATAAACACTATATAAGAGGGTTCAGCTTGATTTGTCTTTAATTCTCAATAATTTTAAATTCTTTTTCTTCTTCCTGACCACCAAGGTTCCAAGTGTCCAGCAATCATCCCCAGTCTACAACTTGGTGAACATAGAAAGGTCAAGGGCGTTCTTAGTATCACAAGTTAAAAAAAAAAAGAATTAAGTTCTTATATTTTACCAAGACAGTAGCATATACCTAGATTCTCTACTAAGCTATTGGAAGGCAGTCGTATGATTTCTAATCTGAACAATGAACCATGAGGCTAGCATTTTATATCTTCTTATTTCTAGACCAGAGATGTGATACATATGACCCATCCAAAGTAAAGCTGTAGCCCTTTCAACATATATTCAGATACAAAAAGCCATAATCAGGCACTAAACATTGTCAATATGAAGTAGCAAATGGAAGAGAGCTTTCTAAATCACTCAATTATTAATAAAGAATTAGTACACAAAACTCCCATACACTGCCTGATTTTCAAAGCATAAACGACAAACTAGACCTGGATGGCACACTGCCAGTGCATGCTGAGAAAGCAGAATCAAAATTTAAGTCAAACTACATTATTAGCTTCTATTATGGGCTATCTTTAGAAAATTGGAGAAAATACACTTAATTTTATGGATAGGTAGAGATACCATTTGTTCCCATAGCTTCATCAATATCATCTTCCCAGTAATCGCATACTACAAATTTTTTTCTTCTTTTATTCCATAATTTTCCACCCAGAAATTTGACAATTTCCTCGTAAGTATTTGCACTGAGGTTCTGAAATAACATAAAGCATGTCAATGTGTTCCACAAATATTATAAAAATAAGTACAAATCTAATTCAATAATTTCTGAGCTGAAGATAGCAGAATCAAAAGGTAAACCTTTGCAATTGTTGGGGAATTTCTACGAGAAGGATGAACAAAACGACAACTTATAGTCTCAGATGTTTCTAACATTACTGAAACCTGCCAGACACCAAACATGCAAGTCAAAGTCAAGAAGGATTAACAGCACTTCACTATCACTTATTTTCCTGTAATATGAAATTACCTCAAGACATCTCCTAGCTCCTTCTTCATGAAAGAAAGTAAGAGTTCTACCTATCTAATATCAAAACAAGTCAATAAAACCAAAAACAGGAACATAAAATAAAAGATTAAAAAGAAAAAAAGAACAAAGGGAAGAATGTCAAATCCTATAAAATATCTCACAAGCGACATGCAAAACTGCCGTTACCATATCACTTAAGTAATATGTTGAATCAGAATTCTTGGAGAAAATCTTAGCAGAACTTGGTCATCCATCCTGATATTATAAGACCTTCCTCAAATATAGCCTTCTGCTGCAGAAAATGTTTGCGGTACCAGGATTGATAACAAAGTTACAATCAGATCACAAATATTATCTCCGTTAAGAAAAAAAAAATGAAAGAAGAAAGTAAAGTACGCTCACATCCTGCAGGTTCGATGAATCCTGCTCGAGGTGAAGGGGATGCTCCTGTCATATCATCTGCAGAAAAAAGTTTTGTAAGATTCTGCCGCTGGCTTGAAGACACAACTGCTGATTTGCTAGGTGATAGAACATCTGTTTTGAAAAGAAAAAAAAAACTATATTTTAGAAACGCTGTATAACAATGATTTCATCACTTTGATGGGATGCCTATGAAATTGCTGAGAAAACTTAGTATATTCTGTTTCTTTAAAATAGAGAGGAGAGTGGGTGGGTGGGTGTTGGGCGTGAAATGAACCTGGTGATCAGCACATTCTCAGGTATAACTCACCCACACTAGAATCATACAAAACCTCAGCCACAGATAATCTGGGAGGTGCTGCATTTGAAGATAACCTCATAAGTTCTCCTTCAAAAGATGGAATATCCTTAGTTGAAGACCTTGCAGTAGATGATTGCAATGATAGTGAACTTCCAAAGGTTTTGAGTATATTTTCTCTACTGGGGTTGTAGGAATAGACAGATGAGATCTCATCCCTGGAGCTCTCATATTCTTCCTCAACTCCATCGTATATATCATTTGCTCTAGACTGTATCAAAATATCAAATGATTTAGTAATAATGAACTTCATCAGTAAAAAGAATTGATTGAAATAAAAATGTTGTTGTAATTGTTGTAAAAGACCCCAAAAAATGATTCTAAGATTTAAAATGGTTCTAAATGATGTAAATAAGCAACACTATATGCTTACCCATTCAGAATCTCCATCCATCTCTTTCCAATATATATCCATTTGGATGGTGGTAGCAGGAACAATCCCTGAAACCAATGAGCATATAAACATAATTCTCAAGTTATTCCTTTGCATCCACAGTGTATGGAGAAGCAATTAGGTGGTATTACTAAAAAATTACAAACACTAAGCAGCAAAATTGCAGTTAGGCTGAGCTTGTAGCGTGGTTCCGTCATGCTACACAGCCATTTTAGGCATCTTTGATTCCATTTAAAAAATAAAAGAACCTTAAAAGGAACATGTTTCCTAACAGACATACATAGGGACATTTATTCTCAATACAAGTACGAAAATCAATTACTCAAAAAAGATAGCATCAATTATAAAAAGAAAAATTATGTACTTTATCCTCTTTGCTTTGACCCTATAAATTCCTATTCAAACACAGTAGCACAAATGATGCACCACCAGTAAACAGAGAGTATAACACCTTTCAAATCTTATAATTATAATTCCTGATAAAAGAAAAATGAAAGAGAAAGCCTAAGATTAGAAGCCAGAAAAGCTTCATGAATTGTAAGACTTAACCTAAAGACAGTTTAGCTAATTTCAATAAGATATCTATCAAACATGCAAGATGCAACAGGGCCACTACAACTAGAAACTTCAAATGGCATTCAGCAGTTTTAGACCATGAGAATGCACTTGCACAAAAAAGACAAATCTGTAAACATAACACATAGGTTGTTGAACCAATATTTGGGGGCTGTGAATGTAAGATTTTCCTTAATAATCACCAGATGAAAAACTCTTCAGTGCCATCAGGACAGATACCAAATCATCTGAGCATGTCAGCGTAGTCAGAAGAGAACAACATAGTTAAGCAACAAAATTGAATATTGAAGTGGCAGTAACGATTGAACCTCATTGCATAAATCTTAAGTTATGCAACTGGCTCACTTTAAGCCATAAGCCACGCATGCATGGTGAAGTTGTATATATTTAGTAAAATGCATGCATTACTCATTAAAACCCTTCGCATCCGACATAGAATTTCTCTTATAATCTTCCTTGTCACGACAACTTCGAATTAATAAGAAGCAAAATAAAATTCTGATAAGCATTAACACAGCTATTTTGTTTTCCCAAGGACATAACATTTCCCGTTTCAATTATTAACTACTCAATCAGCAGCAAAATGCTATTTACAGCTAATAAATTAACAAATGCAGTAAAATGCACATCACCAAGTTTTCATTTCTATCCAAGTATCATCCATTTCTTAACAAAGAAAAAAAAAATGCTCTTCAAAAATGAGCCAGTACTAAAATTCGTCCGTCTTTGCTCAAGATCATGCTTCCTTTTCACCATATGTGACACTAGTTTACTCATCACGCATCAATTTAAGGTTGTAAATGAAAATGTCTTAGATTTAATATGTCACAATATCAAAGAATATTTAGGTCAGCAACACTTTATTATTGGCCGTCAATAGATCCTAGGTAGGAGTAGTCGTTGAATGATAAATAATTACATAATAGCTCCTATTCGTTGATGATTAAAATTTTGGGCCAAAAGATCAATACTTTCTCATTTACATTTAGATGTAAAGGCAATCAACAGCAGCTCACCATCATTTTGACCTTCTTCTGTTAGCAAGCCATTGCCTTTCTGAGTGACCCATACTTGTAATGGTAGGCGAGCTTCCTGTTGGAATAAAAGGTCATGAAAAATCTTTCTCCATATGAAGACATGAAAAATCATGTAAGGCTATAAGTTCTAACCAAAAACTAGGTTTACAAAGAGTACACATACACACAAGTAATTATATCAAAACATGCATAAATAAGAAAGCACATGTTAGCTTAACAGCTAACCATGAGATAAGTACAAGGCAATTATAACTAGAAGTAGCAATAGAAGAAACATGGAAAAATTTGTCATGACATCTTTTGCTGTCAATGAAATCCTACCATAAAATCAATAACCTTGACCATATTATATTCCACATGACTTAAATACCACTAAATTTCCCAATAGAAGGAAGAAAGAGCTATTCTTTATATATAGATCCCAAAACATTAATACACAATCACAGAATCCAATATTTATTCCTAAATAATCTCAATATTCTATTATTCAACCATTTTAATAAACCAAGTTCAATGTTAGCCAAATTAGCCCACATTTATATGTTTTGATGCAACAACAAAATATTATTTATAAAAAGTAGTTTTGTTGTTTGGTTAATTGGTCACATTTTATTCATGACACGGGTTGGGTTGGAATTAGCTTGGATACAGCAAAAAATATTCTATTAGGTCTGTTCTACTTCCTCCATTTCATTCGCTTCTAAGGTCTCTCACTTTCAGTTTCTTAGAAAAATGGGCAATAGTAATCTACCTAAATAGTAGACACAGGAAATAATAAGATAATACTAATTTCTCAATTCTGACACCAAGTAACTTCATGTCAATTAAATCAAATTTTCTCCTAATAGATCACAATATCAAGCGTCTAATTAAGGACTGCTGCTTTTATGATACTTTTCTTTCTTTTGTCCCTCTAAATCTCTCGCGTTCTAGCTTAGAATCTTCATGGAGTGCTAAGGCAAACCAAAGAACCTTCATTGACTACTTACTTAGACTGCTTACTACTCTTTCTGTTACTGCTTTAGACCAGTGACAAGTTCATTTTACCCAACAACTTCCACATTCTCCCCTTTTCTCATCGTCTAATAAAATCTAGAAAACTTTATGTTTGTTTCATAATTCTCATGAAATATTTCATGAGGCAAAGCTCCACAAATTTTTGGATCCAATCTTGCTCATTAGGTTTTAAATATAGTTTGTTTTATGTTTATGTAATACAAGAATAAAATCTTCCAAAGAGGTTTGAAAATCTTCACACCCAACTAGTGTGTGCACAAAAAACCATTGAACTCCTCTCACTATGAGATATCTAATAAACTCTTTATGCTATTTTGTGCTTAGCTCACTTTTTGTTTTTTTTTTTGTGGTAGTTTTTGTGGAAAAATAGGTTTTTAGCCCTATATAGAATTGCTAATTCAAGACATTAAACTTATAAGGTTACTTGTTCGGTAAATATTACAATTTCCTATTTGTAATAGGTTTATTTTCTTTTCCTCTATAGGTTATATTTGTAGCTTGTACTTGTAAAAATCTAGTGAGAATATATGCAGAAAGAATGAATACTTCTCTCAAATCTGAGTTCAATTTTAATAAAAATTTGTGTTCAACTTTTATACAAGATAGAAGACACCAGAATATGGAGCCGATTAAGAAGTCACCTTAAATTGTTAAATCATGTGCTTCTACTAAACAATATCAAATTTGTCCTGTCGTGATGTAGAAACACGTAGGACAATAGCAAATTAAATCTTGAGTGAAAGGAAATACAATTTCTGTTAATTTGAGAATTAAAGGTCTAAAACTCTCAAAATGATGTTTAAAGGCAAGAAAGAAGACACAAAAAGCTGATCATATTAGAAAGTGATCCTTTAGTCACACAACATGTATAGTGCACATGAGTTGTTGTGAACACCACTCATAAACCAAAAAGGAAGCATATAAGGACCAAAGCACATTAACCAGAAAAGACAATGTAGGGCACAACTTCCCAATGCTAAAGAGTATTTTGGAGCACAACTTTTATCAGAAACAGTTAACAGAGAAAAATACTATACAGTTAAATAAATAAAGCCAATAGTAAGGTAGACTAAAAACAACTTTAAAAGAAAAACAACAAAAGCTACAAAAAAACACAATCCTCAACACAGCATGGCATAGTCCAAGTGGAAAAAAAAAATAATGTAGAACAATTGCAATCAACAACCGTGATAAGAAATAGGAAAATTAGAGAACAAACCACTCGAGTAAGATCTTTGTTTGACTCTCTCTGGGTGCGACTGTTTTCCAGTATCAACCATCGTCCAGCTAATGTATTCTTAACATAGTATAGATAACGAATGGTAGTACCCCTGAAAGATGGTAGTATAACGCTAGGTAACTCAGTTCGGACCACATCTGCAGATATGCAAAGTGTTTACCAGATCATTTTTCTTAAATCCCAACACGATATGAAACAGATAAATATTTATAATTGACAAAACATTGTCAGACTTTAAATTCAAGAACTTAAATGTGATGCAAGCCACTGACAATAACTCTCATAAAAATGAAAGTGCATATGTTGCAAGAAACAGCAGTTTGTTACCATGTTTTATGAATAAATGACCCAGATTAGACTAAGCTTAAAAACCACAAGAACTTTGTTCGTTAGTTGTCAATCTGCATAGTGTATGAACCTCTGGTATGGGTTTTTTCATCTGATTTTGAGTAAAAATCTATTTGCTTTGTAAAAATTCAAACCATGTCAAAATTAAAATGCAGAACCTTCAAAATGGAAGGCCAGCAACAAGCCTTGTGGATAACCAATATATTTAATATTTATTACCTGAAGTGACAAAGCAAGTCATGTAGATGCATTTCTAAGCCAAGACTGCTACATGATTGTATAAATCATTTGGTCTCCATTCATTATCAAGAGTGAGAGAGATGCTATGCTAACTATCGGTCACTCCATCAGATCTTACATTGCTAAAATATTTGACATCAACATAGAACTTCAAATCCATAGAGCCAGACTAACAACCTAGAATGTAATATAGTTCAAGATGTGTAAGTTCTAACTGTTATATACACTCAACCAAATAGAAATGTACTTACAAGATTTCGTGGCACCAGAAGATACAATCTGATTTGAAATAAATTTTGGAGCAGAGCAATCTAAAAGTACATATTCACCTGAAAATAATAATAAAAAGGAAAAGAAAATATAAATATAAATATCAATTACAGAAATGTACACTAACTAAGACAGATCCCAAGAATTTTGCTGAAAGAACCAGAACCTCGTCTTTGTTTGGATCCGGAAAGAGGTTTCTGAGTGGCAAACCATTGAGTATCCCAACTTCTCAATCCCTTTGATTTCAAATGCAAGGCTTTCAATCAAGAGCTAAGACAAAGAGGCAACAGCTGCATCACCATCGGCACTTATTAGAGGATTGCAAATCTCAACTGTAATGAAAATGGAATCGCCTGGTCTGTACACATTTTTATCTGTTTGTAATTTTAGAGTCGGCAATACTTCGTTGTCTCCGGAATTATCAACCGCCTTGCTCGACCCTCCCCCTCCGCAACCGAACAATGAAAATCTACGATCCAACATTTGCTTAATTTTGCTTCAGCTCCCGAAGTCTGACTTATTCATCTAATTCACTACAAAATGTAGGAATTTGGATCGGGTCGAGAAAATAACAAGAATCGAGTACAAAATTGGAGTTGAAGAGGGGTTTTTTTTTTGTAGCTTATTAATATGAAATGGAATATTACCTGATTTGAAACTCCACCCGTTTGCTTGTTTCAAATTTATTCAACTTTTAGTCCTAATGACTTGCGGTTTAAAAAAATAAAATGGACTTCTGGTTGATCACGCACGTCTTGTCACCGATGGAATGTTTGTCATTGATCTTTAATAAAAAAATTAGCCAGTTTCATAATATTATACAGCTTCTCGTATATATTTATCTACTTAATTTTTATTTAATATGAGACGACTCCACACCAACTTGTAAAACTTCGCCTGGCTGTATTATTAATACAGAAGAAAAATACATCCCGACCTATGATTTTAGTAAAGAGACTTAGAATTTACAGAAAAATGAATAATTGTCCATGCATTCGTCTAGGAGATGGAAGAAGTTGCTAGCATTTAAGCGGAAAAATTAAAAGTTAAAAACATAAGACGTGTGACATTTATTAGTTAAAGTAAAAAAAAATGTGTCTAATAACCTTCCACACTAAACAATGCACTCCCTTACTTTATAAGAAATTATCATTTTAGGCCTATTTCTATATAGGCCAACCAACCTACGCCTTAACAATGAAACTTTTTTCTTATTAACAAATGGGTTAAAAAGAAATTGGGTCAAAATCAAAATAAAAGTTAGACTTACTCAGTTCAATGGTTTGGACTAGCCTTGAAAGAACTTGAGTAACTCGAAACAGTTAATCCATGGCCGCAAACATTCTAATTTATTCATCTAATTGTCTACAAAATGGAGAATTTTGAATCGGAGCGAGAAGATCATAAGAATCGAGTACAAAATTGGAGTCGGAGAGGTTTTTTTCCTTTAGCTTATTAATCTAAAATGGAATATTACCTGATTTGAAGCTCTACCCGTTTGCTTGGTTTCCTTGTTTCAAATTTATTCAACTATTAGTTTTTAATGACTTGCGACTTTAAAAAAAAAATTGGACTTTACGAATAACTTTAAATTGTTGGTTGATCACTCTTGTCACTTACTTTTGTTATGTCTTATATATTTAATATTAATTGAGTGAATCTTCGATATATATAAATTAATAGATAATATTATTTAATAAATTAATATTTTAAATTAATAACAAACGCTCAACTTATAACAAGTAATATCAAAGTGAGTTTAAAAATTTGATGAAAGATACAACAATATCATTAGTAGTGACCGAAGAGAGGTAAATATCCTAAAACTAAGAAGCATGACAATACATCTCGTGAAAAGTTCGCTAATCTAAGTGATGATCTGGAGACCATAATGAAAAAGTTTGGTGGTGTTGTAAAAAAAGACAATAAATAACTTAATTGAGTTAGAGCAACACATGGAGAAGCTTGAGGTAGACCTTGACCCTCAAAAGGACGAGTCCCTCATCAACACATCCATAAGAGCTATACTGATAGGTAGCAAGTTTAGATCAAGGTTTTGCAAGAGAAAATATATTCCACTATGAACAAAATTCACACCTAAGTGGAGAAACTGATTAGAAAGTTTAAAGTTGTCAAGAAAGACGTGGTGTTGTACAAGCAAACGAGACTGTTGTTGTTAAGGTCGGTGCTTACGTGTCATCTGTGAATTTATATATACTTGTGTATTTATATAAGTGTACATTCCCATTAAATCGCTAATACCCACTAATATGATACCATACGATGTAACATTATAAATATTATATAATCTGAAAGAGTTTAGATTAGATCTAAAGGAGTTTAAATAAGGGCTCATAGTTAGCCACACTGAGAGATATAAATGTTAAATATTGGTACAGCTAAGAGTTAGTTGGTTATAATACTCAGTAGATCCAAAAGTTAGAGCCTTGTCTGTAATGGGACATAGACCTGGGAATATACCAATAATTGCATTGTTGCAAGAGTTGTAATTAGGTGCTAGGAAATGCAAGTTACGCAACTATGTTATCGAATTATTTTCCCTGATCTATTTCTACTGATGCGGGTCTATCAGTGGATACCTTTAAATATAGATCAACATATGTCGTACATATAGAGTATAGATAGTCATACCTCCGATAGACATCTTATATAAGCCATCAATGGAGGGTCCTCTCAAGTTGAGTAGTATACATAGTCCTTTGACTTGAGTGCTACGGTAGGCTTGTAAGTGATCCACCATACTTTGGTGCCACGTATGTCACAGACATTTCATGGTGTGACCACTTGGTGTCGCTGGGTATGGTCCAATGCTTATAGAGTCTGGAGTATACAGATATGGGATTCGTTAGCTCGTATAAGGAGTTTGATATCCAGATGCTTCGAGACTATATCTTGAAAAATCTTGTGGCCACAAGTATTAATCCTAGGAAAGAGATTCCGCCAAGGTAGAACAATATAGCAAAAGAGTTTGTACATATTGTTCAGTGAGATTCAAGTCTAGAGATAAGACATGGATGAACATAAGGGGATTTAACGGTGATAATCTATATCCTAGTACATCCAGGATATCATGACAGAAGGACTATATGTATGTGTTGTAACTTTAGCTTGCATGGTTTAACGCCCTGATTTGTAATATTCGTAACGTGTGCGTGTTGCTCACGGACTCATTGAATAATTCTATTTGACGAATCGGGCGTGGATTTAAGGAGTCCCGCGATATGGAGTGTACTCGTTATGCACTGGAGCAGTGTGCCAGATTAAATTGTTTAATCTAATAATATTCAGCACTACCACATAAATACGTGCGTATCTGTATTTAAGTGTTAAATATAATAATTAATCAATAATTATTATTTACTAATTGTATAATGACACGTGGCGTATTATGGACCATCGATTGAGTTTACCCGAGTGTGAAATTTGATAGGACCCACTAAAGGTAAACTTGATAACTATTCATGAGAGGCAAAATGGTCATTTTACACTTTAATTATTTAATGATTAAATAATCAAAATATCTCTCATTATAATATATTATTATATTATAATATATAATATTTTATTATATATTGTTATCTAATAATATTTTATTTGGGTGCCAAATAGTTGACACCTATTATGTAATATTTTATTATTATTATTATTATATAATATATTATATTAATATTTTATTTTATATATATAAGAGATATGTGTGCAAAATGGTGTGTGTGTTTGTACTACAGGAAATTAGAGAAGAAATGGAAATGAAAAAAAGGAGAATTGTGTGTTGGGATGCCAGTGGCTCTGAGGTGTCATTCAGCTGATAGACTAAGGTGTTAGTGGATCTCACACACTCGTACAGTTGTCACTCAAGTTATGGTGGCTGTACCAAGAGTTAAGGCTTCTAAGTTGAAGGAGTTCATTGACGTGTGGGACAAGGATAAGGTAAATACTGCAACTTTGTACCTTTTTGATCATACAATATTGTGGTGGCATAGGAAAAGTAAGGAAATATGCAAGAGTATTTACACAATTGATTGATGCTTTACTAAATGTAAGCGCACGCTATTGTATCAAGTAATATAGGATTTTAAGTTCAAGTATCGATCCCACAGGGACTATGCGATCTAATTCTATAAATCAAGTACTAAAATTATACCTACTTAACTTTTATTTAGAAAACTAAAATCTAAAATTTATTTAACTAATCTAATTATCTCAATTAACTAAACAAAAATAAAGAGTAGAATTCACAAATAAAGATAATCTAAGGTTTTGACTCGTCCCCTAGTATTTCCTTGAACTCATTAACCACTTAGTTAATCTTTTAATACCAATTAATTGACTTAGACACTAATTTCATCATAAGCCTCTGCTGATAGTCAAGTGACTATATTACCCATTCTATCAATCATCTATATGTCTATGGTAATCAAATCAAAATGTAATTCATTAAGATCAAATCTAAATTATACCATACATGCCACCTAGGTATATATCTATCCTAGATGGAACTCATAGTTGTTACCCTATGATTATGCATCAAACTACCTTAGACAAAACACATGAATCCCTCAATCAAGTTCATCATGGTTCCTCAATTATTTAAAATATTAATCAGGTATAATGAAAGCATTAAACACAAGATAGAATGAATCAATTGAATGTATCAAGTTCATAAACTAAAAATTAACACAATCCAAATCCATACTAAGTTCACATATTCTAACCCTAGATGAACAAATTAACACATCACAAAATCAAAAGTATCAAACCAAATTCATAAAGATCAACAAGAAAAAAAAATAATGATAAAGAAAGAGAATAAAAACTAATCAAAGTGACTCCTTGATGTACTTCTCCCTCAATCTTGACTTGAAGTTTGAATCTTGATTTTGGTTCTTCAATCTTTGGCTTTGATCTTTAATTTGTATTATGAATTCTCTCTAAGTTTTTGCCTATTTTTCTCTCCTTTCTTTTTTCTCTTCTTTTCTACCCCCTCTTAGGGTTTTTGGTCTTCTATTTATTGGTTTTTGTCTTCAAAATATTGTTTATGAGTTATTAACCTAGTGCTTCTTTTGTATTTTGAGCATAATTTCTTCGTTTGATCTCTGATTCGCCTCCCGTTTGTTCTTATGCGTCACATTTTTTATCGTGCATCTGTTTATGATAAAAAAAACACAATTAAATAGCCAAATATTTATGATTTAGAGCAAAATACGAAGTTTAGGTATAAATTATACTAGTACTTTTACGCCCCTATCAAATACCTTCAAATTTAAGACTTTACTCGTCCTCGAGAAAAAAATAAAAATTCACAAATTATTCATGATTCAAAAATAAAACTAAAAACTAAAAATAAGCTTTGGTTGATTAAACAATCATCATCATAGTCTCAAATTAAGGTTGTTAAAAATAGCATAAGGCTCTTCAAAAATCAATAAACAACTTTTAACAATTCTTATACCATTGATCAAGTACTTCATTCTCCCTTATAAATGATCACTTGTGCATGTATATAATAAGCAAGTAATTAGCTAAATGGAATATAGATTTACTCAATACTTAAGAAAGTATATAAAGATGATATCTCGACATATTTTTAATTATAACACTATCATAAACTTACTTTACATACTACTCTCCACTAATGTAGAAATACACATGTTTAGGGATCTATTTAGAACTTTATTTAGCTTGTAATGTAAGACTAAGGTAAAGGTGGGTTATGAAGATATATATAAAGTGCAAATCACACCATTAACACTTAGACTTTACTCAGAAACCTTTTGATTCCTTCTTCTCCTTGATTATTCATCTTTTTCCCAAAACTTATATTATTCCCAATTTTCTTTTAATCCATTTTACAAAGAATTTCTTCTTTTTTTAAGCTGAGGTATTATGCATTTAAATATTTTTTTATATACCCCCAAAATTAGAATGATATGTACCTTCAAGATTTATTACTTTTCATTGCAGTACCCTTTTTCATACATTCACAATCTTCTTCATTTTAAGAATATTTCTAAGTAAACTCAAGGTTTATGGTAATACCGATAGATTTTAGGATAAGTAAACTCAAAATCTTTAGGCTTATAATGTAGTTAAATAGAAGAAAAAAAATAGGTAATTAGGCTCAAACGGGGTAATTAAGGATAAATATACATATAAGGTAAGTTCGAAAAGGCTCAAACGGTCCAAAGATGTCCTAATGTCATTTCCCTAAGCATGTGCGCCTCAAGTAGTAATCAAGCAAGTTCTAGTGTAATGGTCTTCGAGACTGTGGTGTACTACTTAAGCATGAATAACTCTAAGTAAAAAATTCAATTAATACATGCTTATTTTAATGTGCTCCAGAATAAGTGATAAAAAATAAGCTTGAAATCAGTTCAAGATTTATGATATAAAAATTATAACAAGCCTCTATTATTTTCTAAAGACTTGTAAAAATAAATTTAGCCAATATTTTATTTTTTATCATGGACTAATAATCGTCATCTCAACTAAAACTAGACCAAAAAAAAAAATTATGCCACAAGACAGCCACTCAAATCATGCAGTAAAAATAAACACAGGTTATGTATTTTTCACCCCCAAACTTAAATTAGACATTGTCCTTAATGTCTAAAAATAAATTTAAAAGTAAGAAAAACTCTCTTGGTAAATGAAGTTGAAGTAATGCAACATTGTTGCTCATTGATTGGACTACAGTATTGATGGTTATTTTATATAACACAAACTAACGCAAATATACGTTACCGCAACAATTAATATATGATAAGTAGAGTGTCGATCCCACGAGAAATTATTATTACTACTTGCTAAGTACTAAAATTATGTTCTTCTATTCTTATTCAAGCTATTAGCAATTTAATGATTTTTATATCTAAACTAATTAAACAAAAAGAATAATTACAAAAATTGAGTAAAGAGAACAGGCGTGATAGCACAAGTACTCAAATGCTTAAGATTACAATAATCCATCAATACTTCACTTAAATTCAATTACTCCCCTTAGAACTATTAATATGAATGTTAACCAAGAACTTTAATACCCTCACAAGTCTCTTTCGATGATCAAGTGAGTATATCTCATTCAATTAATTATCTATATTCCTATGATAATAAGATTTAAATAAGATTCATTAAGTTTAAATTCTTTAAATGGTCATATTTCTATCTCATATGGAACTCATGCTTTTATACAATGATCATACATTAATTTATCCATAGCCAACACAAAATTCCCTTTTCTAAGTTCATTAAAGTTTCCAAATCAATCTAATACATTGTCATGTAATTAGAAGCATTAAGCATAGAACAAATTGAATAATTAAATACCAACATGACAAATAAGGAAAAATAATCAATCCAAGCTACATATGAGTTCACATTGTAATCCTAGCAATAAATTTCATAATTGAAAACATAAGTTTAGAGCATCTAACAACATCATTATACATGCTAGAATCAACAATTACAAAATTGAAGAGAAGAAAAAATTTCCCTTTGGCAATGGTGATGTTTTTCCTCCAAAATACAAAAATTCTTCTTCTTTCTCTTGATTCTTGGCTCTTGTTGTTGATTCTTACATCCAATACCAAAATGAAGTGTTAATGTTCGTGCTCTCTACTATTCAAAATAATATTTTTGTTGCTATCAAAAACCCTAGGCGCTAGGAGCCTTTCATCCCCTAAATAGGCTAGTTGAGAGGAGTATTTAAACATCCATACGGGCCCTGCGGCGCTGGGCACGAGCATCAGGTATTCTCAAAGTTGACGAGAGCTGCGGAGCTGGGTATTGAGGGCCGCGAGGCTTATTCACTGATATAGGCTGCGGCACCCAGCGCGCGGTGCTTACTCGCTGATCTAGGCACTGCGGCGCCTAGCGCTGGGTGCCACGGCGCCCAGCCACCTACTGTGCTACTTTCGTATTTTGAGCGTAACTTCTTCGTTTGACATCCGATTCACCTCCCGTTTGTTCCTATGCATCACATTTTCTGTTGTTAATCTATTTATGATTATAAAACACAATTAAATAAGCAAATATATATAATTTGAAGCAGAAAATAAAAGGTGGATACAAATATTACTAGTGCTTTTACGCCCCTATCAATTACCCCCAAACTTAATACTTTGCTTGTCTACAAGCAAAGCAAAGAAAAATATTCACAACTTATTCATAACTAAAAAATAAACACTAAAAACTAAAAACAAGCTCAGGTTGATTAGATGATCAGTATTGTTGTCTCCAAAGCTGCGAAAAATAGCACAAGGTTCTTCAGAAATCAATAAACAACTTTCAATAATCCTCATACAATTGATCAAGTACTTCATTCTCCCTTGTAAATGATCACTTGTGTGTGTGTGTGTAATAAGTAAGTAATTTACTAAATAGAACATAGATTTACTCAATACTTAAGAAAGTACATAAAGATGATACCTCGGCATATTTTTAATTATAACACAACTATAAGCTTGCTTTTCATACAACTCTCTACTAATGTAGAAATACAAATGTCTAGGAATCTATTTAAAACTTTATTTAGCTTGTAATGTAAGACTAAGGTAAATGTGGGTTATAAAGATATAAATATGAAGCATCAAATCACACCATTAACACTTAGACTTTACTTAAAACCTTTGTGATTCCTTCTCCTCTTTGATTATTCATCTCTTCCCCAAAACTTATGCTATTCTCATTTTTATTTTAATCACCTTTACAAAGAAAATTTTTTTTCAATCTAGGGGTATTATGCATTTAAACATTTTCTCTCTCTTTGTTTTTTATGAACCCCCAAACTTAGATTGATATGTACCTTCAAGACTTATTGCTATTGATATGTACCTTCAAGACTTATTACTTTTCATTGCAGTACCCTTCTTTCATACATCTACATCATTTTTCATTTTAAGAATATTTTTAAGTAAATTCAAGGTTTATGGTGCTACCGGTAGATTTTAGGGTAAGTAAACTCGAAGTCTTTGGGCTTGTAATGTGGTTAAACAAAAAAAATGGATAATTAGGCTCAAACGGGGTGACTAGGGATAAATACACATATAAGGTAGGCTCAAAAAGGCTCAATCAGTCCAAAGATGGCCTCATGTCATTTCCCTAAGCATGTGAATTCTAAGATTTCGCCTCAAGTAGTAATCAAGCAAGTTCTAGAGTATTGGTCTTTGAGACTGTGGTGTACTACTTAAGCATGAATAACTCTAAGCAAAAAATTCAACTAATACAAGCTTTTTCAATGTGTTCCAGAATAAGTGATAAAAAATAAGCTTGAAATCAATTCAAGATTCATGATATAAAAGTTATCTCAAGCATCTATTATTTCTTAAAGACTTGTGAAAATAAATTCAGCTAATATTTTATTTCTTATCATGGACTAATGATCATTATCTCAACCAAAACTTAACAATCTAAAAAAAAATTTCTCCACAAGACAACCAACCAAATCTTGCAGTGAAAATAAACACAAGAAAATGTGTTTTCCCACCCCCAAACTTAAATTAGACATTGTCTTTAATGTTTAAGAAAAATAAATTTGAAAGTAAGAGAAACTCCCTTGGTAATTGAAGTTGCAGCAATGTAGCAGTGTTGTCTATTGGTTGGATTACAATGTTTCTTTGCTCCTAACGCTTGCAATTGCTTGTGCTGCTTTCTTGAATACTTAACTAGTTGATTTGATTCCTAAAAGAAACAAAGAAACTAACATAATTAAAACTTAATAAGCTAATAAAAATAAAAATTTACTTGGGTTGCCTCCCAATAAGCGCCTGATTTAACGTCGTCAGCGTGACGTCTTTATTTTTGGATCATGATGGATCAAATTGCACATCTCAAGCATCTCGCCTATGGAACTTCAGTCGATGCCTATAAGTAATGGTATTCTTTTTCTTTGACTTCCAAAGTTCTATGAGAAATTTTTTAAGGAACAACTCCGACCACCTTGCCTTAAGCCTTACCGAAAAGATTTTAATCTTAGATCGGATAATTGAACCTCGTTGGTCAGTATCTATTGGTTGCTCATTGACGAGCTTGTTTCGCCGCCTTTTAGTATTTAGTTTGTGCAGCGGTATCTCTTCTTGCACATAATCCCTGATGGCTTCTAATACTTACTGTTTTAGAGATGGTTGAGCATCATCCGGAATCACCATAGCGATCTTAAAGCAATAGGAAAATTTATTGGGAAAATACAGATCATGGTTCTTCCCTTCAATCTCCATAGACAATGGAAATTGTGGAGTACAATGGCTTAGAAATTTTTGTTGCTGTAACTCTTCTTCTTGTACTCTTTTTGCTACTTCTATTTTCACCTCATCCATGTGATGATCCTCATTTGACTTGTTTAATTCTTTGACTGCATGTTGCTTTATCCCATACTCTATAATGATTACCTTACAGTGTTCAACATTTTTCATTGGCAAGTTTTCAATATTGTTTGGCAATGCATTTCAAGATGATTGTAGCCAGCTTTTATCAGTTGTTCTACCTGCATTTCTAACATATGCAGAAATGAAGATTGGCTACACAACAACTCAGCTGTCTTACTTACATATTGGATCATATCTTCTAATAAGGATTGCATCTCAAGTTGCTGTTGTTGCAGAATTTCTAATGGTGTTACAAGAGGCTTTAATTGCAGTGGAGTTTCCTCTTGGTTGCTATTCTAATATGCTTGATTCCCTAATTCTGAATAATATGCATTACAATTATGGTTGTACTGCTATTGGTAACAAATTTCTAGATAATTTGTAGGTTCTACACATTGTCCATTTGGATGGTTAACACCATAAAAATCACAAGTGATATATGCAACTCTCTCTATGCATTCCATTGGGGGTAGCAACTTCAGTTTTCCATTGATAATTGTTGAAGGCCATCTCTTCCAACAATTCATATGCATCATCAACAAACATATTTATAAATGTACCTCCTGCTGCAGCATTAATAAGCATCCTTAAATGTCCAATTATCCCATCATAAAAAATATACACAAGTAACCATTTTGGAATGCCATGGTGTGGACATTTCCTCTGCATTTCTTTGAACCTTTCCCATGCTTCATATAAGGACTCATCATTATTCTGCACAAATGAAGTTATGGCACTCCTCATCATCATTGTCTTTACTTATGGGAAGAATTTGTTAAGGAATTTCTATGCTAACTTATCCCACGTTGTTATAGACCCCGGTGGTAGTGACCTCAACCAATTCTTTACTCTGTCTCAGAATGAAAATGTGAATAAGCGAAGTCGAATTGCATCATCCGGACTCTATTGTATTTGCAAAGGTCACAAATTTCTAAGAAATTTATAACATGCTCAGTTGGATCTTCATTTGGTAATCCACCAAATTGTATTGATGCTTTCAATAACTAAATCATCTCCGGTTGAATTTCAAAGTAATCGACATCAATGATCAGTTTTTGAATGCTTGAGTGAATGTCGCTTACACTTGGCATTGTAAATTCTCTTAACAAACTTGATGTTCTAGCCATCATAAACAATCCACAATTACTAAAAAATAAAAAAAATGAAACAAATGACAGCAAAATGTACAATGACAGTAAAATATACAATGACAGAAAAATGTTTAAACTAAGAATAAGATGAATTGATATTAGTATCAACAAGAATAATAAATAATTTCCTAACAATGGTGCCAAAAACTTGATGGTTTTTTATATAACACAAACTAACACAAGTATACGTTATTGCAATAAGTAATATATGATAAGTAGAGTGTCGATCCCACGAGAAAATGTTATTACTACTTGCTAAGTACTAAAATTATGTTCTCCTATTCTTATTCAAACTATTAGCAATTCAATGATTTTTATATCTAAACTAACTAAACAAAAAGAATAATTACAAAAATTGAGCAAAGAGAATAAGTGTGATAGCACAAACACTCAAATGCTTAGGATTACAATAATCCCTCAATACTTCACTTGAATTTAATTACTTCTCTTAGAACTATCAATATGAATGTTAACTAAGAACTCTAATATCCTCACAAGCCTCTTCCAATGGTCAAGTGAATATATCTTATTCAATTGATTATCTATATTCCTATGATAATCAAATTAAAATAAGATTCATTAAGTTCAAATTCTCTAAATAGTCATATATGCCATATAAGTATATTTCTATCTCGTATGGAACTCATGCTTTTACACAATGATCATACATTAATTTATCTATGGCCAACATAAAATTCCTTTTTCCAAATTCATTAAGGTTTCCAAATCAATCTAATACATTATCATGTAATTAGAAGCATTAAGCATAGAACAAATTGAATAATTCAATACCAACATGCAAAAATAAGAGAAAATAATCAATCTAAGCTACATATGACTTC
The DNA here is from genome assembly GCA_946807835.1 of Ailanthus altissimus. Classification (NCBI taxonomy): domain Eukaryota; kingdom Viridiplantae; phylum Streptophyta; class Magnoliopsida; order Sapindales; family Simaroubaceae; genus Ailanthus; species Ailanthus altissimus. The sequence continues at coordinate 6,180,866 of OX327690.1, read as the reverse complement.
ATATTATACATGCTAGAATCAACAATTATGAAATTGAAGAGAAGAAGAAATTTTCCTTTGGCAATGGTGATGTTTTTCCTCCAAAATGCAGAAATTATTCTTCTTCCTCTTGATTATTGGCTCTTGTTGTTAATTCTTGCATCCAATACCCAAATAAAGTGTTAATGTTCGTGCTCTCTACTGTCTAAAATAGTATTTTTGTTGCTATCAAAAACCCTAGGCGGGAGGAGCCTCTCATCCTTCAAATAAGCGAGTTGAGATGAGTATTTAAACATCCGCACGGGCGCTGCAGCGCTGGAGGCTCAATGCCGTGGCGCTGGGCACAAGCATCAGGTATTTCTGAAGTTGACGAGTGCCACGGCACTGGGTGCTGAGCGCCTCGGCGTTCACTCGCTAATCTGGGCGCTGCGGCGCCCAGCCACCTGCTGTGCTATTTTTATATTTTAAGCGTAACCTTTTAGTTTAATGTCCAATTCGCCTCCCGTTTATTCCTATGCATTACATTTTCTATCGTGCATCTATTCATGTTATAAAACACAATTAAATAGCCAAATATATATGATTTAAAGTAGAAAATAAAAGTTGGGTACAAATATTACTAGTACTTTTACGTCCCTATCAAGTATTCTTTTACTTCAAACGCTTGAAATTGCTTGAGCTGCTTTCTTGAATGCTTGACTTGTTGATTTTATTCCTAAAAGAAACAAAGAAACTAACATAACTAAAACTGAAAATAAGCTAATAAAAACAAAAATTTACTTGGGTTGCCTCCCAATAAGCGCTTAATTTAACACCGCCAGCTTGGCGGGGCTCTTTTTACTCATATGGAGGATCAAAGTCAATAGTGCAAGCATATTTATATGTGAGCTTATTAGGCTTTCTTTCTTTTAGCTTCCACATCTTCTTTATTTGATCTTAGGCAGTAAGTTGTTCCTTTTTCTCCTCGTGTTTCTCAAGAAAGACTTGAATCTTAAATCGGTGAGGTGTCTCTTTTGTGCCATTCACTTTGATCCTATCATTGTATTACTTCTTTTTTTTTTCTTCTTCTTCTTCTTCTTCTTTCTTTTCTTTCTATGCCTTAACGCTTTCTTTTTGATGTGAGGATTCATCATCTCTATGTTTATAAGCTTTTTGGTGTTTGATGGCACCACATGAATCCTACAACAGTTAAGTAATGTAGTGCGCATGCCCTGATTCTGCTCTTTGTTACTGGTATTTTTTTACTGTGTTATCACTTTTTTGCACTTTAATATCAGTTTCTGCACGTTCCATTGTTGAGAATTTTGTACTTTCCTGAGATTCTGCATATTTTATAGACTGATATGCTGCTGATTTTTTGTTTCAACACTTGTTTGACACATCTGTAGCCTTTAAAAAAAAAAGAATAGGCAGTCTATATGGTTGTACTTTATTTTTCTGCACTTTTTTCTCCTCTATACTTAGTGGTGGTGGTGTGGATGTGTTTTCTTGTAAAATCTTACCACTCTTCAAGTTGATAGCTTGGCATTGCACTATAATCCCTTTTAGATTTGTTTCAGTATCACTTGTTAGAGTGCTTTGAGATCTCCTATTTATTACAGTAGCAAGTTGTCCTATTTGAACCTCTAAATTCTTTAAAGATGTTGAATGATTCTATAGGACAGCATCATTGGACTTCACATATTGCATAAAACATGTTTTTCAATGTCGGCTTCTTTTCTTGTGGTGGCGGAAATCCTGGGGGATTTTTTGGTTTAAATAACTCTTCTTGGTTGTAACGCCAAGAGAAGTTTAGATGATCTCTCCATCCTAGATTGTAGAAATGTGATTGTGGGATAGGTTGTTGACGATTGAAATTGCCCACATAATTTGCTGCTTTCATGTGCCGCCCATTTATGTGGTTATTAAGTCGCATATCACTTGTCTAGTTTTGACTATATTCAATGCATCAAACTTCTTGGATAATGAATTGATTTGTGCTGCCAATGCATCAAATACGTCAATCTCATATATTTCGACAACTTTTTTAGGTGTAACTCTTTCTAGTGGCCATTAGTAATTGTTTGATGTTATCTCTTCTAATAAATCATAAGCATCATCTGTAGACTTATTTATTAAAGTGTTAGGGTATGTGCTTACGCGCCATCCCAGTTTGTATGAATATTTAGTTTATAATATTTATACAATACATATTTTATTAAATCGCTGATAACTTTTATTAAATGGTAGTTAAGCTTGTAACATTATAAACATGATATGATCTAAATGAGTTCATATCTGGTTTAAAGAAGTTTAGACCATGGCTAAGAGTTAGCAAAGCTGATAGTTATAAATGCTAAGTGTTAGCAGGTTATAATAGCCAGCGGGATCTAAAAAGTTAGAACCTAATCTATAATGTAACAAAGACCTGAGAATCTACTAGTAATGACAAAGTTGCAATAAGTTGTAATACACACTAAGAAATGTCATTATGGAAGTATCTTCTCAAATAAAGAGTTCCTGATCTACGTTCACCAATGAGGGTCTATCGGTGATACACATAGATTAGTGTATGTCTATAGCTGTATTGTACAGATGGTTATTCTTAGTTAACCATGAGCTTGGTTGAAGTTCATATAGACATACAGGTATTCAGTTAGGACTGAATACTGAACAGACTCAAGAGGACCCCAATAGATATCCTATGAAACCGTCAAAGGAAGGTCCTCTCGAGTTGAGTAGTATTTGTGGTCCTATGACCTGAGCGCCACGGTGAACTTGTGGGAGATCCATCATACTTTGGTTCCACGTATGTCAGAGACCTTTCATGGTCTGACCGCTGCGTGTCGCTGGGTATGGTCCGATGCTCATGGAGTTCGGTGTGCGTAGATATGGAATCCGCTAGCTCACATAGATGGGTTGTATATCTGAACTTTGAGATTGTATCTTGTAAAGTCTTATGGCCGTAAGCAATCTACCTGGGAAAGGAGTTTCCTACAGGTTCGAACATTATAGCAAAAGTGTTTGCGTAAATTGTTCATAAAGATACGAATCTGGAGATAATATAGTAATGGATGAAATTATCGGGATTTGACGGTAATGATCTGTATCCCGTTCATCTTGGATATAATGACGGAAGGATTATACGAATATGGAGTAACCTCAACATGTATGGTCTAACGCGCTAATTTGTAATATCAGTAACGTGTGCGTGGGGCATCGTTCACGGACTTGTGGAATAGTTCCATTTGACGAATCGGGCGTGGACCTAGAGAGTCCCAATATGAAATGTACTCTTTGAGCACTTGGGCAGCGTACCGTATTGAATAGTTCAATACAGTAAAATCCAGCAATTTACTAAGGTTACGTTAACTAAAGTATATAGTCAAATGGTGGGACCCACTTTAGGTTAACTTAGTAACCGAGTAAGGACATAATTATAATTTCACTTGATAATTATTTAATTGTTAAATAATTCTAATAAATATTTATTTATTTAATTGTTGAATAAATAATTTATGTTTAACTAAGGTTAAGAGTTAACCATTTAGTTAAATTAGATTAACAATACTTAATGGTTAAGTAAAAGTTAACATAACCATGATTAAGTTAGTTAATTATAGTTAAAATATTTAAATGTTCTTTAACTTAACTAAAGTTAAGTGTTAACTATAGTTAGAATATTTAAATGTTAATTTAACCTAACTAAAGTTAAGAGTTAACTAATATTAGGTTAGGTTAAATACAAATTGAAATTAAGTGAAATTAATTGTAATGAAATGAAATTAATTTCATTTGTATAAATAAGAAAAATGAAAATTAAATTCATAAGTCTTTTTGTTAATTTGATTTTGCAAATTTTGGTCAGCCAATTCAAAGAGAAAAAAGAGAAATTGTTTTCTAAAATATGGATTCAAGAGTTGAATTCATTATTTTTTTTTAAGGCATAAAACCAATTTAGCAAAATAGGTTTTGATTAATTGTTAATCAAAAAGGAAAAATTAATATCATAAGTTTAAGTGGTTAAACTTCTGCTGGATCAAAGGCTGTCATTCTAGATAATCAAACCCACCATTGTTGATTACTAGAATTGATCAAAGACAATATTTTGATGGACTTCAACAATCTCCATCCAAAGGCTTCAAAGGTTATTCCTCAATTTCGTCTCTGTTAATTCAATTAATATATTTTGATTGTGTTTACTGCAATGTTTTAAGCTTCCGCTGCTTTATTATATGTATGAGATATGTATATATTGTTGTTAAACACAAAACCCACATGCATACACCCATGAATGGACAACTCCCAACATAAAGTTCCTCCAGTAGCGGCATTTACAATAGTCCTCAAATGGCCTATTAATCCATTATAGAACGTTTAGACTAATGGTCATTTAGGGACTCCATGATGAGGACACTTCCTCAATATGTCCTTGAAGCGCTCCCATGCCTCATACAATGACTCTTCATCAATCTAACTGAATGAGGTGATGTTGTTCTTTATCTTTGCTGCTTTTGCTGGTCGAAAGAACTTGGCTAATAATTTATGTGCTAAATCTTTATACGTCGATATGGATCATGACGGCAATCACATCAACTAACTCTTAGCTCTGTCCCTTAAGGAGAAAATGAATAATCTAAATCTGATGGCATCGTCAGAGATTCTGTTGCATTTGAAGGTATCACAAATTTTTAAAATATTTATAATATGCATGTTAGGATCGTCATTGGGAACTCCGCTGAACTGTACAGTTTATTTTAGCATCTGAATAATATTCGACTTGATCTCAAAGTTATTAGCGTTTATGGTTGGTCACCGAATACTAGACTGAACACCATTTGTAGTTGAGATAGCATACTCTTCTAAAGCGCTCAGTGGTATCATGGGCTCAAACACAGGATTATTGATATGATCATTGTTTCCCTCCATGGTATGAACTATCAAAGCAAAATAAAAAGAAAATCAAAGTAAAACGAAGAAGACAAAATAAAAATAAAATCTGAATTAAAAGTAAGTAGTTTGGTATTAGTATTGATCTAAAAAATAGATAAAACTAGTCCCTAACAACAGTGCCAAAAACTTGATTGGTTGCTATAATAGTTAAGCGCAAGTGCATATTATCGTATCAAGTAATATAGGATTTTAAGTTCAAGTATCGATCCCACGGGGACTATGCGATCTAATTCTATAAATCAAGTACTAAAATTATACCTACTTAACTTTTATTTAGAAAACTAAAATCTGAAATTTATTTAACTAATCTAATTATCTCAATTAACTAAACAAAAATAAAGAGTAGAATTCACAAATAAAGATAATCTAGGGTTTTGACTCATCCCCTAGTATTTCCTTGAACTCATTAACCACTTAGTTAATCTTTTAATACCAATTGGTTGGTTTAGACACTAATCTCATCACAAGCTTCTGCCGATGGTCAAGTGACTATATTACGTATTTTAACAATCACCTATATGTCCATGGTAATCAAATTAAAATGTAATTTATTAAGATCAAGTCTAAATTATACCATACATACCACTTAGATATATGTCTATCCTAGATGGAACTCATAGTTGTTACCCTATGATTATACATCAAACTACTATAGGCTAAACATATGAATCCCTCCATCAAGTTCATCACGGTTTCTCAATCATTCAAAATATTGATCAGGTATAATGAAAGCATTAAACACAAGATAGAATGAATCAATTGAATGTATCAAGTTCATAAACTAAAAATTAACATAATCCAAATCCATACTAAGTTCACATAGTCTAACCCTAGATGAACAAATTAACCCATCACAGAACCAAAAGTATCGAACCAAAAGTATCAAACCAATTCAAAAAGATCAACAAGAAAAAGAACATCATGATAGAGAAAGAGAAGAAAAACTAATCAAAGTGACTCCTTGATGTGCTTCTCCCTCAATCTTGACTTGAAGCTTGAATCTTGATCTTGGTTCTTCAATATTTGGCTTTGATCTTTGATTTGTGTTGTGAATTCTCTCTAAGTGTTTGCCTCTTTTTTTTTCTTCTCTTTTTCTCTTCTTTCTTTTTCCTCTTCTTTTCTCTCCCCTTTTAGGGTTTTTGACCTTCTATTTATAGGTTTTTATCTTCAAAATACTATTTATGAGTTATTATTCACTGCTATAAGCACTGCGACGCTGGGTTGTGGGCGTCGCGGTGCTCAACTACTAACCTGGGCACCGTGGCACTCAGTCGCTCCCTAGTGCCCATTTTGTATTTTGAGCGTAACTTCTTCGTTTGATGTCTGATTCGCCTCCCATTTATTCCTATACGTCAAATTTTTTTCGTGCATCTATTTATAATTAAAAAAATACAATTAAATAGCCAAATATTTATTATTTGGTGTAAAATATGAAAGTTAGGTACAAATCATACTAGTACTTTTACGCCCTTATCAACAATCAAATGAGCTAAAACACCAATTCTATCTGAAGAATGTTGCGTATTACGCTTATAAATGGCTCAAAGAATTGAACCAAACTAAGAACATCAGTGAGCATGTGAAGGAGTACTATTTATTGGTGCTATAGATTTTCAACATGAGTGAAGAGAACTTGTTATTCAATTTTCTAAATAGGTAACAAACATTGGCAGCCAACGAGTTAAAGTGGCATGGAGTAATGAATATATCTAACGCTTTTATATTGGCAAAAAATGCTTATAAACTACCACAAGAGTAAAGTGGTGAAGTTTAAGAATTTCAAACTTAATCACAGTAAAGGTAAGGGATTTAAAAAGTTTATTCCTCTACAGGATAAAGAGAAGAAAGGCAAGCCACCCAAGTGGAAAGAGCATAAGCATGATGGCCATGGGGATAATAGGCCGAAAATGAGCTACTTTCTTTAGGACAAAGATCATTGGGTTAAGGACTATTTGAAGAAGAAAACTCTCAATACAATGGTTACAATATGCAAGACGGGTGAGCAAGGTCAAATAGGGTATTTGTAACTATGCAACACTATGAAAGCCAAGTAAGGTACCTATGTGTCGACAAGAAAGCCGCTCATGTATATTAAAGTCTACATCAACTATATAAAGACTTTAGTATCAATAGATACCGATGTTACACACAACTTTGTTAAGCATGCAGAAGCAGAGCACTTGAGATTTACTTGGGAAAAGATAGAGGATACCTCAAGTCCATGAATATTGTAGTTAAACCACTGGATGAGATGGTTCAAAGGGTTGAAATACATATAGGGACTTAATACGGTGAGGTAAATTTCTCAGTAGCATATTTAGATCATTTTGATGTGGTGCTTGGTATGAAGTTCTTGAGGCAATATGATATGGTGTCACTTTCTTGACATAACTATTGTTAGGATTTGTGCTTATGTGTTATCCCTATTTGTATGAATATTTGATATCTATACAATATACATTTTATTAAATTGCTAATTACATTTATTATATGGGATAATACTTGTAATGCTACAGACATCGTATGATCTGAAGGATTTCAGTTCTGATCTAAAGAGGTTTAGATCAAGATTAAGTGTTAACAATACTGAGAATTATGACTACTAAGAATTATCAAGTTATAAAAATTAGTGAAATCTAATGAGTTGAAGCCTTATCGGTAACTGATCAAAGACTTGAGGGTATACTAGTAATGACATAATTGTAAGAGTTACAATAAGATGCTAGAAAATGTTATTATACATGTATGTTCTCAAATATTATGTACCTTATCTATTTTTACTGATGCAAATTTGGCGGTGAATCTCTTTTATGTAGTCAGTGTATGTTTGTAGGGTACAGATGATTGTTACTACCCAACTATGAGCTTGGAGCTCGCATTGGCATACAAGTATTCAGTAAGAATTAGGTACTGAATAGACTCACAAGGACCACAATAGACATCTTATATAAGTCATCAATTGAAGGTCCTTTTGAGTTGAGTAGTATTCGTGGTTAATTGACCTGAACATCACGTTGGACTTGTGAGTGATCCATTATACTTAGGTTCTACAGACATTAAAAACCTTTCATGGTCTGACCACTACGTGTCACTAGGTAGGGTTTGATGCTCATAGAGTCCGATGTGTGTAAATATAAGATCTGTAAGCTCACATAGAGAGTTGTATATCTGATACTTCGAGATTGTATCTTAGAAAGTATTATGGCCATAAGCAATAAACATGAAAAAATGAGTATCTTACAAGGTTGAACAATATAGAGATTGAAAGTGGGTGGATAATAAGAAACACCAAAATACACACAACGGATTAGTAATGAAGATTATGGAAATTCTCTAAAAGGATCCAAAGAGTCGAGATTCAAAGAGTCAATTTCAATGAAATTGTTTTTAGGAAGCATTCAAATTAAGGAATAAAAATTCATTTAAATAGAGATTGAAAGATTCCCCCCTTTGTT